>JAECWX010000002.1:11860000-12460000 GCA_018151165.1 Drosophila arawakana
ATTTCCAAATGTCTGGCGATTTTTGGTGACCTCGCGGTCGCCTGGCAACGTTTTTCGGCTTTTTGGCATATTACTGATAACACTCCTGGCAAATGGACGACCCAACACAGCAACAACAACAACAGCAAAAACAACAACAACAAGCACAACCAGTAATGAGTACAGGACCAGCTCGAAGGCTTCGGATTCTCAGTAATTGCTTCATAATTGAACAATTATGCAAACGTGATTGAAGTGATTATAGGGCCACTTATGCGCCACTGTTTATGTCCTCGTCCTCGTCCTCGTCCTCCTGCCATCCTCAACGCCGATTCCTGATTTCTGATTTCCCAGATTCCCACTTCTCTGATTCCCGTTTATATTTCCGTTTCATTTCACAGCCGACAATCAGAAATCTTCATTAAAATGCGATACTGCATAAGCCACAACTTAATCGCATCAACTTAATCATTTGTATAAATTATTTTAAGCATTATTGTTGTACTAAGTGTTGACATGATGAAAAGTGTTTTTAATATATAAATTAAAAAGGAAGTTTTGAAACAAAAATCATTTTTTTAGAACATTTTAAACATGAGAAATATTTGCATTATTTGCTAAAGAAATTTGCTTAGAATTCTAAACTGTTTTAGAAATTCATTGAGCTGAAATATTAATTCTAATTATCAAATTTTATTATATCAAATCATTAACAAAACAGTGCCTTAAATATTTAATAAAAAATGAAATTTTTTAAGTGACTGCAGAAGTAAATAATTCAGCGATCAAGTTAATAAGTCTAAACAGTAATGTAGTCGAGAAAAAAATTGAATTTTCGCTGCTAAAAACTAAAAAGTAAAGGCAAACACTGCCATTACAAAGTTTGTGTGAAAAAAAATGGTTTTATATAACTGAAAATAACTAAAAATGTTTTAGTAATTGGTCACTTCTCGCAATAGAATTTTCAATCTGCTATGCGATTATTACATTAAATTTCAATAACATTTTCTAGTGCTTGAAGCACATGCCAATCAATCAACTACAAATCTCTTAAAACTAAACCCTTGTCTAACAGCCAATTCAAGTGCTAAAAAGAAAGAAAGAGACAAAAAAAAAGAAATACTCAAAATTCGTTACATCATGTTTTTGGGATTTTTTTATGATATTGCAGATACTTTATACACTGATACAAAATAGTAAACTACACTATAAAGACATTTGATATTTATACATTTTCTTTTTTTAAGTCTCAGCAGTTGTGTGATTTAATGTAATTCGGTGTGTGATAAAAACGACTTAAGCGATTTGTGCAGCTTAGAAAGTCGTAAAGCCTCCAAAACAGGCGAAAAGAGTGTCGACAAGTTATAGAGGATGAAGAAGTGAAAGAAAAGGAAGAAGGAGTAGACGTAGACGATACGCTGCGATGGTTAGAGCAATTGCCGAAATTCTAGACCGAATGACTTAACTTATGAAGAGGAAATTTGTTATGCGCGCGGAAAAGACATAAAAAAAAAAAAGGAAAACGCCAAAAGCAAAAACAATTGCAAAAAAAACCCAAAAAAAAAAGGGAAAATCAAAGCGCGTTGGGAGGCGACAAAACACGCCCAAGACACACCAAATTTGAATGGAAATGGAGTTGGAGTTGAAGTTGAGCACTTGGACTGAGATTGAGACTGAAACTGAAACGGGGCGTTGCAACCAATAATAAAAATAAAGTATAAAAAAATAAAGTAAAAAAAAAATAGTAGTTGAAATTTGCACACTTAAAATGCGTCTTTATTTTGTGGTATGCTTATTTTTTATTATTTTTAACATTATCACTGATACTTGCTTCGTTTTATTGCAGAAATTGTTTATGAATTGGAAAATTAAATTTCCAACTGTGTTGGGAGCGTGTGTGTGTGTGTACATGTGAAAGTTTATTTGCTTGTGGAAAGTTCAATTCAAATTGCATGCTTCGTAGCACAACACAATCAGGAAACCGCCTTTTTAACCCTACTCCAAAACACCCACATGCCCTAGAGTACCGACTTTCTCAGAACTCCCATCGAGCTTCATTTGAATTTGACTATTATTTCTTGCGACTGCTTCAAATGGAGCAACTTTTTGTTACTCTCATAAACAACAACAAAGACTACAACACAAATAAGCAGACATTAAATTAAAAAAATAAAAACTCGTCAAAGGCAGAATTCAACAAATTTTTTTAGTCTTTATTTTAGCTACAAGTAAGTGGCAAAGGTATTTTTCGATTGTAAGCTTAACTTAAAAATTGGCGTTAAACTTGCAGTAAAAATTAAAATACCTTTTGATTAACAATTAAGTTTTCTATTAGCATAAAATATTTGGGACAATCTTTTTTATGATTAAGCTATCAGACAAATAAATAAATTGAAATTAGCATGTAATTAGTTAAAAGACTTGATTGTCAATATAAAGACGAATTAAGACAATAGTTGGCATTACCGATTGACCAGCAACAACAACGAATGGTTGACAAACAACCAGAACAGCAAATGAATTTGTATTGAGATAAGATACGAAGCTGAGAAATTGGGAAGTTGGAGATGGCAGGTAGGTGGGGAAGACAGGTAGGTGGGAAGCTATAAAGCTGGATAGCGAAGAGAACATTGAATGAATTCTAGTCCGGGACAGCTATCTATTTGAGTCAACCATTCAGCTGTCATTTCATTATTTATACTGCTGATTAAATTTCCGCTTATACTCATTAAGTTCCATTGTGAAACCACTTCCGTTGGCAGCCATCGCCATCGCCATCGTCATCGTCATCATCAGGATACAGCAGGAGGGCTACAGGACACCAACCAAGGGACAGCTACACTGTGACAAATTAATCACTCTAAATAACTTAAGTTGTTAATAAAATTATCTTTATGATTTTATCTAAAACTTAAGATACAAAAAAATATGAATATAGTTTCTGTTTTTAAAAAAATCATAAAAATTTCACGCATTTTTTTAGCCCAAAATATTTATAACAGTGTACCGTTATTAAGCTAACGCCAAAGTCGGAATCCGAGAGTGTCATAGCTGGCAAAGCTTTGAGGCCGAAGTTGCTATCGGTGTCCGTGCCCCTATCCGTGTTCCAGTCCGTGTCGAGGATAACAAACTAATTAAATCTACGTCAGCTGTAAAGGCAAAATGTTTTCTAGGTGCGAAACTTACCAAACACTTCAAAATCACAATTGAGCCCACAATTAACAAGATAACGGAGACAACACCACAGCATAGAATGCAGCATAAAATGGTGAGCGAAAAGGGAATGGAATGGAATGGAATAGAACGAAAGCAAACGAAACGGGTAAAGTTAAGTAAACAACTGAAAAAAGACAATCTAAGTTTTGCAAAGATTTCTTTTGATAACACTTGTAATAGCTATACAAAATCACGCAACTCAAATTAATTAAATAAACAAAAAGTAAACACACACACACACACACCTGACTTAAAAACTAAAGTAAAACAAAAGTTCAAACTTTATTGAACCAAATACCTGAAATATACTCAAAAAAATTTAAAAAAATTAATTACAGAACTACAGATGAGACTAGACTTATTAGAAAATAAACTAGGAATGCAACTAGATATAACTGGGAATAGTACTAGAGCTGAGACCTCAGATTACACTAGAGATAAAACTAAATACAACTGGACTAGAGAAGCAAGGAAATGGGAATCAAAATAAGACTAGAAATGAACAAGGACATGACATAAGTAAAAAAAATTAACAGAATAAAATTTAAACTAGAAATGAAACCAGATAAAACGATACAGAAGAGACACTTAGCCTTGTGATCAATATACTGATAAAAGAAGAGGTAAGACTAGATATGCCATTAGTAATAAGAAAAAAACAGTATACTAATGATGAGGCTACACTAAGACAAGTAAGTAAGCCAAGTTTTGACGCATAGACGGTCTTTCATTTCAAATTTGTTGACTCTAGCTCTTATAGTCTCTGAGATCCGGCTATTGGATGTTTATACAGACAGACCGCGTGGACAGACAGGCATCGCTATAAAGTATATGGGGTCGGAAAAGTCCTCTTTAACCCCTTTCAATTATTTCGTAAATTTTATCCAAATACTTCCCAGGCCAGTTTAAATTGAAAGACGTGATTTTGTATAAATTATAAATATTGTTTGCAATTGGCTCATCATTTTTGTTTTAATTTAATTAGGCCATACCAACACTTGGTATTTAACAACTAAGAATTGCTCTGAAATGTTGTGAAAATAATAATTGAAATTGATTTGAAAACAATAAATGCCAACAGTGAACAAGAATAATTCAATTAAATTGCTTGCAATGCTGCTAAAGAATTTGAGAAAACAAAAGGAAGCAAAAGGTAAATTGATGAATAACACAACGAATAACAATTTTGTAATTAACAAAATCAATAAGCTTTTTTGAGGTGATGCATAGAAAATACTCGTGTGTGTGTGTGTGTGTGTGTGTGAGTACACAGCGATAATCCACGATGCTTGAAGTGAGGCAAACAATGAATAAACCGAATTGTTCACGAGATGCTTTTGAAAATGGTTTCAAGGAGCTGGCAGCATTATAAAGCAGGTTGCACATCAATATTAATTGGTTGCATTGAAGTTTATCACGAATTACGATCACGTCACGCGTACATTGCCAACTGACATAAAAACACACACACACTCACACAGAGGGGGTGGTTAGGCGGTGGGGTAGGAGGCAGGCAAGACAAGTATAACCAGTTGGCTGCTAGCGGTAAATACCCACCCAGTGTCATTATCCTTTTAACTTGCTCTCGGAATACGGCCAAACAGCCGCCGCCAGGTTGTGTGCGTTAATATGTCACACACACACACACACACACACACACACACAGCAGTGCACACACACCAACACACTCATACATATACGCGCATCAAGCACGTGCCCATTGCCAAAAACTTTACACACACACACACAAGACGACAAACCCACAGAAGACAAACCCCGACAGACCCAGACGGACAGACGACCGAGCGGGCAGACACTTAACGGGGAGGCCGGGGTAAGGCCAACTTTTAACTGCCTGCGTCGTGACATTAGCCTAAGGTGCGCCGACTTGCTCGTTGTCTTTGCCAGTGATGCGCTCATCTCGCAGCCAAGACTATCGCCAGAGCAGCTCCACTTTTTCTAGCTAACTACAACTCCCATTCGCTCTCACTTACACACACACACACCAATCTACATGTACATACTTTATTTTTAATTAAAAAATATATGTGCAATATATAAATGAAAAAGAATTTTCGTTCAGATTTCGTGTCACGCGTTGCTTTAGCTGCATCACGCACAGCTCTAGACGCTTGTCTTCTAATTTCGCTGTTTGTGCTGCTTCAGTGCATCGCGCCTTCTTCTACCCCCCACTCCATCTACTTCTTCTACATTCTGTGTGTTCTTCTGCTTCTTATCCCTGTCGTCGATATATTTTTCATTTAGTTTTGTTTTGATTTGCCGCCTTATTCATTGCGACAGCATTGCAGTAGTCGTCGTCGTTCTGGCGGCCGCTGTCGTCGCGCTGCTGCTGCTGCTGTCGCTTCTGCCGCTTCTGCTGCTTACGTAATTTCCAGGATAAGCTGCAAAGTTACAACATTTTTCAGCCTGCAATAGCAGTGGAGCAGGCTGCAACACACATATGCTGCGACCGGAAGACAAAAACTCTGCAGCGACTGCGACAGCATCCAGCACAGCAGCTTCTGCAGAGAAATGCAAAAGCAAACCGGGAAATGTTTTTGCTGCAACAGCAACAACAACAACAACCACAACAGTGACCGTTGCAGCAGCAGCCAAGCAGAGCAAAGAGAGAGAGAGAGAGAGAGAGTAAACCAAAGAGTAAAACGAAGAGAGCATAAACGTCAACGTGAGCGCATAAAGCAGACGCTCTCAGAAGCTTTTTTGACGGCTGCAGCTGCTGCACTTAAAAGCGCTTTTGAAATGCAGCGCTGCTTGCTGCTCTGCTCCTAGCTCTGCCACGACCTATGCCACTGTTACTGTTAAGCTTACATTAGCCGGCAATGTTAAGTCAAAGCTGGCGGGCATTTTGTCTCACAATTAGCCTGTTAACTAGCTTAATTATATGTTATTATGTCTATAATTGGATCAATTTATTTATTATCAACTTCAAAAAAGTCAAGTGAATATGGTTTTACGGTCGAGCATACAATTAAAAGCTTTGTTCATTCATTTGTTAACTTGTTGATGAACAGAAATGAAAATATATATTAGGGTGACTATGTTATATGAATTAACTGATGTTTTAAAAGAAAATTAAAGCTATAATTTGGAGACACGACTCAAAATATGTATTCAAATGAGTATATTTATATAAATTTAAGAGTAACCAGTTGCCTAACATATATATAAATTTTTAATATTTTTTTTTAATTAATTATTTCAACAGTTGCCAATATATTACAGTAGTAAAGAATTTAATGATTAACACTATATTATTTTATATATTTTTTTAATATTTCTAATTTCCATTTGGTTAATAGTTGTGTTTGCTGAAAAGCCTCCGAGACTGTCAGCTAAATTTATAATGCGCGGCTCAAAACTAAAAACTAGAAATATCAGAAGATAAAAAAAAAACACACACACACATAAAGAAAAACAAAAAAAAAGTGGATTGGATAAAGTGGGAGAAGCTGGGAAAAGTAGGAGTAGAAAACTTGAACCAAAAACTAAGCATAGAAGTGATTTATTTGATGTCACAGAAAAGCAGTCATGCATAAATATTTAGCATAACCCACAGTTCGCCAAAGATATTTAAATCAGCGCACATACATACAGTGGGAATAAGAGAGAAAGAGCTAGAGTCAGAGGTACCGAGGGAGAGAGAGAGGGAAATACTAGAAGAGAATAGGAGGCACTACAAATATATCGATGGCAGGCCAAAAGTATAAAGATATGCTTTATGTTTGGAGAACGAAGGTGGACGACGCCTCCAACGGGCTGCTTATCTATCTCTATATCTGTGTGTGTGTAGGGGATAGACTGGAGTCAGGAGTCTGGAGTCTGTAGGTCCGCAGTCCATGCGCCTACTTCAATATGCTACACGAGGCAAGCAAAACAAGGCATATAAAAAGCCTTAAGCTTCGCAGACCAACGGCTCATGGAGCATCAATGGTACTCCTGCAATGGCTCCCACCTCCCTCTGGCCAACACTTACACGCTCCCCTTGATGGCGGCAAATCAAATATGCGCAAATAAATAAAAATGAAAATTCAAAGCGAAGTGCAAGGAGCAGAAAGGAAAACGCTGCAAAAAGAAAATAAGTGGAAAAAAAAATAAATCTTTAACTGTTGATACATTACGGGAAATAGGGGCGACAGGGGAGGCGAGGGACTGCACACACACACATGTGCTGCTTAAGGTGAGCATTGCCCATTGCCCATTGCCCATGTTTGAAAAACACTTTACGGTATTTTTATAGTTTTGATATATTCATTGAAAGTGGTTTGGTATTTTTTTTTTTTTTTTTTTTTTGCTTGTGTCCTTACTTTTTTCTTACTTTCTTTTTTTTTTTTTTGTTGTCTCCCACTGCTTTATGTGTTAGAAATGCTTTGAAATATTTATGAATCAATAAGAACGACAACAAATAAAGCCCCGTGTATTGCTGCCTGTCGGTCTCCCCAGTGTCTCCCTTGTGTCTCTCATTTTAAGATTGGCCAAAGGTTTCGCAGACTACATCATTTTACACACACACCCCCGTGCCGCCCCGCACACACACACAAACACGCTTGTGTGCGCCTTCGTATCCTGGCAGCTGTCCAGCCTTAGATCCCTAGTCCTGCTGCAAGTTGAGTGTTTGGTTAAGCAATTGTTTATGTAAACTTCAACGATTGGATACCTACGAGTACTAACTCCAATGCTGTAAGCGGCATCTTTTCGCCCCGAAAACTTTTGACAGACATTGTACTTAAGTTTTACCACACATCCTGATTCAGCTTCTGATTCTTTTGCAAACTTTTTCTACTTTTTTTTAACTGATTTACCGTGACAGACACTTTCCCCTTTTTGGTGTGTAACAGGCGATTTCCTAAACATTTACTTGAGACTAATTCAAGCAATGAAATCAACATTTTGTCCTTTTTTCGGTCTCTAATTTTGATTCCCCAAATTTTTGTTAATTTCAATTATTAACATAATGAATTTTCCTCAAATTCTTTTAAAGACTTTTCGCACTAATAAAATAAAATATAAAAAACTCCTACATTTCCGGCTAAAGACTTTATGGCAACACACTTTGTTACCACTGATGGGTTTTAGGCTCTAAACTTTGTCATTTTGGCCACTTGTTTTTTTTTTGGAGACCCTTTGATGCGAGCGCACAAAATTTAAATCATTTACGAAATATGCAGCAAGAAGAAAATTGTAGTCAAAGAGTGAAAAAAAACAACAACAACAACTTTCAACTTGCAACTACAGCAGCTCCAACAATGCCACACGACGCACATGTGTGTGTGTGTGTGTCCTAGCATAGTATGCAGACAAGTAAAACAAGTAAGAAAACTTTTGGCGAGACTACTCGACTGAAATATGCCCTGTCTTGCACAACATGTCAGTACATCGTTTATTTTTCAACCGGTAAAAACTTGAATAAATCCTTTTTCACTAACACACTCGTTTATAAAGTCTTTAAGAATGAAATGAAGTAAAAAAAATTTAAAGTAGTTGGAAGCTTCTCAAGCAAACTTATAAAACATTTTACACTGAATCATATTTTGCTGAATTAATAATCAATTTTTAATTGCTATATTTATTATAATTGCATTAATTTGTAAAATTTGTAATATTGTTTATTAATAATAATAAATAACAATAATAATAATTTTTAACTTAATTTACAAGCTATAAGCTTTTTCAACTGTGTTTAAACAAAATATTACACCAAGAATGTCACTATAGCTACAATTCCTACAATTTCTATTTATATTATTAATATGTATATTAATATTTATAAACTATTATTAACATAATATATGTGTAATCTCAAAATATGCTTAAAATGGTATTAAATACATATGTACATTTTAAATTGTTTACTACTCCGCGCCGATAAACAAAAAAACTCCTATAGAAGTGCTCAAAATAGTTGGACAAAAAAATAATGCTTTTGCCTTAATAACTATAAAATAAAAAAATATTTATTTATTATTTTTTTTAGACTTTAAATATGTTATAATTAACATTAAATTTATATATAGCTAGCAGAACTTAAGACTTTCAAATTAAATTCTTAACAATTTGTTGTCGAAACTTACATAAAGTGAGTTGAGAAAAGTTAAGAAAATTGTAAATAATTTAGAATATATATGAATATATTTGTGAGTGCATTCATTGCATGCATTCATTGACGATATTTCGAGTCGAAATCAAATTGGTAACATCTGGTTAGGAGAGTATAGAAAGTAAGAGGGCATAAGGCCACGACATCTAGGGACTGAAAAGGCTGAGACCAAAGCACAAGGCAGCGCACACACACACACACACGTATATATGTAAGTGTATGTGTGTGTGCCTGACTGTGACTGTCATGTGCCACAAACCCACTAAACTAATGAAAAATGTGAAGCGACGGCACAAAAGGAAGCGCAATTTTTGCAAACACAGAGACACACAGAGCATAAGAAACGGGGGGAGAAAAGGAAAGAAAAATGAAGAAGAGCGCAAGGAGGTGGAGCGGGGTGGTGAGAGGCAGAGGCAGAGGCAGAGGCAGAGTTCGTCGGCCATATGCAAAAAGCGGCACAACGAAATGTTAATTCCGTAATACTTTAAATGCGGCAGGCATCGAATGACATTTGCACTTTTGCTGCCACACCGTGCGCACAGTGGGGCCACTGAAACGAATACTAACTACAAACACTCACACACTTGCACACACATACGTGTCATGCAAGTGAAAGCGGTGTGTGTGTGTCTCTGCTAATATATATTTGTTGGCTTAAAATATATAACAGTAGGTGCAAAAACAGGCACAAGAATTGCACGTGCATGCACGAGACACGAATAGCTGACACAGAGCGAGAGAGAGAGAGAGAGAGAGAGAGAAAGGGCACAGCAGAGAGCGAGAGGGAGAGCGAACAAATAGCAAAAAGACTGAGAGGGGATACAGAGCAAGCTGACCGCAACAAAACACACAAAATACAATACAAAGCAGCAAAAGGACTAACAAACTACGAGAACAAGAGAGAAAAGTACACTGACAAAAATACAGCTCAACAAAGTCATAACTAATTTCACTTAAATAAATATTTTATTGAAATAGAAGACTTTAAAAATGTTACACAAAAACAAAGGAAAAAAAATATTTAATTTGTATACCGCTTGAGTTTTCTACCAAAAAAGGCGCAGATCCCAAAAAAAAATATATTTTATTTAAAGACACATTTTCGCGCAGATTAAATATTATTTTAAAGTCATTAAGACTTGTTTCTTTTTTTAAGAAACATGCCAACAAAAAACAGATCTCTGAATCCCAAAAAAAAATATTATATAATTGTAAGCATGACTTTTGTACTCATTGTCTTGCGACTTTAAAATATTTAATATTTTTACGAATTATTAATTATTATAGTACTTTAAACATTAGTAAAATCAGCAAAAATGTTTACTATTTATAGATACTAATTAATGAATTAAAATAAATATGAAAAAAATATATAAAATTTATTTTGTGATGCTTTAAAATTGTTTCATAATTGTTAAAATACTTAAAAAGTCCCCACGTATGAATTTCTAAGTTTATTTTGTTGCCAAAAATGTTCAATCAGTTTTCCATTTCATTTAATAATTTTTGTAACCGTGTAATGCGGAGATGTATTGAAATGAGGGGCGACGAGCGGGGAGTAGAGAAAGTAAGATTTATAACAAAGGAACTGGGCTCAGGACATGGCCTGGGTCAGTTCGCACCTTCATTTGTGCGCTCGTTTGGCCTCTAACAAATGTGTACGCTGCTTTTTCATTACAATGACAGCGAATGCTACAATAGAATATGACATGTAGGCGATAAAATTATGCCCATAGCTGAAAGGCAATCACACACCAGCACACACACCAACAGCCAACAGCTAAGCATACACAGTGAGAAAACAATGCTCCGATACGTCTCAACTTCAACTACAAGTCGAACTACGACTCCGGAATCGACTTCGACTACAAGTCGGAATCTAGCTAAAAGGTGAGCAATTGGTGTTAGTTTTGGTCACACACACACACACACAATCACACACACACACACACACACACATAGACACAGATACATGTTGGTGCAAACAGTGAGAGCCACAAATGCCGTTGCGGCAGTTGTGCTAATTTGTTTGTTTGCCGTTATCATTCCTTGTGCCCTGGACCTGAAGCTAAAGCTGGGTCACCATTGTCACAATGGCACAAAAGCAGCAGAGACAGAGACAGAGCCAGCAACAGAGACAGAGACAGAAACAGCAAGCACAGTGAGCATTCACAATACACCTATAAAGACAGAGACAGTTAGACTACACACAAGAGTGGCATAGAAAGAGAGAGAGAGAGAGAGAGAAAGGAAGCATAGAAGAGGTCAGCTGGGAATAACGCTTACCGTTTAAGCGTCTTTAAGCCTTGTTCCTGTGCCTCACACACACACACACACACCCATACACACACAGACCATGTTTTCACTCGACTTGAGCCGAAGAAATGCGAATATTTCATTGTAAATGTCGTCACCTCACATTCATTTTGGAATTGTGAAAATAATTACTTATAATCAACAATAATTGCCAAATCAATAAACAATTTTCTACTAACACCGTGCTTAATTGACAGCTTTAGTGCTTCTTTCATTCGCATCTGCAGTTTTGATTTTAATTACAATTTTTTTTGTTAATATAAAAATTGAAAAACCATAAAATTTACTTTATATTCGTTATTTATTTAAATAGTTTAATTACAATTGAATTTTTTGTTTGTGCAGCTAAGTGATTTTATTTATTTTCTTTCTTGCCATATGATAAATATATAATAGTAATTATAGATAAACTTCTTGTATTAACAAATTAGAAGTATTCATGTTAATTATTCTACACTTTGTAACTAGCTTAAAGCTTAATTACTTTCCTGCTTGTCTTTAATTGTTTTTTTATAATTATTTTGTAATTTCTGACCATCAACTGCTTTGACACACATTGTTGAAAATTAAAAAATCACACGCTTAAACATTCTCAACGATTTGTAATTATTTTATTATCCTCTTTCATGTATGTAACTTTGCATCCTAATGCCCAAAGTGATACTAATTAATAATAAAAGAGACAGCAATTACAGGTGAATGCTTTCAATTCAATAAATGCGAATGTAGATTTTTTTACCCGGAATTTTTTATTCATTTGTGTCAGCAAATGCAGCAAAATGTAAAATGGTAGAACAATAGAAATTAAAATAAGTTTGGCCTCATTCTGTTTTTAATTTGCTCAATTCAAGCAGACCAGTCACTTGAATTTAGCCTTAAACAGCGGCTTGAAACATTTAGCAGTTATTGGAGTGTTTAAATAATATTTGTTGAATTCCCATTAGATTTTTCTGTAAAGAAAGCTTACCAGCTTTAAAGTTCCCCTTATATTCTTATCAAAATTTAGTTACTTTAACAACTTTAATTCAAAAGAAAAATATGGCAATGGCGGCCAATAAAAAGTATTGCCTACTTTTCAGCGTTTAAATGAGCAGCAGACGTGCAGACGAGCCGACTTCCATCTAACTATCTTTCTACTGGCATTCCTCGAAACTCTGCATCAGTTGACACTGCTAGAGACCGTGTGCTAGTTTTTGATGCTGCAGCAGCTCCGTCTGTGTCTACTGTGGCTGCTCCTGGTCGGTCTCCTGCTCCTGGGACTGCTTATTTATCGTGTATTTTGTGTTGTAGCGCATATTAATCATAAAGCGGACACGCGTCGTTTTACGCACGTTCGGCGGTTGGCGGATACGGACGCGACAGCGCCAAGAAGACAAGCCAACAAGGAGCTGAACGAAGACAAGGACTCAGACTCCGACTCTGACTTCGACTCTGAGTCAGATACAGGAAGAACAGAAGCAGCAGCAGCAGCAGCAACAGTGGAGTAAAAATACCAGAGACATATAACAGGGACAGGAACAGAGACAGGAGCAGAATGTAACCCAACTCTCGCTATTCCTTGTCTCGGACTTCTCGCATGAGAACTGAGCGTATTAGATTTAAGCGCGTTATAAATGAGCAGCGTATATTTTGGTTTTGCGACTCTAACTCATAAATCAAAATTTTCGTTTTTGGCATTTTTAAAGGCAACGAAAAGAACTTACTTACACACACACACACACACGCACACACAGAAGAGGCGACAAAAATAGCCCTTTGGCGTTCCGCCCACTCCCCCCCGCCCACAATGCGCTGAACGTCTGTTGGCTGCTGTCCATGACGGATGATTGGATTTTATGTTGATTACAAAAATGTGCAAGTCGAATTTGGTTTTGAGTTGTTCTTTTTTTTTTTGGTTCTGTTTTCTTTGCTACTACTTTTATATATATGCGTCTCGTATTGCCAAGCATTTACCCATAGCCATAGCTAACACAATCATCATCATCATCATCATCATCGTTATCATCGTCATCATCATATCATGGATATTTGCTTGTTATTGGCCATATTTTAATGTGCTGGCCAACCGAGATTTGTCGTAGTACATGTTTGATTTATTTATGTGTTTATTTGGCCTGTTGTTGTTCCTTCTGTAATACCCTTACTTTACAGCATGTGCCCTACGTGATGAAGGTTGTGTTGCACTCCAAAAATACAGCATACATTATGGTTCTATTATATAGTAATATTAGTAAAATTTATATTTACCGTGTAACTACTCAAAAAATAAATTATATAAAATATTTTAAATATATAATATATTAAAAAAAAATATCTAAAAAAGTGTAGAGGTGCCTGTTGGGTTTTTCAGCATCGAAATCGTTACAGGCAGAAGAAGGCTTTTCCGACCACATAAAGTATATATATTCTTGATCAGCATCAACAGCCGAGTCGATATAGCCATGTCCGTCTGTCCGTCCTGTTCTGTCAACCAAATTTATAATGAAACTCCGTCTACGCAAAATCTAGAATACTTTTCATGGGAACAACTAGCGTAATCTGGACCAAAGTCACACATTATGTGTATAGTGAGTAACCTCCACAAGTTTAGCCCAGATAGGATCACAGTATCCGTTAGCTCGCTTGTTTTATGGAAAAATTGACACTAGAATAAATAAGGGGTTTTTGCAGTCGGCACGCTCGACTATAGCCCTTTTTTTCTGCCTCTTCTTATACTTTAAAATACATTTATATGTATGTATTTATATGTAATTGAAGAATACTTTATGTAATTCCATTTTAAATCCCAATCAGAGTAAAAATAACAAATCAAAGAGTATTCAGTCGTTGACTTTTACGCATACACTGCGATTCGAGTTTATTTTCTATTGCTTTTTGTTGATGTTGTTATTGTTATTGTTGTTAGCTATGCGTCTGTGATTACTCATAACGTTTTATGAGCGCACCCGTCTCTTCATCCCTCTTACGCTGGCTGTCTCTGTCTGTCTTGGTAGTGCCATGAGTGTCTCATTCGATGTTCATGTCGTGTTTCTCATATCTCTCAGTAGAGTCGATTTGTTATTCGATTTGCATGCTAAGTACTAGAACTTTATTTGCATTCTACATAATAATTTAATTTTATTTGTTTTGCTGCATTCAGATGGCTCAAGCCAAGTTAAGTCAGGCCAAAACCAGCTGCTATTATTGTTAGTACTGGCTAATGGCACCTTTGGTGGAGTCCATTGATTGTATTGAGGGCGTCAGTTTGAGACCAAAAACCAACCAACTGGGCCTAATGCATTGCATGCGCCTTTTGGGGACACTTAATGCTGGCCAGTGACCAAGCCCCTCCCCCACTCCTCCCACACCATACGCCCACTTACGCCTTCCGCAACTAAATGCGCAAAAAGTTTCTAACGCCTTTATGACGTCATATCGCATCATGTGTGTGTGTGTGTGTGTGTGTGTGAGTATGTTTTGTATTATTTCCCTATATACTTTTGTTTTGGACATTTTATTCTGATGGCTTACTTACAATATATTTGCATACCCTGTAGCCATCCGAGCTACCAATTTAGGCCTCTTTCTAGACTTGTTTACTTTATGTTATTAAATTATTAAATTAATATATTTACTAATTGTCATAAAAATAAATCATTTTATTACGCAAGGGGATGTTTTTTTAACTTATACTATCGGTAACTATCGTGTAATTAATCTAAGCCCATTGTCCAATACAAATTAGGCCCCATTCTAAACTTGTTTACTTTATGTCTTATTAAATTAGTACATGAACTAATTGTCATAAAAATAAATCATTTTATAACGCAAGGGGATTTTTTTTTAACTTATACTATCGGTAACTATCGTGTAATTATTCTACACCCATTGCCATATTTAAAGCACAAAAGTTCTTTCACTTCAGCACTATTTAATTAATTTTTTTTTAAATTTTAAACTAGTATCATGAATTTAAAGCTTTTTATTTAATTTAAGCCTGCTGTTTTGTCCTCACACACTTTTAGTGGGTATCTGATAGTCGTGTACTTTTCTGGCATGCGTTATTTTGTTATTGCTGTTGATGGCCCGCTTTCATTTAACTACGAGAGGGTCGACAATAGCCGCAGTCTTTGGAGAGTCTTCTCAGAAACCCGGCAACCAGTCGTAAATTAGTTGCTGTACGCCCTCCCCCTCCCACTCCCCCCTATCCTTTCACCCCTTTCACTATCACAAAAAAGGGAAACCACAAAACAAGTTTTGTGCACTGCAAACACTGCAAAGTTAAATGCAAAATCAAAAAAATGCACAGCACTATAAAATGCAAATTAAAATATATAAATAAACTTTAAAGTTAGTGAGGAAAATTTACCTAAGCAGCTGCAACTATATACATAAATTATAATTTATTAACAACAATACACCAATTAGCACTCAAATGCAATTTTTTGTTTTAAATTATTTGTTTTTCAAGCTTTCGCTCAAAGACTTTTCCCTTAAACTAAATCCATCACTGCATTAATAAGTGTTTATAAGTCTATTTTTAAATTATATATAAACTTTCAGGAGATGCAAAAATTGACTTAGGAAATCCAACTAAATAATTGATTTATAAACTTATAATTGTGTGGAACGAGTGTCATTTGCTTGTCTTGCATTTTGTGGTACCTGGCAGCTGCCTGGAGCTGTTGCACGTTGAACGTTGCACGCTGAATGTGGCAAGAAGCAGAACACACACACACACACACACACACAAACGGAATCTTAACGTTCAATGCAATTTGGCTCTTAGTTGCCGTGGCCAATTATTTGTACTGTTATCGTGGCCGTCACCGTCAGCCTCGACTTCCATTTCCACTTCGATTTCCACATCCACTTTGATTCCGACTTCGACTTCGAGTTGGTCTTTGGCAACGGTTGAGTTTAAATTCGACTTGCAAGTCGAGTCGACCTTCTTGTGTTGACCTCAATTTTGGCCAATAAGGTTGGGAGCCTTTGTGCACATAACTGGCAGGTGGCATGACTTGTTGTTGTTTTCCTCGCATTTTGGCAACAGATTGAAGTGCAAGGAAGGCACGGAATGCCGTACAAAATGGAGCCACACTGACGACTGCCCATGATTCGTCCCATCTCCAGGTCTCTCTCTGTCTCTCTCTCTCTGTCTCTTTCTCTATGTGACAATTTCTTTCAGTGTTCTGCTTTCATACCCGATACTTTTGCAGAAATTTTATATTGTTTCGTTATAAATTCCAATCCTTATGCTAAGAGTATTAGTTTTAGTGTTAAATAGAAGTATGTTTATACGTAGTTCAAGCGTTTATAATTCCTGCACAGTTCAATTTAACATACTCGTACTGAAATCGAGTAACGGGTGTGTAAAGTCGCTAGCTCATTCTCGATCGTTATTTTTTGTTGCATACTTTTTTGTGCACTTTTAATGGGATCCCGGCATAATGAGCTGCCAGTACATATATCTGAATATACGTATGTGTGACACACACACACACACACACATAGGACAGGGTATAGCGAGAGAGTGTAACACAGTTTGCATTTGTTTTTTCCCATTGGGACCTGCCTTTCCTCTCTTCTGCTCTGTTCCTCTGTGTCTGTCTGTGTCGCCCAGTAGCATTGACACAATAAAACTTTTTCAGCACATTTTTCATTCGTGTTGCTAGTCGTTCTCTCTCTCTCTCTCTCTGTTGCAAGTGCAGCATTCTGCATTTATTGACGCATTTTGCTCTTTTGCATATTTGCGGCCGCGTAGCATGCGACAAATGAAGCGTTCGTCAGTTCGCTTGTCGTTTTGGCCATTTAGGGTCGTTTCGTTTCGTTTCGTTTCGATTCGTTTCGGCCAGCAAACATGCGACAATTCATCGATGAAAAAACATGTATGTATACCCACCCCACACGGCATTGAATATACTATGACAGAGAGGAGAGTGGGTCATACCAGCAGCAGCAGCAGCAGCAAATTGAATGGAGTCAAGTGCATTGCATTTGGCATACTAATAAATATTAAAAAATGCCAAAAGTTGACATCAAATATAAAATAGTTTTTAATAGTATTGCCACCAGTTTGTTACGTGCTCAATGCTACACACAACATACAACATACAGCACAGCACAGCACAGCACAACACGGACACAACACGGACACAATAAACAATGAGCAAAGTACAACTGCAAATTGACGGATTTCCTATAGTCTTTCATCAATTGACTATTATCGTATTTGTTTTGTATTCTAGACTATGCATGCTTATGTATCCTTGCATTGATCATCAATAATCCATGCCCATTAAAAATAGATTTGATTTCATTTTTGTTTTGTATCATAAAGTTCAACATCTATACATTAAATGTAATTGATTGGTTATGTGATAAACATTTTAATCAGCATGCATTTTTATTGCTATTATATTTTATTATTTTATGATGGAGACAACATTAGTATTAGGTACATATTTTCTATGTCAAACTATGTGTGTACTAGCTAGGAATAATCATTGTGATTTTCATTACCTTAATAATAATCACTTTTAGTATAGTTTTCCTTAACATTTATTTTACAATTTTTATTGTCATGACCATTTTCGTTATAATTATCATTATCGTCATCACTGTCATTATCATTTTATGATCAATATCATTTTAATTAGCATTTTAATGATTATTATTATATTTCTTGTCTTTATTATTTTCATTATCATTAAAAATTTAATTTTCATTGCCATTTTCATTGTCATTTTCATTATCATTTTCATTGTCCGTTTCATTTTAATTTTCATTTTCATTGTCATTTTCATTGTCATTATCATTGTCATTTTTAGAGTCATCATTTTTTCCATTATCGTTTAAATAAGTTTCATTGTAATTTTCATTATTAATATCATTGTAATTTTCATTATTAATATCATTGACATTTTCATTATCATCATAGTATTCATTGTCATTTTCATATTAATTAATTATCACTTTCAATATCAAATTTTCGTTGTATTACCATTATCACTTAATTTTATAATAATATTCTATCCCATTATTATTATTATTGCCAGTCATTGTCATTTTTATTGTCATAATTTTTTTCATTATCGTTTAAATAAGTATCATTGTAATTTTCATTGTTAATATCTTTGATATTTTCATTATCATCATAGTTTTCATTGTCATTATCATATTAATTAATTATCACTTTCAATATCAATTTTCGTTGTATTACCCTTATCACTTAATTTAATGATAATATTCATTGTCATTATTATTATTATTGCCAGTCATTGTCATTTTTATTGTCATACTTTTTTTCATTATCGTTTAAATTAGTATCATTGTAATTTTCATTGTTAATATCATTGACATTTTCATTATCATCATAGTTGTCATTGTCATTTTCATATTAATTAATTATCACTTTCAATATCAATTTTCGTTGTATTACCATTATCAGTTAATTTTATTATAATATTCATTGACATTATTATTATTATTGCCAGTCATTGTCATATTCATTTTCATTGTTACTATCATTGAAAATATCGTCATCGTTTTCATATTAAAACATTTATAATGTTCTTTAGTCAAAGCTTTGCTCCAATTGAAACTAAAATTTGTACCCTATATGTAAATACATTTTATTTCTAGACAATTTAAAAATATTCATAATTTAAGTATTCTTATTTTTATCAGATGTAAACATAATACAATTTCTTAGCTTTGTTATAGTTAAAATTTAGTTATGTTTTCTATTTATGATTATGGAGTAATTTGTAAAGAATCAGCTTAATTTCTAGTAGATTCGCAGAGGACAACGAGAAGCGAGCACCGTTTTGGGGAAAGATGCGAGAAAGTCTTCGCAATGTAAACCCAGTACAGTACTCGCTCCCCGCCAATCTTCTATGCTGCAAGTTATCTACATAAAATTCTTAGCTACTATCGTTGAGGGATCGATGTGACATTCTAGTACGTATACGTTTGGTAGCCACCAGCTGTGACATTTTCCGTAATGTCATGTAGTCCCTGTTGAGCATGCGGCAGAGCTCAATGAAGGTACAGAGTCGAGGGGATTTGAGTTCCTTGGCCAACTGATAGGCACCGTTAAGGACATCCGCTTGACGCTCAAACTTACAGAGTATGGCATGTGATTTCGCCTGCAGCATTGTTGCCAAAAATTCCCATATTTTGCTATTGCATTTTCTAGCCTCATCGATGGACTTTTTAGCATATAGAAGACAACGCACCTGTTGATTTTGCGCCATATGCGTATCAGCCAGTTCATAAAGAAGGTAGCTACGTTCAATCGGCTGTTTGGCGAAATGCAAACGCTTGGCCAGCGCAAATTTGGCACGCCTAACAAAAGAAAAGATAAACTAGGCATATAGTTATATATAGTTGAAATTATACTTTAAAATTACACAACACTAATTAAAAAAAAAAAAAATTAAATGTCTATATCTAGAATAAATCCATACAAGTTAAAGTGCACTTACTTAAACGCCTTGGCCTGCTCAAATGCCTCTCCGCTGTCCTCGTAGAGATATGTGGACCGCACTCCAAACACGACGTTACGCTGTTCGGTGGGTTTAAGTGGGGATACTCCGAGTAGATAGCACATTGAATTATTATCGTAGGGTGACACTTTTGTTTTGGGCAGACGATAGCTCTCGCACAGACTCAATGCCAAATGGTTGTATACCTCGTTCATGAACTCCGTTTTCCAGGGCATCACACGTTTCGTCTTCAAAACATTATACTCGCCCATCACTTTCTCCACAAACTTGCGCAGACGCTGTCACATAAAGTTACTAATAAGTATATAATTATCACTACTGACCTATGTCAGTTTTTAATTCAAATTGTACAGTTTAAAAAAAGTTTAACTCTACATTTAGTTGGAAGTTTTGACTATACAAAAATATTTTATATAAAATTTAATTGAAATGAAATAAAATAAATGAGTAGAGTTTTAAGCAAGATGCTCACAAAGCTCGTGCCGTTAGTTTGACATGATTTGTGTTTCCCCTTTGATAAAACAAATTAAAAATATTTTACTTATAAAAAATTACTATTTTCATTAATAAATAAAAGGCAAGTAGGGGAATAAAATGCATTAAATTATGCAAATGCTCACAAGACTCATTCCGGTACTTTTTTTTGTAAAAAACTTTTAAGTAATTTAAGTAAACTTGACATAAGAGCAGAAAAACTAAAGGTTTGTCTTAAATTAATGTAAAGTTAATTTGTTTTGTTGTTTTTTAGAAACGTTTGCTTGACTAAGAGGCACACAAAACTCGTGCCGTCATTTTCTTAGTCATTCTCTATTAAATCGATAGTAAAATGCATTGCACTTAATGAAATTATTACTCACCCCAATATCCTTTTGTTCCCTCAGAGCTGTGATGGTCCGCAGAATGGAGAGCATATTCCGACGTGTTTGATACTGAATTCGAAACATATTCGCTTGATGAAAACGATTCGTCATTTCAGTATTGGCAAAACGATGATAGACCTCATTATATATAGGACTACGGCCATGAAGCATACGGCTAAATTTCTTAACATGATCATAGCACTCATTTATGATTGCTCTTCGCTCACCAGCAGTGCTAAA
Source organism: Drosophila arawakana (assembly GCA_018151165.1). Taxonomy (NCBI): domain Eukaryota; kingdom Metazoa; phylum Arthropoda; class Insecta; order Diptera; family Drosophilidae; genus Drosophila; species Drosophila arawakana. Next base: position 11,881,216 of record JAECWX010000002.1, read on the forward strand.
ATACGTATCCAATGCAACAATTGGGTTATTGCGTAGGGTTTTCAAAAATGCAATATCTGCCCAGGTTTGTTGGAAATATGTTTGAAAAAATACTTTTGTTTTGCGCTTCGACCAAGCTGCCTCCAGTGGTGAAATTCTCAAATTCTTTTTCTCCACCAAACTCTGGACATCACAATCGTGTTGATCCTTGTACAATTGCCATCTTGCCATGGGTTCTACAGGTTTCTGTGGCTTTAAATACTGTTCATGGATGGCCGCTAGTTTGCTGGTATTTTTGAGAAAAAATGGACTTAAACTTTCGCCAACGCTGTCCTTGAAATTCTCATTAATAATCGCCAGACGACGATTAAATGGCATTCTGGTATTGCCCACATGTTGTCGCACATTGCTATGGATCATCATTTTGTTCTCCTCAAATTGATTGAGTTCATGAAGTGCATCGGCTACTTGTATATTAACCGATGCCTTCCATGGACCCGCCATTTGGGAAGCCCTCATACTGTCCTCCAATGCCTCCTCGGGTCGTGCCATTAAACGATTAAATTTACTCCTCAGGTAGAGTGTAAGAAAATCATCCGAAACGTGTTCCTTTATGCACTTATCGAAATATTTCAATGCCATCGATGTGTTGCTTTTCATGGCAAAATGTTGAGCCCATGAGCGGTAAATGGATCGTTGTTGCTTCGATGACCAACCGATTATTTCCCAAGGATTCAAACGGGGCACCAATACACCCGGCAGGGATGAATCTGAATTTGTTAATCCCATTGAATTGGATAATTTAAAAACGACACACACAAAAAAATAATCAAACAAAATGCACAAAAATCCTTAAATTGAAATGAAAAGGATGCGAAAAAAAATCCTAAAGGATGAAAACTGCTATAAAAAAACGAGAATGTTTTAATTGTTACTAAAATCGAATTTTAATGAAATTTAAAACGACAAACTTCATCCAGAATGCTTTATCAGTTCCAAACTCGTTTCGAATAAAGCAGAATACTTGAAACAAAAAACATCGGGATTATACAAAAGTTTTTAAATATGACAACTATTTTCTCAAAATTCCTCTTTTAATACTAATAAACTTGGACAATTCCTGTGAAATCTCTGTTAAAAGACACCCCTAATAAGCCGACGCACCTCTTAAGCGGACATTTTTGGGTATCCGCTTTTATCAGAGTTTTCAGTGTGCTACTAAACATTACATAAGAAATTTCAAATTTGATAAGCCAGTGCGTAAATAAGTATAAAGAAATGAATAGAGATAGTGGCTGATAGAGCTCGATATTTCTAGCGATATTTCCCGATAGTTGTCGATATTTCCAGAGAAATTAGCCATAGTAGTTGATAGTTGCCGATAGTGGTCGATATTTCCAGCGATAGTGGTCGAGTATCTGTACATATATACTTAACAGGGTCGGAAAGCTTCCTTCTATCTGTTACGCACATTTCGCTTCTGACAAACTTAACAGACCTCACTACTCATTTTTAGAGTACCGGGTCTAAAAAAAATTCATGTGATCTAGCTGAATATATATGATAAGTTTGTTCAACCTGCAACCTATCCCTAGTTCTTAAAGAAACCCAAGCATATCTCTGAAATACATAATAATTTTAAAAAGAGGAAACAATTTTTATAATAGTAAACTTTAAGATACAGAAATATATAATAGACAGATAACAACAATATGTAGTGCATTTAATAAAAGATTCATGTATTGCTATAAGCCCACTTATCACATATGTATTAAGTATTTTAGATATAGCATTATAAAATGTATTTCGGGTGGTTTAACAAATTCGCAATAGAGTTTAGGATATTTCCTTCTTCTGGAATGGATCTTTGCCAATATATTTATCAAGCTGACTACCCGCATTTGTTTCGGGCTGAGACAATTCTGTAAATCCTTCCTTATCCACAAAGCAGATCTCATGACCATCGGGATCGGCCAAGATGATTACCGAAACAGTAGCCTTGCCCGGAGTCTCTAGCTGAATGAGTGGCTTTAAAATGGTGGCACCCGCTGCCTGGACATCCTCAAATAATTGTTTTTGCGCCGCTCCAGGAATTTCGAATGCAATCCGTCCATATGCCTTGGCACGATCCAATTTGCTTTGGCAGACTGTGAGCCGTAGAGAGACCTGTGCCTTACCGTAAGTCAGTAACAGCGACTCTTGGTTCTCCTCAAGCTTAGTCATCTTGAGAAGATCGTGCCAATACTTGCGGGATGCTTGCAAATCACTCACACGCAGTTCCACCTGTTGCACTGGGTCAGATGTTGCAGCGGGTGCCTCCTCAACTACAAAGAACTGATAGCCGTCTGGGGATGTGAGCATCTTACGATCCCCTTGTTGCACTACCGGATACGAATGTTTAGCGGCATTCGCAAGTATCGTCTTGGAATGGATTGTAACGCCGCCGAAATCATTGCCTTGAACATGTGTACAGTTAGTAAAAGAATAAAATTAAACTTGAAGTATAATTTACCCATATCATAGCTGGAAACGCCATAATTATAAGTTAGCTCAAAGACAAAATTCGAACTTTCCGGGCCATAACCAATCATAGTCTTGCTCCAGCGATTGTCGTATGGGCTGGAATGTAATAAATCTTAGTTATGATTCACGGTAGTATGTGCACACTGTACTTACCCGTTGCACTCCGCCTCGCAGCCCTCCTTGAACTCCTCATGCCGATAGACCTACAAAATAAATTATAAATTCTTATCTAATACATAAAGTTTATGTACGTCTGCTTGGGCAGACGTGATGCCTGATAAATTGCCAGTCACGCTGAGATTGTCAGTGACTGTTTTAAAGTAATTAATCACACACACAGCGACAAACTCGATCAATTTGTGCAAATAACCGGGTTTGTAGTCGTTGTAACTTCACTTACAGTTCATCTTACCTGCATGCCAAGAATGGTGCGGAAGAAAAATGCATTTTTAGCCCGATCGCCAATTTTGAATACATAGTGCAGTGCACGTGCTGGTACAGTCGCCATTATTGTTCAAAAATAAATTATTATTTGCTTATAAAACAACTTATTAATGCAACTTTTTAAAACTTTATTGGCAAGCCGACGACGAGTGTTTGTTATTGTCCCAGTTGGTTCTGTTAAATGAAATGCTGATTCTGTTAAGTTGTCAACAAACTGTTGATGGCGCTGCATTTAACAAGAGTGGCAACGCCACCAATCGATATATCGTAAATTATATTAAGTTTAAATGATAGTTTACTTAAAACTTAAAATTTTATGAATTACGCAAAAATCCAAATTTATTTAACTTTCACTAACACTTTTGTATGTATTAAGCTATATTTTATATTTCAACCAAGTAGCATATGCACTGACTATCGATAACAACGATAAACAAAATTGTCCGAGTACATCACTAAATACTTGCTTGCTCTTGTTGTGTAACTAAAAGCGTATTTCTTTTTTGATAAGTATGTGCGAAATTAACACCAAAACCACATAAAAGTTAATAAACTTTTATATACTTGCAGTCGCCCACAATGTCAGCATCCGCGGCCCGTGGTTCCACATCCCTGTTCAAGCGTGCTTGGAACGAAATTCCCGACATCGTTGGCGGCTCTGCTTTGGCCCTAGCTGGTATTGTTATGGCTGGAATCGGATTGACCAACTACTACGCTAAGGATGGCGACAACCGTCGTTACAAGACAGGCTACGTTGTCTTCCGTGACACTGATCCGCGCGCCCAGAAAGTCCACACCGACGATGATGTTTAGAAAAAGAAAATCTGTGAATTCTCGTTAATTTTTTTTTTCAATCTTTCGCGCTGCCGCAAAAATATAACTAGTAAATAGTAAAACAATTATATTTGTATGTGTACTGAGTGCGGTGGAGAGAGGATTGCTGTTTTATTGCCCTGGCGAATAGTATATAAACTGGCAATCACGATGACTGACTTTGTGATGCTTCTGATACGCAGACAAGGTATGGAATTGGCGCATTGATAATTAGTTGGAGCGCCTGTTAAATTAGTTTAGTGTTCAGGCTGTTGTTCAAATCCTTTTGTTGCATATGGAGCTAAGCAGAGTCGAAATATCGATAAGTGTTGGTAATTCATCGCAGGCTGTTCTGCTCAGCTGTGGCCTTCACAGTTAGGAAGAGAGGGGAAATATAAGAGTAGCCCAGTTCGAAATTAAGAATTTTACGCTTTACAGAATTTCCCGCTGCTCTGTTCCGCAAGCAATTCACAGTTTTGTGATAATTTTTAAAGACTGCGCAAAGTATGTAGCAGGCTGAAGGAGGCGTGGCAGACCCCATAAAGTATATATATTCTTGATCAGCATCAACAGAGCTGCTGTATGACAGTAAAGAAAGTGTCGATAAGTTTGGCAATCGACTTCGCTCATCAGTCAAAATTAAAGAAATAGTATTTGTTATTCATAAATAATCAAATTGAAATTCGATATCATCTTTGAATTTATTTGATATTACAAGAATTTTAAAAATACTTCGATACCTTGCCGCTGTGTTGCTGAACGCTGCCATTCTTAAGTATCGATTACACAGCTCTTACAACAATAACTGCGATATGTAAATTGCCCATCTTTAGTGTTGGTGCAGAGTTCTACGTTACAAAAATAAAACAACAACAAAACAACAATGCAGGAAAAACTTATTTTGTACACCGTTGTTATCTCGTTTTTGATAATAAATCCCGTTACTTATGCCATACAGGCACGTAGCGAGAAGGACCAGGCACAAACGGTAGTATCTGGCACAGCCGTTCAATCCGTTGTTCCGGTACAATCACAATCGGGCTCCAACTCAGCGTCTTCAACAGGCTCACCATCGTTTAATCCTTTGGGACCTAATGTGATGTGCTCATTTTTGCCTCGCGATTTCCTGGAGTGCAAAGAACCAATCGATCATCGAAACAACGCAACGGCAAAGCAGGAAAAGGGCTATGGATGTCTACGTTTCGGAGGTTCCACGTACGAGAGTGTGGAGCACACAAAAGTCCAGTGTACAGTTTATACCGACATTGACTGCTACGGTGCACGGACATTCTTCCGAGACGGTGTGCCGTGTGTACGCTATACGGATCACTATTTTGTAACGACCTTGATATACAGCATGTTGTTGGGATTCCTGGGAATGGATCGTTTTTGCCTGGGACAAACGGGCACTGCAGTGGGAAAACTATTGACAATGGGCGGCGTGGGCGTTTGGTGGATCATTGATGTGATATTGTTAATAACGAATAATCTGCTGCCGGAGGACGGCAGCAATTGGAATCCCTATGTCTAATGTCTTAAATTAAGTAGCAAATGGAACCGTTGTACATAAATCCTAATTTAAGCTCATTCGGATGTCAAAGATTTTATTGTTTGTAGTAACAATTTTAAGCACAGTAATAGCTCATAATTAATAAAACTAATGTAAAAAAAATAAATTAAAGAAAGGCTGTTTATGTTTCTTTCAATGCAATAACATTTTGCGGTTTCTTGTGATATTATAATCGATAGTCATAAAAGCGATCAGCTGTTTACGGTTCAAAGGTGGTGGCCTGCCGATAACAATTTTTGTAAATTTGTTTTCTAAAAGACAAAAAGCGAATTTAAAATACAACAAAACCTTAGGAACAATAAAAGTCCAAACACTAAAAGATAGCTAAAAAGTTGTAAAATAACTCAAATCATTGAAAACTAATCACGCCGCAAATATCGTGAGATTAAGAATATCGATAAGTCAATGCGATAACAACTAAATTACAATGGCCGCTATTCAGCAACTTTGAATAGAACAACAAGCCATATAAAATCGTTTTAAATTCGTCTGCTCAGCAGTTTGCATTCGCTACTACTGCTTGGTCAGTCAACTACAGAAACGATACGTTCGCACATATTACAAACGCAGTAATCACTTGCTGCTAATTACAAAAACACACATACACAAGTCTAAACAAACGATTAAACGACTGTTTGTCAAGAATTTTTCATTTGCGTTCATCAACGCCATTTTGACTCAGTGACAAGCAGTGAAAATGAAATTTTATTTAGCGACGTTGTCGCTAGTGGCTATAATAGCCACAATCTCCGCCCAAGAGGATGCACCGCATTTTCTAAGCGATGAGTTTATTAAAATAGTACAGGATAAGGCCAAAACATGGCAGGTAAAACGAAATGCACTTTTTCCCCTGATGACGTGACAAGTAATTTTCCTAAAAAAAAAAATACAGGCTGGTCGTAATTTCGATCAAGACGTGTCTGAGCATCACGTTCGGGGTTTAATGGGCGTACATCCAGATGCACACAAATTCCAGCTGCCGGACAAACGCCAAGTGCTGCCCGAACTGACTGAGGCTGATGGCAGTGATATACCCGAAGAGTTCGATTCGCGCAAGAACTGGCCAAATTGTCCAACCATTGGGGAAATTCGTGATCAGGGATCTTGCGGTTCCTGCTGGGCCTTTGGTGCCGTTGAGGCAATGTCAGATCGTGTAAGTAACGCCGCCCCCCAAAAAATGAACAAAACAATAATAACAAAGGCTAATGACTCAGCTTTTTTTTTGTTACTTATCTCATTGTTTCTTATCGATTTTAAACACAATTGCGTTGCACAGCTAGCGTGTCTTTATTGTTGTTTTGCTTTTAGTGCGATTCTTTGTTTAGACTGTTTTTTATTGAAACCTTTTCTATGTATAGGTCTGCATCCACTCGAGTGGCAAAGTGAATTTTCACTTCTCTGCCGATGATCTGGTGTCCTGTTGCCATACTTGCGGCTTTGGCTGCAACGGTGGCTTCCCTGGCGCCGCTTGGAGCTACTGGACACACAAGGGCATCGTTAGCGGCGGTTCCTATGATTCCAAAGAAGTAAGCTTACCCAGAGCACATAGTATGTAATGATTACTAAAATTATACAACTTTTTAGGGCTGCCGACCATACGAAATAGCGCCATGTGAGCATCATGTGAATGGTACGCGTCCTCCTTGCAGCCAGGGTAGCACGCCACACTGCCAGCACCAGTGCCAGGCCAGCTACTCTGTGGACTACAATAAGGATAAACATTTCGGCGCCAAGGCCTATTCGGTTGGTCGCAATCCCCTAGATATACAGCGTGAGATCATGACAAATGGTCCCGTCGAGGGTGCATTCACTGTCTACGAGGATTTGATATTGTACAAAACTGGTGTCTATCAGCATGTCCATGGTCGTGCTCTTGGCGGTCATGCCATTCGCATACTCGGCTGGGGCGTCTGGGGTGATGAGAAAGTGCCCTACTGGCTGATTGGCAACTCCTGGAACACTGACTGGGGAGATAACGGCTTTTTCCGTATTCTGCGTGGCTCGGATCACTGTGGCATCGAGAGCGCCATTTCCGCTGGTCTGCCCAAGTTGTAAACCCTTCAATCTTTGCCTAATTTTAACTATGCTCTCAAGTACTTTAAACTATACACAAACAACTTTCCAATCTGACAATTTGATGTATAAATAAAGCTGACGAAATGAACAAATCTAAGCGAGATGGGAGTCTAACTTTTAGAAAGGATTGAAGCGTGAGTTCAAGTTGTGGAAACAGCTGGAATATTTACTCGATATAATGATAATCTAATGAGTCTACGAACTCATAGTAAACAATAATTTGTTACAAGTCGCATTATATCAGATTCCATATAGAAAATGACATTAGCCTCCAGAAAATGTTATCAATGTTTTCGTTTCGTATAATGCAGTTCAAAGAGCACACTTATGATAACAAATTCATGCTATTCAGTTGATCAACCCGGCCCCATTTGATCTCAGCTGGACTTATCAGTCGAGCAGGGAGTCTCTGCTCTACAAATTTCAATTGCTCGCTGGCAGAGCGGATTCAATTAAACGCTTTGTTGATTCTACGCTTGGAAATACCATCCTATACGACCCATAAAATTGAAAAGTTCAGCAACCCGATCAAAGTGCTCATGATAATGATAAATAAATAAATAAATAGGCAGATTTTTGCTTTGCTTTTCACATTTCATTTTTTTTTTTTGTGATTTCTTTTTTTTTTTTATTAATATTATGTATTTATTTTTCTCAGTTGTAACATCAAATAGAACATTTTTGTTTTTTTTTTTTTTATTAACGAGATTATTTTTTTTTTTTTTTTTTTTTTTAATGTATGCATGTTACTTTGAACACTGCCTATCGCCATCTTGCTCTCTCTTTAGCTCGCTTTCTCTGGCTTTTAACAAACAACTAACATAGATCGAAAAATATTTTGGACTGCAATTTTGGAACATTTCCCATAGTGATTATACTTTATTTTTTTTTTTTTAGTGTAGGGTTGGGAAGAGGATTAATAGTCCAATCTAGCTTTTCAACAAGTTCATCTTTGGAAAATATATATATATATATGCCTCTCTCTGTCTCTTTCTCTATCATACTTGGCTGCATCTCTCTCGCTCTTTCGCATGCAGTTTAATTTAGTTTTTGTTGTTGTAAATAGATTGCATCTGGATTGCTCCAATTTCTTTGTTGTAGAATTTGCCTTCAATAAATACTTATGAATTATTTACTGTTTTGTTAGTCACATTATTTTTTATTTTTATTTTATATGTATATATATATTTTTGTTATTTTTAATCTCTAACGCATTTTGTTGTTGGACTTTTGCACTTAATACAGTACACACATTTGTATAGTATATATTTATTGTAATATATATATATATATTTATGTATTATACTATATATATTTAACAATTGTTGCACATTTTTATTATTTTTTACGAGTTGAACGCTTTGTATTTTGTTTGTCTTGGTTTTCTTTGTCATTAGCTTTTATCTCTGTGTGTATGTGTGTGTGTGTTTGGTTTTCACATTTATGATTCACATACATACATATATAGTACATACTATAGCATTCTCAGCTGGGAACTTATCAGCTAAATGGTGGGTTAAAATATCAATACAATTCAATTTCAATTACAATTAAGCTATAAATAAATAGCTCAAGTCCGGGGTTTAAGGAATAAGGTTTTTCTGGGATTCTTTGAAGCTTGTTTTGAGATTATTCCCAACATTGGGAGTGAGAGAGCGCCTAATCGTTATACTAACTCGAAAGAAGTTGAAAATTAAAGTTAAAGTCTGGAATCATATAAATATATATAGCAGCTACAATTAACTTATTTATGGGGTTTTCATTTCTAAGAGTTCTTGAGTTTCTAAAGCATTTATGATTTGTAGAATTCGATACATATGTAATATCATAAAAAGCATTGATTTGCATAGTTTGGAATCTGAATAGAATTGAGGAACGTTTTCAAGATATTTTCCAAAATATCTGTTTAACTTTTGCTTCATATATAAATATATGTTTCTATATCTTTTCCATTTCTCAGTAGTATATAATATATAAATTATGCATCAATATATGAAAATAAATCAATGCGATGCATTATTATTTATTTGGATCCATTTTGTAGCGTTTTGTGTAATTCTCTTTTATTTAATACCCTGTACTCTGCACTAATAGGTTTTGGGGAGTTTTACAAATGCATTTTAATAGACAATCTGAATTTTTGGTTTCAATTCATTTTTTGTTTGATTGATTTTCTAGCATCAGATTCAAAGTTTTCTTGAAAATATTTTTGTACAGGGTAACTACTAGTCGTGCACTGTTTAGTTAAAGTTTTGTTTCAATTGTAGTTAACTTGTGTGGACTGCTTGTTGTACATAACTAGGAGTGTAAATGTTTAGGTTTGAATGTCATACACATACGTATGCTAATTTTAGTACATACTATTTACTATATAGTATATATACTATATGTTATAGTATACATAGGGCTTTGCTTTTGCATCATCAGGTCGCATTGAGTTTAGGATTATTTTCTTTTTTGGAGATTTCATTTCATTACTATGTACTACTGAATGTACTCAATTATTTTTTATCACAAATGAGCGCAGGTTTTTTTTGTTCAGAACTTTTATTCTTTTGCATCTGGTTTTTTTTAGATGGATAGTTCCCATATACACACACATACATATATATATATAACACTAACAACTACGGAACTTGAACGTAATTTTCACATCTGAACTGAACTTAAATACATTCAAAAAGTTTTTACAAACATTTAGTTGGTTTTCAATATTTTTTAAATATAGTTTTTGGCTTAAAAAAAAAATATATGTCTTCCACAACAATATTTAACAATTTTTTGTGTTTTTTATTTGATATTTATTTATAACTTGTTTTTGTTGTCCTTCTGTTCATTTGTTAATCATTTTTTGCATCTTTATCACAATTATAGAGATTTCCAACGGGATTTGCCTTTAGGTTTAGAATTAGAATCAGATTGTTTTCTTTTGCATTTGGAATAAGTTTATAACTTTACACGCATACACGAGACACACATTTATGTAAATATAGTATTTTATTTAAATTTTTTTAAGCCTTTTCCGAATTTTTTCTTTGTTTTTTTTTTTAACGAATTTTGTTTCGAATTTGAAATTCAGAAGAGATCTTTATATAATTGTGTTTTCAAAGACGCTTACGTAAGCGGTTTCCTTTCGTTTTTATTTTCATTTATTTTATTTTTTATAAATATATACATGTATATATATTTTTTGTTAGAAATGCATTTAATTTGCCATTTGATTTTGCAACGCTTTTTAATCAACAATCGTCGCACTTTACTCATTTCCAGCAGTCACAATTGTGTAATTAGCTTGCATTGAAGATCTATTATAATGCTCCGATTACCATACCTTATCTTCAGGTGCGATAGCGATATCCAGAGTTCTCCATTTATCTTTGTCCATTAGTAATATCTCGATATTGAACTTTGTTCGTTTGCATATGTTAAACGGTTTCATAGTTTTTATAGTTTTATGATTGTGTTATACAATATAAAGCACATAAATTTATTTTTTATGTCTTTAAATTTTGCATTGTTTTTTTATATATTTTTTAAGTGTGATTTGTATATTTTGTATTTTTTATTTTGTCTTTAAGTGGTTTGGAAAACCATCAAACAACAGGAGGAAACAGTCTTTCTTTCCAGGTACCTGAGAAATAGATTTGAAAATTTTATTTTATTTTATGCAGTTAAATATGAGTTTTTATATTTCTTAGCAGAATTTTTAATTGTGAGGTTGCTCTCTAAAGAAATCGTTTTAGAACCCTTAAAAGTTTGGTTTGAATAGTTTAAGTTGCAAAAAAAATACAATTATCTTTTAGGAGACGGAAATTTCATATATAATTTGTATTATTTTTAAATACTTATTTAAAGCTTTAAGCGCTGCGAAATTTATTAATTCTGTTCTTGCCGCTAAACTAACAAATCTAATTTTTTAAACTAAATATGCACTTAAAGTAAGTGCTATTTATATATAAAAATTATACAAATTCCACTTGCCTAAGGCGTACAAATTTTGTGGTTAAAAGTGGAATTCAGAGCGCGTATCTGTACTAGAGTTTTCAAAGAAAATATGTAAAATTTCTCCCCCATAAAATGATGAAATTTTTGTTTTACTCACCGCGTGACACATTTGACTCTTGTTAAATGTTTACAATTGAATTTATTTATATATGTTTGTTTGTTTGTTTGTTTATATTTTTTATATATGTATGTATATACATCATATAACTGGCTATATATCGCGCATAACATTGTTTTTTTTTTTTCTTTTTTATGTATTATACACAGATGCAGTTGATGGAAGCATCGATGCTGAGAGAAGATGTAAGTAGTAAATCGGTTGTAGTTGCTTATCTGCTTGCGGTTGTGGGTTGTTATTGAACTGCAGCTAATGGTGTTCGGATCCATGATCTGATAATGATGCTACTATATAAATATAATATATTTATATATATATATATTCAGCTAAACGGATTCGATGCACTTGTTAGTTAGTGTACACAAGTGGGAGGGAGCTAGAAATATGCTGTATGTAGGAGAGTTTGTTTTAAGCTCGCTTAAGCGTACGCTACAAACTAACGGTTCTTTCTTTGCTCGCTGCTCTCTGCTCACTCCGCTCTTTGTTTTACTCTCTCTCTCTCTTTTAGTGATGGCTCAAGTAGGTCTTTCGCTTTAGATAGCCGCTTCTGATTGGCGATGACAGGCCCGTCTCATTGCTGCGATATCAAGTCGATGATTGTGTGTTTAGGTGTATGTGTGTGTGTGTTTGAGTGTATGTGTGTGTAGATTTGATGTGTTTATGTTATAAGTATAGAATAAAGTTTTCGTTGAGTTTTTTTTCGTTTTGTTTTGTTTTGAAAAAGAGACAGAGTTAAAGTTGAGATACATTTTAGTTGCTGTCGCCTTTTGTTTCCAATGTTTCTGCTTTTTGTTTTTTGTACTGCACAACACCAATTTAATGCAATCAGCTAAAAATCGAGTACAACTCAACATAACCAACAAAACAATTCAACTCAACTCAATTTAACGGCAAAAATAATAACAGTATAACGGTAATTTGTTCAACACTAAACACCAATTTGCGCGCTCTCTCTCTCTCTCTTTTTTAAGGTTTTGTATTTATTTATTTTGTTTTCTAAAGTACGTTTTTGCATAACAACTACAGTGTTGGTAAACTTTTTAAACTTCATTTGTTGCTTGTTCATGCAGCCTTTAATTTTATTTAATTTTTTTTTTTTTTTTGTGATTGATGGTGTATGTGCAAGTGTTTGTGTGTGTGTGTAAATTTGTTGTGATTTTTTTTGATTGTGTGTAGATCGCATCAACACGGTACGTGGGGTGGGCGTGTCGTGTGGGCGGTAAGCGGTTTTTTTTAAGCGTCGTTATTAAAATCAAAGAACAAACAAAGAAGAGATACAATTTGAAATCATATAATATATATGCAGGAGTATATATATATATATATATATGTATATACACTATGTGATTTTTTTGTTTACTATATTAAATATTTAAAGCGTTTTATTACATCAATAGTTTAGATTTATATTACATATTGTCTATATATTTAAGTAGTATACTTTTGTGCTTGTTTTTGGCTAGAATTTCATTGCTGTTTACTCATTTGTTCGTTTGCGTTTACAATAATATCAATGGAAAATAATACAAGAAATAAAAACTATTAAAGCATTAACAAAATTTAAATTAGAAATTAATTTTATAGAACTTAGCATAGGAATAATACGCCATTAAAATTGTTCAACTGTTGGCCGGAAAACTTAAGGTCTTAAAACGAAACTTGAATACTTGAAATTTTTTTTTTTTTTTTTTTTTTTTTTTTTTTTTTGGTAGCTAGACTAGTTGAATAGTGTTGATTGTGTCGTCTGGGAAGGAAAATCGGGTGGGAGTGCGTGGAGAGTAGTAAATGTTATAGATCGCTGCATCCTGGCATCTCCTTGCGATCCTCAAGCTCAATCTCAAGCTCAAATTCACGCTCATTCTCATTGCCCTCATGGAGTTGGCCCAAACTGCCGCTACTGAGCGTGCCAGGCAGCAGTTGTTGCACCTCAAAGGCGCTACTGATCGCATGGAAGCAATTGGGTAGGTCACGTAGGTTTGTGGGAAGGATGTTGGTAATATTTATTGGTTTTGAGTTGGAAGGAAAGACGATTAGGTAATGCTCAAAGAGTGAACGATTGAAAGCGAAGGAATGGGGGAATGGAAATGGGGAGTTATTAACTTGGTAATGGATTAAACGAGGCACACAGTGGGCGTGGCATGCATGATGGACGTAAGCAACACATGTACAAAACTAAATAAAATATAACATATACATACAGTTAAATTAAATTCAATTAAATACAAACTTAACTAACTAAAAAGTAATAGTTTACACAACACCAAAACTTATGGTCCAATTGTCTATTAACACTAAGAGCATACACATACACATACGCATATACATCACATCACATTACATACATACATAGATACTAGATACAGTGGTACCAGAGAACGGCAGCGGATGAAATCCGTTGCAATTCTCTGATATTGTTACACTATGCACAGACAGACGGACGCACAGTAAGCACTTCCTAAGAAGCAGCCCCCATGTCGTCCATCTCAGCCCTAAGCTGTACCAACAGTTTGCCTCTTGCCTACCTTCTGCGTCGCGGATTCGCCGATTGCCCAGGCAGATTGAAACATCCACGTGGTATGACCATGCGCGCATTGCCCTTCGCCGGCCTCGAACCACCGACTGCCTGGAGTCCAGCCAAATGAGCTGCGTATCCCTCGCTCAAAACCGTGGCATTCGATTGCAGTTTTTTGCTGACCTGTTTGGGGAAATCGAAATCAGAATTAGTAGTTATTTAGGTACAGGTTCAGTGGGAAAGTTTAAACTTTACCTTGCCGACAATAAAGATTTGTTCGTGTCGCATGCCCACATTGGTATAGACACTAATATCCTTGCTGCTGCCATAGGCGGCAGTAATTGAGATTCCGTGATTCTGCACTAGATTATTGAGATAGGCGGTCTTGTGACCCAATGGATCGGTGGACAGACCATCGGCAAATGAGATGAGACCATGGGGGAAATTATGTTGGCTCAGCCAGGAGACAACACGTTGTTGTTGCATATCAGGGCGACCGGTGATATAAATTAACAGATAGCCCAGCTCCTGCCAATGCCGACAGACATCGACGGCACCAGCACGTACTTTTGGATCACGTCCGGTGACCGACATTGAAGCCGTAAATGAACCATCGATGCTGAATACAACACATTCGGTTAGCGGTGGTACCACAGCCATATAACAATCAACCGACGTATGATCACCGCGTACAACCATTTTAACCGGATAGATGCCATAACCCAAAGACAATTGATCGGGTATTATGTATGAAATGCGTCCATTTTTATCGGTCATTTCGGTGGTCAGGAATGTCCATTCACCAGCCGGCGGATCTTTCATAATATGCACATCCACTTTCTCGCCATGTAGCGTTATCATATCCAACGGTCCATACATGAACCTCGCATTCAAACGCTGCTCACGACCCTCCTGAACAATCACATCGTTCGCCCGATGATTTGCCGCCACATTCTTTAGCTTGACCGACGTGCGCTTCTTGATCCACTTCTCACGCGGCTGTCCAGGATGGAACGAAGCGTTGTCCTTGTCATCGTTGGAGCCCACAAAGGGTATACCCTCGAATTTGCCAATTTGACGCAAGATGAACGCAATGACATCGGGACTCTCCCAGTAGCTGGCATGGAACAGATGCGGCAGCGCGTGGGCTGGAAAATTACTCAATCCCTCGGGACAATAGAGCGCATAGTCCAAGCGCTTCGTGCCCCACCATTTGTTCTGAACTATAAGTGGGGGGGAAAATAAATATTATTAATTAATTATTTACAAAAAAAGAATATTTCTCGATTTTCCATTTCTTAAACTTGTGTTTGAAATTAAAATCTAAAAAATATATGCCAAAAATTTAAATTAAATAAAAAAAAACAAATAACTATATTTAATTGGTACATAATAAAGTATACTAGAGGCTTACAAAATAATTTAATCCCATAAACGAATTTATACATAAAAAAATACGGTCTCAAAACATGTTAAGATACAAATGTATCTCATAAATACAATGGTTTCAAACTATGATACAAGTATAACTTGTAAATACAATGCTGTTTATTTACAAATATATACAAATATTAAGAAAGAAATTAAAATGACAAATGAACTAAATATCGCACTTTTATAAAAAAGCAACTAAAGTTTATTAAAATTATACTATAAAAAGAAAAGCAATAGACAATCATTTAGTTGCCTTTACTTTATTAGTCATTTAATTTGATTTAATTAAAATTAATACCGTAGCAACTTTAACTATTTTCATTACTTCCATTGTTTATAATTATTTATACTGATAAATGTGAGAATAAAAATAAATGTGCATAATGCCCAACAATAAACGATAAATGGTTGTATAATGGAGCTTACGGGCGTGTATGGTGCTCAGCGAAACATTCTCGATGAGACCCGAGATAGTGCTCTGCATGGAGGCATCGGAGAGACGTCTGCCGGCAAGCAGATTATTTCCATCGTTGAAATGCTGCGGATGTGACTGAATAACCTCCACTGCACGGCACAGAAAGAGACAGCGACAGGGTTAAGACACAAAAGCGAGGGAGCAAGGTACAAATGTAGAGAAAAAAGAGAGAGAAAGAAAGATATGGACAATTAGAGCACAGTGGGAAAATATAGACATATAATGATTGTAATTTTATCTATGAAGTGAGTGAAAGCTGGCTTAATCTATTCTTATCTAGGGACTGAATTCTTTCTTTCTATACTGATACTAATTTATACATATTTTCGACTTCAAATGATTGTAATTTTATCTATGACTTATCATTTGAACAAGCGAGTAAAAGTTGGCTTAATCTATTCCTGGCTTAATCTATTCTTATCTAGGCACTCAATTCTTTCTTTCTATACTGATATAAGTTACACTAATTTATACATATTTTCAACTTCAAATGATTGTAATTTTGTCTATGACTTATCATTTGAACAAGCGAGTAAAAGTTGGCTTAATCTATTCTTATCTAGGGACTGAATTCTTTCTTTCTATACTGATATAAGTTATACTAATTTATACATATTTTCAACTTCAAATGATTGTAATTTTGTCTATGACTTATCATTTGAACAAGCGAGTAAAAGTTGGCTTAGTCTATTCCTGGCTTAATATATTCTTATCTAGGGACTGAATTCTTTCTTTCTATACTGACTTAAGTAATACTAATTTATACACATTTTCAACTTCAAATGATTGTAATTTTGTCTATGACTTATCATTTGAACAAGCGTGTAAAAGCAGGCTTAGTTTATTCCACTCTTATCTAGGGATTAATTTCTTTTTATACTGATGTAAGTTTTACTAATTTATACACATTTTCAACTTTAAATGATCATAACTCAGTTGTATGAGGATAACTTAAGAATAGCTAAGCCTTTTAGGGCACAGGACAACTACGACAAAAACTGACATAAATTATTAATTACTTATTTTATCCATAAAGCTATTCAATAGAGCCAATCCACCCTAGTCAAAGAAACCACATACCGATCAACGATCAGACGGAATCAAAATGGAATTGCGTTTACTTCAAAAACTATATATTACCATTTTCTTCCAGCTTAACTAAAACTTCATTAGATATCTAGTCTTGAACCTCTTACGTTTAAATACTCGACTTAGTGCTTAATGTCTTAGTCTTAGTCTTTTATTAGCAACTTAAAGCACTCACATAAATGCAGGGGTTGTCCATTGCCCAGCGGATACTTGGCATAGCGCGGCACATTGACTGGGGCCAAAATGGAGAAACGTGCACTGAGCAATGGTTCCAGTCGGGAGGCAATTGGATCGGTTGGATGGAACAGATTGTACACCTGATGGCAATTGGGACGGGCTAAGGCCGCTTTCGCATCATGCAGTTTACGGGAAGCCAAAACGACAGACAGCGGTGAGCCAAACATGAAAAAGTCACTGACTTCGAAATCCAATTTGGTGGCACGCGAATCACTTGATGAACTGGAGCGACGACGACGTGGTGATGGTGCAACCAATAAACGTTTCGCATCCAAATCTGAATCAATAAAACGCTCATCATCATCCATACGTGACATACGATTACAATCACCGCCAGCATTGACTGATCCATGACCAGAGCCCTGATACTGATTTGAGGAATTGGGTTGACTGCCATTGGAGCGACAAAGTGCCTCGTAGGCAAGCAGCGAGCCCATGGAATCACCGAGCATTACAATTTGACCAGAGAAGCCGTGACCTTCCTCCGATTTAAGGAACTCATGATAAACAATATTGGCAGCAGCGACCGTTTTGTTGACTGTTTCCTGGAATTCTGGTGATGCTACCGCTAGCAATGGTATGGCACCAATTGGCACATCCGCTATGTTTGGTATATCTGCTGCCGATGGTGAGGCATCAAACGAGTACGGACTGAGGCTGGACAGTATGCCAAGGGCGTCGGTACATATGGATGGGCATGGCACCATTTTGATGGTCATATGCGTTAATAAACTGGGATAATGTTGACGCATAACGGCCTCGAATGAGCCACGAAAAGTGGTAACATCAGATTTCTTAGCGGTCAACTCGCTGGCGGCATCCAAAACGCTGCCGGCATGCACCACCATAATGAGTATGGTTGTGGGGCAAGAGGGTGTACTCGGTGAACCAGGTGGCGATGAGTCGTGGCTGCGATCGATGCTTGCCGAGGAGCGTAATTGACGCTTATTGCCACGCTCGGAGGCGACACGCATCAGAAAGTCCTGATTAAAAATGCTATCGTCCTGCTTATGGCGACCGCTAGTGCCACCAGCACCACCGCTGCCACTGGAGCTGCCACCATGCGGCGGTGGACTATCATCGCCCTCGCCCAGCAGCTCCAATGAGCTCCATTTGGCCAGCGAATTGGTCTCATTTGTGTCTGTTGGGGAATTGAAAAGAGTTCAGTCAAGTCAAGTGCTTAAAAGTCGCTAACATCATCAACTTACCCAGACAATCAAAGAACTCCTCGTCGGAGTTGGACTTGGAGTCCACCTCGAGACGTTCCATGCGCCAGTTGGCCACCTGCACAAAGCAACATTTGATTAATAAACATTTAGCAGTTGGTAATATCGTTATCTATATAGAATAATTAACTGGCATTGGATTTGGAAACGGATACGGATTCGGATCTGGAACTGGATTGGCAACTTACATGTCGACGTGGCGCTGTCTTTGCGTGCGGTTTTGTGGGCTGCTCAGGAGCGGATTTATCGGTATTGTGGTGTATTGTGTTTGTGGTTGGATTTGTAGTTTTTTTTTTTAATTTTTATTTGTTTTTGTGTGACAAGAGCAAATCAAAGATTAATTATTTTCTTGCGCGCTTGAAACACACAAGCCACAAATTGTAATTTAAGCAAATTTCTTAAATAAAAACAAGAAAGAATGCTATAGTCGCCTCGCGACTTTAGGATACCCGTTACTCAGTTTCAATTTGTTATTAACAATGGTGATGGATATAATAGCTCGGCAAATACAGAACATTTTCATAGAAATTCATGTTTAGAGCATATTTTCGATCGATCGTTCCTATGGGAGCTATACGATATAGTTGTCCGATTTGTATCAAACTTGGTCAGTATATATATATTATTGGCAGATGTATTCTGTGTGAGTTTGATTAATATAGCTTAGTTAACGCAAAAGTTTTTCATACTAACTCATATTTGAAGCGTATTTTTGGCCGATCGGCCCTATGGGAGCTATACGATATAGTTGTCCGATTTGTATCAAACTTGGTCAGTATATATATATTATTGGCAGATGTATTCTGTGTGAGTTTGATTAATATAGCTTAGTTAACGCAAAAGTTTTTCATACTAACTCATATTTGAAGCGTATTTTTGGCCGATCGGCCCTATGGGAGCTATACGATATAGTTGTCCGATTTGTATCAAACATGGTCAGTATATATATATTATTGGCAGATGTATTCTGTGAGAGTTGGATTAATATAGCTTAGTTAACGCAAAAGTTTTTCATACTAATTCATATTTGAAGCGTATTTTTGACCGATCGGCCCTATGGGAGCTATACGATATAGTTGTCCGATTTGGATGAAACTTGGTCAGTATATATATATTATTGGCAGATTTATTCTGTGAGAGTTTGATTAATATAGCTTAGTTAACGCAAAAGTTTTTCATACTAACTCATATTTGAAGCGTATTTTTGACCGATCGGCCCTATGGGAGCTATACGATATAGTAGTCCGATTTGGATTAAACTTGGTCAGTACATGTACTTCCTAGACATGTACTTTCCGTGTAAATTTGGACGGACGGACGGACAGACGGACATGTCTATATCGACTCGGCTATTAATGCTGATCGAGAATATATATACTTTATGGGGTCTACCACGCCTCCTTCTGCCTGTTACATACATTCCAACGATTACAATATACCCTTTTACTCTACGAGTAACGGGTATAATGAGCTTTAACAATAGAAATTCTTTAACAAATCGCTAGAGCAAATGAAGCTTAGAAAGTTAAGCATAGCGCTCTGGAAAACCGATAAAAATTTGGGCTTATGAATATTTTATAAACATTTTTGTCAAGTCAAAAAAAAGCTATAAAAATAAGCATAAATTCAGCATTTAACTATTTATTTAAACGAATTTATGTAGCAAGTATTTAAAATACAAAATTCTTTAAACTATGCAAACTTGGTTCAATAGTTATGTTGGCAACTAAATTAATTTATTGAAAATACTCAAAGGGTTTCATAGTTATGATAAAAATTATATTAATAATTTAAAACATTGTATTTTTTTTTATTTGATAAATATTTTAAATATTATAAATTTTTTAAATGGCATTCTCTACCAAATATTTAATTTTATGCAGCAATGATGCTGTGCAGCAGAGAAAGAGATGCACTTAGTAACTCCTACTCGCTCTAGAGCATTAAAGATTTCTCAATTGATTTGATTTGCTTAGTTTGTTGCTCAAGTTTAAGAATTTCTTTTGTTTGACAAATGATAAGATTATAAACAAGCATTGTGTTTTTCGGGTATCGGGTGTTTTTCTTGCTTTTTCACATTTATTTTTATGTTTTTTGTCTTTTAAATTACAATGGACTGTTTGACAGAGACAAAGCACAACAAAGACAACATCAAAGTGGAAAAATTGTACAGCAGCAGTTGGAGGAGGAGGATGGGAATGGGGATGAGGAGCAGCAAAAATAAACTTATCTAACTCACCTGCAAATCAAAACTATGCGCTGAACCCACTGGAGAGTGAAGTGCTCCCTTTGAGCCAAACTTTGCCTTGTTGGCCATTTGAATGCTTTGGGAACGTGACCGTTGATTGCTTGTGTTTTGGGCGCCCAACTCAACGCTAGTGCCAACACCATCATTCTCATCCTCATCATCATCGTCGTCATCATCCTCATCGGAGCTAACCTCGGCACTAGGCGGTTGTTGGGTCACAATTGGTGGCACAGCTGGAGCGGATTTCTTACGCTCGCCAGCAGTTGATTGTGGTGCTGTGGCTGCACTACTCACATACGGCTCAGATGTGCTCTCAGCTAAAATACAAACATGAAGAGACATTTAGTATACCAGGCTTGAAATTGCTTTTGCTTACCATCACTGCATTCCTCGCCGCTGCCCATTTTCTTGGCCAGAGCCAATTGGGTTTGACGTTCCAGCTCTCGTATATCCTCAATGGTTAGACCATGCCATTCATCCTGCCACGCCCACGCCTGACGATGGGCACGTAACATCGTCTTACGCAATGCGACATCATGAATAAACTTCTCCAATTTGGTCTGCATACCCCAATAACGGAACTCAACGCGACAGATCTTATAGGCGGTCATTAGGGACATATTACGTGAAGTTGGCTGCTTTTTACCCTTCACCTCACGCCAATACTCCTCCAGCCAGTCATCGGAGAGCGGACCACGTCCCGTCTTGTCTGAGACAAAATGCTTGGGATCCTCCTCCTTCACGTAGTCACCGCCCCACAACTGATCCTTAACAATATCAATTACATCTGTAAGTAGTAAACGTTTTAACTAGTTATTTGACTCAAATGTTTGTTCAACTTACCCACAACGCGATTACGCAGATCACTGCCAGAAAGTTGGAATACATTATCCTGATAACCATTGTCTGGATGGTAATAGGTTTCAATGTCCAGCGAGAATTTCTCCACAAAGGGACACGTGTAGCGAGTGCGCGTATAGGGATAAGCATTCCAGGCCTCCTCCTCAACGGTCAATGCGCTCTTGGGCAACAGACCTGCAAAGGATTACAAATAGTTATAAGTTCAATAAGAATTTAAATGTTTTACTTAACTAAGTTGCTAGAAAATAGACGTAATATTTAGCTAAAATAATTTATTCTTATACTTTATTTTAATTCATTTCTAAATTAACATTCAACTGAAGACTGCATTAAATTTTTATTTAGCTACAAATCGAGGGTACTTTTATTAATATTAAATCTTATTCTTAGCAAAACTTTTCATTACTTATTAACAATACAAAAATTATGGTAAACACAATTAAATTTTTTTTTTAATTTCAAAAGTGGCGCTGAAGTTCCCCTCTCAAAAACAAGAAAGAAAAGTACAGTCGAGCGCGCCCGACCGTATAATACTCTCTGCATTTGTCCCGATTAAATTATTAAAATCGGTATCGAGATATTACAATGTGAATTACTTGCATTAAAACACGTTGAAACAAAAACAATCTAAGCATAATCAAACACACATCTGTTTGCTTGTATTCGAATACACATACGTTTGACAATATGTATATGAAGCAAATATGTATGTATGTATGTGTGTATTCGGCGCAGCCAGCGACCGCGGGCAGCGCTGCCGACACACAGGCAGCGAAAACGTTCGAACATGTGCTTGTGTGTTTCTATCTCGCTTGCACCTATGGGTTGATATTGCGTTCAATTATCAATATTGTAACGCTTCTAGTTTTCTTGTTTATTGTCCGATTTTAATGCGCCTTTCAGTATAGTTTAATATAGTTAGTCTCCACACGTATTATATTAATTACAATACTGTACGATACGAACAAGTTCGCAAAACCCGGCATTGAAGGTTCCATCCTTTTTTATCAAATGTGGGAAAAGTGGGCGTGGCAGTCCAAAATTTTAAATGGCAATGCAACTATGCCGTCGCTACGAACCTCCCGTTCCAGAATTGGTGATCCTAGGTGCCATAGTTACTGAGATATTTGCCGAAAACACCAATTTTTTCCGAGGTGTGTCCAGTTTTTTGCTTATTGTGGGCGAATGGGGCGTGGCATCGAAAAAAAAAAAAGATTCTTGTATTGACTGACTAAATATCTGATCGTTTGACACCAAGCTCGAACTTGTAGCTCTTACCATCTCTGAAATCTGTTTGTTCATACGGACAGACAGACGGACAGACAGACAGACGGACAGACAGACAGACGGACAGACGGACAGACGGACATGGCTATATCGACTCGGCTTGTGATGCTGATCAAGAATATATATACTTTATGGGGTCTGCCACGCCTCCTTCTGCCTGTTACATACTTTTGCACAAACCCAATATACTCTTGCAGAGAGTATAAAAAAGGACCTGTCTGCTGAAGGAGGTTTTATCTCTCCCTTTGATGTGAAATTAAAAAATAAGACCGATTTTTAATCAGTATAAGTATAGTTATGGCGGGGACTAGAATAAAAAATTTTTTTTTTAATTTGACAAAATGGCACGTAATTCAAAGTACGAGTCTGAAAACGACTCATTTTTTGCAATATTTTTTTAATAAAAAAAATAGAAATATTCAACAGAAAATATTTTTTCTAGTCCCGACGAGAGCCAGTACTATTTAGAATGACCTGTTAAAATTTCAGACGAATCGGTTGAACCGTTTTTTTTTTTTTTTAGCTTCAGTAGGCCAAAAAAGTAGTTTCGAGATAAACGCGTTTAAAGAACAATGGAGCCGAACTCACCGATCGTCTATTTGACATTGTAATGGGTTTTAAATATAGAAATACTCGGAATTTTGTCACCAAATTTTAACAGTATATTTTTCAAATACTATACTTTCGAAGTATGTAAAAAAAATCGATTTTTCGAAAATTCTAGACCACCGGGTCCCCTTAAAAACTTCTGTTAAAATTACTTAGACATGGGAAACCAATGGAATCTTGTATGAAACTGTTACTACGCGCTTCCTTTAGGCAATTTAAGATTTTAGTGCAGAACTCATAACTTAATCAAACCTAAATAAGTTGTAAAAAGTCAGCTCATGTAATTTAATCTACTTAAATTAAATTACACAAAATTAACTTACTTTTGATCCATCCCGGTAAATGGCTGCCGACGTGATAGATCTTTTTCGTGTACTGCCCATTGCCACCGGGTCCATCTTTGTATGGTTCATTGATGATTATTTCAACGCCGCTTCCCTCGCCATGGCTTTCTTCGCGGCTCTTTTTCTGTGCGTGTGTGGATTGAAATTAAAAATAGAAAATCAGTTTGTTTAAAATAAATTTATCAAATAGTTTCAGACATAAACAATTCCCACGATTTGACCTTCTAAACCAACTGCGAAGATAATATAAATTTTGGATCGTTTAACAAGTCTAAAACTGTTTTCGCCACTTTTATTTATTTACTTAAATTTTTGCAGTCAGATGATAAACATAAATCAAATCAAGGCACAAAGTGAATTAAATTTTTCATATTCAGTTATTCTGGGAACTTTTTGCCATTTTTAGCCAGGCATATCATTTTTACAGTATCATTTTTGAATTATAAAAATTACAGAAATAAATCATTAAGATTAAATGCATGTTTTAAGTGTCTTTTAAACCGGAAAATGTGTATACTATTAAAGCTCTAAAAATAGTTAATAAATAAACACGATTTCAGTTATTTAATCTGTGGTAAAAACAATTATTTCTTATAGGCTTACAGGCTTTAAATTAATGTTTTTATTAAAAGTATGAAAGAGATCGGATAACGTTATAATAAAATACTTTAATGAGTTTTGAAAACAAAATATAAGCAATCTTTAAGCATTTTATTTGGTTATAAATAGTATTATTTTAATATATCAAATGATTAGCTTATGAAATACTTTTTAGTTGTCTTTTTAACGGTTTTCAATACGATACTTAATTTTAACAGAAACTTTTTATATCATCTTAAAGAACATATCAATGCTATTGGCAACTTAATGATTTCTGATTTGAATAACAGAGTAAGTTTTCAACCAATTAATTCTTTGGAAAAGATACATAAAATAGTAGCTCGACTTGTCGGTATTTAATTATAACGCTGTCAAGCTCAAAAAAAAGAAAACTTTAAATTTTATTAGTTTAAACATTTTAGCACTCGAAATTGCGTAAAATTTTATTTATCTTATTAACTGTCAGACTGAACAGTCGACACAAAAGGGAAAATAAATAAAGTTCAATATTAAATTAAATCATTAGAAAAAAATCATTTTAAAAATAAGATTAAAATTAAATTTAAAAAAGTTTGTAACATTAAATTTAATATTATTAAAATTTAAATCAAAATGTTAGTAAATTTTAAGTTAGTTTTAAAGTGTTTTACTCTTTAAATTTGCTTTTAATGTTAGTGTTATATTTGTTATAACAAATCTTAAACTTAAACTTACCGCTATCATGTACAGTTGCGCAATGCGATACTCCTCGACGGTGAGGGGCAGGGGTATGCGATATTCCTTGATCAACATTTTGGACTGTCTGTTTAAATTGGTCAGCTGAATTACGGCGGGTTTTATTTGTTGTTTTTTAGCTTTTTGTTATTATCCAACTTCGTAGCTCGTACACGCTCTCCCTCTCTCTCTCCCTCTCTCTCTCTTTTGCTGCTCTCTTGCGCTCTCGCTTTCGCTCAAGCTCTAGCTGAATATTTCTTACTCTTAGGCAATCATCGATTGTTGTTGTTGTTGTTGCGGTTGTTGTGGCTGCTGTTGTTGTTGTTGTTGTTGCCGTTGCTAGTGCTGCTGCTGATGCGCATGGCTGAGGCGTCGCTGGCGCTGGCGTCTATGACCTGCAAATGTGGCAAGGTTGGATTAAATTTGGTGCTGACGTTGGGGCTGCATGGAGACCTAGGGGCAGGGACTAACACTGGAATACTGGGCGTATGGGTGACGGGGACTGGGACTGGGACTGGGACTGGACTTGGGGTTAGTTAGTTTCCTATGGCTTCTGTGCAATGTATGCTTCATGGAGCAAGCTCTAAAATGTAAATTACCGTTTCGTTTCGTTTATTGATTCGCCAGGGGACAACAAGTCGGACCAAATTGACAAACTGACCGTCAGACAGGCACTCAAGCTGTCAATTAGACACAACTACAGTCAAGACAATGAGTACCACAAATGAAAATGAAAATGAAAATGAAAATGTCCGATAAGGTCGACTTGGCTTACATTTCTTAAACAAGAAAAACAACAATAGTCAAAGCAAATTTGGTTTATCGTGCATAATTTTTGCTTTTACCTTGAACCGCTTTGCTAATTGGATTTATTGTTGACTGCTGACAACAGCAACTGGACAACAACAAAACAACCAGAACGTTATCATCCAGCTACCGGCTGTGAGATACCCATTACTCCATTTAGATACACACAAATACGCACAAACATGTGTACCAGCTTTCTTTAATTAAAATTCATTCATTTTTAGGCCCAGAAAGTTTATGAATTTTAAATGCGAATGGTACAGAAATTACTGCATACTTTTGAGCGCTGACTTTGCCCTACAAACTCTAAATGGCTCTAACTTACGTCCAGTGCTGACAGTAATGGTTAAGAGTAAAGTTTAAATGGGTAAAAAGTGTGTTAAGCTTGTAAACAACAAGAGATGTATATTTAATAAGAATATTAGGTGTTTAACAAGGTTTAATAAAACACCCTCTCTTATGTTCTACCTCTCTCCCTTCCCCTCCCATCGAATAATAATTAAAACAGTTAGCGGCTGTTTAGTTTTCCCTTTTAAATAAATTGTTAATTTTTAAAATTCAGATATTTCTAAGAGGTTAGATAGCTAGCTTAATAGCTAAACTATTCCAGTCATTCCAGCTGGAGTTGCTTTTAAATGGCTAAATTGTCAACACTGCTTGCTCCAGCTCTTATAAAAAACTTACTGTAAACAGTTGTCAGTTTGGTGAAATATTTAATAATTTATACGCAAATAATGCGTTGACCCTGCTGGCAAATAATTGACTTTACTCCAATTGACGCTGAGTCAACAAGTGACAAGCCACTATGGCAAATAAACAGCTTTTCTTGGTTGAAATTAAGTAGATTTTAAAATAATATATTTAAAAGCTATAAATATAAGAAAATATTTAACTTGAACTGAAATTTTTACTGGGAACTTAACAACCCTAACTCGACAGCTAACGGGTATAACAACAACAGAGATGTGGATAATTTTTCATTGCAATCAAATATGCAATTGACCTTCGTTTGAGAAAGCAGTAGAGAGACTCTTTCTCACGATCTCCGTCGCACTCCCGCTCTCCGTGTATCTCTTTCCCTCTCCCTATCACTCTCTCTCTCTCTCTCTCTCTCTCTCCCACTCTCTCTCTCTCTCTCTCTCTCTCCCACTCTCTCTCTCTCACACACTCTCTCTCTCTCTCTCTCTCTCCCTCTCTCTCTCACTCTCTCTCTCCTTTTGTTATACACGCTGTTCAAATGTTTATCTATCAAACTGCAATCGATTCAGCGAGTGACTGGCATAATTCGATCTGTTTGATAATCGACTGATTCTACAACATGTTTACCAAAGGCATTTAATGGAGCACTTCAATTAAACTGTTTCCCAAACATTCCCCATGAAAAGATAAATGACTAAACAACCGCTGCGATTTATTACGACAGTCTTTACGGCTTAACTGATTAAAATGCTTTAGATCAGTAATGGATAAGAAAACTTCAACAAAAATAATCAACTGAAAGCAGGGTATTTTGTAGTCAAACACACTCCACTAAACATTTTAATTAATTAAGACTATTTGCAAATGAATTGCTAAGGAGTGTCAAAGCAAATTTGCTCAAAATTCGTCAATTTAGTCTGTTTAAAACACATACAAAACTATTACAGGTGGAACCAATACTGGGTTTAGTTGTTTCTTTATAATTCGTATTACATCTGGGATCCCTTGAGCAAGAAAAACACAAGCTAAAAATATTTTTAGTTAGCTATCTATCAAAATGTCTAATTTCTGGAATTCAATTTCTACATAAGATACGCTAGACTTTAAAATCAATTGAAATTAAAATATATATGAGATAAGATTCAGATCAGGTCAATACAATTTCACTTAGAACATAAGCACTTGAGGCCTATTTTGTAATAAAAATTAAATTCAAGAGCTTAAAAAAATGCTGCTCATTTTGCAAACAAGTTTTTTTTATAATTACACTGATTTATCTACTTCTAGAGAGCTAAACAAGTAACATACAGACACTAACTATACAATAAATCAGTAAATTAATTGTATAGTTAGTTATATAGCTTTCAAAGACGAACTACTGTATTATAAAACCTATTTGTAAAACGCATAGATAATTAAAAAGATTTTCTTGCCGCTTGTAGTAAATGCATACGATAGTAACGCGATACTTACAAAAACTATCGAATTAAAGCAGCTTATCGAGAAGCCAAAAAAAATCTTAGTTATGTCATAAGCACACAGTTCATTTTACTGTTACATTTTATGCACAAAAACTTGTGTATGCGAATATATATATATGTATATATAATTTTCTTTATATGTACACACTTTTATTTATTTTTTTTATTATCCAATTTATGTTGTTTTTTTTCGGTTTTAATTGCTAACGACGCTGACTACTGACTGCAATGTCAAGCGAAGCGCATCCATCGAGGTCACGTTTTAAGCATTCGGGAATTATTTGCGTATGAGTAATTTATTGTAGCATTGATGTCGCACTTTATGCAACATGTGTGCTTCCTCTAGCAAAAAGCTTGACTACTTTGTTACGGTTACCCGCTATTCATCAGTTTTTTGGTGCTAAAAATATTATTGAGCAAAGAAAAGTCAATATCCAATAATCATTTTTATGGACTATAAAAATGAGCATTTCTCCAGCGAATTTTCGTTTATAAAATTTGATTATTTCTACGCAGAATTAAGACATAGTGTGACCTTGTTTGGTTTTGAAGTGTGACCGTAAATTGAGCTATTTAAAGTGCTGTCTAATGTGAAAAATGGGACAAATGTATACACAATTCAGACGACAGTCATAAATCGTGTTTGCCATTGACCTGTGGGAGTGGCAGCAGGTGTGTATGTGTGTGTGTTAGCTGATGTGTGTGTGTGTGTTGTGTGTGTTTGTGCAACGCTTGTTTGATTAAAAACAAGTCCCTAAGTAACCCCAACCTCAATCCCCAAACGTAACCCTAAACTCCACCTTCTTTACCGACTTTCTGTCGTTTTAATCTTATCATTTTATCTCTGATAAATTGTTTATGCCGCTTAACACAAAAAACAAAAACATTTTTTCTATTTTTTTGTTGCAATATTTTCTCATTTCTCATGGTGTAGGTGCGTAGGTGCAGGTGCTTGTGTTTCTTATGTATCTCATACGTAGATACAGATACAAACGAGCCGGTCATCTGTTAACTGGTAACTGGTAACTAGGGTATCTGGGGATAGCATCTAGGGTATCTTAATGGACCTAGCCTTGCCCAGTGGCACTTTGTGGCTGCTCTGGCAATTGGAACTTAATTAATGACATTTAATGATTGACATTGTTCGCCTTGCCATGCCCATCACACATGACCATACAGTGCCACGCCTCTATTTCGCCACATTTCACATTACGTATGCGTGTGTGTGTGTTGCCCACTTAATAACAATACTGCAAGAGGCAAAAAGGCAGTAATCAATAATTATGGGAGGCAACAACAATGTCACATAAGTAGAGAAAGAGACAGTGAAAGGCAGGGAATGAGAGAGAGAGAGAGAGAGAGAGAGATAGAGTGGGTGGAAAGGGAAAGGGCAAGAGAAGGCAGGCAAATACAATAGTTCATAGTTACATAGCATTTTCTTCACACACACACACACAGTTGAGGTCAACAAAGTAGAAAAGAAAAGCACTTAGCCAATATCATGACCTAATTGCTTAATTTCAGCTACTTGAATACACTTCAAATTTAAATAGAAATTTAAATTGAAATTTAAAGCAAATTGAACAGCAGAAAATTAATATTCTGCCAAGAAGATTTATGTCTTAGTCTATGTAATTCAAGCTCTAGTCCTTCAAACTATGCAAATGGCCAACATCAACAAATTGGAACTCGGCCAAAATGTTTAAGAAAAAATTTGGCGTTAAAAATGTATCATAAAAAGTAAATAGTCTTAGGTTTAAAGTGTGTAAAATATTTTCTTCTCTACTTCTTTACTTTTTCAATAAATTTTATACTTAAGTTTATACTTTTAAGCTAGTTCTATTATTTTGTCCACTGCTGTGCTGTATCTACATGTGCAAGTTATGGCTGTTACCCAATAATATTCTCTTTAATGATGACATGATGACATTTTCTTTAAGTGACAATTATGTTATAGATAAAGCAGACAATTGATAACTGTGTTAGTCAGCTTCTTATGAGACTTTCATTTATTTAAATGAATAAACTATTTTTCTGATTAAAAGTGACTTAAAAAAGATAATAAATGCAATATCATATATTATTTGTTTACTCAAATGAATTATTTGACAGTCTACATTGTTTTAAAATTTAAATATAGTTATTCGTTAAATGTCAAAAGACTCCCAGTAAAATAAGAATATTTATTCTGTGCTACTTAGGCTGAATTTTGTACGTAAACTGTTCGAAAAATATAAATTTAAGTTAATAAAACTAATACAAACATTTTTGAAAACAATTAAACAAAACGACGTGACACTGGACCTCAAAGCTGCTGCCCTTTTAATCAAAAACCTCCAATAAAATAACCAAAAAATTCCAGACTTTCTCACTGAGACTGTGCCATGATCAGTTACAGTTATTAGGGTACGTATTCCTTCTATTCATAAATTAAAGACTCTGTTATAAAAAGATTTTTGTCACAAAGTGTTTTCAAGGTTGAAGATTAGACGGCAAAAACCGAAGATAAAAAGATACTTTGCTATAGATGACTTTTGGTAAGAGCAGAGTGAAATCTCATGATCATAAACCATGATCATAAATACTTAATCTAAAAATTGCGCAAAGTAACGCTTCATAGGCCTTCTCTTTGTATAATTTATCCAATTTGTAGCTAATTTATCTCGACACTACATAATGTACATTATAGCAAACATGATGACATGAACAAAGTAAATATGTGTGTAGGTATATACAGGTACGTACGTATGTATTTACATAATTCTGTGCACTTTGCACGTAACATGAATGTGAGCCGTGTTTATGGCCTGTCAGTCATTTTACAGTTTGTTTTATGACGATCAACCGTTTGCGATTTTGTTGTTAGAGAGAGAAAAGAGAAGAAGGCAAGAAGAAATAATCGCAACAGAAAACTGAAACTTTTATTAAGTGTGTGACAACAAGTTTGCATAGTAACGACAAAACAATAACAATGCACGTAATGCGCTTTTATGTGTGTGTATATGTGTATGTAGGCACAGAAGTCGCAGTGGAAGCAGCAGCAGCAGAAGAGCAGAGAAAAAGGAGAGCAACCAAAGAGCAACACAAAAAAAAAACAGCTGGTTGAGTGCTTAATTCGAGTCGCTTCTTTGGCAAGTGTGTGAGTATGTTATTGTTTGCTCGCTTTGCTGCTTGATGAATAAATTGCCACAGTGATTGCACACACAAACAAATGTTAAAACTACAAACAAGCGCAACAACAAAAAAAAAGAAAACAAAAACTGAAAGAAAAAGAAAACCCAAAATTTACAATCACGGTAATAAAAGCCGCGACGCCGCTGTCGCTGCCGCTGCCGCTGCCAACGCCAGCGAAGCTTCAAGCAACGCACGTTGCTGCTGACCATTCAAGCAGAAATAATTGAACGTGAAAGCCCCGGAAGCGGCACGACGCGACGCGTCGCGTCGCAGCGACAGAGAGACAGCACAAGAGTGTGAGTAATTCTCAATATAATCCCAAAACGAAAGAGAAGAAAATTGCGAATAGACACACACACATGCATATAGGTACATGTACATACATATGTATGTATGCAAACCTGTATGTATGATCGTTAGAAGCTTTCTACAAGTGTTGCTTTAGCTAACGAGAGAAGACGGACACAAAGCCAGGGCTGAAGTAAGTGCAAGGTACAAGGCTGCAAAGCAGCAAAAGCAAAAAAAAAAAAGAGGGCAAAACTGCAAACTCACACAGCCAGACACATACACACACTAAAATACAACTGAGAAGGTGAGTGTTATTTGTAGGGGTCGAGTGCTCGCTCTCTGTGCACACCTGTGGCGCGCTTTATGTTTATTAATAATTTATAAATATAGCAGCACAGCAGCCGCCGGACAGCAACAACAACAACAAGAAATTACCAAGTCCAAACCAATGCGCGCGCACTTTGCACGCAATTTTTGTTTTTAAGTTGTATTTTAGCCCTAGGCTCAAATCAAGCAACCATAACAACAATAAAAAAACACAAAAAAAAAATCACTGACAAAAGAGAGAACATTTCAATGTTACAACTGGGAGCCGTCGTTTTGGGATCCCAAATCACACGCACAGAAAATTTCCAGGGGGAAAAAGTGTGGCCTAGTCACGCAAGGAAAATGAAATTTTGGGGAAGTAATGTACATGGGAACTTTAAATGCCAAAATGCAGCTGAAAAGTTCTTATCACACACACATACGCACATATATTTGTAATACACAGACACACAATTCATGTACGCACGCATATTACGAGTGTATTAGTGCAGCTTGGCATTATGTTGTTGTTGTTGTTGTTCAGGTTTCTCTTCCTTTTGCCACTGGGATAGAAACCTTGGGAATTGGGGAGAGCGAGAGCAAAGCTCTAGCCCAGGCTCTGAGCTTACGCATTTACGTTTACGCGCACAGACACACACACACACACTCATACGCGAACCTATTGCACACAAGCACAGAATGCCGTTATCCTTACTGTATTTTGAGCATTTGTCAATTTTGCTTGTAACAATTTTGCTTCCAACAACAAAACAAACAGTTTACTTGTATATGTACATATGTGTGTCTGTGCTTGTGTGTATGTGTATATCGATGGATGTATGATGAAAACTCACATATCTATCCCCAGCAGCTGTGCACGATTAATAACAATAACAAAAACAACAATAACAAACAGCAAAAAAAAGAGAAACAAAATTTTTTCTTCGATTTTCCGTTTTTTTATTCAATGAATTTTTTTGTGAACGCGTCGCTTGATAAACATACACACACGAGAAAGAAAATTTTGTTGTTAAATTTTCTTGCCTTTTGCTGGTGCTTCTGCTTTTTGCAATCACAAGACGGACACACAGAACAACGACAGCGTAGGCGTAGCGAGCGACGGCTGCAACGACCGACACACGTCCGCGTTCGCTTTTGAACTGAAAATGAAAACGAAACAGAGACAGCAAAGAAGCAGCAGCTGAAGCGCCAACAAGCAAAAATGTTGGAGAAGGTG
This sequence comes from Drosophila arawakana, assembly GCA_018151165.1. NCBI lineage: Eukaryota > Metazoa > Arthropoda > Insecta > Diptera > Drosophilidae > Drosophila > Drosophila arawakana. Next base: position 11,914,372 of record JAECWX010000002.1, read on the forward strand.
AAAGATAGAGAGAGAGAGAGAGAGCGTGTGTGCGTGTGAGAGTGCTCTCTCATGGGGCATTCCAGCAAAAAGTTGCCACACAACTTTACAAAGCATATTGTAATTTTTAGTCAGTCGCAAAATAAACTGAAGTAAGCGTAAAATGTGTTGCTTTATTATATTCACAAATATACTACTTATTATTAACTTAAATAAAAGTTTTTATAGCTATTTAGCGGACTTTTTACGATTAAGACAATATGGCTAGCGTTTTGCAGAACGTCACAGCTCAGTTTTGATCAACATAGCCAAAGCGCGCGAGAAAGCGCCAAAGCGCATTCAAAAAGCTCTCAATCACTTGTGTCTGAGCCGTAGGCTATGGAAATTTACAAGAGGGGTTTTTAACTAAATTTGATTTCGTAATTATATTGCATTTACAGACGGAACTCAGCTGTGTGTTCTGACGACGTCCTTGTGCGCCGAGAGAAAGAGCAATGCGTTGCGTTTTGGCGTTTTGCGTACCATTTGAGGTTGGCGTCCATTTATGCTTTTTTGTGTGGTTGGAGCAATTGGGGGAGGCAGGCGACCAACAGACTGACGTAAAGGTCGCTTCGGGCTTTCCAGCACCCCACACATACACACGTATGTAATCACATGAGTGTGTATGTGTGTGTGTGTGTGTAGCATTTTAGCATAAGTGACTGAATGATAAATTGGTTCGATCAACGTCTATGAATTTTATTATAGCCATGAATTGGTAACGCCAACCCTATCAAAACAAAACAAAAAGGCAAACAGTCGTGACGTTGTTGCGCCGTTATGTGCGGAAACGGCAAAAAATCAACAAACAACACGCATTCTCTTGTTTACTCTGTTTACTGTATATGGCCTCTATCTATCGGGCTTCTTGCTTACCTCTGATATGAAGTTCAACTTTGACATTTACAAAAGGCAAACGCACATGGCGCATGCTCCTCCACTTCGGGAGTATGTGCGCACACACAAGCCCAAGTGTCTGTCTGTGTACGTGTGTAACTTTGTGTGTGTGAATGCATGTACAAAGGGCAAAGGAACAGCTGTGCTTGTGATGACGCCAAGCCCACATTTCAAAAACCGATATGCAACTGCACCGATAAACGTTTGCAAGTTCGATATATGCAGATTTATCGTTGTTTTCAAATTTCAAAAAAGGGCGCGAAATATGTAAAGATTTAAATGATGCTAGTAATGCTGAAAGTGCATACAATTTTCAACTTTAACCAAACACATTGTTAATTCCTTGGTCACACAATTAACTACTACAATTGTTTTTTAAAAAATTTGCATTTTTATTGAATTACTTCTTTGAAATGTTACATAACTATTTTTTTGTGGGGTTTTCATGTTCAATTGGAGTTATCGCATTTCGTCTTTGACTTAGTTACGCAGGTTGTGGACGCCGTGGTAGTTGATCTGCTTCTGGGCAGCAGCACGCTTGCCGAAGGGGCTCTTCTCGTTGACCTCCAGAAGGTAGTCACCCTCCAGATCGTATTCGGCATCAATGCCCATGTAGGCGCGCTTACCGAAACCGTTGTTCTCCTTGTATTGCTTCAGGGATTTGGCAACAACAGCGGGGAAGTTGCGCTCACCACCTGGACGGACGGTCTCGGCAAAGTAACGGACAGAACGGACAAGAGCCTCGATCACATTCTGGGCACCGGGAACACCCTGGCTAACACCATGGGGATAGAAATCAACATTGCCGCAACGCACTGGAGTGCCCATGGCATAGCTGGAGGTGTGGATGACATCAACGAAATCGGCATTGCCGCGAGCAAGACCAACCAGAGTATCCTTGGGCTTGACAATCATCTTGGCGGGGTCCAGACCGGTGATGCGGCGCAGCTTGTTGCCGGTGTGAATGGTGTATTCCTGTCCAGCGGCACCAGCAACCTGGGCACCAATACCGTAGCCAACCAAGTGGATAATTTCGCGTGCAACACCCTTGTTGGTCAATTCAACCAAAGTGTGTCCGATCATGGCGCCAGTGCGGGAAACATCGAGCAGAGCGTAGCGCTTGAAGCTGGTGAAGGTCGATCCCAAGTCAATAATCTGCAAATATAGAATAAGAATATATAATCAAATGGTTATGGGTGTTGTTTATGAAGGTCTTACGATCAAATTGCCGGCTGTGGTCTTGGCCGTTTTCCATTCATCGCCAGTTTCCTCGCTGGAGGTGGACTCGTAATCCTTGTTGTTCCTCTGGGTGCGATAGTTAACTGAGTTCTTTTGCTGATTCTGGATGTTGTAACGCTCGAGATAAGATTGCTCCAAGTCGCGCATAGCCTTACGGGTGGTCTCGCTGTTCTGGGGCAGACCGGTCATCACAATGGTAACCTCATCCTCACCAAAACCGGGCAATGCAACAGCCTTCTCAACATAGTTGCTCAATTTAGCCTCCATACGTTCGCCATTGTTCTTGATGATCCAAACGGGAATGTTGCTGGCACTGGGCACAAAGTTGGGTTCGAGTTCCTGCTTGATGTTCGACAGATGATCTGTAAAAAGGTGGTAAAAGAGACCACAATGAGTGGAAAGTTGTTGAATTGTTGGCAAGTGTCTGAGACTCACAGAGTTTCTCCATCAGCTGGGCACCCTTCTGCAGTGGCATGTTCTCCAGACGCTCGAATGTGATGTCATTCAAAGATGGCACATTCTCCAACTCCTGTGGGCTCAACCAGTTGGTTGGCTTCAGTTCATCCTGGTTGGCACAGGCCGCTGCCACAAGGCAGGCCAGTAGGCAAAGTCTCAGGCTCATTATGAAGGTTGCAAATAGACAATCAATCAGCTACAAATGAATGGTGTCCAAACGATGATCGACGTTTGATACCTTCTGCCACTAAACGCTCCCTTTTTATACTGCAACGAAGCACACAAATCAATACACACACACATGCACATGCACATGCACATGCACATGCACACGCCTATGCACACTTTGCATTTACCGCCATCATCAATTTCCATCATTTCTGCTGATCTCGGCAGTAATTGTGTGTGAAAAGCAAAAAAAAAAAACGGTTTTAGTTCGTTCTTATCGCACTGCCCTTGAAGCCCAGATTCAGGTGTTTGAACTCGCCAATCGTTTTCAATCTCAAACTGATTATGAATTCCAACATTTCAAGTTCAATGCAACAGTTTAGTTGCATCCTTACAAAGTTGCACGAATTCCAAAATTCAATTTCCATTCACAAAGTGCGCGACGGCGTTGCCAGACAGCAGCGAAAAGTGCAGCGATTAATGTCTGCATTCACTTCGATCACACTAATCGAAGTTCAACGGCCAGCAAAAGATCGATAAAAACTTTATTTTTAAACTTGGGCGCGATAAACAGAAGTTGCTTGTGGAAGGCGGAAAAGTGTTTTCTATAAGAATGAGTAGAATAATTGAATATTATCCTAGTTAGGAGTCATATATATATTTTTTTGGTAATTGTTAAGCATTCTTTAGACATTTGATAGTTTAAAAAATAAAACAAAAGTAAGTTCTACAAAGTTTTTTAAATGCAGTCGTGTTTCGAAGTCGAAATAGCAGTTTTAAGCCGATTAAGTTCGATTTTTCGATTAGTAGCACTTTGAACCGTTATTCTTATTCTTAAAGTATTTGTTAATGAATTACTAATTGATTGCTACTTCAATTGTAATTTTAATTTAATTTATATAAACAAATATCACGCTATAATTAATAAAAATTAGTTTATATATACATGCATATGTTAAAAAAGTCGGAAAAAAAGTGAAAATGTTTTGTAATTAAATTTTATTTAAGCAGCGCTAGCAAATTGACTCCAATCTTACGCAATGACTGTGCAATTAAGCAGAAAACGCTTTATGCTGTTAATAATATAAACAAATATGGTATATATACATATATATCTATATATTTATGTTCATTTGATGCCTTTTGCACAATTTCCCCTGCTCAGCAGAAAAACGCTTTTCCTGTCTAAGTTTTAGTGCTAACAAACATTGTATATTTTCATAAGCACAAACAATTTATTCAAATTGCACGTGTAGAAATTATTGCACAAAGATTGCAGCTTTTAGCTATATATAAATATATATAAAATATATATGCATGTATAAATTACTTAGATTGCTATTTTATTTTGCTTAGTAACTTACGAAATCGTAAGAAATTCATTTAATGAATAAAAAAAGTGCTTTAAAACTTCATAAGGGATTCAAAAGCTTCTAATAAAGTTTCATAATAAAGCATCGGCTTCAGCTAGATCGGATACAAAGAATCTGTAAAAATTTAGTTTAAAACTTTAGTCAATTAGTCGATCGCTTTGTCTAATATAATAAGTAAGAAAGAAGTCGAGCGAGCCGACTGTAAGAGTTGTTTTCGAGCGATTTACCCTATGGGAGCTATAGGCTATAGGCTATAGTTGTCCGATTCAGATCAAACTTGATGAGAATAGATATAATGCTCATATGGTCTAAAGTACAATCAATGATAGCGCTAGTCGTTTCGAGTCATGGTGAGCTGACCGTAGCTTTCTAAAATTTGCGTGGGCGGTAAGAGGCGTGGCAAAAGCTAGAAATAAACCTAACCTGCGTACTTCATAGACCGACTTTCATTAAAAATTTTGTGGCTCTAGCGCTTATATCTTAGAAGTTGCAGCTGTTCATACAGACGGACAGACGGGGCATCGCTATATCGACTCGGCTGTTGATGCTGATCAAGAATATATATACTTTATGGGGTCGGCCATGCCTCCCTCTGCCTGTTACGCACATTTCGCTTTGTACAAACCCAATAGACCCCTCTACTCTTTGTTAGAGTACGGGTCTAAGAAGAAACTTCAATAAAAATTAGATTTAATCAACATTATTACAAATGTTATAGACTTTAGGCAAACTTTAAACCGATTGTTTGTTTCTATACTATACTTAAAGAAATTTCATAGATAGAAAAAGATTTCATAGAATTTAAATTCAATGTTAGAATATAGCCGACAAAACAGAACTTTGGAACTATTTTTGGATTGTTAATGGGTTTGGCTATCAAGCTCAAAAATTGGTATCTGCTTTTATTATCTGACGAAACCGACTTTATCGTATAAGCTACTGATGTACTGATCTTTAGTGTCATAAACACATTGAGTACAATTTAAACTTAAGTCGCAGTTGGTTTAATAACACTGAGCGACTAGAAATAGCTTTGAATATAAAACTAATAAAAACAAATTTAATAATTCTAACTTTCCCGTCACAAACATAAAAAATCATTGCTTCAATAGGCATTAAATTTATTTGTTTATTGTTTATAGTTTAGAGTTTAACTAGTCTACAAAACGCGTTTACTGATGTTCGTGTATCCGACGCCCACACAGGTCATTAACACCTTTTGCGCTCCACGTACATCGTCCTCCTCATCCTCATCGCCCACCGGATTCTCCAGTTTGAAGGTGATGGAGAAAAAGTCACGCAAATGTTGCAAAAAGTGTACGGTATAGTTGGATAAAGCACCTGAAATATAAAATATTCAAAAATTACAATTTTTATATAGTGTACTTGATTAATTCTATTAGAAGACCTACTGTCTCCTACTGGAGACCTTTTAATCATTTGTTGAAAACTTCTAAACCCTTTTAAACCATACACAATTACTTATTTTAAAGATTTAAACAGCTAGAAACTTGCGAATTTAAATGACTTGTCTCGAATTTTCTCTGCTCGTTTTTATGGCTATTTAGAAAACATAACAAACACATACTCAAGTTATTCCTCTTTTTAGAAAAGCTTAAGAATGTCGAGTATAAACAAATGGTAAGCAAGTAAATAAATGGCAAGCAAATGTAAATATTTATGCTAAACCTCATGCGATTAAACTACTATACATTGCTGAAATATGCATTGCAAGTCCAACTGTGGGGAATAATTTTGGGACACGTGGACATTACTGGGGAATGGCCTGATCCTTTGCCTTTAAAACCAGATCAATTTGAGCTTTTGCGAGAAAAGTCGCTCGAAGCTTAAGCCTAGATGAACGGGTCGCAAAAGGGTTAACACAAAGAAACTCCTGGACCCTATTTCATTAGATGTTTTGAGCCACTTTACGTATTTCACTGACTTGGAGCCTGATCTTCACTTGCGTGGAAGTTAAGAAAGGAAAGTAAGCTATTAACCTGAAACGCAGTAAAATAAAATCTTTTTAAGGTAGAAAATTGTGGTATTTTTTTTAATTTCGGGGTCTTTATCTTTACTATAAATAAAACATTATATTGTAAGTGAAACTCTACTATATAACTGAACTACATAAACAATTTTGCTATGCCATTAGCTCTACTATATAAAAAACTTGACATAATCCATTAAATCCATTACTATACGTAGCTTTATGAACAACTCTAGTTTAGTTACTCAGCTAGCTAGTTACCTTCTAATTCTATCTCGATTAGAGTTGGTTCTTCTGTAAGGTAACTAGCTAGCTTAGTTTTTAGCTTACTCAGTAGAGACAGAGCTGAAATCTACCAAAATATTTACCACAAACTCAAGTATAGAAAATCCTCTACAGTAGTCTAAACATTTAAAGTGGCAACGCACCTGTTAGAAATTTGGAAACGTGTTTCTGGCCGAGAGCCATGTAGAGCGCGGCCAGCCATTGATAGGCAGAGTCACAGCAGCCACCGCGATAGATTTCATCAAGCAGACGCATGGCTGCCTCCCGACCCAAATCCTCTGGCACCGAAGGTGTAGCCTACAGATCAAGGCAAAGCGTTAAGACATTAAACAGTTTAACAAGTGATGAAAAGCACATGACTTACCGACTCCTCCATGGTGTTGGAGATGCAATCGGTGGCAAAGCAAACGCCTTCTGTGGTTTCAGCCAACAGACAGATGCCAAAACCTGGTGAATTGCCCGACATCTTGCCACGATTCTGATCCGTATAGATGTAAACATCGGGTAGAAACTTGAGCATGCAACCTTTGGCAGACTCCACCGTTCGGTTGGCCATGGCCGGAGATAATTTGCAGGCATAGACGGTGCCACGTATGCGCTTGACCATGCCCTGCTCCTGGATTTGTAGGGCACGCAGGCTCTTGCGCACCGGGCAGGTGAAGCGCACCTCGCCACCGCCAAGTGGCAACACACCGCGACGGATTACACGCAAATCGAGTCCCTCATCGATGAGCAGAAAACGTTTCAACAGGGACAGAGCAGCACCTTTGACATGATCCACCGATGGTGAGTCTTTGCTGTTGGTTACGCCACGCAGTTGACAATTCAGTGGCATCTTGCAGAACGGTCCCAGTGCAATCAGTGCATCCAAATAATATCCAATCCCACGCTGCACGCAGCAATCGTGTTCCACATGTCCGCCGTGCAACAGGCCGGGAGTGAACATGACACTTGTGCCGGCAGGATTTAGTTCGATTTTGGTGCCATTTGTTAGTTTGTCGAACAAGCGTATCAAACTGATTTCATATTCTCGCAAACCGGGCGCCATTTCGTCATCGGAGCGAATTTGTGTGATTTTTACGGGTTTCCCACTCAGACAGGACAGCACTAGGCGTTGCTTAAGAAAATTGCTGCCTCGATATATAAGACAATTGCCCTCTTGTGAAACAGGCGGCATATTAATAATTTAAATAGTCACACACAAATAAAAAAAAGAAAAACAATTCTCCACGTGCGTCCAAATTGTAAACAACGAATGCAAAATGATGTTTGGAAATTAGTCTGGCAACGCTGACAGTGTGACCGTGTTTGCGCGCTTAATTTTAGTATTTTCCCTTTTCGACCATTATGTAGAATAAAAATAATGCGTAATTTCATAGTTAAAATGTTCAGTCACACTGCCCAACAGATGTTACTCTCAGTGGATTTTTCATCGTGTTCGCTTCGTTACGGATATTGAAGTCTTAATTTCCAACCATCACACAATCTTTATATATGCAATTTTGCTGCAAGCTTTGATATAAAAACTTAAACTGCCTATCCAAATTATTGAGCAAATACAAATTAAATCTGCCAATCAAGCTGCAATTGGAACGCGAGCTGCAGCGCGCAAAAGCCGAGCCCTATCATACATACATATGTATGCATGCATAAGTGCACTGCAATTTCCAATTGTTTGATTGTGTAGGTGTTTTGAGAAGCATTTTTTTTTGTTAAAACTTTCTGCAACAACGGTGATTTATACGAATTTTTTTAATGTTATAAATTAAATACATTTTTATAAAGTGATTGTTAACAAAAATAATATAAAAGCACGAAAATAACTTAAAGCTGATTTTAAAATTCCCAATTGCATTTTGTGTACATTCACGTCCATTGCCTACATTGCCCACGCGTAGCAGAGAACATAAAATCGTACATACATACATACGAATCCCAACGCCAAAAGCAAGTTGCCAAACAAAAACAACAAAACAGGCTCCAGCAATTGCAGCGCGCCAACATCGCCGTCAACGTCGCTGCATTTAGCCCAGCGCTGTTGTTGTCGTCGCCGCGAGTGTAGGCCGCAAACGGATAAGAGCACAAAAGGCAATCAAAAAGTACACACGCTGAGGTAAGTGGGGAAAAAGAGGCACATGCTCGTACTTTATCTGTGTTTGTCTGTCTTCTCAAAATAAAAAAAAAACAAAAACAATTATTGAAGGAAAAAATAAAGCCCGGCATTTGCCGGCAAAGCTAAGCACAAAGCAGAAAATGAAAAATATACATTTGTGTGAGCATGTATATGTGCATACAGTAACGTTTCATAATATTAGGCTTCAACGTGGGCTAACCCATGCGTTTGGACACCACTGTGTCAATTTTCAAATGCAGCAAATAAGCGACGCAGTTTCCAATAAGATTTTTAATTTGAAGGGCTCATGAGATCCGAATATGCTCGGCGTACGTGATAAATTCGGCCGGCCTGCACGCATACAGTTAAGCAGTTTTATATGGGGTGGGGGGTGGAAGCTACCAGAAAACAGAAACATGCGCGCCAACTTGTTTTGCTTCTTCCTCTTTTTTATGCTTATTTTATTCGGCTATGTTCCAGCTCATTCCATTTCCATTGGCTTTCCGTTGGTTTTTGGCGTTGCCACTGCAGCTAATTTGTTTTTGTTCTTCTCATCACTTTCCACTGTTTGCCGACATGTTTTGTGATTGGCCTGTCGCCTCATCAATTAGTTTTATGCAGTGTGTCTGAAACGTACAGTGTCGCTGGTAATATTAGAACACGTGTTCCCAAAAAAAATAAATAAAAACAATAGAGAAATAGTATATTATATTTACGTTTAAAATAATCTCTGTAAAAATACAACTTAAGTTCTAAAAATATACAATATTATTGACTAATATTTGAGTCCGCACTGTTGTGCTTCCATGCAGCATACATTTTGTTGCGCCTGCTTTTTGCAGCCATTGCGTCTCGGTGTCTGCTCAAATTTTTTGCGACGCAATTTCGGCAACGCGTCAATCGGTTTATGCTTTGCGTACATCTTTGTATGTGTTTGTGTATGTTGTGCAAAACAATTACAAACACGCATCAAAACAACGCTGTATATAAAAGCTATGTTCATGCATATGTATGTATGTATGTGTGTGTTTATGTATTTGGTTGCGTGCGAATGTGTGTTTGTTTATGCTGTTAACATTGCCAAAAAAGAATAATAAAAGCTGTGAAGGGTACACAACAAGTGCGAAACAGAAGCAGAAGAAGAATCGCCAATAACAAGAACAAAAACAACAACGCAGTGCGGCAATAACATAGAAAGTTTGTAAGGGGAAAAATTTTCAAGGTTAAACCGGGCAAAACAAACATAAAACCGGTTACAATATACAAACATATTTACAGATATATAGATATACATATGTATATGTATGTACAACGATTTTTCTGGACTTATGGTGAAAGGGAAAGGAACAGGCGACATAAGCAGTGCAATACATAGAATTAATACACAAACACACATTTCAAAAACGGTTGTTTTCCAGATCATTCATGTTAGCGTTTATGTACAGAAAATAACAGCTGTATTTATTTGCATATTTGTGTATGTGTTTGTGTACACACATACTCATGTACGTTGTTCGCATGGAACTCCTCTAATTTTGGGAGTAAGTAGGATAGCAATAATGTAAGTCAATTTCCTTAGCAGTGAGGGTTGAAAAGCTAACGGTAACAGGGGTACTGTTGTTTTTGTCTCTGTGTGTGGGTTTGTGTGCGTGTTTCTATGTCTGTCTGCGTCTGACCTTGAATTTGCCCAGGGAGTTTTGAGCGAGTGAAGCTTACACACACACACACATACCACTGTAGATATGCTTGTTGGCATGTATGGCAATACTAAAGACGCAATATCATGCGGAAACAAACATACAGAAATACATATATATTTATGTACCTACTTATGTATGTATGTGTGGCTGGCTGCATGTAACTGCGTAAATACGCAACTGTAAATTTCTTGTAGATTTCATTCTCGCGATTTCTTGCCATAAACAATGAATTTAATATTAGCAACAACAGAGACACATACACAGATGCATGTGTATGTATATTTGTTTGTTTATTTATAGTTTTTTTTTAACTGCCGGTTGACAGTGTCTCGATGTTGCCGTCTCGTTCTTGTCTAGTCAAGTCTGCCGCCTTGTTGTGTCTGCAAAACAACAATAAACAATAACAAATTCCACATTCTCTTGTAACCGTTTTTAAACACAAATAGGATTGTGAATGTGTGTGTGTGTGTGGAATTAAGTCTCCATAAAGAAACAACGTTAAGCAGAAACAGAACTAATTAAAGCGCCAAGTTCTTAACTTTGAAAGTTGTAAATAATTGTAAATCATAACAACAGTTATTTTATAATGCCCTGTAGTAACGGTAGTTTATGTGAGTTCTTATGTGAGTTTTGCAAATTCGAAATTGTAAAACTAAAAGAAAAATAAAAATATTTAAGCATTTGAAGACCTTTTTTAGAACCACCCGTTTTTGAGATACACTTGCTCTCATATCTCTGCGTACACTTGGAAAAAAAATACTTTTTTTATGTTTGACCCTTAATAGCGCTCGAAAGAAATAAGATATTGGAATTATTCTTTTTATATTTGATTATTTAAACATTTTACTTAATACATATTAACACATTTTTTCAATAAATAAAACCAAAAGCTTAATATAATTATTAATAAAAAACATTATAAAAAATAGTCTTTCCAAAAGTCTGCGTACACACAAAAAACTCTGCGTACAATGTGGGAATTTGCGATTACCGTTAACTTTTTCAGCGTCTTCTATCTATTCTTTATTCTATATTTGGTTTTCTTGTTAATTTGCAAACACATTTTTTTAAAATTTGACACGCGTTGCACCATGGACACGAAAGGAAAAGAGATCTGCGTTGAAGTGCGAAAATTAATTTTAAAATTCCGTTTGGAGGGCAAATCCTGGCGAGAAATCGGCCGATTAGTTGACAGAAGTCATTCCTCATGTCAGAGAGTATATGACAACTATGTTTCAACGGGCTCCATCTTATCGAAGCCCCGATCTGGTCGTCCATCTATTTTAACTGATAGGGAAAAAAAGCGTGTGGTTCAACTGGTGCCTCCAAATCCTAGGATTACCGCCCACCAAGGCCGTCTTGAAGTGGCCGAAAGATTCAAGAAAACAATCTCGGATCAAACTGTTCGCCGAATTTGGAAGAAGGCGGACTATAATGGGAGAGTTGCCCGTAGGAAGCCCCATATATCAAAAGTTAACAAAAAAAAACGTATGGACTTCGCAAATGAGCACATTTCCAAGCCTGTTAGCTTCTGGAACAAGGTTATTTTTTCGGATGAGAGCAAGTTCTGCATATTCGGCATAAAAGGGAAGAAGCTGGTATGGAGAAAAAGAGGAACAGCCTTCGAAAAGGAAAATTTGGTTCCTACGGTGAAACATGGTGGAGGTGGAGTAATGGTGTGGGGGTCAATGGCGGCTAGTGGCGTTGGGAATTTGACGTTTATAGAGTCAACGATGGATCACAAGGACTATATACACATCTTGGAATCGAATTTGAAACAGAGTGCCGAAAAATTAGGGATTGAAAGTGATTATTATTTCCAACAAGACAATGATCCAAAGCATACGGCTCACAATGTAAAGCTCTGGCTGCTCTACAACGTTAAAAAACAGTTGCCCACGCCACCCCAATCTCCTGACCTTAATCCTATAGAGCATCTGTGGGATTTGCTTGAGCGCAGGATACGGCAGCACACCATTACATCGAAAAAAATGCTGAAGGATGTTATTATGGAGGAATGGTCCAAAATAACCGCTGAGGATACAAGAAAGCTTGTGGATTCAATGCCAAGACGACTAGCGGAGGTTCTAAAGAGAAAAGGCTATCCAACAAAGTATTAAAATTCTTTAGAAAAGCGTTGTACACAGAATTTTTTATGTTTTTTTTTGTGTGTACGCAGACTTTTGGAAAGATTTTTTTTCGTTATGTTTTTTTATTATTAATTATATTAAGCTTTTGGTTTTATTTGTTGAAAAAATGTATTAATATGTATTAAGTAAAATGTTTAAATAATCAAATATAAAAAGAATAATTCCAATATCTTATTTCTTTCGAGCGCTATTAAGGGTCAAACATAAAAAAAGTATTTTTTTTCCAAGTGTACGCAGAGATATGAGAGCAAGTGTATGTCAGAAAAGTTTGCGCAAATCGCCTGTAGCATCCTCTAGAGTTGAAAGTTATGCTTTTCTAACTACAAAAAAGTTTCTAATTAATAAATTTACAAGACTCTAGAGAATAAATTCTTAAAAACACGCCTTTTTTGGACCCCTGAAAAAACAAATACTCCATCAACTTACGGGCTTAAGTTGTTATTGATACCAATGTTTGATAACAGACGAAATATTACCAAAAGAAACCTAGGCAATTGTTTCTATTAAAATTAAATAATTATTAATATAAGAATGTATTTAATTGAATGAGATTATAAATTGAAATATACATTTTTATAATGATTTATATTACTGCAAATAAAATTCTTTAACATATGTATTTGTATTTGAATGAAATGTACAACTATTCCTAAGACTATGTAGCAGGCTCTGACTAATGCTTCCATCTCAATTTCTTTTGCACTTGTGCTATATTAACAGCTAATCGAGGCACACAAGGAACACAACGAAAAGAAAAAAAAGCACCTGATAACACAGTACAACCAAACCACAAAACCTGTGAAAGTAAGAGCGAGATATTGAGAGAGTGACAGAGAGGAAGAGGGAGAGAGAGTAATATAAATAAAGTGTGAAAAGAGAAAACAAATTTTGTTGCTTCGTTTGTTCGTGTTGTTGTTAAAAGGAAATTAAAATCACAAAAAGGAGAGCGAAACAAACGGGAGATCCACGCAAAGAGAGTGACGGACAAAGAGAGAGAGTGAGTGTGTGTGTGTGAGAGAGAGAGCGGAGCAACATGGAGCTTGAGCTGAACAATAAACACGCCAATGGCGATGCTCCTGGCGGTGGCTCCGATTCAAAGGAAAGCTCCGTGGAACGGGAGTTGAATGGCGAAATTGAGGCTGTTGAGCTTAATGGCGGCTCATCGAATGGTCATCATCATGGTGGTGGTCAGATGAAGAAACCGTTGCCCGTTGGCGATGCTCACGATGGGCGTGTCAAACGTAAGGCGAAGCGTCAAATCCAAAGACAGAACAGCGGCAGCGGTGGATCAGCGGCATCCCTTTCCAATGGAACTGCCACTAGTGGTGGTGCTGGTGCCACAAGTTCCGCAAATTCCACGTTGTCATCGCTGGCCAACGGTATGCTTCCAGTTGGAACTGGTTACGTAGTGCCCCATCGACGCTGGAAGAATAGCCGAAGATCTCGCAACTTGACACGTGGTCGTGGACTACCCAAAAAGGGCGGTGCCGGCGGTAAGGGTGTTTGGGGCCTACCTGGCTCCGAGGCACTCGCCGAGGTCTATGAGGATGAGAATGATCCCAATTATGACAGCGAGTGCAATGATCGGAATGTGGAATTACGTGAGGTGATCACGGAAATCACACCCGAGGAATTCTTTAAACTCGCTGAACCCATTGTCCTTGAGTATTATGAGCATGGTGATACCCATGAGGTGGCCATCAGTTTCGATGAGATACTGCAGAGTCCACTGCGTGAGCATATCACCAGCATTCTGGTTGAGATTGCCATGGATCATAAGGATTCACAGCGTGAAATGACATCGGTACTCATTTCGGATCTCTATGGTCGTGTCATCACTGGCAAGGATATTGAAAAGGGCTTCAATATGCTGCTTGCCAATTTACCTGACCTCATCTTGGACACACCAGAGGCACCCGTAATGCTCGGTAATTTCATGGCTCGTGCCATTGCCGATGACTGCATGCCACCCAAGTTTGTGAATCGACCCGAAGAGCACCCGCAATTGAATGAGTATGCTGAGCAGGCACTACGACGAGCCGATACCCTAATCCATAAGCAGGTGTGGGCCCATCTGGACAATGTTTGGGGCATGGGCGGTCCATTGCGACCGGTTAAGACCATAACCAAACAGATGACACTGCTGCTTAAGGAATATCTATCGTCGCGGGATGTCATTGAGGCGCAACGTTGCCTAAGGGATCTCGAGGTGCCACACTATCATCATGAGCTTGTCTACGAGGCAATTGTCATGACCCTCGAATCCCTTAGCCAGACCACCGAGGAGGCTATGTGTGAGCTGCTCAAATCGCTGGATTTAGCCTGTATGGTTCTGCCAGCGGGTATGGAGCAGGTTAGTAGTCAACATTTTCACCATACACCCTCCGTTTCTTATCCTCCTTGGCATGCCATGCACACTGATTAGATATAGTCGCCTAAAAGCAATCATAAATTGGTTTGCCGGCTCTGACCTCCTTCCAGATCAAAAAAAAAACCGAAACCGAAAATAAAAATATTTATATGTGTGTGCGCGTACTTCTGTGTGAAATGCGCACAGTGGCACAAGATGATAAAAAATATATATTTATTTACTCGATAAAAATCAATTCCATTTCAATTGAAAAAAACTTCAAATTTTCGAAATTTCTTAAAAAAATATATATAAATTGTCAACACGCTGGCAAAATTTATTTAAATTGCTAGACAAAAAAACGCTAATCATAAATAAGAAAAATTTATTAATAGCATTAAATAGTTTATCAATTGATTTGATAGTAAACATCCCAGCAAAATAAAGCTCTTTATTAGAAAATACTTTTAAAAGTTTTCATTACATACATATAGAACAGTCTAGTTAAAGAATCTCTGACTCTCACTTGCGCAATTCTTACATCATTGTTTATTATTATTTTTAATATTTGTATTGTTTCGTTATCGTTTTCGGTTTCGTTTGTTTATAGGGTTTCATGCGAGTCTACGATGACATGGCGGACATTGTGCTGGACGTGCCATTGGCGTATATAATACTCGATCGATTTGTGGAGCGCTGTAATCGTGCCGGCTTCCTTACCGACAAGATTATTAACAATGTGCCATCCCGGTAAGTAAAACCCTTTGTGCCTTTCTAGCATGTAATCCTGTTCCTGCAGAAATTCCATAAATTTAGTAGAGTTTAACTGAAATCATAGCTGACTTGGCTGCATGCTTTTACGCAATGAGTATTTATGGCAATATCCCGCTGAGATGTTTATGCAAAAGTCCCGTCCCACTGTTCAAGCGCACCTGTAAACCACAAATAGCAGACGATCAAAACAATAAGAAGAAGCAAAAAGAAGAATAGAAACAACAGTAAACAACAAAATACTCATACATTCAAAGAAAGAACAAAAACAAAAACAAAAAAGCTTTTACGTAATCTTTGCAGCCACTGCGTCTCCCGCTCCAACGTTCTACTTGTATATGTGTTGATATGTTTATATGTATGAGTGCAGTTTATATAAATGAATATGAGTGTGTAGCAAATTACTTTTCTTGTTATTGTTTCTCACTATGCTTTTTATACACTTTCATATTTACACATGTACATAAATATGTATGTACATATGTGAGTTTGTGTGAATATTTGCTTCAACCACTTGTTTTTTTTTTTGCCGGCATTTTGCAGCTCTTCTTCGACTTGTTGTTTATTATTATGTACACACACACATACACTTAAGTGGTTGTGTTTGTATGTGATTATGTGTGTCGCACGTCGCGTCGTTCTTATATTTTGTTGTTATTTTTTTTGTTTTTCTTCTGCTTATTCGTCTTTTTCTTTAGCTTTGGCTCCTTCTCGCATTTATATGGTCCGCTTGATTTCACATACATAAGTATGCATGTATGTGCATACATACATATGTTTGTTTGTACATATGTGTTGGTGTTTGTTTATGAAATTTCTATTGCGCAGTTTGGCTTTTGCGCTGACGCGTCGCGTTGACGTTGCCTTTGCCTTTGCTGTCGCTTTTGCTTGGTTGAGGCAGTCGCAGTCGTTGATGTCGATTTTAGGCCGGTTTATCAGGCGCCGGTTAGTTATTTATTTGTATGTATGTGATTATGTATATACATATGTACATGCATATATTCTATGTGTGTACATGTTTAGGTTAATAATAAAAATACCCTTAAATTAAGTCTTTAAGTTTGTTGCGCTCTTTGTGACTTCCTTAACGAACAGTGACGACCAAAATTATTCAAATAATACGTAACTCAGTCGTTCAGTCTTGATTTCCTGATTTATTTATTTTTTTATAATCAAAATTGAATTTTATTAATTTAATAAATAAGAAGTTTTTTTAAGTTTTATAAGTTTTGATTTTTTATTTGCCAAGAGTAAATGTGTGTTCACTGTACATGTTGTGTGAATGTCGTCAGCAAGAAATCTGTGCCAAATTTATATCGATAAGTGTATTTTTGAATTTATTTTGACAATTGGCAAAATTGTACAATTAAAACTGTTATACACATTTCATTTGTTTTGTTGTATTTTCTGCACAATATGCCAAGAAAACCAAATATTTTATATGCATTTAAGACATTTTAAAATTAATCTGTTGGAAGGCTATTAAGAGTCTATTCCCTTAAAGCTATTTACACATTTATGACATCGCTTGAAACTTGTTCAAAATTCTGTCATACACTTTTTAGTTATACCCAATAAACTGTCATACTTATCTCATGGTGATCGCTTAGTGTTGAAAAATTCCTGTATATCATATTTTATTATATTTAGCAATGAAAGAAAAGTGTATACGCGCTTCGGAATACGTAAACAATTTTTATTTATCTCGTTTTGTTGTTTACGTTTTTGTTTTGTTTATTAATAAATGTTCTTGGCTTGCTTGCGAATCACGTTGTTTATTATTATTGATTGAGACACCTGAACTATATTTACCTAACTTGTGTGACTTGTTTGCCGTTTATTTATTTTAAAGTTTCAGGCAAACACACACACACACACGCAGAAAATATAAATAAATTCACACACACACACACATGCATTTGTGTGTTTATCGATAATGCTTATCGATTGCTTATCGCTGAGGCGCAGCCACAAAGTTGGCATTGATGTTGTTCCAAGTAGTTGTTGTTTGTGGGGTGGTTAGTGTGGTGGTGTTGGTGCAACAACCTGCATGTGGCTCAAGATCGTGGCACAACGTGGAGAAGGTAAAAATGGCGGCCAAGCTGCTGCCGTTGCTACTGTTATCGACCTGCTCTGCCACACCCACAAAACACACAAAGCAACAACAGCAACAAAAAGCTCCAACGAATAGTTATGCAGTTGTTGTTGTGGTTGCTGTTATTGTAAGCTTAGCTGCCAGTGCAGTTATTGTTGTTGTTGTTGTTGTAACTGCATTTTGCATTCGCCTTGGCTGCGGCTGTTGCTCTTTGGCACTTAACATAGCCTCCAACAACAGCACTAACACTAACAGCAACAACAACGACGACGACGACACAACATTTGCAGCTACAGAAGCATTCACTTCAACACACATACACACATGGACACTCGCTCACACGCATACACAGTGTGTATTACACACACACATGCACAGATGCCACTGCATATGCATGGTGACGCCAAAGTCGTCGCGACATCGTAACTTTAAATACTCTATAAACTGATGCGCTGGGATCTTCAGTTTGTTTGAGTTAAATAGTTTAGGAATGCGGGAATAAAACTACAATTTGATAATTTTAAAACAGCTCGAGCTCTGTTTTTCAAAGCAAGTCTAAAAGCATTTTACAGTTCGTATAGCGATTTCTATTTCTAACATAATTGCATATGTACATATATTTAGATAGGGCATTTAAAGTGCGTTATGCTTGAAGACTGGTTTTACTTGTTTAATTTTTGTTTTTGTTTTAGTTGCTTTATCTGTCGCACTATCTTGAAGCAACGTCGGCAATATTGTGTTCGTTCCCAACTCCCTTGCCCGTCACTGCATCTTAGATGCTCCCTCTCGCTCTCCTCCTCCTCCACCTTAATTGCATTTGCTCTTTATAGTAGGTTTATTTATACACACACACAAATGCGCCAAATAAAGCTTTGATGTTGTTGATGTAGGTTAAAATTCGATACCGGCCGCTTGCTTTAGAAGCATTTGAGATTAAGCAGCGAATATTGTGTGAACGCTGCGAAAAAAAAAAAAACAAAACGAAAACTAGTTTTGACTTGCATGCTACCTCCCACCATCCCACATCACCCCCCGCCCACATTTGCACCTCTTCTATGCGCACTTTGGTTACTCGTTTTGGTCGACGCACAGCTGTTTTGTCGCTGCAGTTTTTTGTTTTTGTGTGAGAAGATTCAGAGAGAGAGAGAGAGAGTCAGAGTGTGGCAATGTAAGAGAGCGAGAGGGGCAGTGAAAAAGGGTCAACGGTTGAATGAACTCTGCTGCAAATTCGTGTAAACGCATTAAGATTTCTTTTTTTCGTTCGTTTTTTGTTGTTGCTGCTGCTTGCAGTTTGCTTGCCAAAATCTCGCCAAATGTATTTTCGTATTGTTCTGGTATTTTTATTTGTTTTTGACATTGCATAATGCCTGCAATTTGGTTTTATGGCAACGTCTAAGTCAAGTGGTCATAAAAGTGTTTACCGTATGTGTCTGTCTCAAAATAAAATACAATATCGAAATTACTCACTTTACATATCCATGCCAAACTTAACAGACACTTAACATGTGGATAAATCATAACTATTTGACACATCATTCATTCATATGTATATTTAAAAACTGTATGGCAACACTGGTCCTTGAGAGCTTTCCTTTGTGCCTCTCTTTTAGTAACAAATATTTTCGAAAAAAAGATAAATTAATCAATATATTGGAACTTCTTTATTTTCTTCTTACCTTTGTTAATAAATATTTTTACTTAAGATTCTTTTGTCTTTCTTTTTTTGCAGTGGACGCAAGCGTTTCGTCTCTGAAGGCGACGGCGGTCACATTAAGCCAGCAACTTTGCCCATGCGCGATTAAGAATTGAGGCTTGATTGATATCTCTTCACAAGCTACACCAACAACAAAAGTATAAAAACAACAACAACAACAGCACCTATCACAAAAGAAAAAGAACACCAAGGAGCACAAACAGCAACAACAATTCACAAACTAGCAAAAAAGCAATGAGAAAAGAATAGAGAGAGAGAAGAGCAAAAGAGATTGTTGTTGCTTTGTGATGATATCGAGATCATTCGATAGATGGCGCAATGGTTCAAAGTGGGGATAAACGTCGATGAAAAGCATAAGAAACATGATGAAGAGCTGAGAAAGATGAATACAAAAACAACAAATAACAAAAACACAACAACAATCAATCGGAAATTGATCTCCGTTTAAACTATATGAATAATATATACATATACATACATACATATATCTATCTACATATAAACATAAATTTATTTTAAAATATTTGTAAAAAAAAAAAAAAAACAAACAAACAACTAAAAAGGAAAGCAAAAGCAAAACAGCAGCGTGAAGAACGAGATACTAAAAAAAGCGATGATGAATAAAATGTAGCAGCAGAAAACAACGATACCACAACAAAAACCAGAAGGAATGAAAGAAGTTAAGAATGATGAGTGAACAGTAAAAACACACACCCACACATACATACACAGACAGACAAACAGTTACACTCGCACATACACCCACCCATGCATATGCATTCACCGTACAGCGTGTGAGTGAGCGCCGGAGAGCGAAGTGCTTAAAAGCTCTTGAGAGCAAATTAAGCAAACTGTGCAGTCTGCAGCGGTGGCAGGAGCAAAAACTGCAAGCATATTTACATATACGGAACTGTTATATACAAGCATACAAAACAATCACACTTACACTCACACACATACCCAAACACCCTCACAAAAAGTAACACATACACAGACACCGTTATTATTACTAGACATTTAACAAGCAACTACAATTTATTATTATATACAATTAAGTTTAAGTGGATCCATGCAAAAAGTAAAGAAAATCAAAGAAAGGAAAAGTAGATGCAGTTGCAGCAAAATATATTACGATTATTCTGTTATAATTAACATATTTTCAACAACAATAACAAATGCATAAATATATATTACAACAAAAAAAAAGCTAACTTACATGTATATGTATGTATGTAGGGCAAAATTGCCATGCACCCAAAAAAAAAAGGATGGAATAAGTATAAAAAAAAAAATGAAAAATAAAAAACTAAACTCCAATTTAAATTCCATTTTCGTTCTTAAAATTTGAAAGCTTTTTTCATGTATTACAAAATTTGCGGTTTGTTTAAATTTGGTCTCGATTTATTACACATTATTCCTATCATAAATTTTGCAAACTAACAGTTTAATAATTTTAAGTATAAATCATGATTTTTACTGTAATTCTTTTTTGTCCTTGTGAGAAGACTCCTTACATATAATTATAAATAATATTACATTTGATACAAAAACTTTACATTTATTTTTTTTCTTTCGCATACTTTGAATAAATATATATATATATATATTTATGCGCATTTTTTTTAACTTAAGTTTTTATTTTTTTCAATTTTTAAATTAGCCCGTTTGTTATATTTTGTATAACAGTTGGGAAGCGAAAGGCTTTTGGTTTTAGATTTTTTTTTTATATAAATGTATTTGGCCTAATTGAGTTTTGTGTACGGCGGTAAGAAAAAGATAAATTTTTTTTTTGCTTGACATTGTTTTATTACAAGCGAACGCAGCTGTACTTTGCCGTGTGAGAACAACTGGCATACACAAATTATAATATACTACCATACATATACATAAATACAAGATATATATACTATATATCCTATATATATAAAACTATTGTGTTAAAAATACAAATAAAAATAATAATAATATATAAAATAAAAAGGAAATCTTAATCTCAATCTAATTTGTTGGTTAATCCGTAGCTGGAGACTAGGTGGCATCTGGTGGCTCCAGCTTAACCTCGCATCAAGGTCGCCCCAAGCCGACGGTCGAGGGCAGCATCACGGAGCCCACCGGTCCACCCGGAGTGCCCATGTTGGCATGAAGCTGCACATGCTTGCGATAGTTGCTGAAATGCTCCAAATACTGTTTCACCGTATCCATCGGCTCATAGAGATCATTCTGTTTGGCATGCAACTGCTGCTGTCCCATCGCATTCACAATGGTCTGTGTGGTGAAATATGTGGGATACTCCTTGGCCACATTGATGCCAAGGAAGCCCTGCAGCATTTCACGTATCATTTCCCAGCAATAGGAGAGTATCACACACGGCCTGTACTCAATCTCGATGAGTATGCCCTTGAAGTGCTCCATCATCGTAACGGAGCCTAGTTTGATAACAAAATCTCCGTACTCAAAGCGAGCACCACGCGATTCGATTTTTGTTTGCTTCTTTGAGGTGAAGGTGGATGTCATTTTGAGCATAAGCAAATCGAAGATACTGTCAGCCACCAGGGCCACTTGTTTGCCAGTGCCGTTGTCGATGATGGAGAATGTCGATGCCGGATATTCAGAGTTGTGCAAAACATGCACAGCTCGCGTTGGTGTTCCGTGTTGCGGTGTTGAAATAAATGTTTCGCAGTCGACCAAAAATTGACCGGCATGTGTGGCGCCCAGTGAGAGTAGACGCTTAGCCAAATGATCGATGATGTGCGCGCCAGATTTGCCCTCGGGCAGTGGATAGGGCTGGAGTACCGTCACTCCCATGATTAACTAATTAGATGTATTTATTGCTTTTTGTATTTATTACGGAGAATTTTTTTTTTATTTGTGCTTCAACGAAATTTTTAGTGTGACCATTCAGAAGTTGCCCATAAAATCATTAATGTGTGTAAAATACTGATTCACAATACCAGCTGTTGATCTGGCAGCGCTGTTAAAAACGCAATATTATCACAGCCACCCATATTTTATTTCGGACTCTTTTATATTCTGAGCATAGCAAATGCATTTAAAATATATTTAATTATTTTTTTGTATTAGTTAACTTAGCTTACTTTTGCACTGTTAGTAATCAACTATTTTTAAATTGGAAGTGTGTATTGAATTTACAATGAAGCAGGCACACAAATAACTAAAAAGTAATATACATCTTAATTATTTTCAACAGAGCTTTTCAAATAATTTATATTTTTTATTTTTTTAAGTTAAATAAACAATGCACATATTTTATAATTTAAAAAAGTTCATAGCGGCATTTTCAAGCAGAATGAACATTTGAACGGCTGTGCGTGTTGAGCAACGTTGCGAAACTAAGTGTTGTAAAATATTCTGACGTTTCTGTCCCAACTGTGTGCGTGTGTGTGTGGTAGAGCTGTTCATCGCAGGTCTTGGATATGCTCGATATTTGCGTAAAAATTTTCAAATTAAACAACTAACTATGTATTAAAGAGTTAGTTAATTAGTGCTTACGGAGTGGCCGCAACCATTTCAAACAGTGCACCACATAATACAATTGAAAAATCCGGTAGCTGGGCGCAATACTGCAGTTTGCAGCTATTGTTTGTCGTGTCTTGTTGTTGTTTGCGTTATTCAGTGGGTGGCGGAGTTTCCCTGGTGGCGGCCAACACAAGCATGGCGGATAAACGAAAATACAAAAGATCGGTAATGAAAACAAAACAAATAAACAAAAAACCAAAACAAATCAAAATTGTATCGTGTATTTAAGAAAATTAAAAAATAACAATGAATTATTGCAGAAAGAGGAAATCGCGCGTGAATTTGATCTGCCGGAGCGCAAATCCAAAATAGCAACAATACTCAAGCAAGATGATCAAGCCTATTGCATATGTCGAACTTCCGATTGCTCCAGATTCATGATGTAAGTACACTGACAATTTAATGTCAATCAATTAATTGTGATTGACTTTCTGATAACGAATTCCATTTACAGCGGCTGCGATGGCTGCGAGGAGTGGTATCATGGTGACTGCATTGGCATCACCGAGAAGGAGGCCAAACACATTAAGCAATATTATTGCCGTAAATGCAAAAAGGAGAATCCCGAGCTGCAAACAATCTTCCGCCTGGTGGCCACGGAGCGAGCGGCAGCCATAGCTGCAGCGGCTACAGCTGGCAGTGGTGCGGCTGCTGGCACAACGGCGGCTGGCAGCAGCACTAGCAGCGGAAACAGCAACATTGGCACTGCAGCTGGACAGCAGGCGGGTAATACAACAGCTGCAACGGGACAAGCAGCTGCAAATGTTGCCGCCTCAAGTGGTCGGAAAAACAGCAATACAGGCGGCAAAGGCGAAACAAAGGCGGCCAGACGTTGTGGCACCTGTGACGGCTGCCGTCGGCCCAACTGTAATCAGTGCGATGCGTGTCGTACACGAGTGGGCCACAAACCGCGTTGCATTCATCGCAATTGTGTGATGCAATCGTCGGGGAACTCAGGTCAACAGCCAGCGGCGACAGGTGGACGGAAACGGGATACGGCCAAAGGTAATCAGTTGCAGCAACAACAACAGCAGCAGCAGCGCAAGAACAAAGTGGTCCGCACAGCAAGTCCAGAGATATTTATGCATCCGGAGCTGGAGGGCATTAGGCAGTGTCATGGACCCGGTTGCCGTTGTCAGGCGCGACCACAAAGTAAATACTGCAGCGACAAGTGCGGCTTCAATCTTGCTACGAGTCGTATCTTCCAGGTGCTGCCGCAACGTTTGCAGGAATGGAATCTAACGCCTTGCCATGCTGCCGAGGAGAATCGTGAGCAGTTGGAGGTCATACGACAGAAGCAATCGATGGTGCGTTTCGCTCTGGCTGAGTTGGAGAAACGTGCCGAGGAGCTTAACATGGTGGTGGAGCGAGCGAAACGCAGTTCCATTGACACACAGCGGCCGCAGGACAATGGCGATGTGGAGGATGAACAGAGCATGTACTGCATCACCTGCGGTCACGAGATACACTCACGTACGGCCATCAAGCACATGGAGAAGTGCTTCAACAAATACGAATCACAGGCCAGTTTTGGTAGCATCTTTCAGACCCGCATGGAGGGCAACAATATGTTCTGTGATTTCTACAATCCGGCAAGTAAAACGTATTGCAAACGCTTGCGGGTGCTTTGTCCGGAGCACAGTAAGGATCCCAAGGTTAGCGATACGGATGTCTGTGGTGCACCGCTCGTTCACAATGTGTTCAATCCCACGGGGGAGTTCTGCCGGGCACCCAAAAAAAATTGTTTCAAACACTATGCGTGGGAGAAGATTAGAAGAGCGGAAATTGACTTGGAGCGTGTGCGACAGTGGCTCAAAATGGATGATCTGATGGAGCAGGAGCGTATGCTGCGTCAACAGCTAAGCTCGCGTGCGAATCTACTTGGACTAATGCTGCATTCCACCTATAATCATGAGGTGATGGACGAACTGGTGCGCAAGCAGCAGGAGCATTATGCGGAGTTGGAGAAGCAAAAGCGTCGCAAGACGCTTCATTATCAGCAACAGCAGCAGCAGCAGCCACAACTGCAACAGCAGCCCAAACAGCTGCAGCAGCAGCAACAGGCGCAGCAACAACAACTGCAGCTGCAACAACAATTGCAGCAACAAGTACTGCAGCAGCAGCAGCAACAAAAACAATTGCAGCAGCTGCAGCAACCAGTGCAACAACAGCTGCTACAGCAGCAGCAACAACAGCTGCTACAACAGCTGCTACAGCAGCAGCAACAACAGCTGCTACAGCAGCAGCAACAACAACAGCTGCAGCAGCAACAACAACAGCTGCAGCAGCAACAGTTGCAGCCACAACTGCAACTACAACAGTTGCAGCCACAGCAATTGCAGCCACAGCAATTGCAGCCACAGCAGTTGCAACTGCAACTACAGCAGTTGCAGCAACAAAAATAATTAGGACTTATGCAATCAAAACAAAATGCTAGCTAATTGGGACATAAATCTGTCGCATTATATTTTTAGCAACTAAGAAAACCATTTTTGGTACTTCCCGTTTCCAAATCCCATCGACTCCCGCAGCCCCTTCTACTTTTTACGTGCTATCAAGCGTATCGTTAAGCAAATAGCAGCATTAAATGTTAAGTACACCGCAAATCGTGCGATCACCATGGATATATTAACAGTTTGTCAGCTGGCATGGAGGAGTCCAGGAGGAATCAGAAAACCGGAACCGAGAGCTGTTAAATGGTCACCTTGGTGCCGTTACCCGCAGCAACCTGATCAACATCAACTACAACCGGCAGCTCTCACTCTTACACACTCTTCCTCTCTCACTCTTTCTATTACTTGCCATCTCCCTCTTACTCCTGTCCTTTGTCTCTGTCTGTGTCGTGTGAGGTTGCTATGTGGCAATATTGGTTTGTTATTGAAAACTAAGCATCAGGAATAATATAGGAATATATATATATAAAACATTTATTGATAGCAACCTGTCGACGATAAACATTGGGCCAACCGGCCGTGCTCAAATCATTTACAGTGCAAAGCAAACAAAAATATATTTTTGTAAATTATTTAAACTGTACTAAAAAATGTACGATTAGCTTCACATATTATAAAACAAATATATATAGAAAATATACATTATTAGCTATAAATATATTGTGTTTTTTTTTTAAACTCAGCCTAAACTCAGGATTAAATTAAGCTCTATTCCAGCATAATTGTAAGCAATTCGTTTGAGAAATGCACTTAAATTAAAAAACTAAAAAAAAATGAGGAAAAATGTATTAAATTTAAGCAAATGTAATTAATTAATAATAATTACAGTATTTCAAGTATAGCGTGTGTTTGTTGATGATTAAAAATGAGAAAAACTTTTTGAATTTGGCTTGAAAAACAAAGCTGATGTCTGTTGTTAATACCCCAGGACTGTGAATGATGTGTCCTGAGGGACAACGGTAAAGGGCCCACCTAATAAGCATAACCGAGCGATAACAGAGCCAACTGCATATCAGTTTAGAGCCGCATTTAGAGTTGAGCAGTACGGATAGCAAACGTAGTGCTCTAGAAAGCCGTGTCGAGTTTGGGACTAAATCGAACTGAGTAGTCGGTGCGTTAGACGTGCTGAACTTTTGTTGTGTCCTAGACATTTGACAATCATATTTTGTATACGCTTCTACACAACTCGACAATAAAAAACACACATCATTTTTTATTCAACTTTTGATCCAAACAATTTTTTTTTTTTTGCCAAAAAGAAAAATCGCAACGCGAGTTTTATTCGAGACGGTAACTACCAAAAAATCAAAATATAAATCCAACTATATATAAATATATATAGCTTTTCCCATCAGTATAAAGAAATTGATGTTGATGGGAAGACTGTATATAGTTTGATAAATATAATATATAATTATATGCATAAGTGTGTGCGTGGGCTTGTGTGTGTCCATGTGTGTGCGTGTATGTGTTTGTGTGGCCAAGTGCAGTACTCAAATTGAAGCGCGTGATTCGAAAGTGTTGCGAAAACCGCAAGTGGAAAACGTTCAAATTTTAAAGTCGCAGCAGCAAAAATAACAATCCAATTCAAATCTGTTTGTGAAACAATACAACAACAACATCGGATGCGAATGCGGATTCAAATTTAACAAAGAAGACGAAGAAGGAAAAGCAAAGACTGAAACGGTTACGGAAACGGTTACCGAAACGGTTACGGTTACGGAAACAATCCATTGATCGTGCTGCAAATTTGTGTGTTTTACTTGATTTTTCGCACTTTTCCGTTGCCTTTTTCAAAATCGTGAACTTCCATAGAGGTGCGTTTAATTATTCTCAAATTTCTTTAACTTTTTTAATTGCTTTTGTGTGTTTCTTTTTGCAGTTACTTTTGGAATTGTTTTTTTTTTAGTCTTAATCATTTTATTTTGATCTTTTACCGGCCTCTCCAACACACAAGTAAATTGTAGGTTCCTTTTTGCTTTCGGTTGTCAAGCAGTTTTCAATAACTATTTATTTTTACAATTTTTTAGCTTTAGCAAGTCTCGCACTCGGTGGTATACTTAATAGAGACAGCCTTCCACCCATCCTCCAATTGGCCCAAATCCTTCAGAGTCGTCTGGTAAGTGACATGCATTTTGCCACTTGATTTTCAAGTAGCTGTGCCAAATTTCCATTTCTATTTCCGACTTCCTAAGCCACACCTCTAAAAGCACCACAACACTATGCTACAAATTATTTAAAATTGATTGTGAATTTTTCAATTTTTGTACTTAATTTTGGCAAAGAACAAATTTTTATTACTCACCTCTTCACATTTACACCCCTAATAAGCGGACACCCTAGCTTTGATCCACACTATGTGACCGTTCATTGAAGTTTTCACTGTAGCTTAATTGTAGTCCCAGTTTGGCTGAACAGTGTAGCACATGTCTGCGTTAGTGTGTGTGTGTGTGGGGTGCATGTGTGTTTGCACGTGTATGATTTTTATGGACATTTTCTATGCATATTTATTGTTAAACAAATTTTGTTTTGTTTTTTATTCTCGATTGCATGCACAGAAATCAGTCAGTCGATGGCATTTGAGGCGTTATTTGATTGTTTTTACCGTTCTCTCTTCTTCTACCTTCTCTACTCCTTTTTTTCTGCTTCTGGGGTTGCCACCCGGCTGACAATTGCAGCAGCAACAAAAACAACACGTGACGTTGCCGTGGGCACTTGAGACTCCAACTCCGACTCTGACAAGCGCTTTGAGCTTCGGGCTACATTTGTCCATTTGTTGGCATTGCTAGGCCAAATTGTTTGCCCTGCTCCTGTTCCTGGCCATAACCGCTGCTGCTGTTGTTGTTGTTGTTCTTGCTGTTGTCGCCCACTTTCGCTTTTCGATCGATCTAACAATAATTCAGTTTCAATCAAATTGCTTCATGATTATTTGTTGTTGCTTTTATTATTATTGTTATTATTATTGTTTTTGTTGTTGTTGTTGCTGCTTTGGTTGTTGCTTTTTAACATACATTGTGTGCACATGAAAGTACTTGAGAGACTCGTTTGCATATGAGAAAATGCGAATACGAATGTGAAATTCAAATAAGAATTTGCGGCGAATGCGAATTTGATTTCGAATTCGAACTCATTTCTTTGAGCGGCATTCACACGCGACCACTTCAAAGTGTAACAAGAACAGCAGTCACACAACCAAACACACACAACATATGCACAGAGCAACAAACAGAATCTCGCATACAGTGAACAGCATGCACACATTTGCACATGTATTCTAACTGCACATAGTTCTATCAGCAGCTTTGTTGCTCAATTCAACACATCCTACCCCACCCACCACGTTGGAGGCACAAGCTGGCGCCTGCTCAGGACGAAGAGAAGCGACGTCAAGTCGTGCAGAAAGTTGGTCTATTCGTTGACAACATTATTGCCATTCCAGAACTGGAGGTGGCAAAGCGTAAATATCGTCGCCCTCGGCACCGTAAACTACAGCAGCCGCTGCCGCTGCCGCCGCCGCCGCCTCCGTTGCTGCCATCGCTGCCAGCAGTGAAGCAACAGACGGAACAAAAAGAGGAAGTGACACATTCACAAGTTCATCTCATACACGACCAGTCATATGAGCAGATGCAGCGTCATTTGACCAAAGAGAAAAATAATAACAAGAAGGATAAAGACAAAGATAAGGGAAAGGATAAACTGATGGCTGAAAGACAAACAAACGCACAAGAGCGTCGCATACACGAGCTCGATCAAAATGTCGAGCGTTATTTTGAAGTTCGCAAGGTAAGTTATCGTTAGAACTTATCCGATAAACATAACTAACCACAACTTATCGCATGCGATATTTAAAGCGCTTGGGCAAAGGCGCCTACGGCATCGTGTGGAAGGCAACGGATAAGCGCAAAAAGGACACGGTCGCTCTGAAAAAGATCTACGATGCGTTTCGCGATGAAACCGACGCACAGCGCACCTACCGCGAGGTCGTCTTTTTGCGCGCCTTTCGTCACCATCCAAACATAATACGCATGCTCGACATATTCAAGTAAGAAATTCAAATTTAATGATTTCAATCGATTTCTGATTTTAATCGATCGCTTTGACAGGGCTGCCAACAATTTGGACTTTTATTTGGTATTCGAATTTATGGACAGCGATCTACACAATGTTATCAAAAAGGGGGATGTACTTAAGGATATACACAAACGTTTTGTCATGTATCAACTGATCAATGCCATCAAGTATATGCACTCGGGTAATGTCGTACACCGAGATCTGAAGCCCAGTAACATTTTGATTGACAGCAAGTGCAGGTGAGTTGCAATCATTTATTGTGTAGTTATAAGTTTCCTTAAAAACCTTTCTCTAAATCAAAGTCTAAGTTTCTTTATAAGTTCTTACTAAACCTATCCGTCTCTGTATCTGATCTTTGCTTCTTTCTGGCTCAAGACTTAATTTAATTTTTGAAATTAGAACCTAAGTCCAGTCCTCAGTAATCTCCCATCTTATCCCTAAATGTTTCATAACCTTTTCTATATAAATTATATATTACATATATTTCTTTTTCTAATTAGACTCAAAGTAGCCGACTTTGGTCTCGCACGCACGCTGTGCCCAAAGCGTCGCAACAATTTGGACTACGACAAGGATGAGATGGATAACGAGGCCATGCTCACAGACTACGTAGCGACACGCTGGTATCGCGCACCCGAAATTCTTGTCGCCAGTCGCAAGTGAGTTTGCTTTACACCTACGGGCGTAGAGAAATGTTAAAGACTCCGCTATATACTCACAGATACACAAAAGGCATAGATATGTGGAGTCTGGGCTGCATCCTGGGCGAGATGTTACGCCAGAAGCCGCTGTTCCAGGGCACCAGCACAATCAATCAGGTAATTACTTTATATACAAATTTATGTACGTCCAATCTATATATATTTGTACATGTGTGTAGATTGAGAAGATTGTGAATGCACTGCCGGAGGTGACAGAGCGGGACATTGAATCGATTGGTGCTAGCTTCGGTTCGGTGCTGCTTAGCAAGAAAATTGTGCGGGATCGTCGTCAGTCGCTGGATGAGATGCTGAACAATTGCTGTAGCGATGCCATGTCGCTGGTTAAGTCACTTCTGGTGCTCGATCCAGATGGTCGTCTGACTGCTAAGGAGGCAATCGCTCACTCCTACGTGCATCGCTTTCGCACCGCGTCTGCCAACATGGAGCTGCGCACGGATATAAAGCCGCCGTTGGATGACGATGTGCGCTACAGTGTGAATGACTATCGTTCCACACTCTACGATATGATTTCACCCGATATGCGTTCCAGCGCACGTCCTGGAATAAATTGTTCCACGCAGGTGACTCCCACAAGTGCGTCCGAGCTGTCACATACCACCACGCGCTGCTTGAGATCCGTATCGAAATCGAAGTAAGTTAAAACATATATCTGCATACATATAGTTATTTTAGTGGTGGTCTCAGTGTGGGGCGTGGCAAGGGGAATTTGGGTGGCTATGGGTTGTGGCCATGGCCGTTTCGAGAGCATCTCTCTAGCTGCTCGCTCGCTTTTGCAGATCTCGTCACTCGTAGCATAGACGATCGCCGTCATCCGCAGCGACGACGGCAGTCAGCACAGCACCAACATCAACAACAACAACTACAGTCTTCAGCAAATCGAAAACAACAACAAACGGTAAACAGTCCACAGCAGTCAACAAACTGTTGCGAGAGACGTTAGCATCCACATCGACGTCGGCATCCACTTCAACATCGACATCCACATCGACATCCACATCGACTTCAATAGACTCCACACACAATACTCGACAGCCGTGCGAAGTGGATCAACCACAGCTGTTTCAACGCAATCCTCGTTCAGTTCAGCGTCGTTCAACATTTACGCAATTGCGTCGCTTGCAACAACTTTAAATAGTTTTTACTTTAGTTATGCCAATTGCCACAATTATTATAAAATTACCAGACTTTATTTTAAACGTTTTTAAGTTTAAATCTCAACCGTCTGGCAACATTTGTGATCCTTTCTCGATTCGTAGATGTGGCAACTTTATTCAAAATGGCAGACGGTTTTGTATTTTCTGTTCACTGCAAGCCAAACGCATACAAAGCTTTAAAAATATAACTCTGCACAATATTTAAAAAGTATAGTAAATACAGTTACAAATATTAAATTAGTTAGGCAATCAACGATGCAATTTGTATTTATGTATATGTAGAAGGAAAATAATTTAAGCTCTTGCATGTATGTATGTAAATACATATGTATGCATGTACATGTGAACATGTGCTTAGGTACATGTGCTTAGGTACATGTGTACATGTGTTTGGGTACATGTTTACATGTGATTAGGTACATGTGTTTGTCTGGGACATAAAATAAGGATTAGGCAGCTATGTTTGAAGTACATAATTTTTGTAAATTTACGTAACTTAAAGCCGGATTCCGTTACCATGATTCTTAATATATTTACTTATGTACATTAAGTTAAGATCACACTGTAATTAATATTACCCTTAAGCTGCTTATTGGCCACCGTTAAGTTAGTTGCCTTCAGATTTAAAACGAAGAAAATGCTCATCCAATCTCCCTCCTACTCCCAACTCCACTCCATAGACAAACCGCAAGCCAAGAGGCGACGACAAAATCCTATTCCAATTACACTATCAACTGGGTGGAGGAGCAGCGCAAGCAGCAGCAACAAAAGCAAAAGCCGCAACTAAAGCAACAGCAGCAACAACAACAACAGCAGCAACAGCAACAGCTGCGTGGGAAACGATTCCATGCCGATACGAATCAAGGGGCACGAGGAAGTAATGATTGTGCTGTGGAAGCCACGACGGTGGGATTGCGTAGGGAACTTGCTGCTGTGGCTGCAACGGCGCCAAGAAGTGTTAGTGGCGGTCTATGGCAGGCGCCAGTGATGGCCCAAGGACAGACGCCGACACAGCAGCAGGGAACCCCGCTGCGTCTCTGGACGGAGCCGGTGCCAGTGCCAGGACCATTGCCCAAACCGGTGCCAGCCTCGGAGTTGGAATCGATGGCAACAGCGGCGCAGCTGCGGGCTCGAGTGCGTAAATTTCGTAAGGAGTGCAAGGAGCAGCGCCAAAGCAAGCCCAAGGAGGTCAAGGAGACAAAGGACACGAAGGAGCATAGTAAACAGCAGTTACAGGCACGTGCCCCGAACCGAAATGTGCCACAAAAGTTGGCACAGACGCAGGCCCAGGAGATGGTGCAGACACAGAGTCAGGCCAGGCAGCTGCTAGAAGCCAAGACACTGGAGATGGCCAAGGCCGAAATAAAGCTTCAGGAGGATCGCTTGCGTAAGGAACACAAATCGGTGGATCTGGCCTTAACTCTTGAACGCCTGCAGCTGGAACATGATGAGCTGCAGCAGAAGCGGAACAAGGTGATTGAGGAACAGGTGATGCGTCAGCGTCCACGCAAGACACAGCACAAGAGCCATGTAACCGATGAGTTCTACACGCCCAAGGGCACGGTACGTCAGGCCAAATCCTCCGATTTGAAGATGAAAGGAAGAATTCAGGAACAGTTGGAGGCGAACATGAATTCGGGCAATGCTGGTGCCGCCATCATATGCTACAAGACGGAACTGAATCGTCTGGAGGAGGAGATGGCCAAGTGCAAGCAGCAGTTATTCCACTACGTGCAGGACAACGAGCAGCTGCTCCACAAACATAACGTGCGTCATCATGTCGCCCGACTGTTGCAATCCACACCGAGTCCACCGGCTACGGCCAGTTCCCGGCAAACTGATTCCGGCGTAGAGCTGGAACGTCATCAGCTTCAACAGCAAAGTCTCGAGCAGCTACAGCTAGAGCGGGATAAGCAGAAGCAGCTACAGCTACGAGAATTCCTAGCACGCGATGAGCACAATGCCAATGCCTATGAGTTGCCAAATTTGAGTAGTGTCTACAAGGTTAGCAGCTGCCACGCCCATTTTCTGCCCAAGTCACAGCACCAGCATGGTTCGCATTCTCAGCTGCAGTCACAGTCCCAATCGCCGTTACAGACGCAGCACAAGGTCCAGTCGCAGTCGCAGTCACAGTCACCGCAGCAGAAGCT
Organism: Drosophila arawakana; assembly: GCA_018151165.1. Taxonomy (NCBI): domain Eukaryota; kingdom Metazoa; phylum Arthropoda; class Insecta; order Diptera; family Drosophilidae; genus Drosophila; species Drosophila arawakana. Next base: position 11,947,778 of record JAECWX010000002.1, read on the forward strand.
CAGCTATTCCAGCTTCTTTAACCAGGAGGAGGAGTCGCGGTTGTCGCGAGTGTCGCGTGCCTGGAACGAATCGAAGCGTAGCCAACAATCAGGGCCATGTCATGAGCGCATCTGCATTGAGGAGGCAAAATTCTATCAGGAATACGAACTGGATGAAGAGGAGCATTTCACACGCTCCTAGAACTAGGACCAGGGACTCTACAAGGACTCGACAAGGCACGCCCAAATCTCACCTCCAAGTTCCAAGCTCCTCTACCAAAAAACAAAACCATCTAGCGAATTTTACAAATATATACATATGTATATAGCTGCTATATAGTAGTATATCATGTGCCATTGTTTCAAATAGAGTTAAACCATTTCAAATAGTTAGATCAAAACAACAATAACCAAATATCGCATAATTCATTTATCCCAGCTCGCCAGTTCCCAACAAAGGGAGAGAAGCGAGAGGAACAGCAGGAGAGCGAGAGAGATAGAGTGAGCACTACCAAAATTTTAGAACTCTTATGCAACTATGACCAATAACTGTTTTCAAACTTTTATGTTCATGTTCAAAATTCAAAACCGTTTTAAGCAATTCGATTTTAATAAACTATTCAATAAAGTAATATTCGAAAACGAATTTTACACTAAATTCGTGCAAAAAATCTTTGCTTTTATTATTTTTAAGAAATAAAATATATATTAGACAATCCAGATATTAAATATCGGAAAATGCAATAAAGAAAAATAGAAAATATACCCTGTGTGCTGGAGTGTGCTAAGTTTGTTAATCGATATAGCTATATACATATGTTTGTGTTTGTGTCATAAAATCCACCAAAAAAATTAAAAAAGCTAATTTAGTATTTTTTTAAGTTAAAAATTATTTTATAAATGAATTGTCCACAAAACTTGGCTTGTTTTTATGCAAATTAACCAAAGGCTCGCCAGCGTATAGTGTGGTCCTAGGGTTAGAGGTGCTGCATCTTGTGTCATTAATGTGGGTTCACTTCCCAGTGCATTACTTTAGTGATAATGCATTTTTTAATTTCTTTAACTTATTTTGCAAACCAAAATAGCTGCCAGAGCGCACACAGGGTATTTTACGGTCGAATAAATACGTCTGTGCGCAATTTATGTAAATAAACATTGATTAAAACTTGCTCATGTTCACTGAGAATGTTTATTAAGCACATACATGTATGTAGTAGATAGTTTTAACAACTGGAATTACATTAATGCGTGTCTCTTCTGTATTTGTATATATAGTAAATACATTTATAATCGTTTAATCGTTTTTAATTGCAATAAAACAAACAATTTGGGCAACTAAATCAGCCCAAACAGCCGACTATCAAGATTGAACACAATAAAGCTCTATATAAGTTTGGGATTTAATGTAATGCATACAATACAGACATTGTTTAAAATTAAAACAATATATAAAAAATAAAAATGGTTTGATTAAAACCGAAAACAATAAAATAAGTAAAATAAAAATGTTTCAAATTCATAGAAAAGTTTTAAAATTTTTCCATTTTTTCTTGTTTTTTGGTATTGTTTGTTGAGCTTGTATGTTAAATGACTTAGTTAATTTACACACTACATAGTTAGTTAAATGTATAATGGAATTATACGCACTAATTAGTACTAATAAGTACACGCAAGCTTAGTTAAATTGTTCTAATTGGATTTGAAAACAGCAAATGGGAATTGTATTTTTAAATTTCTTTGTTTTTTTTTTCGCTTTCTATGTATAAATGTTAATTCCCTTCTGCAATTTTATGTTTCTAAAAATTATTAACTTTAATGTTGTATCAAAAATGTTGCAGTATTCCATTTGTCAAGTGCTTGTCTGCCCGTCTGTCTGACTGGTAGACCCTTCGTTGCTGCCACGAAAATGGAAGACCCCAAACGATTGTTTTGCATGTGTTGAACGTTTTGACCTGATCCGATCCCATTCCACTCCACTCCATTCCATTCCATCCGATCTGATCTGATCTAATCCGAGGTTTAGGTTTTGCGCTTCTGCTCGAGCTGCTGCTGCGGCAGCTCCTCCTGCAGCTGCAGTATGTGTTCCAACGGTTGAGGTTTACCATCCTTGTCGATTAATGCCGGCTGCACGATGCCATCCTTGCGCAGTTGCTCCAGAAGATTGACCAGCTGCAGTGCCTCGTATTCCTTTTGCTCCTCGGACATGCCATCGAGCGGATTACGTTTGGGTTGCTCCACACAGCCGAGCACAGGATTGAAGCTCTGCTGCTGTTGTTTGTACTCCTCCGTATCGCTATCCTCGCTGTCCGACGAGTACTCAGCCCCCTCAATGCGACGACAATCGAGCACACCGCGTTTGGCAAACAAACCCGCCGCATTGCCATAGCCTGTGTATTTGATCATGCGTCCGACATCCTCTTTGCAAAGCACGAACAGCAGTTCGGCAGCCAAGTCACGCAGAATCATGGCGGGCAGTGTGAGGAAGCGACAGAGATGATTCCTCAGCTGATTGCCAATCTCTGGCCGTTGACTGACATCCTTTAGTGGCGGTAGTATCTCCCGCCGTAAGTAATGACGCATTACACGATCGCTGCGTGCACATTTCACCAACACTGTGAGCACTGGGGACAACAGCTCATGGGAGCTGGCCTCCGTTTCCTGCTGGGCAAGACCACTGCGCAGATACTCAAGCAGCACCTCCAGACAGCGCACGTTACGCTTCTCAAAGCATACAGCACAGCATTTGGCAGCAGAAGCCTGCTGTGCTGCACCCTCAACTCCTACCTGCTGCACTGCATCCTTATCTGCCGCTTGCGTCTCTGACAACTCGGCTTTGCTACACTTGAGCGTGAGCTCGGTAAGACAGCTGCCCGATATGTTGGTTAACAAATTGATGGTATGTGTAACCACGGCACGTTCACGTTCCGGCGTAAGACTACCAAAGCGCAGCAACAGCTCCCGCAAGACGCCCGTCAAATGAAGACTTTGGATTTCGTATTCGTTGGGACTCTTATCCGGAGCACTGGTCACCGTGAACATTACCTTGAGCAGCTCACAGATGATATTCAGCTGCTCATCACTGGCACTGACACTGACCTCGCTTAGTTTGTCGTCCAGCCATTTGGTCATGTAGGTGAGACCATTGAGATCGATTTGTAGACGGGTGCGTGCTGTTGGCTCCAGAGCCGTCAGCAGAAACAGCAGCTTCATGTCATAGTACTCCAAGGTAGTTGGATACTTGTGCATGCTAGCATCGGTGCCCAGACGCTTTACGATCGCATCCAAGGAATGTTGTCGCAAACATTGACGCCGGCAGTCGGCACTTTGGTAAATAAGATTACACAGACACTTTAGTGTCTCTGCAATAATGCTGGCCTGTTCATCGGTTAGTTCGTCCTCCAGATCCAGTTCACTGCTGCCATTAAGGCGGGCCAGTGTAAGCAGTGTGGCCAGCTCCTGTTCGATGTAATGCGTTTGCAGGCTAAACTCATCGCGCGTTAAAATTCGCACTGTGTTCAGGCATTGAGTGTGCAATGGGGCGAGTGTCGGATCGTCGAGGATGACGAATATGGCCAGCCAGAGGTCGTGCCACTGATTGTCCGTATGGAAGCTGTCAAAGACCAGCAGTTGTGCATTCTGCGGGCGTTGCCACAAACGGCAAGATATTGTATATTAGTCACAAACAAAAAAAAATATCGGCTGTGGGTGTGAGTTGGAATGTGTATATTATACCTTTGTGTTAAACTCGCTCAGTATTTCAGCGATTTGAGTTGCATCCTTGCCCTCAAGCCGTTTCAGCTGGTCCGCATCCATGATGCCAACTGTGTCAAGCTCGTCAGTCCCTATGGTTGCTAATTGGATTTGAATTTAATTTAATTGTATTTGTACTCCAATGTCAATAATGGTGGTCACACTCACACTTGATATTTTTTTTAATCGATATTTTGTGTTAGCGCCATCTTTTGCCTGTCTTGAAGTTAATCGATAACATACAGAAAATGCATAAAACGAACAGTAAGGCGATTCCATATAGCAACTTGAATTTTTATTAGATTTAATTTAGTTTCAAGTTTGTTTCAATAACGATTGAAGACTTGAAAAATAAACATTTTTTCATACTTCAGGAATCCCCGAACTTTAAGATTGACTGATTAGGCGTCCACGCTTACACATCCCAATAACCGATAACAGTGAGCAGTAAAAAGTGGTTACAATTTGATTTTCGTTTTATTACAAAAAATACATATTCAGTGTATACATTTATGCGGTAGTGTCTGTTTGTTTTGATTGTTTGTAAAAATATAAATATACGTTTGTAGAAAATAATACGTAATATGTTATGTATTTAAAAGTTACCATTTGTGTAGGCTTCTCACTTTTTTCATTTCATTTCATCTCATCTTTTTGATATTTTTCCTTGATTTACTTAAATATATTTAGTTTTCACAGTTACATATGATAGTAGTCGACAAATTCGACGGATCTACGACGCCTATAGCAGATTGGACCCAATCTAACTGGTTTCCACTTTTTCTACAGAAATATGCATAAATGCAGTAGGAGAAAGGAAAAGAAAGTAAACAAATAAAAAAAACGTTGAAAAGAGGAGAAAGAAAAAAAATAAACAATTAGAAGTAAATGCTGCTTGTAATCGTATGTTAACAAATACATTCAAATAAATGTAATTCTAAATGAGAGAGTGCAAAATAAACAGCCGCAGCTGAAAATTATTCATAATAATAATTAAATTGTTTCTTAAATGAAATTTATTTTTTTTTTGTGTTTTTGGTTTTTTTTTGTTGTTGTAAATTTGCACTATCTATAAACTATATGAAGTTGATGTAAACGTAGGTCTTGTATAAAATAATTGATTTTTTGTCGTATACTTTACATCACATGCAAACTAACTAAACATTTACTTGGATCATTTAGAATATGGAACTGTCACCACATATAAAAAAATGTTTAAACATGCAATACACAAATTAAATACAATGAAGCATACGACAGAATTACACATACTAAATTTGAAATGATGACATGGACATGGACATGAAATGGAATGGAATGCGATGCGATTACACATGTCCAATGAGATTATATATTAAAATAATATCAAAATACAATACATATATGTATATGTGGGTGTGTGTGGGTGTAAATAAAATAAAAATTTAGTTATGTTTTTTTTGGAAATGTTGAAAAGCATGCATTACTCGTTGGTAACTTGGTAATTTTGGCAGGCGCTTGAGCATTTCTCTTGTCTTTTCATTAGTTTTTAATTTGCTTTTATCACTGGGCATGAGATTACTTTTGAGCAGAGCAACAGCGGGATGTGTGTGTGTGTGTATGTTGTATGCGAGTGTGTATGTCTACCAAGTACCAACAAAATGCCAGACCAGACCAGATTTGGTCTAAATACAAACGCCAATTGCGTTGTATGTAGGAGTTTAGGTAATACGCATTATCAAAGACTATAGATTATGTTTAGTTGGTTTAATTCCATAACAAAAACTGCTCTTGGTGTGTATTTCTTACAAGTTCACACAATGTTTATGTGAAATGTAAAACTTGTCAGAATGTTTCCAGCGTTTTGTGTGGCTTCGTTGTAAGGGACGCGCTCTCTTATTTTGGATTTCCAGGTTCAAACCGCGAAGCAGACGAACAAAAAAAAAAGGAAAAAGCATTCAAATAAAAAATAAAGTTATTTTCTCTTCGCTGGCTTGGTGTGGGTTCGAACCTGCGTCCTTAAAATGTAAGTACTCGCCTCTATCAGCGAAGCTACAGCACTATTTCAAATGAGCATCCTAATTTAATAATTTATACACAAGCATAGTGTGTGTCGTTGACTTTGCATGGAAGTTGAACCAACTTTTGATAATGTATAGCCTTTTGTAATAGTTATAAGGTAATAGGAATAGTAGCAGCAGCAGTAATGGTCATAGTGCATTTAGCAGTTTAGCAACAGCTCATACACACAACACTACAACTACAACACAACAGCAACGGCATCAAACAGCAACAACAACAACAACAATTAATTGAAGTGTAACTAAACTGTAGCACTGGCCGGCGGTTGTGGTGCCGCTGGCGGTATAACATTCGGTATGGCAACCACACATGCCCCAGCCCGAGGCAATGACATTGGCGCCAACTCGTTCCAACCATTTCGCACCGGATCATATTCCTCAACGGTTTTCAGCGCGTGATTTCCATCGTAGCCACCAACGACAATTAAACGATCACCAAGTAAAGCACAACCAATTGCATCACGTCCCAACGAAAGCGAGCAAATCTAACAGAGATAGTGAAGTAAGTGAATACTTTTAGCTGACATGTAATGACTGCTCACCATTGTCCATGTGTCGTTGGCTGGATCATAGCGTTCCACAGTTTCGGTGCGTGCCACCAAAGGATTGCTCGCTGGACAATCGTGTCCACCCAAGGCATAGAGGAAACCATTTGCCACAGTCACCTGATCGTCAGTGGATCATGTATTAATTTTAGTGTACTGCTGGTCAAGATTGCTGGAATACTTACGCCAACGCCACCGCGAGGTTTGTTCATTGGCGCCAGTAGAGTCCATTTATTGGTATGCGGATCGTAGCATTCAACGGAACGATGACAATTGGAGCCATCGCGTCCACCCACCGCATAGAGGCGACCGTTTAGCACCGCAACGCCAGCCGTGGAACGCATTGAGGACATGGGCGCCACATAGCTCCAGGTGCGTGTAATGGGATCCCAGCTGTAAGAATTTTAAGATTTAAAGTGACTGTGGGTGTGATTTTGTATTTTATGCAACTACTTACCGCTCTACAGTGTTCAGGTAACTCCAGCCATCATGTCCACCCACCGCGTACAGTGGCCCTTCGAGTACAGCGACTCCAAGACCATGTCGCGGTGTAGCCATCGGGTTCAATGGCGCCCACGCCATTGTATTCAAGTCCAAGCTCTCCACAGTATTTAGAGTCTTGAGGCCATCACGGCCGCCGACCAAAATCAATTTATCCTCCATAACAGCAGCACCGAATTGTAGACGACGACCGGTCATGTGTTTCCAAGGCGTCCACTTGTCCAGTCGCGGACAGTAGCTCTCAATGCTGATGGCACCCTTATGGGCATCCATGCCACCAACGGCCAAGAGTCGTCCCACTGTGGATTTTCGTGGCGTTGTGCGTTCGGTGCGTGAACGTCGTTCGGGCATGAGATGCCACTTGAAGGCCTCCATCACCAGTTGCTGGCACTCATTGGAACTGCACACGCTCTCCACATGATCCATTATGAAGGCCGGCTGCAGCAATGGCAGTCGGACCAGCGGCAATAGCTCGGCAATATGTTGCTCACGATTGGGTGCATCACGTCGCACCCAGGACATCAGACTGTGAAAGACATCCTGTTCGGATGGTACATTGAGATCATCGCTGCACAGCAGCTTGCCCAGTTGATCGGCATTTAGTTGAAAGAACTCCTGATTCTGACAGACCTGCATGAAGTATTGACACGTATACGCCTGCGCCAAACGCAGTAATGTCGTGCAGCTCTGCTGCTCCGCAAAGAATGCGAATCCCAGGCAGTTGGACGGATGCAGTTGGCGTGCCAGAAAATTGCAGCATGCATTCACCACCGAATTCAGCTGCAGCAGACAGGCTGTGGCAAGCAGCGTCTCCACAGTGTCCTCGCGTAGCTCAATGAATCCTGTGTAGCAATATTGCACCAGCAGCTGCAGTGCATCTCCATTCACCTCTCCCAGTGTGACCTCGTGTTCCTTGGTCTCGCGCAGCGATCCCGTAAACATTGCCGAAAAATACGCACTCGACGCCGACAGTACCAAACGATGAGCGGGCACCCTGTGGAGTAAAACAAGAAAATATGTGATAAATATTTGTAATAAAGATTTTGGAACTTTATAGACTGTTTTTGACCGATCGTTCAGAAGTGCATTTGGTAACATTTAGTTAAGTATTTGAAAGATCAGACTATATATGTTTTATTAGACACATTTTGGGTGGAATTATTTATTTGTATATATAAAGTAAGAGAATAAGAGTTTATTCCCGATCATTTGTTTATATAGCAAGCTATGTACCATTTTACTCCGATTTCAAGGATTTTGGGTGGTTAAATATTGTGGACAACTTTAGTTAATATATTTGTTCAAGATAATTCACCAGAAAGTAACATATTCCGTGAAAATTTTCAATGAATAATTTTTGAAAAAGAATTCTACATCCCAAGAATAAAGAACAATTTATGTACTCTTGTAAAGAGTATAATAATGAATCGTCGGAAGCTCTAGTTACTTTAAATATTGTTAGGGCATGGGGCTTAATAATATTAAAACTCAATGGAAATTATCTCAAATAAAATTGATGAATTTTTAATTTTATGAAAATCAATTAATATGCTGTATTTTTATTTGAGTTTCATTCAAAGCGATCACAAATCATATGTGACCTTGATCGAATTGCCAGCAATGACAATTGATCTAAATTAGAAAATGTGTGGCTATTGTAGCCAATAAACGCCAAAAAATTATTAACTATGGACCCACTGTGCAGAGCAGTACATCAATCATACGATTTATGTATATTGCGAACTATCGTGCTCTCGCTTCCGCTCTCTTACACTGCCCGTCGCAGTCGATAAATTGGCTATGGCTCTTCGGGAGAGCACAAGTGCAGATCAAAAGAGCGAGAGAGAGAAATAGAGAGAGCAAAAAAGCATGCAGTAAACGCAATTAGCGGCGCGTTGTGCTTAATGGTGGAATTGCGTTGCTGCTTGGCTCTGTTGCCGTCGCACTGTCGCCTCGCCGTCACCGTCGCCGTCACCGCCACCGTTGCTGTGGTGCGGCCGTTTGGAGACTGGGGAAACTGGTGTGCAAATGCGACACAGACAAAGAACCAAATGAACTGCGCTAAAGTGAAGGTCAGAGACGATGGCGAGAGGTGGAAGCAATGGCAGCTGTAGCTGTAGCCGTAGCTTATACCGGATGGTGAATTTGCTAATGAATCGAATAGGTTAAAGGGGTTGCAGAAACAAAGCGGTGTAAAGGGAATGGTAGCAGTAATGGTGTTGGCTGGTTGGTGGTGGGAAAGAGTTGCTTTTTGCGTATTTGCAACAAACTTTCCATTCTTTGTCTTTGTCCACTTACCGCTTGCCATCGGTGCCAGCGATGAGCACCACATCGCACAGCTGCTGGCTGTCGACATACAATTGCATACGCTTCAATACACTGTCCGCATGATCGCGACACCGAAAGAACTCGTCCTGGCTGCCAGCTGAATTTAGGCTGCCCAGGCTGTAATCACGCGACAGTGACTCCAGTGTATTTTCAGCAAGCATCGAGATGTGTCCCGATGTCGAGGCAGTCGAATCCCTACTGGGACTCTCTTTTTGGTTAACATTCACTGATGACATTTCTTTTGTCGTTTAACTATTTAAATGCTTAAATGCAATTCGCACTGATCTCCTTAATCCTTAGGTTAGCTTCGTTAGTTATCGTTGTCGTTGCCTTGCTTGTGTTGTCCTTCTCTGCTCATGTCAATTGGTTGCCAGTTCCCTGTTCCTAATTGCCAAATTTGCCCTGTTGCAGTTACTACTGATTTGCCAGCTTTCTTTTGTTTACTGGGTTCACGACGCGCTCTCTCCGTCTACGTCTGCGTTGCAGCGCTCAGTTTGACTGACTGTTTGACTCTTGTTTTTGTTATGGCGCGTGGTAAGCTGTTGCTTTGTTTAGTTGCACTTGCATTTCTCGTCTCACACACACATACACAAACACGAACACGCATACATATACATATGGGCATATGCACACCAACTCCAACTATTACACCGTGCAGTTGACGCTGCCGTTGACGTCGCAGTCACCGTAACCGTTGCGGTCTCTGTCGCTGTCATCAACAAACAACTGCGAATATTTTACAGGAACGCACGTATGTACTTACGTTCCGTACACAGGCAGGCTGTCGCGTCGCTGCTTCTGCTGCCGCGTCGTGCAGACAAAGAACTTTTACTGCGTCCGGAACTGAGCGCTGCTGCTTTGTTTTTGCACCATTCACATACATATGCACGCACACTCACACACAAACACAAACACGCTCACTCACTGGGACTGTCACTACAATTTTCAATTACATAGAAAATACATGCATAATTACGGACAATTGCGTATTGAAACTGAGGCCGTGACTAAACACTAATAAACACACACTTATCAAAACTAACTACAGCTGCCAATTTATGTATTTATTTTGACACACGAACAGAGCAACAACCGCATCGAAAACAACAACAAAGCCTAGTGTTTGATGTTTTCATTTTGCTTGTTGTCGTCACACGTTACGGCGTTGCCAGTCAAAGCTTGGCTAACGCACTTAACTGGACTTTGTACCAGCGTTGCCATCTCGTTCAAAGCGGATAGCTTAAAAGGCGCGTTATTTGAATACCATTTAAAATCACTGCGATTTAAGAAGATGTACTTTAAAGTAGTATGTATTTTATTAATTGTATTTATTTTAGTGTATCAAAAGTTCAGTTCTTGGCTTCCTTAATGGGCTGCGGTAAGCCGACTGTAAACTTTGATAAATTCTCCAAAAATTCAATGTACAATGCATGTTCGCGTGCAGTGGCAAAGTCCGATAGCTTCCTGGCGAACTCTTGTGTAATGCCCATCTCCTCGAGACTCTCCATAAGCATATCCTGCAGATCGTCATCAATTAAAGATGCATCGACGGTAAAACAGCTATCATTCCAGCCATTATTGTAGAGCGATAAGTCCTGTATCTCAAAGACATCGGTGTCATCCGTCGACTGATCGATTGCCTCCGAGTCCAAGTCCTCAAAGGCCGATGGCCTGAATACGCAAAATATGGAAAGCATCAGCTCGTTCCTTTTGATTAGCACTTCGAATTTGGGAACACTGCGCACCAGGGAAAGATCGCTGGCCTCATCACTGCGACGTGGCACACTTTTGCTGACATTAAAGAATATATTAATGTGCTCATCGGGTGTCTCCTTTGTTAGCTCCACCTTTGATCCAGAGAATTTACCCACAAAATCGTCAATCATATACGGTGGCTCCAATTGCAACTGCACGCGACGTTCCTCAATAATTTCGGCAGTCACAAGCTCCAGAAGATTGCGCTGCAGCGAACTCAAGCCTCCAATGGTCTGCGTCATGGGTTTCTTCTCTGCTTTGGGCAATGGTTTCATCAGTGGTTCATCTTTCAGGCTCTGATACTGAAATGCACTAGCCGAAAATGAGCGCCTAATGTTGGCAAAGCGAAAGCCCTTAGACATCGCAATGCGTCCCGCTTTAAAAATCTTCAGAAAAGTCGACATTTTTTCAGATCAAAAAAAAAAAATAGAATGTGGAAAAATCTTTTCAAAATGTAAAAAAAAAATCTTTTTGATGAAATTCAGAGAATTTGGTGTTGCTACTAGTCTAGCCGGTCAACGAATGAACGAGAGGGGGGTTATGCTTTTAAAGGTAACAAATTTGGATTGACATTTAAATCAAAGCCTACTTGTAAATCTAATTTGTAAGCGATTTAATAATTACTTAATTCTGGATTATCAGTTACCATTTTAGTTTTAATTTCGATTTTATTTTTATGTTTATATTTATATATATATTTTTTTTAAATATTTTCATTTGTTGATTTTCTCTTTTCTTTGTGTGTGCTTACTTTTGAGTATAAAGACACAAGAAATTAAAAGAGAGACGACACGCATAAAGAGTGTGGAAGAAGAATGACGACCAGGAGCAAGTTGATACAACAAGTACATACATACATACATAAACTTCATACAAATAAATAACGTGTATGTGTGCGACAGCTGCGTGTGCGTGTGTATGGGTGTATCTCTGTGTACTTGTGTGTATGTGTGTGTTTGTGTGAAAGGAATGATGATAATTAGTTGGGCGAAGTATTGCGTTTCGGCGTCGACGGTGGCAAATCCATTGTCTTGCACACCCAACCCGATATATCAACATCCTCCACCTCCGCCTTGCGTATCCATGGATGGCTCTAGAAAGAAAAGTACACAATTTTAGGTTGAGTATGTAATTTGATGTAATGTAAACAAATAAACAATAATTCTTTGATTTCTCTTACCAGCAGTGTCTTGAGATCGGCACGTTCATCGGGTTGTTTCTTGAGGCATATGTCGACAAAGTCCTTGAACTCATTGGAGAATATCTTGTGCTCTAGCTTCGGTGGCGGCTCATTCACAATATAATCGAGCAGTTCAAATATCGCCATCACTTTTGGCTCCAAAACTGTTTGATTGCCATCCTCATTGGAATTATCGGCAAATATTGACTCGAGTGTAACGGTATCTGGTGGTGGTATTGGATACATTCCAATGGCCATCTCCACCAGCGATAGGCCCAGTGACCAGATATCCGATTGTACCGAATAGTGTGTGCCCTGCAATCGTTCCGGCTGCAATTGAAATCTAGATTAGTTTCACATTTTCTTATCAAAGGCATAAAATTAGTATCAATTCGATAAGTTGTGTTTACAGTGAGACAAGTAATTGTTTTAAGAAAGCTAATTAGGTACATTATATTAAGTTATGGCTAATTGTATGATATAAAACGGTATATACAGAAATTTTTCGATTTTTTTGGTAGATGGTTCCTCAGTTGATTCAAAAAGCTGACCACACTAACATGAAGATAAATCCTTGCTGGAAAAACCAGGCTCAAACAAAGCCCTTAAATTTTGAGGATATTTTCCTTTTTAAATGATTCAATGGTGAAATTTGAAGGGATTAAAACCATTAGGCATAACAATGGACACCATAAGGTCCATGTCTAACATCTTAACTTAATCTTGCTTCTGTACTTTGTTAAAACAATTAACTTGTGTGATTACTGATGTTTACTGACCGACATGTAGCTGCGTGTGCCCACAAAAGAGTTGGCCATGGAGTCAATCAGTTGACCCGAAACGCCAAAATCACAGATTTTGATCTCGCCACTGCTATTGACAAGTATGTTACTTGGCTTCACATCCCGATGGATGATCGCATGCTTGTCCCTCAGATAGCTGAGTCCCTTCAGTACCGCCAACGTGATGCGACCGAGTATCGATTCTGGTATGCGTCCGGCACGCTTTAGTATGAGATCGAGGGAGCCACCGTCCATGTATTCCATGCAGATACTTATCTCGCCATCACTGTAGAAGGCTCCATAGAAGCCAACAATGTGCGGAAAATTGCATTCGTGGAGGACTTTAAGTTCGCGCAGGATTTGCTTTTTGATGGCTGGCTTCACCTCCAGATGGATCAGTTTCCGTGCCATTATTAGATGTGTGAGTGTGTGGCGAACTTTCATAACAACGCCACCGTTGCCCGAACCGAGTTCACCCAATTTCTCCAGATCCTCCTCGGATAGTTCCCCAATCTTTTCCTTTTGGCTAAGAAAGACTTTGATTCGTTTGCGTTCCGTGTCGTCCATGTCGAGGCCTTCCAGTGTTTCAGTTAATGCATCGATGCTCGTTTTTGGTTTCCCCAGCAAACTGTGTGTTCTTTAATTTAACTTTTTAATGAATTTTTGCAGAACCAAACGAAAAGTAACAACAACAATTTGGATTGTGAGCTAGTTAAGCGTGGGATTAAGGTGGGAGTGGTATGGGGTTGGCGATGTTAGTGGGTTAATGCCGGCAAATGGGGAGGCAAAGATTTTCATAGCCACAAACACACACACACACACACACACATACATACGTACACGTACATAATATATATATCTGACCGTGTAGGTGTGTTTGTGTTTATCTGTTCGATGTACGTGCGTCACTTTGCCAAAGCACTAGCAACAACACTATCTTTACTTTTTTTTTGCTTTGCACTGTGGGTGGAACGGACGAAAGGTGGTTGGAGGCTTGAAACCAAAAAATTCTTGGAATCTTAAAGTGTATGTGTTTATAATACATATAAATTATAATTACTCTGTTCCCGATGGTGTTTTGAATGGTGGCGTCGGTGCCACCTGTGTGGCAGCAACAGTTGCATCCACATTCACCGGTGGCAGCACCAAGTTCAGTTTATTTTTCGACATCTTGTACGGCAAAAAAAAAAGATACAAAATCTCAAGCGGTTGCGAGTCGCCAACGGCGCTAAGGATGGGGAAGACTGGAGGATTCTCGGTTGCCAGCAGCAGAAAAAAGAAGAAACGGCGTTGACAATTGTATAATCAGCTGCGATTGTTGTTTGCTGCTCGTTTCGAAATAACTATAAAAAACGCTTTTGGTGCGGTAAGTGTCGCGAATTTTAATAGCTAAAATTGTTGATTTTATATCGATAGGTCGATATCAATGTTAGCGCCAGGGGCGGATATCGTATGGGTTCAAAAATCGATAACATCGCACATGAAATGTTTATATAAATTGAAATAATAAATTTTTTTCTTAGCTGCACTTTTATTTGTTGCCGTATATTTAAATGCAATTTTTAAATTATATGTTTTATGCCCTTTCTCTTGTACCGATATGCGAGCTATCGCAACGCATTTTGTACGCTTTTAGCGATCGTTGTGAATGGCAAAATTAGTTGCAATTTTTTGTTGTTTTTGGAATATTCAAAATAACCACAAAACGTGAAAGCCTTTTCAAAGTGCGCATTAACACTGGCGAAAAGAGGAGGATGAAAAATTTACTGGTGCCACTTAACGGCACCAGTGCCGAGCCAAGCAACAACAATTGCAACTTTCACAAAGATGCGCTGCTTGGCTTTGCCCTCGACCTACCGAATGAGCAGCTGGACAGTGCAGTGATTCAACTGCAGGCAGCAGCAGCGGAACAGCAACATAGTAATAATACAAATAATAATAACAACAATAGCAATAGCGGTGATTATCATCAATCGTTGTTGCAGTGCGTTGATTTGTTGCCACCAGCTGTAGCACCGCCAGAACTGCCCGAATGCTATCAGTTTGATGCTGATGCAGCTGCTGCTGCCTCCGAGGTGGTGAATGTGGCAAACAAAGACTGTGATTCGTTGGCTAAATTAGCCTATAATCTGTACCGCCTTGCCAAGGATGATCATATTGTCATAGATCGGTGAGTAAAACACAACGCAAATCTCTATTGTCAGCTAATTTAATGGTATTTACAATAGCAAACGCAATGAGGTAGTGCGCACCAATGCATTGACTAATCAAAAGACTATCTATCGCTGCATGGATCCCATTGGCATGGGCATGCGTATCGCTGATCGCAATCGTCCAACGGAGTTAGCATCCAAAGTGAGCGGCTCCAGGAAACGCACAGCAGTAGCAACAACAGCAGGAGCACAAGCAGCATCCACGGCAGCGGCAACGGCATCAGTCACTGCATCGTCAACTGGAGCCATTAAAAGACCCACGATCAAACCAACACCTGTTGATGCTGATTCCACGCTGCGTACACGATCCGGTCGACTTGTGCGTACTGCGTTGCCAATGCCGATCACAAAAGCAACAGCTCCAAATTCCACACAGATGATGGAAATGCTTGTGGCTGAGTTAAGGGATAAAGATTATCGTGCGCCAACAGCAGCTGCAAACATTGTGCCGCCAGCTCCCGTGGCAGCTCGAGAGCCAAGAGCTGTGCCACCAAATGCTATTTGTCCCGGTTGCAACAAGATATTTTTGGGTCGTCGCATGCAGCGTCATTATGTTAAGTTTCCCGAGCATATGCCAACTGCGATAGACGCTCGCCAGCAACAACAGCAGCAGCAGCAGCAGCAGCTGCAACAGCAACAGGAGCAACCTCAGCAACAGCAATTGATACCCAGCAATGTGCCCACTCTTTTTGAACTGCTCACAGCTCAACTGCAGCGATTTGCACATCTCAGCGAGGAGCAGCGTGCAGATCTATTTCTACACGAGTTGAACGACTTTGTGGAGCAGTTGCAGCTGCGCAGCACGCGTCTCATACGAAATACGTCTGGATTGCATTTTGTAAACGCTCGCATTTCACGTGTCCTGGGTATTCCCGAGGGTCAGTATGCCCTCGACATGTCGGCAATGGAATCGGCGCTGGCGCCAACCCCAGAGCCGGAGATGCAGCAGCTGATGCATGCAAATGTTGTGCCCGGTGCACGTAATATAGTTGATTATCCGGGTCTCAGCATGTCACTGGATGACACACTCACGGATGAAGCTGCACAGCGATTAAATCTCTCCGCTGGTGGTAAATTGCTGCCACCGTCTGAGGAGAGTCTGCTGCGAAATGTAAGCGATCTTATGCAACCACCGGTACCTGTGGCACCGCCTACAGTGGGTCATGTGGCTGGTGCAATGCTGCCACACTATGATCATGCCAGCGACAATGCCGTCGAGGCGCTGACCATGAAGGAAACACCCAATGCAGCAATTTTGGATCTCAATGTTGATTACTTTCAGTTCAACAACAATTAGCAAATTGTACACAAATTTTTACTCGATTGTTTTTGTTTTTCTACGCATTTACATTATATACACTTATTAATTAAGCTATACACAAAAATATTATTTACATTTTCTTATTATTTACAAATGCAAAATGAATATAGAATTAATTGTGAGCTGAATATACTGAGAGCATTTAATGCTTTAGCATTGAAGTATTTAATTCTTTTTATTTAATCGATTCCAGATTTCTGGGGATTGTTTCATTTCAGCTAATTTAACGCAATTTTAGCAGTTTTTTTTATACTCTCTGCAAGAGTATATTGGGTTTGTGCAAAAGTATGTAACAGGCAGAAGGAGGCGTGGCAGACCCCATAAAGTATATATATTCTTGATCAGCATCACAAGCCGAGTCGATATAGCCATGTCCGTCTGTCTGTCCGTCTGTCCGTGTGACCGTCTGTCCGTATGAACAAACAGATTTCAGAAATGGTAAGAGCTACAAGTTCGAGCTTGGTGTCAAACGATCACATATTTAGTCAGTCAATACAAGAATCTTTTTTTTTTTCGATGCCACGCCCCATTCGCCCACAATAAGCAAAAAACTGGACACACCTTGGGAAAAATTGGTGTTTTCGGCAAATATCTCAGTAACTATGGCACCTAGGATCACTAATTCTATTATGGGAAGTTCCTAGCGACAGCGTAGTTGCATTGCCATTTAAAATTTTGGACTGCCACGCCCACTTTTCCCACATTTGATAAAAAAGTCATCAATCTTCAATGCCGTTTTGAGCGAACTTGTTCTTATCGTACAGTATTGTAATTATATAATTCGTGTGGAGACTAACTATATTAAACTATCCTGAAAGGCGCATTAAAATCGGACTATAAACAAGAAAACTAGAAGCGTTACAATATTGATAATTGAACGCAATATCAACCCATAGGTGCAAGCGAGATAGAAACACACAAGCACATGTTCGAACGTTTTCGCTGCCTGTGTGTCGGCAGCGCTGCCCGCGGTCGCTGGCTGCGCCGAATACACACGTACATACATATATATTCGCATCATATACATATTGCCAAACGTATGTGTATTCGCATACAAACAAACAGAAGTGTGTTTGATTATGCTTAGATTGTTTTTGTTTCAACGTGTTTTAATGCAAGTAATTCACATTGTAATAACTCGATACCGATTTTAATAATTTAATCGACTGTACTTTTCTTTCTTGTTTATTTTCGAACATTAATACAATATTTTCAAAAAAGTAAAACGAAAAAGAATGACGCCAACTGAATTTTCAATATTTCTTTTAACAGATATCAAAAGTGAAAGAAACAGTAAAAAGTAAAGGGCCCAAAATCATCAGTAATTCTTACTGAAATACCAGGCAAACAGAAAGATTAGCAGGTCGCAAAGCAAAAATTATTTAACATTAACAGCGCTTTTACAGCGGCAGAAGCAGTTCCAGCTCTGTCAACTGTTAATGCTTTGCTTGTTGACGGCCACGAACAATCACAGAAACAGACTCTGTAATTCGAAACATTTTTGCAATGTTTTCAAAAAGCTGTTTGTTATGCCACGCCTCGTTATCCCTGTTCCATTACACATGGGCAGTGGGTGGGGTAAAAATGCTGCTAGCTGCAGAGCTTGCAAGCTGCAGAAATACCAGGCAAACAGAATGAGCAATAGGACATACTTTGCAGTTACATAGGCCACTTAAGGTCTCGTAACTGTTAATTCTGTTCTTTCGATCTCCTTGCTGTTTGTGTGTTTATGCGCACTCTCAAGCTCCCGCTCTCTACACTTACTGCGCTCACAGATCCGTGTCGCTGTTTGTTTGAATGTTCGCGGACGCCAGCAGAGCGCACAAACGTTTTGTGTGTTTGTTCGCTGTCAGGTGCTGCTCACACACTCTCCCGCTCCTACTCTTTCTCTGTTAACTGCGCTCAGAGATCTCTGCCGCTGTTTGTGTGAATGTTCGCGGACGCCAGCAGAGCACTCAAACGTTTTGTGTGTTTGTTCGCTGTCATGTGCGGCGCTAATATGCTCACGCACACTAATCTTTTTAATTGCGCTTAAATACTGTTGCTGGCTTCTGATTCTGTTCGCCTGGTAGTTCATACCGTGGAATCTACGTTTTTGGCCAAAATCGTAATAATTCTCGCTGAAATACCAGGCCAACAGAAAGTTTAGCAGGTCGCAATGCAAAAATTATTTAACATTAACAGCGCTTTTACAGCTGCAAAAGCAACTCCAGCTCTGACACTGTAATTGCTCAGCTGCTGTTAACTCTCTGTTGTCATTATTTGAGTGACGTCAGCAGACTCCTCTGTGGGAGATCTAACAGACTCTGTTATTAGTGCTTTAATTGAATGCTGTTGCTGGCTGCTGATTCTGTTCGCCTGGTTAATCAGCTAGATAAATTTTAATTTTTAGCTGTGCACCAATGAGTCTCGCTGATTTGTTTTGACCGCTGCGATGTGCAGAGCTTAAAATTATCAGTAATTCTTACTGAAATACCAGGCAAGCAGAAAGATCAGCAGGTTGCAATATAAAAATTATTAAGCGTTAACAGCACTTTTATAGCTACTGTTAACTGTCTGTTGACACAGTTTGAGTGACGTCAGCGGCTGCTCTGTTAGCGTCCAGACTCTGCAATTGACTTAAATTCTGTCGCTTGCTGCTGATTCTGTTCGCCTGGTTAGCCAGCTAGATAAATTTTAATTTTTAGCTGTGCACCAACGATTAACTTTCAAAAAAGAAACTGAAAAAGAATAACGCCAACTTAATTTTCAATATTTCTTTTAACAGATATAAAAGGGAAAGAAAAAAATTTTAAAAAGTCAAATTCTTTTTTTTTTAAATCTGCGATAGGGCCCAAAATCATCAGTAATTCTTACTGAAATACCAGGCCAACAGAAATGTCAGCTGGTCGCAATGCAAAAATTATTTAACATTAACAGCGCTTTTACAGCTGCAGAGCAACTCCAGCTGGGACACTGTGATTGCTCAGCTGCTGTTAACTCTCTGTTGTCACTATTTGAGTGACGTCAGCAGACGCCTCTGTAGGAGCATTAACAGACTCTGTTATTGGTGCTTGAATTGAATGCTGCTGCTTGCTGCTGATTCTGTTCGCCTGGTTAATTAGGTCCCAAAATCGTTAGTAATTCTCGCTGAAATACCAGGCCAACAGAAAGTTTAGCAGGTCGCAATGCAAAAATTATTTAACATTAACAGCGCTGTTACAGCTGCAAAAGCAACTCCAGCTCTGACACTGTAATTGCTCAGCTGCTGTTAACTCTCTGTTGTCATTATTTGAGTGACGTCAGCAGACGCCTCTGTAGGAGATCTAACAGACTCTGTTATTGGTGCTTGAATTGAATGCTGTTGCTTGCTGCTGATTCTGTTCGCCTGGTTAATCAGCTAGATAAATTTTAATTTTTAGCTGTGGCGGCAGTACTATTCATTGTAATAACTCGATACCGATTTTAATAATTTAGTCGGGCGCGCTCGACAGTACTTTTCCTTCTTGTTTTAAGAACATTTTAAAGAGAACCATTGGGACCATATTAAAAATGTAGAATTTGGATTGTTTAAGTTGTCTGCAGTCCAAAAAGTTATAACTTTTCCAAACGTAGCGATATTTGGCTGAGTTATGATTATTCAAAGTTAAAGCTGGAGGTAAAACCAATTTTTAGAGGCATACTTATAGGCGCTAAAAATAAATACAAATTGATTTATATATCACAGGACTCATTCTATGATCAGTTGATTCCTAGTCTAACTAATGATTATTTCTACCAATACAGCTAGCTGTAAAGTGATCTATTAGTGATTTCATTGGTAGTCCCAGTTTATTAATAAACAAATCAAAATTTAAATAAAAATTCGACTTTGAATCAAGTGCAGGGCATGTAATAATACTACATGTCTTTGAATTTAAGTTTACATTTGTGTTTGTTATTGTTTAGCTTAAAGTTCCGTTGCTTTGTTGTTTTTGGGTTTTACGCGCTTGCCATTGTTTATGTTATGTACTCGCGTTTTATGCCCTCGGCTATTTATATACTGTGGATGGGAAGCAGGTTGTGGTTGACTGCAGCAGGTGGGGAAGTGGGGCTGGATTGGGCCCCCCAAAACAAATTTACTTTTTGGATAGAGTAAAAGTGATGGATATCAATGCTCAAAAGTGATTTTAAAATCTGATAAGATTATTTACTAAGCAAAAATGGATTGGACGATAAATTGGTCTACAACCTTTTGTTATCGATGAATCGATTAATTACATTTTTTACTGTCAAAGAAAGAAACTACGGAGAAAACGATAAATGCATTAAGTAATATCATCAGATATATCAGATTGTATATAGTTAAAGTTACAATTGGCTTTTAAATGTTCAAAATGTTGTCAGCGATTTCGATTAATCGATCCTTTTCGATAGCTTTCACCGTCGCTTAAACAAAATGTCTGCCAACATGGGCGAATTGTAGCAAATGCATTTGCATAATTTGCATAGCACTGTGAAGTCCTTTTGCTGTATGCAAACATTGCACCATTGACCACGCCCACACACCCAAACGCCCACTGGACATTAAGCGCCACTTGACGTGGCTGCGGGTGCAATTCAATTTGGAACTTATCGCTGCCATATTTGCCTTGTGTCAATATGATTAAAGCTGATGGAGCAGTCATTTTGGATCGAAGTGTTGCCTCAACTGCTATAAATGGAAGTTGCGTGACCATTTCCGATGTCAGTGTCATCATGCAAATCCATGTGGAGACCAAGAAGCGAACGCGCCACCTGCCGTCCAATAGGGCACATCAGAATCCCAGTGAGGACTCCAGTGATGAGGAACGATCGCTTTGCAGTCGTGAAGCAATCAAGAAGAGCGTCAAATATTATCTACAAAATAGTTCACTGCATGGCCTCAAATATATAGCCGAGGAACGTATTACGATTCCAGAACGGTGTGTGTTAAATTAGTATCCAATTTAAAGTGCTTTCCAACACTGAACGTCTGTGTAGCGTCTTCTTTGGCATATCCTTCATACTGGTTTTCTGTCTGTCGGGTTTCTTCATTTCCAACATCTACATCAAGTGGAGCGCATCTCCCATCATTATCTCCACCAGTGCGAAGCAGTTGCTCACCAGCAATATGCCCTTTCCTGCTGTCACCATCTGTAATCTTAACCAGGCACTAAAGAGTCGTGTCCAACGCATCTCCCGGTGAGTAGAAAAGCAAATTTGGGTACAAACTACACCGCTAGTTATCTGCAATTTCTCTGAACACCCAGGTCGAGCAGTAACTACTCCTTGCTGATGAGTCTGTGCAGTCAGGGAGATGATCAGACAATCACATATGTCGGCACCTGGAAGTACTTCAAGGCTCTGCTCGTGGAAGTGGCTCAACCCTGTGATGAGATGTTGTTGTACTGCAGTTTTGGTGCTCGGCGTGAAGTCTGCTCGATGATCTTCAAATCGATATTGACGGACGATGGACTGTGCTGCACTTTCAATGCATTGGATCCGAGTTTTCTCTTTCGCAACTATACGGATGATGTGCGTCTGGAGCCGGTGCAGGAGAATACACTGTATGAGGCCATTGACTGGACACCGGAAAGTGGATATGCCAAGAAACTGCCCGAGTATTATTATCCCAGAACATCGGGTGGTACTGGCAGTCGCATGGGTCTCACTGTAGTGCTTAATGCCTCGTCGGCGGAGTATTACTGTACCAAGTCCATGAGCAATGGCTTTAAGGTCTTTGGTAATTGGTTGATATACCCGTTACTCGTAGAGTTAGTAGGTATATGGAATGGCTACTATATAATATACTAAAGTTAGCTTAGTTATCAATTTACATAGTCAAACACATAGAACTCCACTGCAGTTTAAATCCTAAAATGGTCACAGAGTAACGGGTATTCCAAAGTCGATTGTCGATCTTTTCAACTTAGTTTTCTTTGCCCCACAGGTGTTGGTGCACAATCCCGCCGAGCTGCCCAAGGTGAGTAATTATGGATTTATAGTGACTTCCGGTAGGGAGGCACGCATACCCATAGAGCCCGTCTACGAGGATGCCACGCCCAGCATACGTTCGATTAAGAAATCGGTGCGACGTTGCCTCTTCTCAGATGAGAACGATTTGACCTATTATCGCACATATTCCCGTAAAAACTGTGAGCTGGAGTGTGAGGCAAAGTTACTGCTACGCGACTGCAGTTGTGTGCTATACTATTTGCCACGGATTGATCCTGCTGCTCGGATCTGTGGTCCCAATGACAACAACTGTACGAATCGTGTGCAGACCGCAATTGAGTCATCGAAAACGGAGTTGTCGTGTGAGAACTGTTGGCCCGGCTGCTTTGAGCTCACCTACAAGACCACCATGTCCACCTCGATGATTGTCGCGGGACCCAGTTATCAGAGTGGTGAGGATTTGCCCGAGGGACTCTTCAGTACCATCAACAGTTCAATCAACAATGAGCTGTCAATTCTACACTTTTACTACATCGCCAACAACTTTAGGAGCACTACCAAATCCGAAATGTTTGGCTTCACCGAGTTTCTCTGTGAGTACCAACATTAAATGCTTAAATCGAAATACAAAGTTCTTAAGTTTATTTTCAAAAATAATATAAATAGTGCAACAAGTTTGTAGTATCAATTTGAGACAATAGAAAAACTTAATTTCTAAACATTTTTGTAATTTTTTAACATTTTTTTTTTATCCCATTTCTCAGAGAACTTATAAAAAAAGGCAGTGAAACTCGTAAAGTTGTATAATATATGTGATGTGATTTGATTATTTTATTTATCAATTTTGATCGATATTAGCTAAATTTCGCAGAAATTAGTGGAAATTTCTAGGATTTTCAAAATAATATAAGTTTTTCCGACAATTTTTCCAACACTAAAGAAAAATTTGAGTTAAAACTGGTTCAGAAGTGTGGTTACACAGGTAATCATTAATTTTATATACAATCGAATGAGCATAACAGTACAGGGGTTTATTAGATTTTTAAAAAATGCTGTAGGTCTCAGCTATAAGTGACAGCTATACAAATATATAGCCCTAAATATATTAAAATGGTATTAAGTTTAGCATTTTTGCACTGCTTTTCTAAGTATTCTGAAAGCTTATATATTTTGGTTCGATCTAAATTTTGGCTGTTCATGGCACATCTAAATAACACTTTTTTATTTACAGCTAATACTGGCGGATTACTCGGTCTCTTCATGGGCTTTAGCATATTCTCCGTGATTGAGATCTTTTACTACGTGACAATGCGTCCATATTGCGCTTCCCGTATGCTGCAGCAGCGCCGCCAGCGACGAGAGGCAGAATTACGTTGGTTGACGCCGGTACGTCGGCGACGTCGCCTCATACCCTCCCACCGCCCACCGCCGTACAGTAAAGTACAGGGCAAAGTGTTGCTAGGGCCCCAGTCAAAAATTAAACAGAGTCTCTGGCAATCGTTGCGCTCCTCCCGTGATCCCCTTGTTTATCCCTATCTGGACTAGAAGTTTTGTTCTTCTTGTTGTTGTTGTTTGCTGTGCCCTAACACTTTATGGCCCTTAAAATGCATCGGATGAGGCCACAAGCTGAATAAATAAACCAAGGCAACGCTAAGAGGCCAATGAACGCGGCCAATTAGCTCAAGAGGCTTATGTTTGGAGAGAGGGTGTGTGGGTGTGTGGTAGGGGGTGCTGTGCTGGCGGAGTGGACCGGAAGTGCTGCGCCCCATGCTGACCAATTTGATGTTGGCTATCGAATGGCGCTAATCGCTAATCGCCACGCGACTTCAATTTCAATCGGTTTACACTTGGCCACAAACAAGTTTCTCTAGGCCACCGATTTTGAAGACCAATTTTTAACTGGGGTCTACTAAAATTGTCATCAAACTTGTCACATTCAGATCTTTATTAAGTTGTTTATAAATGTGCACAAATAAATATTAATAAGTTGGCACTCTAAGCATGTTAATTCTTTAATTATAAGCATTGAAAAGGCAGTTCTAATGAAAGTTTACTATTAGCAATAATGTCAAAAAACACAAAAAAAAGTTTAAAAAAAGAAGAAAATTTTCAACTTGTCATTAAATGATTTAAAAAACAACTCAATTTAATTAGCTTTATAATAATTTTATTTTCGAGATATTATTACGGCTAACTTTCGAAATTTGCTAAAAAAAAAAAAATTTATTAGCCAACAAAACTTATGCTTTGGGCGTATTTAAAAATTGTAACAATTTTTGACAGTTCAATAATTTATTTTTATATATTTTCTTGTTAATTTTTTACTGTTTTTTTTTTTTTTTTAAATTTTTCTGTATATTAATTGCATAAAATCTAAAATTTTAAGGAACATTTCAAAGATTTTTTAATAACGATACTTAGTAAATTAACTAAATTTTTTTATACAAAATTTGAATATAATTTTTTTTTAACTAAAAATCGAATACGAAAATTCTATAAAATAATTTTTATTTCGCGAGTGTATTTCAAATTCGTTTTGTTAAAAATATTGCATTACTTTTTAATTGGTTTCTAATTTTTGGCTTTGTGTGTCAGTTGTAAATTAATGGATAGAAATTTATTTATTTATTTATTTTTTTTTTTTTCCGTTGGCCAATTGTCTGCCTGTCTGAGGGCCATAACCGAAAATGGCAAACTGTCGTTTGGCTAAAAACGTCGCTCTGATGTCACTCTGACCAAGCGAGACCGAAGTGCGTTCAGTTTGAGTTTGAGATACTTTAGTGCCATCGTCAACATGATTACAAACACGAAATTTTACGACTCAGGCGCGTCTGAGTGCGTTTAGGAGCAAGTGTCACAAGTCGACCCGTCAATGTCAAGTGGCCAAATGCCCAAATGGCCAAATAGCCAAAAGGCAGTCACTTGGTACCGCCGCAATTTGGCTTTAACTCACAAATGCACGGAGACAAACATTCGAGTATTTTGTACTGAAACGAAAACTTTTGTTTCTTATGAGAAACATAATAAATTTATAAAAATGTTAAGTATTTTGCACCAAAAGCTATTCGACTTTATTACTCAGGCGAGCAGGAAAAAATAAGTTTTATATAAAATCAGTTAATCTGAAAAAAAAAAAAAATAATTATATTTTGAATTACTTTAATTTAGACTTTGCTTCTAATGGACCACGTTTTTGTAATTATTGTGATTCCAAAAAATCGAGTAAAAAAAAATCCTGTTTAATTTTAAATAAATTTAAATCGATTTTGACTTTGTAAAAATAAGTAATTGTTAAATAATATTCTTAAAATAAATTATTCATCATAGAAAATGTTCCACATTTTTTTCTGGCAAAAAAAGTTGTCAGTTTCAAACAGTAAATTAAATACAATTCTCTAAAAGACTGTTAACCACTGTAAATAAAATAAACAACAGAATTTGTAGATTTTTTTGACTGAATCATTTGCTTAAAATAACTAATAATCAGTTACTTATATCAAACAACAAATAAATTAGATTATAATAAACTTGTTAGCAAATTAGGTATTTCAAAACTCAAAATAAAATAAATTGTGTCTTATACAATTTTTAGACCCCGTACTCTAAAAAAGAGTATAGGGGTCTATTAGGTTTGTCAGAAGCGAAATGTGCGTAACAGGCAGAAGGAGGCGTGGCCGACCCCATAAAGTATATATATTCTAGATCAGCATCAACAGCCGAGTCGATATAGCAATGTCCGTCTGTCCGTCTGTCCGTCTGTGTGTCTGTCCGTCTGTCTGTCCGTCCGTCCGTCCGTATGAACACCTGGATCTTTTAAACTACAAGAGCTAGAGCCACCAAATTTGGAATGAAAGTCCGTCTATATTGCAGGCAGGTTAAGTTTATTTCAAATTTTTGCCACGCCCCCTACCGCCCCCGCAAATTGTAAAAAACAGTTTTCATTGCACTACAGCTTTGAAACTATGAAAGCTATCGTGACCAAATTTACACAGTAGGTGTATGGTACAACTATAACTATCCTCACCAAGTTTCATCAAGATCGGACAACTATAGCTTATAGCTCCCATAGGACAAATCGGTCAAAAACAAAAAATTTGTATGAAGACATGTAGTATTTGCTAAGTGATCGCAACCAAACTCACACAGAATGTGTACATAATTATTAAAAGTAACTTCACCAAATTTGGTTCAAATCGGACAACTACAACATGTGAAACAAATTGGTCAAAAATGTTAAAAATTGTAATTTATGTACGTGTTTGAAGAAAAGTGGTAAATCAATGTTTATCTACTTTAGCCGTCCTCATTGTCAACAGTGTTGTGGTCCAAGTGATGTGACATGCATTAGAGAAACATGAGGTCTGCGGTTCGAACCCCGGCACAGACAGGCATTTTTTTTCTTTTTCTATAACAAAACAATATTATATGTAAATGCAGATAATCAGCAGTGCCTTCAAATTGAGGTGTGGTGCGTATGGTAGAGTGGCGACATGTGAGAATCCTGTGTCTGATACCGCGGGTTCGATTGCAGCTAGCGCATAACTTTTTATTTACTTTTTTAAATTTTAATTTAAACTATTATCTTTTTTTAAATTTGTATTTTAAAATATGAATCAGTCTACTGCTACTTCTTTTAAGTTTGTAAGTATTTTTCTATGCGCACTACCAGGAGTACGGGGGTCTTATACAGTCGGCACGTCGACTGTAGCCTTTCTTACTTGTTATTTTATAAACTTAAATTTATTTAAGAATTTATTGAAGCGCACTTAGTGATAAAGGTCTCTGCAATTCAGTATACTTTCCAAAAAAAAGTCAGTGTTCTAAAAATGAAGAAAATTTATGCTTTTAATAAAATATTTAGTTATAACACTTAAAAAACTGTTACTGCTTTTAGTAGCTAGTATTTTTGTCAGTGTACGCAATGTTGTAGGCATAGTTTCTAATTTTGTGTTTTTTTGGCTTTGTGGTTGTAGTTTCGTAGAGCATTATTATTATGTGGCAGCTGGAAAATCTCAAATCGCGCCTAGTACAACATTGGAGCGTCGTCATATGCGGCGTATACGCGATCACAGCAATTTTTGGAAGGTGGGGAATGTTACAAATGTAAACAAACAAGTGGCGTGGCAACGGCCGGGCCTAGATAGGCCAAATCGGTGTGTAAGTGTGTGTCTCTGTGTGTGTATGCATCTCATGTGTTTGGTTAAGCATCTTGTACATTCTTTAATGTAATTTTTTTCTCGTTACTTTCGTTGGCTGTGATTCACCGCAGCACCAACAACAACAACAACAATAGCTGAAAGAACAACATGTGCTGGAGGAACTCTGGAATGGACTTTTGACGTGGCCAACAACCACGACAGATTCATCGATGCTTCCCAGATGCCCTTATTCATGCATGTCTGACGAACGAACTCACTATTTGCAAAGATTTTTAAGTTTCTGGAAGTATGATTAAAAAATGAATAATCATCAATTTTTTTAGCATCGAACTTCGAATTTAGAACTTGTGATTTGGAATTTTATTTGAATGCTGGTGTTATGAAATGGATGTCAACGAATGTGTTGTGCTCTTTCGCTCATTCTCCCGCTGTTTCTTGGAATCTTAACTGCAGCAGACTGGTCATTTTTAAAAATAAATATTTGTTTGAACGATCATAACTCAATCGAATGACATGTTATTTTGAGAAGCTGTAAATTTTGAAAAATGGAATTTATGGTAATAAAAATTCCGATTTATAAAATCCAGCACATTTTCAGCACCGGGAATATCAAGCGAAGTTTGCACAAGTAAAATTTAATTTAACAGATAAATACACAATAAAGTAAATATATTTTAAATTAAGATCAAATATTGTCACTCAAACTTGTGCTGTATTTTACTTTGGATAACTTTCAGCAGTTCAGCAAGTTAAATTATGCTAAAACACAAAAATTATTTGAAAAAATAGCTAGATTTAAAAACAAAATAGTTTCACTAAAGCAAGTGCTTTAAAAAGGCTAAAATGACAGCACTGCTTACAAACAACAGACAAGTCAAAAATATAGTGATGCTTGTCTGCCTTTCTGCTGCCTATTTTTTATTAGGAGAGTTAATTAAAATTACCCAATTTTCATTTATTTTTATAAAATTTTTTCTTGGCAAAAATACTTTTATTTATATAAAGACATTTTCGTTTGAATTAGTTCAAGCTCAAAGAAATTTGCACTGTCCTCTGTAACCCGTTCCATGGTTACATCCTCGCGGGCATGCAATATATGTCGTACATATATATATATAACGCATACGCCGCGTATTGCATTTGAGAAACGAGGTTGGTTCTTTGGAATCGTTTTGTTTTTTTTCAATGTTATTTCTATTTGTTTCATTTTTGATGCTGCTTTCAACTGTTTTAAATGTGAACAACAATGACATGTGTGTGAAGGCACACACACACACACACGCATACAGGCGGCGCACACACACACACACACACCGTCAATAAGATACACACCAACACAGAAACAGAGCGCAGTGGCATTTAATTTCCTTCTTTTTATTTTTCGTATGTTTATGCTAAGCAATAACAACAGCACGTGGGTGGATGTCTGTGGTGTGGTGTGTTGTATGTGTGACGGTTTGTACATGTGTGTGTGCTTGTATTAATGTGGCTGGGAGTAGCCACCGCTGACGCTAGCAGAGAATCACCTCCGCCACCACCGTTTGGCATCGGTTTTTGCTGTGCTCTCTGAGCATCCTCAGCGGAAATAGAAATTCAGTCAGACATTGAACGTCGTGCGTCGAACTGTGAATTCGCTTAACCAGAAACTGTAATCATAACTAGCCAAAAAGCAGCATTCTCACCTGAATCCCCCACACAACCCCATCATCACCAACACCAAAACTACACACCACTATATACGATATAGTATAACATTTATCGTAACTATAGACATTCATTCATCCATCCAACCGTCCATGCATCATCTTGGCAATTTTTTGCCTGTGTCCGCGCAGTGATTTCTCTGATTTCACTGATTTCTCTAATTTTTCAATTTAAAATTCCGTCTTTCATTTGTTCGTTTGGCGTTTCTTCTTATTTTATTTTTTTTGTTCTGTGTGTTTGTATTTGTTCTTTTATTGTTGTTCTTGTTGATTTTCCTGTTGCCGTTCGCCTTTGCCGTGTGCGGTGCGTGTATTGGCATAAACATTTAGCGCGAAATTGTGTGCAGCTGTGTGTTGAATTCATTGGATTCATTGGATTTGCAACAATTGCAGTTAAACTATCCATCCAGAGAATCGCTGGGCATAACGATAACAACAACAAAGTTGGTAAATGCATTCCACGACATGCGGCGTTGGCGCCTCAGCCACAAATCTTGCATCGCTGCAAACGTAAGTACTTATTTCAGGCATGAAAACGGATGGATCAGTCATGCATGCTCTGCTCCTCCATACTCACACAAGACATTTATGACTTTGAGTATGCAAATTGTGTTCAGCTAGAAAAGGGATTACTTTTTTTCAATAACAAAATGAAACGAGAACAATATTTTTGTACCAATCAATTGTTTGAAAAGCTAAAGTTTTATTTACCTATATCGATATATACATATTATACATCTTTATAGTGCTAGTTTTTTACAAAACAGAATTTAATTATTTTTAAGATTTTCAGACTTTCTTACATTTTTCCCGCACAAAGAAAAAAAAACATTTTATATTAAATTTCTTCTTTATTGACCACATATAGTAGTTAATAATAAAATGTTTATTACCACTGAAAATTAGTCATACTACTTTGTGTTAAAAAAAAAAAATGGTTTCTTTTAATTAAACACATAAGGAAAAATACATTTTTTTATTAAACACAAATGTGCGGATTTCGTACATTTTTGCTTGCTAGAAAAAATTGAAAGCATTAAATTTATTGCTAACAGATTTTGAGCATAAATGACCATAAAAACAAACTCAATTGGGTTGTTGTGTATTCTTCAGTGAAAACATTAACACAACATATTTTTTAAAATTTTTTTGGCAAGATCATTTGAGTAATAGTTGTTTACTTACTTACAGGGTATACACAGTTCGATGTTCATAGAATAATTGAGAGCACATAGTTTAAAACATAATTAAAAACTTTTGATATTTTTTTTTTGCTTCTTATAAAATTCTTCTTAAAGATTCAAATTTAGTTTTTTAAATTTAAATCATATTTTTTAACAAAATTTCTACTGTTTTGCTAGTCATGACAATTTAAGATTTGGTCAGTTTTTAAAAAACTTATTTCAAGGGTATAAATTAGTCGTTTTCATAGCAAATAGAAAACACATTTAAGCTTGACTACAAATTTTGGAATTTCGTTAACGTATTTCTTGCGGTGCTAATTCTTACCAAATTTTGCATTGTTTTTGTTCACCTCTGATATAACGATAAGTGTATATCTTTTGTTGATTTAGTGGGAATTTAATTAATGATTAGTTTAACGCACGCAATTGACTTTGAAATTACCTCAAGGTTCTTGTGAGTGATTTCAACATAAATTTCAAGCATTTTCCACGTATGAAAATAAATGTTGAATTTACTTAATGTTTGCAGAAGAACATACGAAGAAAACTGAAATGAAAATAGGAGAAAATGGAATGGAAGATGATGCGGCAACAGTTGGTAGAAGCAGTCAGCAGTCAGCAGTCAACCTTGTAGTTTCTCGTTGAGATTTTCCACTGGCTGTCAGGCCATAAAGCATCTACTTACAAGCATGGCCAAGAAAGCCGTTCAATAGACCACAGATAATCCATCAAAGTGTGTTAAAGACAAACAAATGTTGAAGAGGCGTGTATACAAAAGGGGCGTTGTATGGGAACAGGGGATTCAAGGAGGCCAAAAACAGAAAGGGGGAAAAGTGGGGGAGGAAATGAATGAGGCGGGAATGCGTTGGGTCACACGCTGCGTAATAAAGTAGCTCGGATTGTAAACAAATATGTGATGCCTTTCTGGCTTTAATGTGTGTCAGCGCACAGCGTTTGGAGGCAAACTCAAAATAGTTGCAGCAGCGCAAAGGGGTTGGGGGTGGGGATGGTGGAGAGCGAGGAACTGGAGGGGGTGTGGAAAATGCCAAGTGTCGAGTGGCAAGTGGCAAGTGTAAGAAGAGGACGGGCCACATGAAAGCGCAACAGCAGCCAGCTAATGTGGAGCACTTAAAAAAAAACTGTTTCCTCAACTAATTAATGAGAATTCCAAGTGCGGTACACACACAAAAATATAGACAACCATACACACACACAACATACACTGTAGAAAAAGACCAGCTTTCAGAGTCAAGTATTTTTATACCATTACTTTCAAAGTACTCAAAAAGGAGTATGGGTAGGTTAAGATACTTTTAAATATTTTAGATGAAAAAGAAGATTCAAAGCACAGTCGGGCTCAGCCGACAATAAGATACCCTGTGAGAAGTCCAGACGTGCCTTGAGATTATAGAGATCTTCACTTTGCGTGCTAAATCAAGTAGAAATCCAATTGAACGATGCAGCTGAACAGCTGATCAAAGTCACTAATCGATTATTTAGTACGTAGCTTGAGCTCATTATAAATGTATCGATAATGAATCACTTCAATGAACTAAGGAACTGGTATCGATAGTTTAATCAAAGCAAAACACGACAAAGCCAGAAGAAGCGCGCTCTGTCTCGCTTGCACTTGCTCAAACTATTTTTGCATACAAATGAAGTACTTTCGGCCGATTTGGCCTATGGAAGCTATAGGATATAATGCTCCAATCCAGATAATTATACTAGTACTTTACACATAATATGTGTAATTTGGTATGTAGCTTTATTTCAATATGTCTTTTACAATTTGCGGGGCGTGGCAAAAATTTAAATTAAGCATTATCTATCAGCACATTCAAGTAGTCTATCTACTATCGATCTACTACGATCTAGCCTTTTTCGCACATACCCAATATCCTCTCACAGTTAATATAGTTAATAGTTGCCTGATCTCTACTAACTGATGTCTAGATACCTACGTATTGTATGAGCTTTGTTGACTTTGCTCAGTAAGCAGAAAAGTTTTCGAAAACTTTTTGACGATGAGTGCTCTGGAAGCTAACTGATAGACTTGTCTGTTTCTGGTCTACTTGTATCAGTATATTTATTTATATATGTGTTTATTAACTTGCTCATAAAACTGTTTAGTCTACTGAGGATTAGCAAATATGTACATATATCTGAAAAAGTATTGAAAGTTTTCTTAAAAAAGTTGATCAATTACTAATCAATTTTGCTGTATGGTTTTTATTGGCTAAACTTAAAATATTTTATATTTTTTCTTTGATTCTATTATTTTTGCTGTGTATAATTTCTACAATCTTTGAGAGTATGTATAAGTACATTAACTTTACAGTTTATATAGACTAAGCATATTAAAACTCTACATTTAATGTGCTTTTCATTTGCCAACTGCAGAGTTAAATCACAAAAATTGCTCCATAGTGCAACTTTATGCGCTTAAATTACTTTTTAAAGCCACCAAAATTAGATTAGTGTTTTTTTTTTACAGTGTATACATTTGCCTAGCTGCTGACAGACAGCTGCAAATGGAAGTGGTGTGAATTTATGTATTTTATTTGATACCCGAAAGTGGCGAACAATCTGTTTTATAGCCCCAAAGAAATAATTGCTGTTAATCTTGTTTGTCAGTTGTTCAATAAGCTCAGCGACAAGTTCAATTGTTTCTTCTTCCACTTCTTTCCACTTTTCTATTTTCCTCCGCTCGTTTCTTGTTCCCAACTCTCAGCCAAATTCTGCTATGGTCTAGCCAAACTGTTGCGTCCAAGGGCATCACACACATACCCGTGCTGAGACACACTTTGTAGTGACTTTGTGACGTCATTGCGTCGGCGTCATTTGCAACAGCTGCTACCTACATGCAACAGTTGCCTCTGCTGCTGCCTGCAGTTGCTGCCGATGTCTCACAGCAGCTATAAATAATCTCTGAGCTCAGTGATAAATGGAGTTTTGCAAAGTTGATATTTTAAGAATTGGATTCTATTTTATGAGCGTGGTCGTGTGACAGATTCGCATAAAATGTCTAAATTTTAATATTTTAAACAAGTCTTAAGTTGGCCAATATTAAAAACATATTCAAATAACAGTTTCTCGTAGTTAGCCAACTCAAATTACAGTCGACTACAAAAGACCCCGTACTCATGCACATTTTTCGATACAAATGAGTTCTTTTCGACCGAGTTGTCCTATCAGAGCTGAAGGATATATTAAGGATAGTTTTTTTGGTACTATACACAAAATGGTGTGAATTTGCGTCCGATAGGTTATTCATAATTTGAGGGGTCGAGTGTAAATGGACTATGATTACAAATTTGGTGCCGCTAGCCGCTAAGATCTTAGTGGTCGTATAAACGGATAGACGGACTGATAGACAGATAGGCAATCAGACAGAAGGATATAGCTATATAGACTAAGCGGGATATACTTGATGGTGTCAGGAAAGTCTTCTGCTACCTTTTAATACCAATAGACCCCTCTTTTATTTTTGATTACGTGGTCTAACTAGTATTTGTAACTATAAGTTTTATTTCTTAATTATTTCAATTCAACATTGATAGAGGTGTCTGCATTAAAAGGCGGCTCACCTGCCCAATAAATCGGAGCCCAACCTTTGTATGTAAACCCATTAAGATGCGCTGCCCACCGCCACACACACACACACACACACACACACACACACACACACACACACACACACACACACACACACACACACACACACACACACACACACACACACACACACACACACACACACACACACACACACGCACACATATGTCGCTTACATCCGCAAGTGGCACTTCAAGTCATTGAAACCAACATTCAGAGTGGATTAATTGATTTGCTGACAACGATCTGCTGCCAAGCAGTGCGGCTGCGTCGCTGCTACTGCGCTGTTGCGTCGCTGCCTTAAATGGTAACCGGTAGCACTGGTAGGGTTATGTGCTGAGGTGAATCTTCATTGATCAATTGAACGTTTGATCGATTGATTGATTGTCTTCAAAAATCACCATGATTAACTGATTTAAAGTATAGGCCTTAAGTTGACCCCGAGACGCCCACTCTTCATCCGCCTGACAGCGCCTCCCAGTAGACCCTGTAATCAAATAATACCAAAGAGTACATTCAATTTGTGGTATAATATAGACTATGAAATTAATTAGTTAAAAAAGTGGTTTTAAAGTGTTTATTGTGTTGTTTATTTATGTTGCTATACGGAGCTCTATATCTCTATCTGTTGCTGAATGAACCGTGGGTTCATAACTGCAGCAGATAGCAGTCTGCTTCATTTTAAAAATAATTTAATTTACTTTTAATTTAAGCGATTAAATTTTAGAGAAGCGCTGCAAATTTTTAGACTGTAGACAGAAAAATTATAAAAAACTTAGGCAAACTGATAACTACAGGGTCTCTTACAGTCAGTTTATTCTACTACTATATTTTAGCATTTTCAAGTACGCAGCTCATCGCATTTCCATGTGGCAACTGCTGCCGCTACCTCCAATTTGTGCAATTTGTTGACACACATTTCAATGTTTCGCTCACTCGGTCGCTGGTTTGCCTGATTTGCCTGGTTTACTGGCACGCCATCGACATGCTTCCATGATCCGCTGCGGCTTTTGTCCCCAGCGCAGCACGCGGTCACTGTGTGTGTGTGTGTCGAGATGCAGCGGAAATCTAGTGACGCCCACCAGCAATGTCGTCTGGCGGACACAATGCGATGCCGCCAACGTCATTACACGTATACTAACAGTGACAGGGGCGGAGAGAGAGAGAGAGAGAGTGGGAGAGAGAGAGAGAGGGAGGCAGATGCAGTGACAGTTACAGAGCAGGACAGCAAGAGAGTGATCGCATATCTAATCTGAATGTTAACTACGCTGACAAATGTCATATTTTGTATCACTTGTCTCCACAAATTTACAGTCTTGATTTTAACTATTTGTGGAGGTTACTTATACTACTATACTATATATTAATTCTACTTAAATTTAATTTGATTATTTTATTAGTACAAATTTTATGCTGGTGTAATAAATCACTTAAAGTTTATAAAATCATAGGTTAATTTAATACATATGACTTGAATTAAAAATGTAACCAATATGGGTATGACTACAAATCTTTCCTGGTTAAAATACTTGTGGCTTTCGGTATATCCTTGAATTATGTTTTTTATAATTTTAAAATTTGATTGTGAATATGACTTATAAAACTAATTGCAGATGACGCATACAAAAAAAGTATTATTATATTTGTTGAAAGTGTAAATCAAAAGTGTTAATCATAAAAATCAACCTAAAAAAGCAAAGAAAACTCTTGGAATTTTCCTGAATTTCTTCATTGAAGTAAGGACGATAAACTATAGTGAAATGAAATGAAATGAAGTAAAATTGATAAAAGGTCAAAGTCAACTCCAAATTGATCAGTTTTATATAGAAGTTAAGTGCTTATTGTATCTATGGACGCGAAGCACGCCAAACTTAATCGTTTGTATTGTCTGATGATGTCATCATATTGTCAGTGTACGAGTGGTCAAAGTTTGGTAGTCTATACCAAGACCCAAAATAGTTGGTAGGGTCGATTAACTCAGAGTGTGTGTGTGTGTGTCTAAGAACGAGCTGAGATTTTTGTCGTTAGTTTATCAACTTGTCGCTTCACTTTATGTATCCATTTTTGTGTGTGTCAGTGTCAACAAATTGGTTTTAATGGCTGGGTGGGTGGTGTGGCCTTCCCAGGGTAACCCCACCCCACTGCCATTCCCCGTCCCTTAACCCCTTTCGCACTGTCTTAGCCGACAAAGTTCGGGTTCGACTCACGAGTCGGCTTCATGTGACAATCACGGCTTATGTTCACTGGGTACGCCTAATTTTAGTGATTTCCACACGACAGCAGCAGCAACAGCTACAACCAAAACAGCAGCAGCAGCAGCAGGAACAACAACAATTGAAATTTGCACTGCACTAAAACCAAAAACAACAACAGCAACAACAGAAATAACAACGAAAACAAACATAACAAAAACAACGGTAAAGAGCGAACAAGTGCTTCGGCTAGACGAGTGGCATCAAGCGCCTTCGCCGTCGCCATGGCTGCCGCTGCCGCTGGCGCTGCCGCAGTCGCTGCCGACGCTGCCGTTCAGACGCGGCCGCAACGTGGTCCGCTCTTAATTCAGTTGACCAGCAGCCAGCGCTGCGACGAGACACGCGACTAAAACTAAAAAAGAACTAGCCATAAAAGAGCCAAAAAATACAGCACTATATTTTTTTTAAGTTTTAAAATTAAAAAAAAAACATATAACTATAGTAAACTATAGGAAACTATGTAATTGACGATCATATAGTAACAGTAGTGTCGCGATTCAAGTTGAAAATTTAAGAACGAAAAGTTTGACGCGTTTTCTGTGCGCGTTTTGGAAAATCGCGCGCGTTTTTTCAGTGCAAAGCAAACTGAAAATATTTTTGAAAAAAATTAAAGGTGACAAGACGCGCCATAGGGCGAGTTTAATTTATTTATTTCTATATATACAAACATATATGTATATGCTACGTAGCTTATGTGTATTTTAATAATTCATTTTATTTATTTTTATTTTTATTTCTATTTTTTGTTTGTTCTTTTTGTTGATTTTGTGCGTGTGCGTGTCGTTAAAGCAATGCAAATGTTTGTTACTGTTGTTGTTGTTGTAGTTGCTGTTGCGTGTTTATTACGTTGCTAGGCTAATGTGTTGGCTCTGATCGGATGCTGAGAGCCAACATCGGTCAGATCGACCAGACGCCAGGTTCGCCCACCTGAAGCAACGCAGACGACGCACGTTTCTCAAAAATAGCGACAAACGTTGGCGGGCAACAACAACGGCAACAACAACTTTGGCAACAAGTCCAAGTCCAAGTCTATAATCTAATAGATACCCAACTCATCTGGAATTTCAGAGACCCCAAAAACAAACAGGCAACAAAATTCAATTTCAATTTCATTATTATCACTTTTGTTTGCTGTTGCTGTTCAACTACCGCTGTCCATAAATAAATAAACTAAAACAACAAAAAAAAAAAGTATAAATAAAATATGCAAAATCAAAACGTATAGGAAAATATATATAATAAATGCCAGACGCCAAACGAACTATAGCAGATGAACACTTGTTGAGATTGAGATTCAAATGTTTTCAAAATGTTGCAAAATTTTTCAATTTTTCAATTTTTATATGCCAAACAGACAATGAGAAACTGGCAAACAAACTAGCAAAGAAAATAAAGAAGGAGGAAAATGAGAAAGCCAAAAAAAAAAAAAAAAAAAAACAGGAAAATAAGTTTTCTGTTGAGGTAACGAGACAAACAGAATTCAGCTAATGATTTGATTTTGAAACACCAAAATTCAAAAGTTTATTATATTTGAGACAATTTGAATCAGAAATATTTTTTGCATTTGAATTTTACTGTAATGCAATTACAATTTTGTAAAAAATAGTATTACTTGAGACTCTTTAAAAGCAAAGCAAAACTCTTTGAGCAAAGCTCTTGAGTATGTTTTCATTTAAAAAAATATTCTACAATGAACTTTAGGTAAAAAGTGAAAAGTATTTCGGTTGATTTGGACTGTAATCAAAAATGTTTTTTTTTTATGCCGACCACAAATTCCCTGGAGATCGCTTTAAAAAAAACTTAATAACTAAACTTTAATCTGATTTGGAAAAAAATTTCCTTAGTCCACAGCGAATTTGTTTAAAAGTAAATAAAGTGAGAAATTTATAATCTTCAAAGTTTATGGTAATAACAAAAGAAATCTGCTGAAATAACTAGATTTATTATTTTTAGCATTAATTGCGCAGAGTCAATTCAACTTTTCAACCAAAGTTATATAAATCAAAAACATTTCAACGTAACACTCCAAACTAAGAAATTAGACGGGTTTTAAAAAAATAATAATTCTTTAGATCTATATTATATATTAATTAGTATACAAATTTTTGATGCAAACTAAAATTAATTTATATGAAAATTTCATTTTCTTTACAACTCTAAAAATGTTGAATATTTTGTTGGCTTCAATTTTTTTGTAAATTACTCTTAATAAATCATATACTGTGATATTTTATCACAATATAAAAGATTTGAAAACATTTTAAAATC
Source organism: Drosophila arawakana (assembly GCA_018151165.1). Classification (NCBI taxonomy): domain Eukaryota; kingdom Metazoa; phylum Arthropoda; class Insecta; order Diptera; family Drosophilidae; genus Drosophila; species Drosophila arawakana. The sequence goes on from JAECWX010000002.1 coordinate 11,986,307, forward strand.
ACAGCTGTAAATAAGTAAAATAATTGGTTTAAAATATTATAACAAATTTGTTGTTGTCTTTCAGTAGTTAAAATGCGTTACAAATCAACTTGATCTGCATGCAGTTTAGACTGATAAAGCGTATTCCAAAGCACTAATTTATAGTCATTGATATATAGACTTCAGTGATCATAAATATTTGGTGCTGTTTGTTACACAAATTAATTACAGGGTACACAGTGATTAGTCTTTAAGTTTGAAGTATTCTCTCTTTCATTTAATCTGTTTCCGATAAGTGTGACTAAGTCTAGTAGGCTTGGTAGACGCATAAAGAAGTTCAGTTCATTGATAGTCTGCCTTGGGCTGACTTTCATTCAATAGTGAAACAAAAAGAATGATAAGTCAACAAGAAATGCATTTGTTGTGTTGATCTTTTCATTGCTAATTTGACACAGCATAAATTTGTATGGTTTATCAGTGCTTGTTTTTCTAGTTGTTGTCTGGCTTGTTATCTAAACGAGTTGCTGGAGTCGTTTGGTCTAGTGCCGTCCCATGAGCACTGATAAGAGATTGCAACTGTTGCCCGCAGTGCACACGCAGTGCTGACAGCAACATGTTAGTTTTTTATGCCCAAGGGACAATGGTTTGATATCATTTTGCTGGCCAGCGGCAATTCATTTGTTTTCCAAATCAAATCAGACACTTTATCAAGCAGCTACTGTGTGTGTGTAGGGGTGTGCAGGGGTGTGTGTTGGTGTGTGTCAGTGTTTGAAGTCGTTCATAAGAACGAGACCGAGTGGCAGCAGCAACTTGAGTGTCAATTGTTAGCTCAAATCTCAGATACACTTTTGAATGGCAGCCACTTAATGGCCAGCTGCATCACAGCAACTAAATCTCTCACAACGGCGTCAACAATAGCAACAGTTAAATCAAGAGTAATATAGACTCGTTGTTATATACACATACAAATATATATATACTCGTTAGCTAAACGGATTCGGTGGGTTTTGGGGATCATAATATCGGCTGTACAGTGTACACTGATTGCTGACAACTTAATCAACATTTGAGTACAACAATCTAAGGCATTCTCTAAATATATAACACACACTCACACACACACACACACACACACATACAGTGGCTGCTAGTATGTTGATGGACCGCCGCCGTCAGCAGCTAATAAGCCTCTCAATCTGTCTCTCACTCTGTATCCGACTGCGCTACAAACACACTATATATACATATATTTATATAGACACATTACCTATTTATATATATTATGTATAATGCTGCCGCATGTGGACAATATAATATTATATAGACTTATATGTATATTTGCCGAAACGTCCCTGAACTTTGGGTGCTCTTAATTTGCACTGTCACGTCAAGTCAAATTGAGATAATGCTGGCACGCAATTCACATATACCCGTGGATCAATGCAAGATCTTTGTCTCCGTTTAGCTGCAATCGTTGATCACCAGGGTGCATGGGAATTCAAACGGAATTCCAGCAAAAAGTTCACTTAATTTTAACCAATTAGTGCAGTGTAAGTAAACTTAATTCAAAAGGTTTCTAAAGGTTTCAAAAGGTTTATATTAATTAAAACTTTTTTTAAATTGTTTGATACTTTAGATACATTTTAGCTAGTTCCAGTTACTTAAATAAGATTTTAAAATGTAACTCTAATTTTTAGACAATTTTTTATTTGTTAGTTAGTTTAGTTATATTCAAGATAGGCAAGTAAGTGTATTGAAATTTCGATAATACCCAAAAATGAAACAAAAAAAAAGTGAGTGTGCTTCATTGTTGTTTAAAAATTTCAACATTCTTATTTATAGACTAACACAATTTGATTTTTTGTTATGGTTTATTTTTAGCCAACACCTTTTTCTCAGTGTAGCTCAACATTTATATATAAGGGGGTTTTCCACTCACTGATTATTCAATTGCTTTGTAAATCTTTCCTTTGATTTATGTTGTCAACTTTTTGATTACATTTATCATGTTGCCTTTCGGTCTGCTTCTGTTGTATAACTATATATCTACATATATATAAATTGGATAAGTTGGAATTTCAAAGAAATTAGCTAAATAGATATATTAGTTGACTTTTAAAAATTGTTTTAGAAAAGACTTGACAGTCATAGAAATAAGTTAACAAACGTGTCTAAAGTATTTTTCAATATGTCTTGCACTAATTTGAAAAATAATCAAATTTCTACGACACCAACAAACTTTAAATCAATCAAAATTCGTAGAAAAGTCTTTACACACTTCAGTCATGTATAAGATAAAAGCTTGTAGCTTTTTTAATTGAGGTAAGGTCAGTAATTAAATGCTCATAAGTGACAGTTAAGAACGCAATTATCACAAATATACCCAAAACAATTTAATTTAAAATACATAACTGAGTTAAAAGTGTTGGAAAACTTCCGCAGTTCATCGTTACACTGCTTTGCAAAAGTATGCCGACCAGTAGCATATTTGGTAAACGACACTCGTTTGCCGAAACATTTTTTTTTTGCTTAATTAGATGTGCAAACATTTCGAAATTTCAAATCGAAGGTTGCTTTATACACACGACTCGCCCATAGATCATAGATCATAGCCCCAAAGCATGAATGAATTTTTGGTTTGGGTTTCTTAGCGCAGCGTTTGGGCAATTAAATCAACGGCGATTTGATAAAAAAATACATTAAAATGCATGAAGACAAACAAGCCAGCAAATAAATCAAGTAGACGCAAAAGGGCCGGGTATAAAGTATGGCGAGTATGACGGGTATGACGGGAGTGGTTCGCTATGCGCTCAAGCTTCAAGTATTTGGCTTAACGCTGACCAAAGTAGACTCAAAATAGTCAATTGAGTTATGACCTTAGATAATGTAGTTGCAGTATTTAAACGGTGGAAATAAAAAAACTTTGTCGAGACGCAAATGCAATGCCATATCTAATTTGAATTTTGTGCAACAAGTGTGAAAAACGCACACGACAGCAACAGCAATAAAAAATATAAAAAAATAACGAATAAAAAATGAAAAAAGAAAAACAACAACAACAACTGCAATTTGCAAGTTTTTTATTGTTGCTAAATTTATGTAGTCTGATTCCGAGTATGAGTCCAAGTATAATGCCTTTCGGGTAGCAGTCTATGCGACTATTCTAATTGTGCGATAGCATCAACTGTCTAGCTGACCCCATTGGGATTATAAGACCCCTGACGTGCGTCTCTTCCGCCTCCGCCTGCGCCTCCGCCTTCGCCATTGCAGCCGTCACGCCCCCTACCTCGGACATTCATCAACGCCTGTCAAAAGTAGCAAAAGCGAAACAATTATGTGCAGATAGTTACAGATATGCAAAGTGTCCATACCCTATATGACAAAAATGAAACAAAATGGAATGAAACAGTGAAAAACAAAGCTGAAACATGAATGGAAATGAGATAGATTCCACAAGCAACAATTGGAATTGGGATGGGAACAAAAAGATTCAAACATGAGATTAAATATTATACAAAATCAACAAACCAGACTAGGGAAATGCAATTTTATACCATAAAATAAATAAATTTATAGCCATACAGAAAACAAAAATATTATTTAAATTATGGAAAGTATTTTTTAACTGTCTGCAAATTTGTGTCTGCTTTAAATTTTTTTTTCTTTGCTTAAAAAAAGAAATTTAAAGGAGACACGAACTTTAAGACAGCTAATAAATATGAACTATAGAAAAGAATTACAATTAGGTAACTCAAATCAAGTTAAAGATAGAAAAATGGAATTTTACCAAAAAAGGAAATTTAATGTTGTCAACAAAATTATGTTAAATGTGATTAAACAAATTCCAATATTTCTAATCGTGAGATACATAAAGAAATGTATAGAAATAGAGCTTAATAAACGCGACCAAAATTAACAATGATTTTAATGGTGATATATTTATGCATTACTATAAAACAATAGACACAAGTTAAACAAGTTAATGTACACAAGAGACAGAGAGAAATGCATAAAATATAATTACTAGATTTATGCTAGATTTTTGCAACAATTGAGTCATAATTTTAGTCAAATGAGATTTTATTTATTACATGAACTCATTCGCTGAATTCTAGAGAAATTTAGGCAATGAAATTCATCACTCTCATGATTAAATTAAATTATTCTCATCTTAGAATTTTTCTAGTCAAAAAAAAGGTAGTTTAAAGGCATAGACTGATATTGCGGAAAGGGTTTTTGATCAATAAACAATTTTATTCCTTCCTGTGTTCAGTTTGTTTGTAAAAAATTGTGTTAAAAAACAATAAAAAACTGAGTTGTGTGGTGTTCCCATTTTGTCGGTTCCGTCGCCATAAAACAAAGTTTTCTAGCTTTCAACAGAAAAATATATTTTTTTTCTTATGAAAATTTAGTAGCTAATTATTTGGCTGAGATCACTAAAAGTAATTTATAGCTATTCTGCATAATAGAGCAATATAGTTGTATATGGTGGAAGTGGAAAGCGGAAAATGGAAAATGATTAACTTAGAGGCGTCGCTAAGCACACAAAAACTATTGATCAAAGCGGCTTTAATAAATGTCTACAGTCATAAATCAGTTTGTCAATAAACATATATGATGTGGAGTAATTAAATACTGTGATGAACGGCATCTAAATGTTGGCCACACCCATTCCATTGACCATTTGAGACGCCAGTCACGTATATATCGAATCACTACAACTCATAATAACGACATTAATTCCAATAAGGTTCTCAAATTTTGGTTAGGCACTCGAATTTCGAATCGAAATCGGTATTAATTACAATTTGTCATATTTCATTTTTAGCGTTGCGCATGCGCCGCGTTGGCCAAGGCGGAAAGGGGTAACCCCTTTCCAAGGGCGGAAGGGAAAAGGGAGGTACCACTGAAAGCCTCTGACACGAGTTGCATGTAAATGCGGCACTAACGCTGTACACTCATAGAAATTATTTCTAACTAACAGATATAATCAATAATACTCATTTAATAATTTTTCCAAATCAGCCAAATTTTATAAAAAACTTATTGGAAACTTTTCGTTCTTAAAAACACTAAATTTACAATAATTATTTCTGCGAAAAGTCGCAACTTTGTAGCATTTTTTAGCTGTGTAGAGTCACCTGCCTTATGGAGGGTGTTGTCGGTGATGGTGTGAGTCAAGACTTCCCCTTCCATGTGGCCAGTCTATGCAATTTCTTACGGCCCACTGCTGCGGTCTCTCACACTCCAACGTTTTTCTTTCTTCATCTTTAATGTTTTCTTTTGGGCCTCAAAGGCGATGGCAGCAATGAGGTCGTAAACCCAAATTGCATTCCACATGCCTCGAAGTAATGCTCGGTAATTGTGGCGAGTGCTTTGCTACACTTTCTGTGCGCTTTTATACCCATTACACAAAGACTGACGGGGTATATTGGCATTGTATGGAACAACAGTAGCAGACATTAGCTGTCGCAAAAACTGTTCAAAGTATGCAATACTTTTCTTTTAAGTAACGGGTATTTCATAGTCGATAATCGACTTACACGTCTCTTACTTCCTTCGGCTTTTGTTCTTTTGTTGCCAGCGAGAAGCAGTCATTTAACAAAAATGAAAAGAAATTAAATGCAGTTGACCTAAAAATAGCAAATAGCCAGGCTAGGCCATGCCATGCCATGCCTGGCTAGCCCAGTCCAAACCAGGCCAACACGGGCCCGCACACACCACGTCAACCACACATAAAAGGCGAGCGACCCATTAAACATAACATGTTCACATATTCCTAGAATCACACAATCTGATTGATCGCGATAAGGCAATTAAGCATAGTTATGAATCTGGGATCTAGATTATATAGATGAGCTTCGTGTACACTAGTTCAGAGAGTTGTTTAACAAATACTTAAACGCATGTTTTAAGTTTTGGACACGCAAATGTGCTTGGGGTTTTCTCTAATAGTTATAAAGGAAGTTTTTTTTTTTATTTTGTACTTTTTTTTTTATATTTTTTTAAGCGTTGAATCCTTACCATGCAGATGTAGCACATTCAGATAAGAAGAGTAGAAAAATATAGAAACAAACCTTCTGGTATGCATAGCAGGACATAATAAAAGTAATACATATATTAAATTATGTAAGAAGAATTTTTTAGCTTAAATACAGCTTAAAAATTGAAATAATTGAAAGCTTTCATTATTTAGGTAATAGAAATATTTACTTGAAAAGAAAATATGCAAAAGTTTTAACAGAGTTTGGGAAAAATTTATTTATTCAATATGAAGCAACTAAAAAAAAACCATTTAATTTAATTGAAATATTTTAACAAGTTTTATGTTACATTACAGAATAAAAATCTATTTTTTTTTTGTTCAAATATTATAAATAAAATAAAAGCGAACAGACAAATGTCAGTTAAACAATTTTAAAGTATGTAAAACTTCTTAAGCCACAAAATTTTCATTAAAACTGTAGTTTTGTATTTTAAATATTTATTAAGCTCTTATTAATTCAGTTATTAATCGTTTCTTTCTTTCACTATTACTATTTCACTTTATATATCTTTTAACTACTTTTCTTTCACGACTTAATTTAAAGCTTCTGCTCTTCTTCAATATTCGCTCTGAAGTTCAGAGACCTGCAACGAGTATTCTCGAGTACGTTCGAACTTTTCATCAAACGATCGGGAATCAAATTTGTTCGAACAAAACGATCACGAGTAAGCGTTCGAGTATACTCGAAATTTTTATACTCGTTGCAGGTCTCTGCTCTGAACTGTCTCGTTTCCATTCCCTTCTTCTTCTTCTCATTATTCCTATACTCTTATACTTATGCTTATACTATATACTTATATTCTAACAGTTGATTGTGATGTCAGGCCTACTACACAACTTTTATTTCTTTTGAAGACTTTAAATAGTGTGATATAAAATGTTGCTACTTAATTTGCAGACTTTTTATTTTTACTTTTTATTTTATTTGTGACATTTACTATACTTTTTGGTATTCAGCTTACTTTTCATAAAACAACTTTCTTTCTCTAAACCTTATTGACTTATAGTTGTACATAAACTTTATTTGATCTCAGTTCATTTACAAAAAAGTAAGGAAAGTAAATGTCATGTTTTTATGTGCATTTCGTACATTGCAATTATTGCGGGCGCGGCCTTTTGGTAGCGACTGTCAATAATAACAATGTTTTGCAGGTCAGGTCATGTGAGAGGACAAAGGTGTCGATGTTATGCCACTGATTTTAATGGCTCTCGTGCAACAAACACTTCGAATGTGACTGCAATTAACCCAATTCACAGGAAACAATCTTTTCTTACACACACCGCGCACACACATACACCTGGCTACCCGACCCCCTACCACTCCCGTCTCTCCCCTTTCCCCTCTCCCACACTGCCAATCAAAACATTCAATTATGGTACAACTCCACTGAATGCATTTCAAAAAAAAAAAAATAAAAAAAATTGCAAAATTTGCTCTGCTGCATTGACTTTGCGGCTTCTGCGTTGGCGCCAGCGTCGACGGCGACGTCGACGTCGCTGTCTGACCCATTTTGTGGCACACGCACACATAATCAAGGCACTGTGGAATAAAATGGCTTATTGGCAAAAGCTTTTAAATTTGGAACAGAGTTTTAAGCATAAAACTTGCTGTCAATAAAGTTTTATATTTTGTTTTTAATTTGAAGTAACTTAAAACAAAATAAAATATTTTATAAATAATTGGTTTGTATATGTTCCAAAGACTTACCACATGAAATTTAGGAAAATAATTTCAACTGAAAAAAAAACACTGATCAATTTTTTAAATGTTCCATTGAAAACATTAACAATTTTTTTATTTATTATATTTATTTAAACTAAAAAATCCTTTATTCAAACATTAACGTTTTTACATAAGGCTTTAAACTTAAGTGTTCTGCATGAAACTGTTGAAAACAAAATAGTTTTTTGTAGGCCAAAAAATGAAGCAAATGTTCCATAGTACATTAGAAACTGAAATAGGATAGGTAAGGGAAGGAAGACAGAGGGTGACGGAGAGGTAGAGGGAGAGTTTGAGACACACCCACTGAGACACACGCGACCACAACGACCACATCCTGCCATCAAAGTCGGCTATCAAAGTTGCCGGCAACGACAACGACAACGACAGCGATGATGTTGTTGTTGCAAATGACGCAGTCAGCAGGCAGCAAACGAGCAGACGTTGATGCCGCGTGGCAGGTTGTGTGGCGTGGCGCATTCAGTTTGCGTTGGGACACGTTCAAAATCTGTTGCATACTTGAGTGCGAGTCGCGTGCTAAACTGTTGCATGCAAAGTACACTGATAAAAACGTAGAGTAAACATATTGAAAACTGTTAAAAATTAGGCAAAACTTGTAAGAAAAGAATAATTATAGAAATAAAAAAAACTTTTTTTTGTTTAATTTTCCTAATCACATGCAATTCAACTTCAATTGCAGAACTAGCAGCAGCAACAGTGCAGCAGCAGCAGCAGCAGCGGCCGCAGCAGCAGCAGATGCTCACAAGATGGTGCACCACAGCAACGACGATGCCATGAATAAAATTCCACTCAAATCCGCCAGCGGATTGGATGATGAGGAGAAAAATGGCGGTGAACTGATGCAGGATACCGCCGCCGCCGAAGAGGCGCGTCGCGAACAAATGTAAGTTTCGAACAAATAAATATAAAATTCAATTGTTAACTTGAAATACTGTTGCGCCAAATCGCTTTCTACGCAATTTCGACAAATGTTACAAATACAAATGAAATTTTACATCAATTTTTACTAACAACGAATCGTTTCACAGTTTTATAAAATGCTTTTGCCATCGTCTTAAGCGAGTGCGCAAGAGAGGCAACAATCTTGAACTATAAACTGACAAGTAAACAAAATCAAAATGTTTATGTATTCAAATATTTAAAATAATAATTATTTTACTAGTTGTCTGTCCGCTTTTGACTGGCTACAACAGTTGTTTGTATTCCTGTCTTGACTTACTTACTTATGGATTACCCAATCTCAGTTATAAGATTAGTATCCTTTAAGCTAAGTATTTTATTTTAGATAGTCTAAGTATTTACATTTTTTAGGTATTACAATTAATAAAATTTAATCAATTCAAAACAGTTTTTAAATTATGAACTTAATAAACAAATATTTATGAGATTGTTTTAACTTCTACTTTTCCTAATACAAAACTGTTTGTCTTTTTAAGGATTTTCTGACTGTGTACCATAAATTTATATAGACTATAAACATTTAAACTTTTTCTATTGTCAGTCCTCTTGGTTTTGATCCCATTTGTTTCTCCATCAATTTTACAGCCTAACAATAATTTTGAAAGCTTACAGCTACGACGGAAATTAACACATGTTTCTCAACATAACTTTGAAAACATTTTCAGCATATTTTATACAAACATTTATTTATCTGCTTTACAGAGTTTTTGTTATTAAAAATTTCGTTTTAACTAATTTATATAATTTTTTGAAGCTATTTCATTCGATTGTTCGTTACTTTGCTTGTTAAATAAAATTTGTTGCATTTTTAGTGGCTTGTTCCTGCCTACAGGGCACTATGCCGTCGAGCAGACTTTAGTTTGTTAAATCATATTGTTGTTGTAGGCATGCAAATGTGCTGGCGTGGATGAAAAAGCTGACGATTTGGGTCATCTGTTTTATAGGCATTTCCCTGATTTGCTATGTTATCATCAGTCTCTGCTTCAGCGGTAAGTACAGTGGAATGCTGACAACTGCAGAAGTTATCAATAATAACCTCACAATCATAGCCAACTAATTCCAGTGGTGTAAAGAGCTTATTATCAGTAAAAAGTTGAAAAAAGTAGTGGGATGCCATAAGCTGACTAAGATTTTAACTGGATTTCGGTTAGGCAAATCTTAATCAGTAGCAAACAAATCTTTAATTTTTCTATAATGCCAAAGGGTGGGATGTCATAAGCTGACTTGGATTTTAACTGGATTTCGGTTAGACAAATCTTAATCAATAGCAAAGAAATCTTTAATTTTTGTATAATGCCAAAGGGAGTCCCCTTTATGTTTATTCTTCGCATTTCCTTGCATTTTATTTCCATGCCACATAGTTCTTTTTGGACAAAGTGTCAGCGCACTGTTGCCACAAGCTTTGCTTCTCCTCTTGAACTCATGTCCATAAACTCAACTATTCAATCGTTATGTTAAACTTATTGTCAACATTAGATTGGCCAAAATCCACACCAGCGCAGCACAACAGCAGCAGCATTGTTTTAGCAACAGTTGCAACTGAGACAGTAGCAACATTGGCAGCGGCAACAGAGGCTATTGCAGCAGTTACCTCGCCACCAACAACAAGTGCCAGCAACTCCAGCGCAACAACAGACAGCGCTTCACCAGTAACAGCCATAACAGCACCTAAGAATTCGAGTGCAGTAACAGAAAGCACATCAACAATAGTATTGTCAACAACAGCAAGACCTTGCAATACCAGCAAAGGAGCAGAGAGCACAGCAGCAACATATGACAATGCCAGCACAACAGAGACAGCAACAACAGAAAGCACAGCAGCAACATCTAGCAATATAAGCACTACAACAACAACAACAACAGAATCATTAGGCACAACAGTTGGTGCAACGTATGAACAACTGTTGCCGTCGACAACAGCAGCAACACGGGATTTTGGTGTCTACAAGCAGGCGGCTGTTTGCTCTGATAGGCAAATTTGCAGTGACATTGGCAGGTATAAAAAGAGTGTAATAAAAGATAAACCAATATTTTAAACATATTAGTTAACGCTTAATTAAATTATGGCTAAAAGAGTTTTTCAAAAAGTCAGTCTGCTATCTAAAAAGCAGTTTTTATAGCACAGAATTTTTGTATGCGGTCTTTGGTTCAATTAAGTACAACAAAATTGTACTGCACTTGAGATCAGTGTTGGAAAACGCTCAGAACATTTTCAAGAAACAGAAACTTTTCTTAGACATGACAATTGTTTTGTTTTTTTAATTAGCTCTATATCGTATTATAAAACTAAATGATAAAGTTAATCTTGACACTACCCGCAGTGAAATATTGGCTAGAAATGGAAGCGCTGTGGATGCCACCATTGCCACAATGCTTTGCAATGGCCTCAACACATTGGAGAACTTGGGAATCGGTGGTGGATTAATGATGAACATCTATGATCGTACCACACGCCAGGGCTACCAGGTGGACGCCAAATCGAATCCACATGACATTTCAGTGCCCGGCGAGGTAATGGGCTATTTTGTGGCACATCAGCAATTTGGCAAACTGCCCTGGAGGGACCTGGTTGAACCGTCACTAAAAGTCTGTCGAAACGGTTTTCTAATGAACCAAAATCAGGAGAATATTGTGCACTCGTTGTGGGAGGCCATTTGGCACAAGCCACAGCGACTGGAGTAAGTTAATTTTAAGAAAATCATTTAATTGCAATTTTAAGATGCTTCATTGGTTAGAGCCATACATCATGGATTAGTTCTTACAATCCCACTCATTGTCACAACCAGTTGAGTCCCTCTAATATATTTAATCTAACGGAACGAACTTTGTAAACCTAATCTTCGCTGATTTAATTAGAAGCAGTTCACATTCTATGCAAAACTTTTCGCATTTAATTTATATTTCATATAATGTTATGATTTTCAGAATTCTTAAACCTTTCATAGATCCTGTTAGTGGAAAGCCGTACAAGGCCGGATCCCTGGTGAAGCCCCCTACTCAGCTGTGCAATACCTACCAATTGCTGGCTGACAACGGTGCAATGGATTTCTACAATGGCACAGTGGCCAAAATGTTGGCTGAGGATCTCAAAGAGATGGGCAGTATCATAACCCAAGATGATTTGGATGCGTACTCGGCCGAAATGCGTTTGTCGGTAGCAATGCCCCTTGGTAGGGACACCCTGTATGCCGTGCCTCCTGTGAGCAGCGGATCTGTTGTCTCCCACATTCTCAGCATTCTCGAAGGCTACAATTTTACACGTGCGGATTTGGCTGATGATGAAACTCTTGCTTTGACCATACATCGTATAACCGAAGCCCTAAAGACCGGATTTTCACGTCGTATCGAGCTTAGAGATCCACGATTCAGTGATATCGGTGAACTGGTTAGCCAGTTGAATAATCCCGCGTATGCTGCTGAGCAGCGTGCCAAGATCAAAGACAGCCATGTGCTGGGCTCAAAGGGTTATGGTATACCATTGACTATAACAGAAGATCCATATAGTACCTCAGACGTGACAGTAATTGCTCCAAATGGAGATGCCGTCTCGGCGACGAGTTCCATAAATTCCGAGTGAGTAATATTAAAAACACTTTGTAGAAATAAATATTGTTTTGATAAATATAATAAAGTTTGCTTGAAATGTTTGGTATAAAAGAAGCAAATATTTGAAGAAGCAATATCCGTGTTAGTGTTATAATGCCATGTCAAACATTTCTTTAAGCAAATATTAAAAGAAATAGTTTTTTGAGCAAGTATTTGCTACTTTTTTTCACAGATCAAATAAAGATCAAAATGGAATTTCATGAAAATTTTTAGCAAATTAATTTTTCCGATGTCTCTACTTATTGACTTTTCCAGCTATTCATACGATTTCATTGGACCTCGCACCGGCATCAGTTTAAACATTATTTTGCACAACTTTGGCATATCGCGTAGAAACAAATTACCAATTGCAGCCAGCGGACGACCAACAACGCCACAATCGCCCATGTTGCTGATAGATCACGAGGGCAACATACGCTTTGTGGTGGGTGTTGCCGGTGAGAGCGAGACGGTCGAGGTGATCGCACGTCTGCTCTGGTTTGAAGAGGATGTAAGGACGGCACTGGAATCGCCGCATTTCACAAATGATCAGTTAACAAATTTCCTCAAGTATGAGCAGGGATTGTTTACAGACACCGTGCTGGAGTTGCTGCGTAAACGGGGACACCACGTGGAGACAATAAAGCCACGAAATTCCTCGGCTTGTGCAATTGAACGCAATGCAACTGCAATCTATGTGAAAGCAATTGATCGTAAAGGGGGCGGTGTTGCAGGTTTTTAGTAAAGCAACACTGTCCCACAGGTTTGAAATCGACATAGTTTTTAGATGTCGATTGATTGGAAACTGTAACATTTTGTATATGTAAATTTTTTAAGTTGAATTCTATCTGATGGATATCATTGGTTTTGACTATAAGTAGGAATTTATTAAATTAAACATAAATTCAAACTTTTCTCCCCACAGGTACTCTTGAATTTTTCAATTACTAAATTTAATGCATCACTTAGGTCTAAGATATATTTGTTAATTTACTATAAACGAAGAGCCCTAAGTCTAATTGTACAAGTATTGCAGTTATAAGTTTGTCAGCTGTATATCGGAAATAAATCGGTATAAAAATTAATCCATAGATTTATTTGAACAATTGTAATGTCGAGATTGAGCTGAAAGTGATTGATAAACCGAACTTTATATAGAAATTATGTTAATATCATTCATTGTTGGTATTGCAGGCGTGCTAATATGTTGGCCTGGATGAAGAAACTGACGATTGGACTCATTTGCTTTATAGGCATTGCCTTGATTTGCTATGTGATCATAAGCCTGTGCTTCAGCGGTAAGTGGTAACAGGTGATAACTGTTCGAATGTCACAAAATGCCGAATTCCACAAAACATCTCTAACAAATCCTCACACTCAATGGCAATTAATCCACCCACCGTACATACAAACAACAACAACAACCACAGCCACAATTAGAACAACAATTACTGATGAGAACTGTGTTGCACATGAGCTTTGCATGCCTCTTCCATCTTCTGAAATCACAAAACTTGCACTCAGCTATTTACTCGTAATGTTAAATTTCTTCTTCTTGTGGCACCAACATGTATTTACAAAAAACTCTTACACCCTAACATACTAAACAACAACAATTGCACCGACTACAACAACAACTGCTACAACAACAATAGACTGGCCAAAGTCAACACCCCTGCGAAACAACAGCAGCAGCATTGTTGCAACCACATCAGCTATAGAGACAGCAACAGCTACAACCGCGACAACATTAGCAACAGCAGCAGTACTAGCTGCAGCAGTCACGCCAACAACAGCACCAACACCAACAACTACAACAACAACAACGATAACAACATCCAGTAGCACAACTAGCACAAGAGCAAATAGCACACACAGCAGCATTGTTGAAACAACAACAACAAGTGCAGCAACAACAACAACACCACCAACAACAGCAATCAATTCAAGCACAAGCCACACATTCATAACATTTACTCCAACAGATGAGCCATCGCTGCCACCAACATTGGAGCACAACGACAACATTGAGGCAACAACAGCTACAACTGGAGATTTATCGATGTCAGGACCTGCAGTCGCAGCATCAACATCACCAACAACACCGCCCACAGCAGATGACAGTTCGAATGAAAATGCGCAATTCGGATCGACATTCGAAGTGTTCGAAAAGGCGGCAGTTTGCACAGATGCAAAGATCTGCAGTGAGATCGGGAGGTAAGTCCACTGTCTTAGAGATGGTATTTTTTAACTTATAGATACAATTATATGCTTACTAAATTGGTTTACTAAATTTTGACAATTTCAAATTTTAAACTGTTCCTCGAATTTATCGAAAATGTTACAATGTGAATGGCAAAAATTTAAGTACAACTGGTAGCACTGGCGAAAAACAGCTGTTTGTTAATAATGTGGCAGCACCCGTGTTAAATTAATGAGCAACTGTTGAGTCACTGTTACTCAACGGTTGCCAAACAAGTATCATCATCTGTTTATTCAAAATGTCGAATGAACTAACTGTTATCACATATAAATGATACAATTTGGCTATTGAAAAACAAAAACGAAATTTATATTGGTCATTGATTGCACAAACTATAAGTATTGTTTTTTTTTTATTTTATATATTTACTATTGTTACCCACAGAGACATCTTGGCACAAAATGGTAGCGCTGTGGATGCAACTATCGCCATAATGTTTTGCAACGGTATTGTGACCGCACAGAGCATGGGAATTGGTGGCGGACTTCTCATGAACATTTACGATCGGGAATCACAACAAGGCTATCAGATAGATGCTCATATGGTAGCACCTTATGCCGCCGATCCGCAAATGTATGATTCCAACCCGAAAGATTCATTAATTGGTCCCTTGAGCATCGCTGTGCCGGGCGAGGTTATGGGCTACCATCTGGCATACCAAAAATATGGCAAATTGCCATGGAAGGATCTTGTGGCCCCTTCGTTGAAACTCTGCGAAACAGGCTATATTATGTCAAAACACCAGGAGAAAAGTCTGCGTAACCGTTGGTCGACACTTAAGGATGTTCCACATTTTCAGTAAGTAGATTTCTAAGAGCATTTATCGATGAAAAATAATTTTTTTTTATAGGACTACATTTGTTAACGCTGAAACCGGTAAGCGATATGTTAGCGGTGATTTGATTAAGCCATCCCCACAATTGTGCAATACCTACCAATTGCTGGCTGACAACGGTGCAATGGATTTCTACAATGGCACAGTGGCCAAAATGTTGGCTGAGGATCTCAAAGAAATGGGCAGTATCATAACGAAAGATGATTTGGATGCGTACGCGGCCGAAATGCGTTTGTCGATAACAATGCCCCTTGGTAAGGACACCCTGTATGCCGTGCCTCCTGTGAGCAGCGGATCTGTTGTCTCCCACATTCTCAGCATTCTCGAAGGCTACAATTTTACACGTGCGGATTTGGCTGATGATGAGTCCTATGCTCTAACCATACATCGCATTACCGAGGCCCTTAAATTCGGCTTCGCCCGCCGTTCCGAACTTGGTGATCCACGATTCAGCGACATTCGTGAATTGGTCAGCCAACTAAATAATCCCGAGTATGCTGCTCAGCAGCGTGCCAAGATCAATGACAGTTACGTCCTGGACGGTCCTCAGGCGTACGGTGCACAGTTCGGTCTCGAGGAAGATCCTTATGGTACTTCTCATAACGCGATATTGGCACCCAATGGCGATGCTGTATCTGTGACCAGTTCAGTCAATTTTTAGTAAGTGCGCTCAACAGATGGCGTAACGTAGCTATTAATTTCCGTATTTAATATCTTTTCAGCTTTGGCTCTGGCATGGTAGGAAATAGAACGGGGATAGTACTGAACGATGGCATGAATGACTTTTCGGTAAGTAACAACGATTTTCATCTGCCGCCATCGCCAGCGAATGTCATTGATGTACACAAGCGACCCATGTCGTCACAATCACCGATGTTGCTGGCAGATCAAGACGGCAACATACGATTGGCAATTGGAGCTGCCGGTGGTACCAAGATCATAGGAGCTGTTGTCGAAGTTGCCGCACGTTACCTGTGGTTTGGAGATGATCTTAAGGCGGCTGTAGATGCCCCACGCTTCTACAATCAATTATCGCCCGATCTTCTGGAATTTGCGGAAAATAAATTCTCAGAAGCCGTACAGAAATTGCTTGTCAAAAGGGGGCACGTCCTGAAAGCATATCCCGAAGAACCGCTAAGTGCGGTCTGTGCCATCGCACGCAATGGAACAGAAATTCACGCCAGTGGCGATGTTCGTAGACATGGCAGCGTTGCTGGCTTTTAGATACATTCATAAACACACACATACACATACACACAGTCATACAAAACACACATGTACACAGGCGAGTAACAAGTGAGATTAGTTGGAACGATCAATAACTGCAAGTGGCAGTAACAGTAAAAGTATTTAAGCTAGCTATGTCTTTTTTTACATATATCATACATACATGTACCTATGTACCAATGTATGTATGTGTGTATATCGTATGTTATATAAATTTATATGCTACCTACTACTACCTTATAAAAACAATATTGATAATAAAAAACATTTTTTTCCACACTTTATATGACAATGATAGCGTACTCTTACTAAATTCTCTGATTAATCGGTGCTGAATGGATCACGTCCCCTCTTCGGGCAGTAATTTAATCCTTTCTATAATTTTCATATATTTTTAAATAAAGAAAATACTCAACCTATAACATGAACTAATATATATTTATCTTGAACAATAATGCCATGAAAGAATAATTGAAATTTTAACAAAACATAGTTAAAAACAATTAATAAATCAACGGATTTTGTATTCTAGGTTGATTCAGGGTCGCTGCTATCGCTTTCATCGTCAGAACTTTCATACGATAATCGACCGAAACGTGCAAGTGCAAGTGTAACCGTAACGTACGGCTCAAAGGGTGCTGTAATACGCTCAACCACTTCCGGTTGGGTGCTCAAAAAGGTGATCTCGATAATTTGTGGTCGAATTTCGTTCATATCGTCCAACATTCTGACGTACCAGAATAACAAATCATCCAAATTATTAAATTTGGCTTGAGCAAACACTACTTTAGCACAGTTTCCATGCAGATTGGGATCGAAAAAGGTGACAATAGAGGTGCGAAGATCAAAGCAGATCATTACGCATCGACAGTCAGTAATCAGGGTTGCAAATAGATAGGGTGGAACTTCCCATGCGTTAGGATCCTGATAGACCTTCAATGTTGAGAATATGATACTTGAAAGGTACAAGCTAGTGATCCTGTAATCCAACGGATCGACGGAAACTTGTGTAAAGAACCATTCATTTAGCTGAAAATTCATATTTTCATCCGGTAGTAAGATCGAAATTGCTTCTGGTATATTGACAGTGACAGTATCCGAGGTAAGATCATGATAGATTTTGTTACCATCATTGATTGAAGAGCCAATGAAGTCCGTGGCACTTGATGGTAGTATTTCTGTATCCACACTGAAGCTCAATGTCTTGCTCACTCTGTTCGCGAAGATCAGTGAAGTTAAGGTGCAGGAATTGCTGCAACTCTCCCGGTACTGCTCATAACAAATCTCACGTGAAAACCACCAGATGCTCACATTATTAAATTTTTGATGCGATGTCATTTTAAGAACAAGAAAGTCCTTAACTTTAATTACCGAGATCTAATGTTGCAAAAAGTTATAATTTTTGTTAAAATCAGAATTGTAATTTTTACCTGTAATACACGCAGTTGAATGCTGAATATACTCAAATGTATTTTTCTATCTGTACAAAAAACACAAAGCTACTAGATCAGAAATTTTTACTCACAAAAATTGTAGTTTTACTGTTTTAAAGAAAATTTTTACAAATTGACAGCTTCCTTAAATTATTTTTTTTTAATTTAAATAAATATTTTCTGAACAAGTCTGACCCATTTTTCCTATAGGACGATAGTTATAATCACACCATACACTTAATGTGTGATTGTGGTTGCGAAAGCTGAACTAACACTACAAATGTTCCATTTTCGAGGCTGTAGTGGGCGGTGAAGGGCGTGGCTAAAATTTTAAATAAACTGGATCAGCCTGACATGTAGACGGACGTTCATATCAAATTTGGTGGCTCTAGCTCTTATAGTCTCGGAGATCTTGGTGTTCGTACGGGCAAATAGACGAATATTGCTACATAGACTCGGCTGTTGAATATATATACTTCATAGGGTCGAAAATGCTTCCATCTGATTGTTATAAACCCGCCTTTTTTTAAGATTTCGATTTATTTACTGTATATATATATTTTTTTATTTATATATGTATTTTGTATATAAGAAATATTATAATGGCATTTAAAAATACAAAATATTTAGTGTTCACATATTCATATACGTACTCCCAGTGTTAATTATCATTTTGTTTGTAAAATGAAATTATATAAATACATTAATACAGACATTAATTTAAAATGATATAGTGACAAACATATTAAAGGAATAAATAGATTAAAAATGTGTAGAGCTTGATTTAAAAGTCGATTACCTAAGCGATACACAATTTGCCCTTGAAGTCATGATTTGTACAGAAAGATCAAGAGGCCGCAAAGGAACTAGCTACATTGAAGACATATGGCATAGCTTTCACTCGAAAATTGTTAAATGCAAAATAGTTATGCAAAAAAATTCAAAAAAAAAACTAAGAGTTTTAAATGTTTTCGGCCTATATTCATAAGTACATGAATAATATGTGAATAAGTATTGGGGCTTAAAAATGATTTACTTAAATGCACAGTCGAAAATTTGGGAAATTTAGTTTTCTTCTTGTCCGAGCCATATAATTTGCTATCTAAATTATAATGACAGATTGAAGTCACTTTCGTATTGCACAAATGATGATAAGTATTTCATTTGCTTTATCACGAACGTTGTGCGTTGCCTTCCAGATTGACCAATATTTATATATGTTTATACTTGCATAAAAGTATTTAAAGGTAATTAATTAAATTCATTAAAATATCTACAATTCATCTCACTACAAAACTAAACATTATTGCCAATTATGCTACAAATTAAGCGAAAAAAAATGTATATATTTATATTCATTGAATTAAATGAATCAAGGGCAGAGTGGCAAACAAAATGAATTGATCAATGATCATTTGATGATGATCTCCGCAGGTGGCAGTATGTTATCACCGTGTAGACAATACCATATGCTGGAATACCAGATGGTACGGTCTACCCATTCGCTACCGGCCAGCACATGACCAATGTACGGAGCATCACGCGATCTGTAATTAAAAATCGATTAAAAGAATTAAATAATTGTGATCATACAATAAGTTTTACCGCATTATTTGCGCCTGAGTGCGCTCCACAAATGTGATGGCCCAGCTCCAGGGAAAGTCTCGCTTACGCTCACAGCCCAAATATGCGGTGGAGCTATGCAGAAAGATTTCCCGTACAATTGTCGTTTTATCGTTCTTATCCTTTTTAGATACAACAATTTTGCCATCACGCAGCTCACACTGCAGAGTCTTAAATGATTTGGTGCGATAGTCGGCGAATCGCAGTTCCTTTCCAGGTGTCACTGTGGCCAGATTCTTAATAGCTCGCTGCACTTCGCGCAGCATTTCAATAGGTCGCACGACGAGGTAATTATGCTTACGATCCTCTTCCGGCCAATAGGACCAGTTCAAAATTACATCAAACACCTTGGCGTCGTGATGCAGCGGCCGTTCCAAGCTATCGTTCAATATCACCTCGTACAGGGTTAACTGATGCGTTGGAAGTTGCATCTTCTGTGAGTACTCGCGGCACAGTTCGTAGGCGGTTTTGGTGGGCGATATTGTGGCATTCACCTGGGTCTTCTCCTGCAATTGTTGATGGGATTTGAAATTAAATACATATAAATAATATATTTTCTTCAATTTACCTCTGTCGTATTATCAGGATTCGGATTTAAACTGATCCAGATTTTAATATCACCGGACTGCTTCACAGCATCCTTGAGTGTCTCTGCAGCTGCATAGTACTTTTGCAGGCACAACAGCATCGCTTGCTCCTTTTTCTAAGAAATAAAATAAATCAATCAGTCATTGTGTGATATAAAATACAAGTAAGCTTAGATTCAAAAATTATTTCCCTTTGTGTTTATTCAACAAAAACTTATTAAAACAAACTAACAGATAGCGTTGTCTTGCTTACCATTTCATCAACGCTGCAGGGGAATAAATTCTTATAGAGTACAATCAGATCGCTGAGCACGTCGGCCTCCTTCTGTGAGTAGATGAGTTCGTCGCACTGCAAGCAAAGAGAAAATCACATAAGTATATAAAATAATAGAAATTTATAAAGTTTACCTTCTTGGCCAGCAGCGTAGGACCCCAAATCATGGTTAGATTCTGTATGCTCATCTTGTTCTTGGCCTGCTGTGAGCTAATGAACACCAAGTGACCAACAATCCGACGCAAAGTCTCGTGCTCTATGGTGCTGAGACGAGCGAGTAGCTCCCTGTAAATGGGTATCTTCTCGGAGGCCACAGCCAGTTCGGTGACAAAGACAAAGCTGTCCGTTAGTTTGCCAAGCAAACGCTCGGGAAGATCGCGCATGAAACGCTTCAAGACATTGGCCACATCGTGCTCATTGTATTCATTTCGAGTGATCTCCACGTTGAACGCATCGGCACGAAAGGCGCTCATCAGTTTGTGCATGGAATTCTCCGATCCGGACTTGCGGTAAATCCCCTCCGACATCGAACCGTGTATGTAAACAAAGTTAATGCATTTGTCGACTATCACGGGTACATCATATCGCGTCAACTGCTGATCTCCCAGCGAGAAACCATTATTGTGTGCCACCTCCCGTATGATGTGACGCCAGATCTTGGTTTCACGCGCCGAACTCATGATCATGTACACCGAGTATGGCGGACAATCGATCATCAACAAGGGACCACTCTCCACATGCAGATTGTCAATGGAATCGTCGCTCTCCTTTAGCACTGCACGGCGTTGGCGGTAAAGACAGAGATGAAAGATTGGAGGGAGACAGAAAATCGATTTAATAAGTTGGCAATTTTTGTTATAAATCGGAATTTGAAAATTAGAGAATTAAGTTGAGCATTGCAGAAGATATCTATATAAGATACAGAAGATATCTGTATAAGATACAGAAGATATCTGTATAAGATGCAGAAGATACCTGTATAAGATACAGAATGTATCTGTATAAGATATAGAAGATATCTGTATAAGATACAGAAGACACCTGAATAAGATACTGAAGATATCTGTATAAGATACAGAAGATATCTGTATAAGATACAGAAGATACATGTATAAGATACAGAAGACACCTGAATAAGATACAAAAAAAACCTGTATAAGATACAGAAGATACCTGTATAAGATACAGAATATACATGTACAGGATACAGAACATATCTGTATAAGATACAGAAGATATCTATATAAGATACAGAAGATAGCTGCATACGATACAGAAGATACCTGTATAAGATACTGAAGATATCTGTATAAGATACAGAAGATATCTGTATAAGATACAGAAGATACATGTATAAGATACAGAAGATCACTGTATAAGATACAAAAGATATCTGTATAAGATACAGAAGACACCTGAATAAGATACAAAAAAAACCTGTATAAGATACAGAAGATACCTGTATAAGATACAGAATATACATGTACAGGATACAGAACATATCTGTATAAGATACAGAAGATATCTGTATAAGAATCAAGATCTTTTCTGCTTAAACTTTCACTTTTATCTTTAACTGTGCCAAACAAAAATTGAGTGTTTTTTATTGAAACCTTTAGGTTTAACAAAGATTATTCCTATACAGAAATATATATACTAAATTATGATTTACAGCGCCTGTTCTATATAGCATTCGTATATAAGCTACACACTGGACTCGTATATTAAGATAACCGCATATATACACGACGTGCCCTTCAACTGGAAATAAGTGCTTTACCGCTAAAGTATAAAACTACAATTGCTTGAATGTGACACATAATATTGCGTATTTTAATTACTTTTTATGACCATAATTATGCTATTTAAAAAAGGTTCTATTTAAGTTGGACGACTGTAAAAGAGGTTTCTTGCATAACATAAATAGATTTTGAATGGACTGTTGCGAGGATGACTCCTAAGCTATTAAAGGAATATAAAATCTTATTCATTTCCAGCCATATAAATAATTCAATCTTTTGCTCAACAAAGACACTTTCAAGACCCTAGAAAGGTTACGTCATAAGAAAAACTTCTCTTACCGATGCAACGTGCTTTCCTCAGATCCATTTTCTCGACATTTCCATTGGCTTCGCTGACAAAGATGAGCCGCCGCTGACTCTTGCGCAGCACAAGCCAAGTGCCACTCCAGTCCGAGGTAATGGAGTTCTGAAATAAGTAGAGATTGGTTAGCATGCTAGATGCCAGCTCTTTGGGATGTACTCACCTTTAGGTAGCACCAACCGGCGCGATAATAGTGGCAGGTATATTTAACGGGCACAATGTTGGTGAGACTCTCGAGTATCTTCTGCATCCAGACACCACGTTCCGACTCCTTGCCCACACCGTAGAGATGGGCCACTCGCTGTTGCTTGACATTGCCACAGGCATTGCTGGTCATCAGCAGATTGGGATTGGAGGACATAAGGTCCGAGGTGGAGGAGGAGGAAGTGGAGTTACCATTCTTTGGCTGTGACGTTGTCAACTCAAAGCAGTAGAAATGTGTGGCACAATCTGTGACACGACTGTTGCTGACGCACTGCAGCGTTGTGATTGTCTCCAGTGGTATCAGCTCCTTGGGGGTTTTCATCTCCTGATCAAGGAACGTCTGAAACTGTCGATCTCGCAGTATGGCCTTACGGTTCTGCATCTCCTTGAGAATGTCCTCCACGACGCCCGAGGGAAACCGCACCAGTGGACCCTCGTAGCGCACCAGCAGAGGGGATAGACTCGGTCTGGCTACCATTTGTAGAGCCACCTTTACATCGGAGTTACGTTGGATGCCATTCTTGAAACTTGCCCTGCGTCGAATCGCATCCATGTGCGAGGAGATCTCATTGAATTTTTGACGGAAACGTGAACCGAGTGACGATTTCGTCTCTGAGCTGCTGGTTGCTGTGGCTGCCGTCACCAGCACCGGCTGTCCATCGCCCCCAATCGCCTCCAGATAGGTGGGTGGACTATCACCCTCGATGTGGGTCTTATCACCGACAAACCAATTTGTACGATTACGCGATGGTGGCGCCAAATCCACCACAGCTCCGCTCGAAGACGTTGTGGGTTTCTCCTCCACGCGGCTCAGATAGGGCTTTGTGCGCTTCTCAAAGGATTCATCGTCGTCGTCGTCATCCAACATGTGCTCCATGCTATCACTCAGCAAATTGGCATTCTGGTGCACAATTCTGGGAGAAGCAACCCCTGATCTCGATTCCGTTCCCGTTGCCCCGGTTGTGCCACTGGTCGATGATGCAGTGGCTCCGACTTCGTTGCGACCATCCTCCTCGGAGGTGCACATGCTCACGTCGTCCTGCTCTCGCTTGTTGCTGCCATAGGTGTCCTCCTCGAGCAGATGCTCGAGCAGCAGCAGCTCATTACTCTTATTGGAACGTGCCAGTGTCGAGCTCCTTTCCCTAAGCGGATCAAACTCCTCGATCAGAGCGGCAGGCGGTGGCTGTGTCGAAGACGTGGTAGCAGCTGCACCAGACCAACCACCGACAGCTCCATCGTTGCTGTCCAGCTCACCGTCCTCGCTGATGCAGGCGAGCTCTAGCTGCGGTGTGAGCAACTTACTCCGACTGCTGCTGGTCATGTCAATAAGTTTACCATAGGTCGGCTCCTGGTTGGCATACAGCGGCTCTGGCGAGGAACTGGAGTCTCGGTCCACCTCCGACGTTGTGTCGGGTCCACCTTCCTGTTGTGCTTCATCGCCGTAGAACTGCCAGGAGTCGGAGCGTTCGGGTCGCGGAGCACGTGCTTCGGCAGCGGCAATGCTGGCGGAGATTTGCAGTGATTCCTGGCGCTCGGCAGCAGCTGCCGCACGATTGAGTTCCTGCAGCTCCGCCGAGTCCACAACAGGTCGTCGCAGCTGTATATTCTCGTAGTTTTTGTGCTTGTGACGCTTGTGCCGTGCCGGCGGCTGAAGTGTATCCTGTTGCTGGGAGAGACGTGGCGCCGGAAAGGCGGGCATGGGCAGCTCCTCGCCGGTGGATTCACCGCTGCTCGACAGACGCTGCTGCTGGCTTACATGACTGCGGAGTTGCACCTTCTGGGCCGCTTCTTGTGCCAAATTCTTGGCCAACGGCACAGGTACAGGTGGCGCGGGACGTGACCGCAACGCTTCATCATAGCTGGGTGGCTTAGCCTTCGTCTGTGGTCTGGGCTTTGGCTTTGCCTTGGGCACCTCGTACGCCAGCTCCGGGGGCTGATGCTCTGGCAACGTGTTGGCCTCGCTGAGATCCGTGTGTCCACCACCGGCAACATTTCGATGCAATGGACTACTAAACTGTATGGTATTGAACACATCCGTGTTGGGCATCGTGCAACGACGCTCCAGCGCCATTTGTTTCTCCAGTTCAGTTGAGGCTTCACTGGCACTCGGTTTCTCCCGTCTGCCCAGTGAGAAGTTCGAGCCAAATTTTTTACCTGCGTGCCTCAGACGAGTGCTGGCATCTGCACCCAGATTACTAATGGCCTCCGTGGAGCTCTTCAGATTCCTGTCCAGACTTTTCTTAGCTCCCTTTGCCTTGAAGACAACGCGCTCGCTAATCGACTCACCGAATAGCTTCGAGGTACTGCCCAGAGATCGCAGTAGATTCCTAGGTAAGATTCAGAAGAGTTGGGTTTGTTTAGTTGTATTCACGGTGTTTGCTGTTTTGGATTAGTGCAAAGAGTCCTACTACAAAAAGTGTTAATTCCCATACATAAAGTCAGAAATGGAAATCAAAAATCTAGAATCTAGAGCCGAACGTTTGTCTGCAACTTTCGCGCGTCAACTGATCGCGAGGACACTGCAACGGAACTGCATTGCCATTGATCTTGAAAGACAAGCGACTCTATATGCTATATATATATACATGTGTGTATGTATTTTTGGAGCGAGTGATTAATGTGTCGGCGGAAGTTAAGGTCCCCAAAGTTCTATAAATAGATTGAAAATAGGCATGAAATTGAAACGGATCAGTCTAAAGGCGCCAGGGAGCTATATATATATATATATGGTAGGGTGTGCCACATTTGGGTAATTCCAGCTGTCGCATGGACTCAGCCCCCCCCCCTCCAACTAAGCGGGCAAAAGATCCCTTGACAAAAGCAGCATCTGACTTCATACAGTTTACTGATAGCACTGCAGATCAATGTCCATTGTGTATGACTGTAGTCAAGGATCATTGATCAAGTAAACAACAATTTATACTTCAAGGTAATATCAAGACTTATCTCTCTGACTCTGAGCGAGTATTATAGAGGCATAAAAGATGAAATTATATACTTAGAGAGTTACAGATCGGAACAAGATCAAGAATTTTACTGACCTGGGCATTGTTTTTCATTGTTTTTAAAGACTAAAAATCTATAACGATTTAGTTATTATCGATGAATATATAGTATAACATAAAATCAAGTTCAATCATTAATCTAATCACAGTCGTTATTTACTGATTTATGTATAAATTTAATAATGGAATATTTACTTTTCCAAAACAAAATATTTCAGATGAAACTCACTCGCTTGTAAAGATTTGAAGAGGTGATTTTTTTAGTCTAAAACTAATTCAAAAATTGATGAGATTACTACTAGTATGTTATAGGTCTAAGTATATTTAATTAAAAATGTTGTGTAGTTTGTACAATTAGTGTAAGATGTAACCATGACCAGTTTTGTATTCAATGTGCATTCCAAGTACTACTTAGGTGCTAGGTCTACGGAGTTATTAGCCGAATCCGACCCACTTGGATTAGTTGGAGGAGGTGCATATAACTACAAACTTAATAATAGGTGGAAAAACCAATTAAAAAAAAAACATTTATAGAGACACCAGAGAAGCAAAATTGAAATAATCGTTTGAAAAAAAGTTTACTTGTCGGCGTCACAGCTCGCAGTGGGCTCCGAGGGTTCGGGCGAGGCGGCATCAACCGCCTCCGCCGCCACCGACGGCTCCGCCTCAGTGTCAGTTTCGGTATCGGACTCGCACATAAGATCATCCTGATCATCGTCCTGGATTACGTACCCGGGTGACGGCGACTTAAACTTGCCGCTCTGTGAGCTCTCGCTGCAGTTGAGTGAACCATTCGAAGTGTAACGCATCTCATCCTCCGGCTGTCCATTGCCTCCGATGCTTGTCGTGGAGAATTCACTGGAGATGGAACAGCGATCGCGTCGTCGTTGCTCCTGCTCTGTATTCAGTGGCTTGGTAGGCACTTGTGGTGCAGCACGAAGCACTCTCGTTGTGGTTGGTAACTCCTCTAACTCCACCCGCTGCTGCTGCTGCTCCTCCTCCTCCTGCTCCTGCAGCAGCTCGGCGCGTATTCGTTGTCGTGGTGCTGGCTTGGGCGTGGCATAAACTGGCTCATTTGGTACATTCTCATTGGCATCTGGACCGTAGATCGGTTGCTCCACATTCAGTTCCTGCAGTATCAGTTTGTTGTGACTGTTTGCTGGAAGTTTCTTTTCCGCACAACTTTCGTGAAGATTATCCACATTGATGTTTAACTTTTTGCAGGCACTCTTAGGGCTGTGATTGTTGTTGATCTGATTTTGGTTATTATTTGGATTAAGATTAATCGGATTCGTGCTGCTGCTACTGCTGCTGCTGCCTCGCACATTGATCTCAACGTTCTCATAGTTGGCGGTACGCATCTCTGGGTAGAGACGTCGCGGAGCCGGCACAGGACGTGCCTGTGTCCCGGCCTGTTCCATCTCCAAGCGCTGTGGCCAAACCAGAAAGAGACAGCGAGCGAAGGAAAGAAAGGAAGAGAAAGAGTTTGGCATAAGCAAGAAGTTTATATATACAAAAGTCACACCTTACGCAAAGAATGAGCTTTAAAAATAAATAAAGTATGCGATAAAAATATATATTACTATAATTTGTAAATAAACTAAATAAAAAAGTATGTTTCACGTACCTAGACCTTGAGCTTACAAAATAATATAGTGAATTTAGAATTAAGAATAGATTTTTAAGGCATTAAAATGTATAGAAAACTTATTTATGTATAAAATATTTATTTATAATATATTGTAAATAAATTAAATAAGAAATATAGTAAATTTAAAATCAAGAAAAAATTTTTAAGGCATTAAAATGTATAGAAAACTTATTTATGTATAAAATATTTATTTATAATATATTGTAAATAAATTAAATAAAAAATATGATTAACTTAAAATGAGGAGATGATTTTTAAAGCCTTGAAAAGTATAGAAACCTTATTTATATATAAAATATTTATTTATAATATATTGTAAATAAATTAAATAAAAAATATAATAAACTTAAAATGAGGAGAAGATTTTTGAAGCCTTGAAAGCATAGAAAACTTATTTATGTATAAAATATTTATTTATAATATATTGTAAATAAATTAAATAAGAAATATAGTAAATTTTAAATTAAGAAAAGATTTTTATGGCATTAAAAAGTATAGAAACCTTATTTATGTATAAAATATTTATTTTGATATTATGTAAATAATTTAAATAAAAAATATAATAAACTTAAAATTAGGAAAAGATTTGTAAAGCCTTGAAAAGTATAGAAACTTTATCTATCACTCAATTTATTGTTAACATTTTCCCAAAAATATAAGAAAGGTAATAAAGACATCTTCAGGTCCATTAAAATTGTTGTCTTTAACATGCCAAACATTTGTTTAGCAAATGAGAGACTTTTAAAGATTATACTAACTTTTTGAAACATTTTAAAGTTGTAAAGATTTGAATATACATACACCCAGCGACAAAAAAAAAGCCGCACTGTGAATTTTTTGGAATTTGTACTTTCTTTGATCAGTAGTCATCTAAATCTCAATGTATTCGTCATTTTTTAATTTTTTTATGTTTATTAATCAATTTTAAATTATATTTTATAAATATTATATTTATGTATCTTCAATCCAGTTGGATTTTTTTGTTTTACTGAAATCACTTCAAATCATCGGTTTTTCGAATAAGTTGAGGTTATGAAAAAAAAAAAATCATAAAAAAAAAATTTAAACAGTTTTCAATAAAACTCAAATGATTTCATATTATTTAAACTTATTGCAATAAACAAAAATCATAAAAAATTCAACAATGATGACATTTGCCCCTAAAAATTAAATTAAAAATTGGTTAATACTTCGTAGTACCACCTTTGGCTTTAATTACGCATTTGACCCTATTGGGCATAGAATCGTACAACGCCTCTAGATATTCCGCCGTAATATCCTCAACCCACACTTCCTCAATAATCTTCATCAACTCTACCATGGTTTTCGGCTTTTGTTTCCTTATTTTGGAACTCATTAAGCCCCAGACGTTCTCAATGGGATTGAGGCCCGGACTGTTTCCTGGCCAATCTAAGGACATGATGCCCAATTCTGACTTCAAAGTCGATATCTATGGTTTAAGAATAGATAAAAGGCTTTAAAAAAATGATCGGATGGACCCAATCTTAAAAAACCACTTACAGAGCGAGCACGATGGCAAGGTGCAGAATCGTCCTGAAATATGGGGTCACACTCTTTCTCAGTAACGGACTCAATACTAGGAACAACTCCACTAAAAATAATTTCTTTGTACTTTTCGGCATTTACCATTCCTTGAAGCATAATTATTGACTCCGTTTCATATCTGGATATGCATCCCCATACCATGACATAAGGCGAATGCTTAACAGTGTTAAGACAGCAGTTTTCGGAATATCGTTCTCCTTTTTTGCGCCGTACTTTGAGACAACCATCGGGTCCAATAAGGTTGAATTTGGACTCATCCGAAAATATAACCCGTGACCATTCAGAGTGACCCCAATTTTTCTTATCGTTGGCCCAATTTAATCGACATGTCTTCATTCTCTGGTTGAGAAGCGGTTTTTTGGCTGGTGTCCTTGCCGTCAAACCCATTTCCTTGAGCCTTCGTTGCACTGTCCGGGACGAAATTTTTGTGGAAAATTGTTGCTGCACTTCAGATGCAATTTCCACAGTATTTTTGAAGCGATTCTGTAGGCTCGTTCTTAAAATAACACGATTTTCCCGATGGCTTGTGCATTTTTTTCTTCCCTATCCTTTCTTCCTTTCTACTTTCTCCGTGTCACGAAATTTTTTCACAAAACGTCGCACTGAACTTTCATTATAGCCAACTTTCTTCGCTATTTGACGAATTGAAAGGTTTTGCTCAGCCAATGCAATAATTTTTGCTTTTTTCTGAAATATTCATTTGCTTTCGTTTTCCCATGTTTTCAACCTTTCACAGGTAAAAGCTCAGCAAAATAACACTTAAGCAACTGACATGAAGCAAATTAAAGTAAAACTAAAGAAAACATTCGCGGGGATTCACAAAATTCAAAATTAGTCGAATAGAATATCATTTGGCGGGACCACGAGCTAGAGAACGCAAAAGTTTCGATTATCTTAAAGTGCGGCTTTTTTTTTGTCGCTGGGTGTATGTGATTTCTAGCTGACTTTAAGTAATACTTGACTGTCGAATCATATTTATTTAAAGATTGTAACTATAATATTTATATAAAACTAATATAAGTATTATATAATATTTATAGAAAATGTTTTGAAGACCTAGAAAAGTTCAAACTCCAAAAACAAATTATATTTATTCATTTTCTTTAGGTTCTCTGATTTAATCTGGCATTAAATTTATTAAATAATAAAACATTACTTATTTATATATATTATATATATAAATATAGTTATATAGCTTCTGATTTAGACGGGCATTAATAAATCAACTAAGTAATATGTCTAGCATCGATTAATAAAACAGTTCTAGTTCTCAGCTAGAATCAAAATTCATATTAAATGTGACGGAAACATTTAGAGCTAAAATTTCAAAACTCGGAAAATTTAAAAATTTGTTTACCTAAGTTTTTGGGATAATCCGACCTCAAACCCAAATTGAGCCCCTGACCATATGGAGGATGGGTTAAATAACCCAAGGGAAGGTTTGAGCAGATCAGATCAGGGCAGATCAGGTCAAATAAAACTTCTATTACCTGTTTGCATATAAAAAGAGTCAACCAATTTGTGTTAGCCACACAGTTGAGCAAATCACTTGAAGCACATAACATGCAACAGTTTGCAAGTGGCAACAAAAATCAGTTAGAACGCAATTTCTGGTCATTTTTGTTGTGTTTCGTGACGCAGTTATTCAATAAAGTCTTTAGCAGCAAATCACTGGTGGCAACAAGCCAAAAGATGCAACAGAAGCACAAGAAGCAACAGCAACAAAAACAGGAAAAGGAACAACAACAACCAAAGGTTATAGAATATGAAAAAATTGATTTGTTGCATCGCATGTTGGTGGCACAACAATTGCAACAATTAGAGCAACGTCGTCTGGTGCAATTAGCACTGAAGCGACAACAACAGCAACAACGACTTCGAGTCGAGTAATTATAATTATAAATTAAGTTAGTTTAAGCCTTTTGTTTAGCATAATTAAGTAGAAATTATCGCATTTAGAAATCCAACCAAAGTGACCAATAAAGCAAAGTAAAATAAATAAAATATGCAAGAAAGCGAAACTAAAACTGAAATTGCAAATTGAAATCACAGAAAACTAAAAACTTGGGCGAAAATGACTGAAACGCGTTGTCGGATTTCCTCTGGCCAATTACTTGGTCAACAACAATCGATATACACATCATTAATTGTCCATTTCGCTTTCACTTTCTTCTATCGATCTTTATCTCTCTCACTCTCTCTGTCTGTTGTCTCAGCTGAAAGCACTGCAGCAAAGAAGAGACTTCCATAATGGCACTTTAACTCGGACAATGCTACATGAAAGCCAGCTGCGAGAGCTCATTAAAGCTATGTGTATACATATGTATATAATAGCTATATATACATCAATTTATATACATGAATAATCATACTACACTGCAGTTTATTCTTAGCCAGCCGCAGTGACTTATCAATCATCAGACACATAGTTTTTAATTGCTTACAAAATATTTGAATTTAGTCACGAGTTGAGACTTTAGTTCAAATTTAATTTTAATATTTTTACTTTATTTTAAGCAGAGAATTTAATTTATGCATAGTTCTGCTTACAGTTGGAAAATAACGAATAAAAAGAATTTTCCACATTCCACAAATTGTGTTTATTTTGTTATCGCAAATTAAATTTGTTTCGTTTGACAAGAACATTTTTAAAGTGTGCAAAAAACTGTTAAATGTGTAGCACCGATTTTTTTTTTTGCTTTGTAAACAAAATGTTAAGCATTTAAGTATATGAGGAAATTCATAAATTATTTGATAACTATCTAAATTTAGTCACAAAGTGTGTAACTCAGCTGACATTTTATTTACAAAATTTTAAAATTTTCTTTGCTTTAAGAAACATAACATAAACAATTTGTAATAATCATGCGTCTGATAATTATTTTTTAATTTTAGTAGCAACATTTTTATTTAAAATTAAATACTTTGTTATATTTCAAAAATTATTTATTTAAATGAATTCTAGATATTTTTTAAATTAAACTTTAGAAACTAAACAAATATTAATATTGAATAAAACTTTAAATTAAAAAATATTCTATTTTTATCTACGCAAACTTCTTTTCGACATTCCGCAGTTTGTTTATCTCAAATCGAGCAACTTTTGCTTGACAAACAACAACTTCAGCTCAAATTATTTTGCTAAGCGTGGAATGTGCAGAATTTAATTATTTTTGCTTGTTAAATAAACATTTGTGGAATTTCAAATAAATAAATAAATTTATTTGTGGCTCTCGCTGCAATTTAATATATTTTATACAACACCAACATCAAGTGATCTAAGGGTAATCGATATGATTCGATATCATTTACAATTCCATATAGATTAATACGATTAGAGTGTTTAGCAGAGACAACTGAATGATAAGCCCAATTTCCCAGACATTGCAAATTGCCATTTGAGTAAATTGGTTTTAGTTTCAGTTACAGTTACTCAATTTCTGTATAGCGTTGGGAAATTGGACATTGAAGTTGTGGCATTCCACAATTCGTGGGAGGAATTTAATGGAGCTCATGTTGAAGTTATTGTGTTATTGTTATCATTGTAGTTGTTATTGTTTAAGTGAAGAGAGCACTTTGAATCAAAGTTCTTTTCAATGATTTTGTTTACAATGTTTAATGATCTTGTTGTTTTGCCGTTTTGTTGTTTTTTTTTTATTCTGCTCTGCATAAATGAACTTGCAACATGGGGCATCTGCTGTTCACTTGAGTCATAAAGTCACTCAAAATGAGATTGACATTTCCACAACGCAACTTCGACATCAATTGTCAAATCAGTTCAAATAGCAGACAATATATAAACCCATGATCTAAACGGTTTTCAGTAAAAATCATTTCTAGGAACTTATAATTTATTTTTCTCAACTAAGAAAAATTCTTTTGATGATTAATCGAAATTCTGCCTCAGACAATTATCATCAGCGTGCGCTCTCTCTCTCTCTCTCTCGAACAAAATGTCCCAGTGAATCAATGTTTTATTTATGTACATATATATATATAATACACTTTATTCGTATCTAAATGTGTGCACATATCAAATAACTTTATGTGGTTACATTTATAGTATGATAAGAGCAACTGCGATTGCAACTTTTGCATTTATCACGTCCTACGGATGAATGGGTAACTCAAAAAATTCATTAACTCGCAAAATAATGTAAAGATACTACTTCAATTCACTTCCTAATAATAACAATTGGCATATCTAATTACATACTAATACTTTGTGGAAGAAATTGTATATTTAGCACAAGGTGACAGTGGCGAGCAGCTGGGAAAAAAAACTCGTTCAAGTTCACAAATGTGCAAATGTTTTGCCCAAGAAATTGTTGATTTTATGTGAAATTTATAAGTGTTATACAATGCATATTGATGGAAACAGTTTTACAGTAGCTAGTTCATCGGTCATCGAACTAAGATACTACCGACCTGTAGATATTATACTCTGAGATTCGATATCAACAAGTGTGGGGAAATGTAGCCAACTGCAGTAAGTGTTTTAAAAACTATTAAAATTCTATAGCACTTATAACTGAACAAGTTTTATCTTGACTTTATTTCTACAGAAAAGTTCAAATGAATGAAATAAACCCAAAATGTTTAAGACTATTCAAACTGTTATCAAAGAGGAATTCCATGTACCAGGAGAACAGAGCGCACAGCTCGAAAACTACTCTTATCAGCTGTCAACACAAAAAAAAATAACAAAACAAGTCAGAAAAAAAATTAATTATAAAATATTTTTGTATGGTATAATTTTGAATTAGCTCAAATACATATTTATTATAGACAATACCATATGTTGATTATGAAAATTTCAATCAATTGTATAATCAATCAAGTGTACTCGGTCATCGAACTGAGATACTGACAAAGAGTTGCAATTATACAGTTTTATATAGTGGAAATGTGGGAAAATTCTCATGTTGTTAGACCGTTCAACGAAGGGCCATAACTGTACCAGGGAGAACGCCCTTAAGCTTAACTATTAAAATTTAAAATAAATTATTTAAATTCCTTTTTGCAGCTATTTAACGACTTCTATTCACTTCCAACACAAATCAGATTTGCATGGAACTCTCATTTAGTGAACTCAAAGTGCTTACAAGTATTCAAACTGTTATCAAAGAGGAATTCTGTGTACCAGGAGCCCAAAGCGCACAGTTCGGAAATTATTCTTATCAGCTGTCGATTACAAAAAGCAAAGCAAAAAAAAAATAAAAAACATATAAAGTAAATAAAGTAGTAAAGTGCACTGTAAAAAATAAATCAGAGAATTTCAATTATCAGGCCATGTGGCACAAGTGTCCACAAAGCAAAGCAAATGGTAAAAGGTAACGAAAAGTGACTCTAAAATTTA
Source organism: Drosophila arawakana (assembly GCA_018151165.1). Lineage (NCBI taxonomy): Eukaryota > Metazoa > Arthropoda > Insecta > Diptera > Drosophilidae > Drosophila > Drosophila arawakana. Next base: position 12,020,748 of record JAECWX010000002.1, read on the forward strand.
TGCAGTAATTTTGGTTTAAAAAATGTTTAAGATAAATTATTTGATTTGTTTAAGCCAGCTATTTTTGTATCAATAAAATATAAAAACAAATTGTATTTATATTAAATTTCATACAACAAATATATTTTCATTTCGTTGTGCACAATTTATGGCTGCCATTTAAGCACAACTTTCCTAAAAATCAAAATACAAATGGCAGTTGGTCCAAAATTTCGCTTTTTATTGGCCCCTTAGTCATGCTCTGTTCAAATTTTGCACAGACTGCAAAACTATTATTATTATTGTTATTGTTATTATTAAAGAGACTAATTGAGCATAGTTCCGTGAGTGGAAAATGGCACAGCTTTCAAGAGGAGGGAACAGGAGGGACGCTTTCAAAGGGCGCGAATCTTTCGCTTTGATTGGAATGGAAATTGAAATGGGAATGGAAATGAATCACACGCCCTTCCATTTTCGCAGACTTTTTATTTACGCAATTACTTCAATTATGGTTTGCATATTATGGCATTTCACTTAGATTCATTGTTTCACTTCTATGAATCATTCGCAGCACATTCAAATCGAGTATGTTTGTTTGCAAGTGTATATGCAGTTTAAATTAGTAATCACAAGTCGGTATTTTTAATTCGCTGTTTATCTGGAGTATTCCGCTAAAGACGCTGATGTGACAGGAGGTCAAATTACATGCCAGCCAAGCACAGTTCGATAAGGATTAACACCATTCTGAATATATGAATGGCGCAGAGTGAGGAGCAAACAGGAAGAGAGCGACAAAGGAAGTGGGAGGGAATTAAATTGAATTCGTGCTGATTCAGTTCTATACTCGAATGTCAGTACATATGTAAGTATATAAGACTTGGTTTCATAAAGTAAATAATAATACTACTTGCATAATCAGTTTTTATTTGTTTATGTACACAGTAGTGTAAATAACGGAGCAAAACTGTAAATTCAAATTTGAAGCCCGTACTGGGAAAGCTGACGAGGAGTATTTGAGGCACAGCCAACTTCACGCAGTAGTTCTAATGTTTATTTTGCTTGTATGTGTGTGTGAGAGTGATTCTCATGTTTTAGAATTTCAAATGTAAATATTTTTAATTTATCAATTTATTTGCTTCGTAAAGAAGTAACATTTCTGAGTGTATTAATCACTTTGAAACGGAATTCGTTACATTCTCACATGTGTGTCCAAGCAATCGATTTTCAACTTGTTCGACGACATTTTTTGTCGTACTTTTAGTTACCACTGATTTTGATTTGATTCATACACGCGCAGACAACATTTAAATGCAACAAGCAAAGCGCAGAGGCCACAAAGAGAGGCAGTTAATAAGAGAGCGGGTTGGGGGGGCACAAAGAGAGCCGTGGAGTTAAGAAGAGAGCGTGCGTTGCTTGATTAGCGGACAAAGAACTCACAAAGCTCAAATGTAACTACACAGTCACACACACACACACATGCATACGAGTAGTAAATATATTGTGAACTACACTTGCGTGTGTGTGTGGTGACCCAGCTGGTTTTTGGGCTTGTCTTTGTTATTATTACTGTTGTTAGTAATATTGTTGTTGCTGCGCTTTGTTTGCAAAAGTGGAAAAGTTGAAATGTTTTATGTATTTTTAGTTATATTCGCTATAAAGTTTACAAGTTTTGATCTCAGAACATGATATGCGATCATCCCACGACACACTTATGCAACGATTATTAATTAATTCAAATCAACAAATATTTGACAACGTTATCTTATCAGCGTAAAAGTTTCATTCTGAAGAGCAGCCATAAATCCAAATATACAAATTAGAAAAGTAACTAAACTAAAGTCTTTAATCTTTAAAAAACTAAACAAAAGTTGAGCATTAAACTTGAGTAGTTTTCTCTGTCATAAATTATTAATTTAACTTTAATTAAAATGTGATTTCCCTTATGTGGGGACCTGAATTACCGTTAAAGTTTGCAATATCAATAATCGATTATCGGAATGTGTGTGGGTTTTCGATACTATTTCCTGAAGGGGGCCCAGAAGATTCTGTGACACATACAGATGTGAAATGTGTGTCAGCATCAAGCCTAATATGTTTATAATTGTTTTAATTGCTAACCAATTAAAAACGCTAAACAAAAATCGCGCTTGAAACAGCAACAAAAAATGTTAGGCGACAAGAACATGCGTGTCACTTGCGGCGTCAGTTGTGTTCCATTTTGCCAGCAACAGGTGGACACAAGAGACGGACAGAGAACGAGTTAGAAATGAGTGTGCGAAAAAGAGATGGGCAGCATTTGCGGTTGACACCGTTGTGTTTGACTTTTTGCTTAGACTCTACGTCTCTCTTCAACTCTCTCTCTCTCTGTCGTGCATACATATACATTTTACTGCTCAAAATTGGAGCGATAAGCAGTTAAAACAAAGTTACACGGTGCAAAAACTTTATTTGTGCCAAAATGATAAAGTTACAGCAGTAAGCATGTGTGCGTGTGTGTGTGTGTGAGGAGAGCGCTGTGTGAAAGCGCTGAGAAATGTTTGCTGGAATGCGTTACAAAACAACAACACCAAATGTTAGATAATGGATTATCGAAATACACCAATACACACACAATACGCCCAGGGAGAGAGACACACACACGCACATGAATATCTGTGTGCATAGACGTATACAATGCACTTTTAAGGCGTGTATTGTGTGTCAACGATGCGGGCGCACGCGTAAAGGCAACAACAAGAGAGCCAGAGAGAGAGTAAGTAAAGAGCAAGAGAGTGAGAGCGGCTGTCAACTCGTCGTCGTTAAGAGAGCGACGACTGCAGATTTCTTTCTTTACATTTTTGATTTGTTATTGTTATTGTTTTCGACACGCTTTTATAAATGTTTTTGAGAAAATGTTAACAAATTATGCAAATTAAACAAACAGCAAACCGAAGAGAAGCTAAAAGATAATGGAGGAGAAGACGTCAAATATATACAAAATAAACTTTTACCTTTCGCTTTTGTCGCTGGACAGCCGTAAATTTCTATGCAATTATGCGAAATTTATTGTCGTTGGCCCACATTTAATACCAAATTGTTCAACTTGATGTAGCACTCAAAAAAAAAAAAAACACACAATAACACAACAAAATAAAAATAAAAACAAATAAAACAAAACACGAATTGCGTTTGAAGTGCACTCCTCGTCGTTGGTCACTTTTTTTCTGTTGCAAGTTGCAACCTACGCGCAACTGCGACGTCGACTACATACACATACGTATGTGGTGTCTGTATGTATTTATGTATGTGCGTGTGTATTTGTGTACAAAGTATTTAATTGACGCGACGCGAGAGCCACAGCAATAATAAATGTACTGAATGTTGGATGTTCAATGCTGAAAGTATCTGCTCCGTTCGTTTTACTTTTTCTGCCTGGACAGTTTATTTATTTATGATTTGCGTTTACACTCCTCCTCCAAGCGTACAACGGGAATGGCAACGGCAACTGGCATGATTCATATCCATGCACTATGAAAAACACTAGCGCAGCGTTTTTTCTGCTTTTGCTTTTATCACAACCAGCAGGTCGCTGCCCTCCCCCTTTCCGCGCCCGCTTTTGCTTAGTACAAATACTGTTCGCTCTTAATGAGTCGCGATCGCAAACGGCACAAATACATACACATGTACGTGTGGATGTGTGCGTGTTGTGTGACGCTGACCGGCAGGCGACAAGAACAACAAAACGAGACAACAACTACAAACACTTGACTCAGTCGTTAACAATGAGCAACGAACGCGCAGAAACGGATTTTATGGTCAGTCCGAAATCACGGCAAGAGCAGAACAACATTGAACGACTTGTCGGTGTTCATAATAACTAACATTCGTTGTTGGTGCTCTGCTCCGCTTTGCGTTAATGTTAAAGTCAAAGTGATTTAAGGTTTGCGTATTATGTTCACTCACTGCTATTGCTCAAATGATCTGCCAGCTCCATGTTATTGATCATATCATCTGTTAGCTTAATGTTACTGTTAAATGATCCCTTAGCGCTAACATGATCTGCTATTTACACAGATTTTATTAGTAGCTGTTATGTAGTTGTTAATTTAAATATTTTTTAAACACATTTTAAATTTAAATCTTTTTATTTGGAAAATAAATCCACTTGCAGAAAATTAAACACACGGTCATTAGTCTTGGCCATTCGGGCAGACAATATTTTTATCGATATATTTTGAATTTTCGCACAATTAACAGCTGATTGTGGGCACTGGCAAAGGGCGCCAAATTTAAATCCAAAAAGTATTTTTGCTTTATGATAAATCAGACTAGCACACATTACAACTTATTACCTAAGGATATTTCATACAATATAAAAATTGATAAATTCCAATTGAAATGAATTGATGATGCATTAACAAAAAGAAGCCAAATACAAATACAGTCGCTTATTTGTAGTCAACATTAAAACAGTTTTACATTTCGAATAGAAAAGTTAGCAGAGAATGTTATTTCTATCGATTGCTGTCGATGCATTTACATTATCAGCTGTTATGTGTGCGATGAATGTTAAGCAAATGATTGAGCGCCAAATGTTATTTTTAAATGTTGTTTTATGTCTCTGACGTTTGAATATATTAACATATTAATGACTATAAAGCCATTTGGTTTACAGTTTATTCCGAATCTTTTTTCGGGCGGGTGTTTTCAATTTGTAAAAATTCAAGTGTGCGATCAAGTTAAGGCAAGCAATTGCTCGCTGCTCTGTACATACTTCTGTTAGCTAGCTGGCTGCTACGTGATTATAACGCGCTTTTTGCGCTCAACAGTGTGACCATTGCGTGTATTGAAAAAGTATTTAATTTTCCATTCCCAAATGCAATGCTATCGATATTTAGTCGTTTCAGTTCGTGGTATCGTTGCTGAATTTAATAAAGTTGGCAACGCGGTTGGCGCGCAAATTCGACAACTACATGAAGTAGGCTGCACGTCAGAGCTGTACCCACGTGAAGTTGGTTGCGTGAACAAACACTATTATCAATTACCACTATTGTTGGCTGTTGAATGTAACCAGTATTTTTTTCTGGTTTTACGCATGTGTGGAACGCATTTAGAGCAACGTAGCTGCGTGGGCGTAGGCTAACAGCATCCACAGCTGTGATTGGCTGACACCAATTCAATACTGCGCACAAGCTCCACAAATGACAAATATTTTGGGCAACGCCCTCTGTGCCTATGTGCGTTGGCGTTGACGTCGCCGTTGGCAGCGACGCTGATGTTTCCCCCATTTTGTGTATACGAATGGGTATGTGTGTGTGTGAGCTTATGTATGAGCTTGCGTGTGTGTGTGTGTGCTGGTTTGTTTGCTTATTTGTTTGTGCTTCGTTTGTCGTATAAGTGATGAGTCAATTAACCCAACATTCCTCGAGGCCACATATTGCTTTAATTAAACAGACAAACAAAATTGCAACAAAAACAACACGAATGACAACAACAACAAGAACAGCAACTACAACTGCAATAACAATATCGGGATTGCACTACATTTGACATTTGTTTTTGTTATTGCTGTTGTTTTCCCTATTTCTGACTTCTGTTGCCGCCATTGTTGTTGTTGTTGTTGTTGCTGTTGCTGCTGCCTTTGTGGGCATTAAATGCAACACACAACGGCATCGACAAGTTAAATGCCAAACAAATATTTTCATTTATTTGCATTGCATTTACACGCACTCATACTAACACACACACACACTCCACACACACACACACGCAACCTTGAAAACAACAACACTTCACATGTCTGTTAATTAAACTTTAATTACTTGTAATTAATAAAGTTGATTGATTCTGTGCAACTTTTTTGGTTCAGTCTGCGATTACACACACCCACAACACACTCGCACACACACTCACACACCCGCACACACACGTGCACAACACTAGCCTTAAAATGGCATTTTCCATTGCATACTTTAAGGCGCCCAACTTGTGTTTACATTTTTCACACAAGTTTTAGCTTTTTAGTGCTCAACGTACAACTTCTCGACACTTTGTGGCATAGGTAATGTTATAAAATCATCAATATTTCATTTAGAAATTGAATTTAAATTGCAATTTGTTTTATGCAAGAGTAAACACAAGTTTTTATATTATTAATATGTTTGTACAATTTGTAAGTCAAGAACTGTTGATTAACGGTACTTCATTATGTTTAATTTTGACTTTTTAACAATTTAATGGAATTTGTTTAAATCTTTTAAGATACTTGTTTGTTTATTTAAAGTGCATAATAATAAAAATTAATTAAAAACATTTTTTTTGATTTACAAATTAATTTTATTGCTGCATTGCCTTTAGATTATTTAAAATTTAGTCTAAAATATAAATAATGAAACTCTTCAGAAAGTTGTCAACTGGCGAGTCATCTTTAAGTGAAGTTTAAATGAAGTTGTGTCTACTCTCCTTAAGTTTTAAGTTTTGTTAATTTACTAAAATAAAAAGTCAAGTTTTAACTTGAATTTAGACTAATTAAAAGTCGTGTCCAGTATGAACATTTGTTTAGTGCCCAAGATTTCTCACTAAAAAAAACTGTGCATAAAATTTAAATATAGAAATTAATCAACATAATTATAAACGTATCACAGTTTGTTCAACTTTTTTACAAACAATTCAAATTGCATGAGCATTTTCAAAATTAAGTTATTACATAATTTATAGCTGACTGGAACATACGATTTTCTCAAGTTTCTGTCTCAATGGAGAGTAGTGACAGGTCTCACAGTTGTTTATAAGTTTTCATCAGTTTGAATTTTAAAAACCTGTAACTGAAAAGATCAAGAATAAACTCATGTTCTTAATACATACGCAAAACTGAATAGTACAGTGAAAGCTCTACTCGCGGACAGCTGCCTCAGGTGAATAAAAATACTGGAACCGTGGCTGTTCGGTCAAGGGAGCTTGCACTGTATATAGTAGTAGTGTATATATATATAGTATATTTAATAGTATATTTCAATAGTATTTTTAAATTTTATCAGCCATAACTCAATGAGTTTCTGAATGGAATTAACTTTTTTGATTTTAAGTTTTTAACATATTTTTAAAGCATTTAATTGGTAACAAAATTAACGAAGATTTCTCTCAGCAGAAGAAGACAGATTGTTCTTCACTTCTGCAACTCCAAAATCTTTGATTAGTTTAAGACATGAATAAATCTCATCATTTGGGCACTCCTGAAATCCCCCATAGCCTAGGCCTCGTATAATACTTACTACTACTAAATATACCACTACTCCAAAATAATGATTAAAAACAGCTTTAAGCTCATTAGTCCCCGTTAACAATTAAATGCAGTTATTTGCAAAAAAGTGCGTGTTTAAACTTGAATGAAATTCAGCGGAAGAATTTTAAAGACTTGTGCGGGGAGAGTTCATTATGAAGGGATCAGGAGAAGAACACACACAACTAAAGATACAAATGAAAATGCAACAAACATTGGACAGACAATTTACCCAATGATTGTCGGACAATGGAGAATGGAAAATGGAAATGGAAAATGGAAAATATTTTGGAATAAAGGCCTCGAAATGTGAGGGAAAATATGGGGGAAGGAGTCACATGCAAATTGCAGCAATTGAAAGACGGAAAAACAGAAAGAAAAACGTAAAACAATAAAACACTGGAAAAAAAAGAAAATACAATAAAGTGGAGTGGAAGGATGAACGAAAGGACGAGTCGCAGGACAATGCACAAAAGGCGAACAATGACAGAAAAGTGCAAACAAATTTAGCAAACAAATTTTGCATGCAAAACGCAACAAACAAAGCGGAAGAGGGAGAAGGAGAGGGAGAGGAAGAGGGAGAGGAAGAGGGAGACAGACAGAGCGCATTTGTGGGTGCATTTGGTAAAAGCAAATCACTCAAAGGACTTCCACTTGAATGTTTTCGAAAACAATTGAACCAAATACGCACAACAGCCAGGGAAGGAGAGTGAGAGAGGGGGTGGGAGAGAGAGGGACAGAGGGAGAGGGACAGGGGAACTCTACAGATCTAGACTGAAGAAAAACTAAAGAGTCTTCAACGTTCTGATTGTTGCTCCTTAAGCCCTCAAACAAACATCAATGGGAATGGGAACGGGAGTGGGAATGGGGCAACTGCCAAACAACAACTCATACAGCCATCAAGCCATCAAGCCAGCCATTCAGCCATACATTCATTCAGCCATTCAGTCATTGCAATACTTCAAAATTTGAGACGTACTTTGGATGCCGCCGCCACACTTGATCGACTTCTGACTTCTTTCTTCGTCTGCTCTTTCCCTTCTCCGTCTCCGTCTCCGTCTCCTTCTCCGCAGGCGTTTCGGGTGCAATTTAGCGAGTCTCGCAAATCTCTTCGGTCTCTGGCTTCTCCCTCTGCTGTCTCAGTTCCTCTTCAAATAGTTCTATTTTCTGTTATTTGATACAAATTGAAAGCGATGAGCTGGAAACGTCGAGTTCTTGTCGAGTAGGATCAGGATCGGCATCGGGAACCTGAACGGAATCGGGATCACAAACGAATTTCGCATTCATCGTTTTCACTTCATAATTGCAAATTGCCGGAAATAAATCTTGCCAATTAAGATAATGTTCAGTTAAATGCCAAGAAATCAATTGCCAAGATCAAAGTAGCAGATTCCTTTTACCAAAATTGGGAATTATCGACGCTACGAGGCGGCAATTTGTAGGGGAACTTGAAAGGTTTTTAAACTGATATTTGTGCTGCTTTTAATAATAATAATTTAATAACTACTACGGGAGCTTATCAAGTTAAAATCGATTTAATTAAAATATTATAAGTATTCCCATTATTTATTATAAATACTATTGGAAATTATTGCGCAGTTGGATGACTTTAATTAGTTATCTGGTTTGGGTTGACGATATCATATGGTATCTCTAGTTATCGGTTAAAATTTTGCTAAAATTGTGAGTAAACATAGTAGTATTTATGTGAAATACTTGGAGAAATAAATAAAAAAAAAAATATTTAAACAACTCCTTGATACTGAGTTGCCCGATGTGGCTGTATGGAGTGCAGAATCTAATTATAAACGCATTCGGGTACTCCAAAATCGAGTACTCAAAAAAATGACCAACTGTCCCTGGTATGTAAGAGCTTCTAATCTAAATAGAGATTTAAAACTGGTGACAGTCGAAGAGCAAATTAGTAGACACTTCAGCAGATACAGAGACGGATTGTTGAGACACCGCAATCTCCTCACAGGAGGACTACTCCCTTCCCGACCCCTAAGGCGGCTTAAAAGGCAACATTTTGCCAAGAATATAATAAATAATTAAGACTATTTGAATAGAAGCTACTAATTTATGATTGCACAGGTTCTACACTTAATTAATAGGAAAAAATTAATTAAACAAACAGATTGTACCATTTAATTACCGAGTTCACTCCACAACAACTCGAAATGTTGATAAATTTGATCTGCTCACTTTTGTTTTAAAAAATAAACCAAATTCAATTTACATATATTAATCTATTAATTACTTTGTTTCCTATTAATGTATTTCATTTAGTTCAAATTAATATTCCTTTCCGAGTCCTGTGTAGTAACTACAACAAACTTTCTCGAGTTGTAGGCAGTTCTGCTTTTATACCGTAAATTAGAAGTTTTCTTCTTTGTCAACTGGCTAGATCGTTACTAATATGGTTTTAAATATTAATGATATATGTTTTGTGTGTCAGTTTCATTAAAGCAGCTTAGCAAATAAAGATACTCTTCTTACTAGTTTATATTTAGGAGTAATTTAATAATTTAATAATAATAATGATAATAATGATAATGATAATGATAATGATAATAATAATAATAATAATAATAATAATAATAATAATAATAATAATAATAATAATAATAATAATAATAATAGTAATAATAATAGTAATAATAATAATAATAATAGTAATAATAATAATAATAATAATAATAATAATAATAATAATAATAATAATAATAATAATAATAATAATAATAATAATAATAATAATAATAATAATAATAATAATAATAATAATAATAATAATAATAATAATAATAATAATAATAATGATAATGATGATAATAATAATAATAATAATAATAATAATAATAATAATACTATTAATAATAATAATAATAATAATAATAATAATAATAATAATAATAATAATAATAATAATAATACTAATAATAATAATAATAATAATAATAATAATAAAAATGGTAATAATAATAATAATAATAATAATAATAATAATAATAATAATAATAATAATACTATTAATAATAATAATAATAATAATAATAATAATAATAATAATAATAATACTAATAATAATAATAATAATAATAATAAAAATGGTAATAATAATAATAATAATAATAATAATAATAATAATAATAATAATAATAATAATGATAATAATAATAATAATAATAATAATAATAATAATAATAATAATAATAATAATAATAACAATATCAATACTTTAATCAATTTATGATTTAAAATTCATTTGCTTACAGTTTTTTCTGTTGCCTCGCTTAGTGGCCAACTGAAATTCTACTTCCTGGCCAAAAGCAGCGGCGTTTTAGCCAAAAGGAAGGCGGCCTAAAACATTTCCTCATTTCCGCACAGGGAAAATTGAAAGAGAATAAAAAACATCAACGCGATATTTTCGAGGTTTGGGTCTTTAGGTCGCTGATGTCCCGATGTCCCGATGTCCGGAGTTCTTGGCGCAAAAAAATCATTGGGCACGCATGTGCGGAGCCGGAACTCAATTTCTATGGATTGACTCACACTGGCATTGGTAGTACCATATCGGGTAGTATTATCGGAGCACTCACACACACACACACACACACACACACTCGCTCAGTGTTGTTGTTTTTTGCACGTATTGCGCCGCCCGCGACGAATCGAGATTTGGAATGCGGCAGAGGAAAGTGTTGGGGGAGGGGTACTGCTAGGGGTGGGGGTAGGCCAGTGGAGGGAGTGGAAATGGGACATCGCAACTATTTTTTATGCCTGGGCAACTTCCTCCGCTACCCCCCGCCGGCAAGTTTCATTCTTTGATTCGGTATTCGCTTCTCTCTCCACTCTCATCTCTTCTCTCCTCTTCTCTCCTCTTCCCTCTCTTCCTTCTTCCCTCTTTCGCTGTGTCTTTTTTTATGAGCAACTATAATTGTTTTGGCTAAGGACGCGAACTTGGTAGAAGCAGCGACGACGACGACGACGACAGTCAGTCTGGCAGGGCGGCCATCATTTGGGATTAGTGTGCGTGTGTGTGCGAGTGTGTGCGAGTGTGTGCGTGTGTGTGTTGACCTTTTGCATCTGCCAGAGGTCGAAACGGTGGCCGCTAGCCTCGTGGTCGGGGTCGGGGTCGGGGTCGGGGTGCCCAGGAAACCGTGCTCGTTATGGAGTCACGCTCATTGCTGGCCAAACTATATAAATTAAGATCCCTAAATGCTGACAAAGGGCACTAATTCAAAGGCAATAAAACGGATATTAAACACACATCGAACTGGCTACCGACTGACTAACCATTGGGGGTCACTACATCATCATCGCGATCTCGTGATCATACCCAAGCGATCATCATCGTCTTCGTCTTCGTCTTCGTCTTCTTTACATCACGAAGCTGCTCTGCATTAATGAATCGAGGGCATATGGAAAAATATATATAAATAAAAAACAGAAATGCCCTTTTTTATGAAAGAAAAAAATATAAAAGAAAACCGAGAGAGAGAGGAGAGGAGAGGAGAGGAGAAAAAATGTTGAAAGAAATCATAGAGAAACAGCGAAAGTTTTTCCCCTCTTTGCATCACTAATTCATTTTTCTAATTTCCACATTTCACAGATAACAACGGTCCAAGGTTTGGGGAGCGGTACGCAGTGGAAGGGGTCGGTAGGGGGGGGAGACCAATTCATTTTGGAATATAATTTATGTGAAGCTGTCAAGTTAAACAATTGCGCGACTGCAACTGGTCTTCAAATGCGGCTCAAAACGACTCGAATGTCAAAGGGTCACTCACACGCAAAGCGGTCAGATCGCTCAGTGGTTCAGGTGCAGCCTCGCTTGCATCATAAATTAACAATTACCAACCAATTAAGGCACACACACTCACACACACAACAATTACACAGGAAGTTGGCCACAATTTGTAGGCAAGGGAATTCAGAGGGAAAAAGTCGGGAAAACTGGTGAAAACTCTTCAATATGTGAACTGTGGTTTCTACACTTTGACTGGACCTCGTCATGACACTTGTCCCCTTCCCCTCTACGCCTTTGCCTCTACCACTGACCGGATACTCCTAGTCATTGGAGGTGGTCCCTGTGCACATCCTCTTCGTATATCGCACCGAGTTCCTGTTTCCTCTCGCTTAGTTGAGTTGTCATTCCATTGTGTCCAGACACAAAAACCCGACAAGTGTCTTCAAATGCTCGATAATAACCTGAGATCACTTGGCAATTACTTCGAGTATTTAACACTCTTCAATTTTGGCTTCTATTGAAATTATAGCAAAATTTAACTAAATTTGTTTGTTAATTATGAAAAGAATTTACTTTAAACTCTTTGTTGATTTATTGAAATTTATGTGGAATTTAAAATGAGTGGGTACAGAAAATGTTTCTTAAATTTTGAAGCGTTCTCTTTGCACACAAACATTTAACTATTAAAAGTGTCACATTGATTTTATAGTTTTATGATTTAACGACTTAAATTTGTATAATTTTGAAACTAAACTAGAACTAAATACAATTTTAATTTACTAGAACAACTCGCTTTTAAGTAAATACTATAGATCATTTAAAAAGCAAGTTCTCTTGTACTAAATAATATATTTTATCTACTGTTTACAAATCAGTTTAAAAGCAAATTGGTTCGACATCTGAGCCCTTTATTAGGGGACTTAAAGTTTGCTTTAGAAATTATAGAAAATAACTATTTTAACAATAACTATAACTATGTTTTCGATTTGAACTCAAAATTAACACAAAAAAAGTCACAAGTTTACAAATATTTAAAAATTAACACAAATTCATTTATTGCCTTTTCTTAAAGATTTTAAAAAATATTTATAAAATAACATTACTTGGTAATCATTATTTTAATTTCTTAAATTAAAAATTAAAATAAATTATATTAATAAATATTTAGGTTCAGAAAGTTCTTAAAGACTTTTAAACTTTTTTAAACTCAGCTATAGTTAGATTTGAAACTATCTTAAGGTTAATATCGAAAAGGATGTTAAGGCCAAAATCTATATAGAATTCCTATATATATAAGCAACTAGAGTAGAAGCAGAAGTATCCTACAGATTATACTTTGAAATCAAGGATATATGCATTCCCTTTTTTTATTATCATGCCTCAATTTGTATTTAGCTGCCATATAAACGAAGAGTCGTTAATAAATATTTAGCTTGAAAAAGTTCTTAAAGACTTTTATACTTTTTCATTTCATTTTTCACTCTTACTTCACTGAAAACTATTTTATTGTTATATAAACTTAAACAATCATAACAAAAATTAATAAGAACATGTCTAATATTAGCATATAACTAAGAATTAAGTTTGGTTGATATTATGTTAGTGATTTTTTTATTTTATTTGAAATTTAGTTAAAGTTTCATTCTTACGAACTTACAAAGTTTTGCAAGAATCACACTCAGACTTGAAGAACAAATAACTTTAAGTTATAAGTGATACAGGTGAGAGATGATGGTTCAGTGTCTACATCCAGTTTCGAACTCATCAAAGCATGATAAGTGCGCATTGTGACAGGTCGGCAGCTTAGTACTCTGAGCTATTGAGAAGGCCTCTAAAGACAATGACAATAAATGTAGTTAAATTAAGGAATTTATGAAATAAAATAGAAACTGATTTAGGAAATTTATTTTTTTTGTCAAGTTTTAATTGTTTTGTTTCTAAATTTTAAAGAAACTAATATTTACAAAGCATTTTTCAATTTCATTTAATTTAGCCAAAAATGAATAAATTTTTAAAAATTTATTGATATCATGTTAATATGCCTAATAAAGTTTTGTGCAGCAATTTAAAAAAAATTAAATAAAATAAACATTAAGAATTTCTAGCTTACTGCCACTTAAGACTTTTATAAATTCCAAATTTCCCAACTGAAATCTTAACTGCTGATTTTCCTTGTACAATTTTATGCAGAAATGTTAAAAGTGTTTTCAATTTGCAGCAATAAATCGAATTGTGAGACAAGAGCTTACAGTGTGTACTCGATAAAGTGGTTAGCATGTTGGCCAAATTTGATGGAAATTGTTGGCTTAGTTATAGAAGGATGGAGTGAGAGAAGGAGTGGGAGAGTGGGACACGGGGATTGTACTCAGTTGGATGCTTGGGAAAGTTCAATTCGTGCAGTTCATTTGTTTTGAGTTGAGTTGAGTTCAGTTCAGTTCAGTTCGACTGCTGTGAGCCGTTTGTAATCCTCATGCTGCGCTGCTGCAGCAGTGAAACATTAGGCAAATCATTAAACAAATCATTTGACATTGGACAGCACGGCATTTACTCGGCAAATCAATCAAACGATAAAAAGCGCGATTGGAAAAGCGTCCCCAAGAAGTAGAAGCAGGCGATGGAGAGGGAGAGGGAGAGGGAGTAGGAGTAGAGACGGAGTTGGAGACGCAGTACACGACCACCCTGGGAGCGCCCTGTGTACGGCTAGAATTGGGCTTGTGGTTAGTTAGGGTGGAGATGACAAGCTGCAACCGGTCACTGGTACCGGGCAGTCTGCAGCTTGCAACTGCAGCAGTCAGGTGGGGCAGGTGGGAAGGCGGGGAGTCAGACAGTCGGGAAGCCCGACGGTCGGAGGCTGTGGATGCCACGCTGTGCCGCTTATTAATGACACACAATTTTTGTATCATTTACGGGTCACAATAATGTTCGGGCTGCGATCTGTTCTGGCTGTGCAAAGTACACTGAGAAAAATAAGTAGAAAACCACATTTTTTATTATTAATTAAAGCTTTTAAATGTTATAAAAGAAATCTATGAATTTAAATAAATTTATTTGCTTAACGACACTAATTTGTCTATTAATTTTATAAATAAATATATAGAATATATATACACATATTACCCAACTGAAATCTTAATTGCTGATTTTCCTTGTACAATTTTATGCAGAAATGTTAAAAGTGTTTTTATATATTTAGAAATGAATGCTACGAATTAAATAAAATATATTAAATTTATTTAATTTATTTTTAATATTTAAAAATCATTTTTTAGTAAGAAACATAAGTAGAAAATTGCTAAAAAAAAAAATATAATAAAGTTGATAAAAAATAAACTAAATTACTTTTAGTGTTATTTGGCAAATTAAAAAAAAAATATGTCTTTTTATTTATATATAAAATTTATTTATATTCTGAGACTAAATAATTTATTATAATTTATTTGTAATATAGGTATATTATATATGTATATAGTTTTTTTAAACATTGAAATAAATATTTTAAAATTTAAGTTTTATTTAGCTTAAAAAAATTGTATAAATTTGTATATTGTATAATTAATATAATTTTTAAAATTGTATAAATTTGTATTTTTTTTTTTATATATTTATTTTACTTTTTATATCTTTATTTTGCAATTGAAGTACAGTTAAACTTTTGCTCAGTGTAGGTGTATCTGTGTCTGGCACCTTTTTGGGAGATACTCGCCGTACTTTGAGGCATTTGTTGAAACTTTCGTGGCGTTGCACAGAAGCGCATTCTTAAGCTGCAACTGCGGCTGCCGCTGCCACCGCCGCTGCCACCGCCACAGCCACAGCCACTGCCACAGCCACTGCCGCTTCTACTGGACAGTGGCCAGCTTCGATAATTTATTATGCGAGAAATCTTATTCACGTGACTTATTTGCTTCTGAATGCGACGCACCACAGTGCACCGCAGAGCACCGCACCACACCGCATCGCAGCTATAGTCGATCCGCTGAGCCACACAAGAATCAGAACAACATGGAGGCAACAACTTTGATTTTGTGGTCGAGGCATTTCAGAGTCAGTTTGCTGGCTTTAAGCTCTGTCAGTTGGCCAGTTGAACTGTTGACCAGTTGGGAGTATTGCTGTGACTCATCAGCGAAAGAGAGAGTCCAAGAGTGAGAGAGAGAGAGAGCGAGAGGGAGAGCGGGAACTGCGGCGTTGCCTTGATGTGGGTCCAAACTCCAAGCAATAACAAATACAAAAATGAAAACACACCTAGCGAATCCAACTGACAATTCATATGCCATTTTGAATACCCTAACCAAGTGGAGTACTCACGCTACTTGGCTACAGAGGGACTTCATAATACTGACAGGAAATTAGCTTAACCAAAGTCTTTAAACTGTTTAGAAGCCCTTATGCATCCCTTAGTCACTAGCATTTTCAGCTTTAAAACTTAAAGTCTCTTTAGTTATTTTTATGTATTTAATGTTACACTTACTAAAAAAAATAATAATACAATGATACAACATAGGAAAAACTTGTAACTGGAAAGAGTTTTGTCAGTAGTCTAGTTCTTGTTAAATCTCTAGTGTAAAGATAAACATTTTGTAGGGTTTGTCTAGATTTCAAGCTTATTTTATGATGAATACTCTTAATATATACTCTTTTATATATAAGTTAATTTAATTAAAATAAGCCTTTGTCTTTCAAAGCTTAAAATTACATATTTAATTCAACTATAAATAATCGAAGAAATTAATAAAAATAACTTCAAATGATCCTCATGTGAGTCTGCTTTATACTTAAATTATCAAGGCTTTTTTATATAAGTATTAAATTGAGCAAATCATGATGGACACATAAAAAATAGTTAGGTATACTTAATTGAAATATATTGTATAAAATTGACAACTAGCAGTGAAATTTCCTTTATCATTTTACCATTTTTTTTTTAAATTGTGCATTTATTTATTGAATTAATTTCAATACTTTGTCTACACGATTTTGATACACAAATTAAATTTTAAACGCACTGTAGTTTAAACTAACTTTGAGTTTACTTCCATAATTATGTCTAATCACATAAAAAGAACTTATTAACAATAATTTTGCATGCCCAATTGATAATGTTTATTCAATTTTGTTTTTCTTATGTGTTTTAATCAATTTTTATAAGTTTTTGGTTTACTGTGTTTTTATGAACAGAAACTTTAAACGTTAACTCGACTACTGTTAAATAAATCAGCTTAAAAATGTAATCAAATATTCGCTGCAATAGTCGTCTCGTTTTTAATAATGTATTTCTTTTTCAATTGTTATAAGAAACATTAACATAAATTGTAGGCAAAATAATTTGAAATGAAATTACAAAATTATTCATTGAACGACAAATTTTTTATCGATATAATCTTAAGTCAGATGAGAGGCAAAACTATATAGATGATAACTACATATATACATACATATGTAAAGTTATCATCTTCATAGTGTTCCCTCTTATCTGACTTAGATGTAGATGATAACTTTACAAATGTATATAGTTATCATCTACATAGTGTTGCCTATATATATATACATTTATATAGATTTATTTTACCAACGAAATGTGAGATTTTTTGTACACAATTTAGGCACCTAAGAAAAGCGCAGCTGCGCTCGCCGAAGTGCCACGGCGGCCATTTTGAATTTTTGGACTTGAAATATATTGTTCCAAAAACTTAAATATATACTAAAGATGAGAGTTGAAATAGATTTAAGATACGATCAATATAAATATAAAGTAAGCCTGATTTTCCACTTGTCCCCTAAGACTTCCCCTTAAATTACCCACGAAAAGCTTTAAGCTTTCTGTACCCAACAACTCTCATAGCACTATGTAGGGTATGCGGTAGTTGGGCTTTACCTTTTTTGGCCAAAACCATTTTAGTTAACGCTTTTGCTGTGCTTTAATTTATTTTCATTTGGGCCGCGTGCGATTTTTATGCTCATTTTTGTCGAAGACATTTAATGATCGCATATAATTTGAGAATGCGAATGCGTGTCCGTGTCCCTGGTGTCCCTGGTGTCTCTGGACACCCGGCCAGCAGTCAGCCCCCTCTCCTACCCCTTTCTTGCGGGGAATATGTGCTGCAGTTGCTCATAATTTTATGGGAGCTGCTTTGGAGCCCCTCTTCAAATACACTGGCAGAATTTATGTACATTCCTGCCGCCTGCTGCCTGATGGCTGCTTTAGTGGTGTTTGCTGTGCTGTTGCTGTTGGTGTTGGTGTTGCCGCCTGACAACAACAAAGACAATTTGCATACCAAAAGGTGCAAGGACGGCTTCAGACTACAGACATCTGACTTTAGACTTCAGACTTCAGGCTTCAGCCTTTAGACATATCGGGCAGTACTAAAAAGGAGCCGCTCGCGCTGTTGGAGCTTTTAACAAATTTGTTCAGCCAACACGCCCAAAAACCGATCCGAACTCCCTAAAGGTAACAGCTCCAGTTCCAGTTCCAGTCCCCCTGCCCCTACCCCTTCCCATCCCTATCTAATTACGGGCGCGTGCAAGTTTTTTTGAAGCTCGCTTCAGTTCAGTTTCAGTTTCGGTTTTTTAACTTTGCTTTTTTGGTTCTCTATGTTTTTTTTCCCCCTTTTTTTGTAGTTGTCTCGTTTCTTCGATCTGTTTCGTTACGCTTCTGGTTTTTGGTTTCTTTTCACTCCGCTGCGGTGACAACATGAAAGGCCCAACATCTGAAAGCCCATGCCGCAAAGCAGCCAGCAACTGTCCACTGTCCGCTGTTCAGTGCCCACTGTACACAGTCCACCGTCCACCGTCCTCTGTCCTCTGTCCTACCATAACAATAACTAAGCCGGGTCAATCAGCCCGTCCAGGTTACATGCCAACACACACTCACACACACACACACACTCGTCGCGAGGTGCGGCTTTGTCCTCCATTTGGCAACCCGACATCGAGTACTCCATGTTTGTCCAAAGATCGAGCTCGATTCGAATCAAATGCACGGTAGCTGCCTCTTATCATCTTTGGCCGCCACTGAAAACTGGGTGTGGCACTGGGCACACGGACTGTGCCTCATCTCGTTGTACCCTAAGTTGAACTAAACTTTACCAAAGTATTCAATAGTATTCACTTTATTAGCCTCGATTTAAGCCTAAAACTCCCAAGGGGCAGTTACTCTCAGCCTCTTTGGGTTTTAGTCGATATACTATTTCTTATAACTACTATAACTAGCAATATACTTAGGCATACTATACTACAAGTGCATAAAAACTTTCTTACTTGTTAACTGAAATATTTATTGGCTACTGCAGATTGATAAGCACAAGTGAAAGTAAGAAATACTTTGCATACCAAAGTGCAATGATCGAAAGTGAATTATTGGCAAGCAGTTAAACTGTGTTTAAGTTAATATATTTTTAAAGCCAGCTGAAGTGTTTAAAGTAGCTAAACAATTAGTGTAAGCAGAGTTTTTAGTGGGGTTAATAAACCATTTTCCCGCTTGGAACCGCTCTCATTGAAGAGTTTATTCAGCTTTTGATATATTAAATATGTATATGTACATACAATTATATTTGAAGTAAGTACAAAAATATATCATAACATTTTTTTTTAAACTGATATATTATTTTTCTTTTAATTTTGCTGTTGTTTATCTACACAACTTGAATTAAACTGTGAATAATATTTACAAATTGAATTTTAACTCAAGTTATAAGTGATACGGGAAGAAAATGGGTATCAGATCCACATCCAGATGCGAACTTGTCACAGCATGTAAAGTTCTATGTATGACAAGACGGCAGCTTAGATAACTGAGCTACTGTTGTAGTCAATATCATCACATAAATATAAATTAAGCACCTGCATTTGTTTAAATTAAGTTTTAAATATTTTTAAGCTGTTAACAAAAGTTATAGTTACTTGAATATCGTTGGCTTTAAAATAAAAATTATTATTTTTTATGTTTCTTATTTAATTAAATGCAATTATTAAAATATTGCTGTTCCACTAGTTTCTGTTTGTCTTTCTTTGCTTAAAAAATTCGTATTTATAAGAAAACTTAAAAAATTATAGAGCTTTTGGTAAACTTTGTTTTTAGACACCGTACTCTAAAAAAGAGTGGGAATACGGTGCCTTTTGAAGTCGGCTAGATCGACTGTAGCCTTTACTGTTTGTTTTATGAAAAAACTAATGGAAGTTACCAGCATTTCCATTAGTTAAGAACTGAATTGTACTTAAATTAGCTGTTAACAAAGGTGATTGAAATTGGGCTAACGTATGAGTAAGAAAATAGCAAATAACTATTTGATTTGAGTAGCTAACTCTTAACTCTTTGCCCCCTCTCTGCATTCCTCCATCTCTTTCTTCCTTTTGCTCACTAAATAAAATCACACTTATCTGGGGTTTTACCTTTTGAGTTGCCTCAATTATGCAAAGGTGTTGCCAACGATTGCTATCGCATTAAGGTAGACTCAGCTCGACTTTTCCTTAGCCGTCTCCGTCTCTTTGTCGCTAGATCACTGCGCCCAAAAGCGCGCTACAAGTTTTTAAATTGCTGAAATTTTTAGCAATTGACAATTGACAGCTGGGCGCATTGAACAATTGAACAAATCGACAGCAAATCAGCTATGAATTTGTTTGAAATTCGAAACATTTTAGCAACGTGTGTGTGTGTGCCACTGTGTGTGTGTGTGTGTGTGTGTGTGTTAAAGGGCACAATATACAATTCATCTCAATATGCCAATGTTGCCTTTCAGCATACACATTGTTTGGACATCAAAACCCAGAGAAGGTTGCTCTAAGTAGCCTGAGAGCAGCAGACCGAGCAGACCGAGCCATACAAACCAGAGCTCACAGCTCAGAGAGGCAGTGCCAAAGAATGAGGTAGACTTTCAGTCGCCGAGGCTTAAGCTGAGAAGCAGAGAAAAGAGGGAGAAGGGAGACTGAGACCAAGACCGAGACCCAATTTCAATTCCAAGTTGTTGCAGCTAAAAAGAAGGATTATCCCGGCAATGATCAATATTGAAAGAATGAAGACATATCAATATGGGCATGTTGTCTATGCATGTGCATACAGTAGGCCAATTCACACACTCACACACACACACACACACTCTTGGCGTTGGCGGCATCGGCTCAGACTAAAAACAACTTGTAGATGAGCAGAACAAAATAAAAGGAGAAGAAAACCGGAGCTCTAGAAATTGAAAGGTTAAACAAAACAAAGACAGAAACGAAGCAGACGACTACGGATTGAGTAAGAAACAGAATAGGGAAAGGGATGGAAAATAATGCGGGAAGAAAGAGGGCAACGGTAACAGGCGTAGGGACTAGGGACTCGGGACTAGGGACCGTGTGAGTGCCGTACAAGTTGAGCATAAAAGAAAGTAAAATCAATTTGAACTCGAGCAAAACAATTACTTTCTCATACACACATAGACTTACAGTATACAGTACACAGTGTATATGTATAAATTGTTGTGCGTGGGCAACTCGAAAATTTGGTTGTCTTCAATCCGCACGTAAAATAATGTCAATCAAAAAAGGTTGCACAACAACAATTGGAGACGTCGTCAGATAACCGCAGCAAATCTCAAGAAAAACCGTTGCACCGTCTCTGTCTAACCCTAGTTCTTCCCCTCCCTCTTCCCCTCCCCCTCCCTCTACCTTTCTCTTTCTGCGCTGCATTCCTGGAAGCTGAGATTCCCGTGCATTGTAACAAATCGTTTTATATTTTTTTATTTTTTTGTTGATTTTCCGTACAATTCGATTGAACTTTTCCCACTCTCATTCCATCCGAATTCCCCACTGAAATGTGGGCTTAAAATTTTAGAGCACGCCTCGTCGAATCGGTTCTTCTATTGTTGATCTTGTCAATGTTTTGTCAGCAGTCGCCCAATAAGCCAGAAATCAAAGAGCAACCAAGTTTTTGATTGACGCCTCGCATTGTATGCAGAAACATAAACACACACGCACGCACACTCGCACACACACAAGCACACTAGCACACACAAGCACACTCGCACACACACATAAGCGCATACCATACAACACACCTGTCTAAAAGCTCCTACAACGTCTCAAGCATAATTTAATGCGGTGAAAAGTCTGCCTCAGTTGAGCACTTGACCCACTCCCATAAAGCATATATGTTCCTGATCCACATCGGTTACCGCGCCGATCTTACACATCAGGCAATCAACTAATTTGGTAGAAAAGTCCTTAATATTGTACCAAATTTGTGTGCAAAAGAAATTTACTTCAAAATCACTAACTGGCCTGGTTAATAGCTCAGTGTACTAAGCTGCCGACCTGTCATAATGAGCACTTATCAAGCTGTGATGAGTTCGAAACTGGATGTGGACACTGAACCCCATCATTCCGCACTCATATCACTTATAACTTAAAGTTATTTGTTCTTAATGTCTGAGTGTGATTCTTGCAGAAGTTCATAAGAATTAAACTTTAACTAAATTTCAAATAAAATAAAAAAATCACCAACATAATATCAACCAAACTTAATTCTTAGTTATATGCTAATATTAGACATGTTCTTATTAATTTTTGCTATGATTGTTTAAGTTTATATAACAATACAATAGTTTTCAGTGAAGTAAGAGTGAAAAATGAAATGAAAAAGTATAAAAGTCTTTAAGAACTTTTTCAAGCTAAATATTTATTAACGACTCTTCGTTTATATGGCAGCTAAATACAAATTGAGTCAGGATAATAAAAAAGGGAATGCATAGTATTTTGGCTTATAAAACGATTTATTTTCTTGATTTCAAAGTATAATCTGAGGGATACTTCTGCTTCTACTCTAGTTTCTGAGATCTGAGTCCGGAGCTTGGGTATATACAGAATCTAGGCATGAAGGTCGACTTCCAGCTATATATTTTATGTCCTGGAATGCTATATAGATTTTAACCTTAACGTCGTTTTCGATATTAACCTCAAGCCAGTTTCAAATCGAACTATAGCTGAGTCTATATGCCTGTATATAGTGAATTCCAAATTTGATTTACTCCAGTCAATTGATTTTAAGGAACACCAACAAAACATTAACTAATTTAGCGGAAAATAGCTAGCAGTTAATAAAATTCATCACTCCACTGCGTTTACATTCCATTTAACGAGTGTATTATCTTGTTGGGATAAACATGCGCTTTCGTCACTAGTCGTAGAGGTGTTTAATTATTAGCTAACCCACTTTTTGGCTACAAATTTTGATGTGTGTGCGAAAAAGAGGAAAAAAGTGTATGCTGAATTTAGTTGTTCTTAAATGAAGTAGCAACTTGGCTGCTGGGTCAACAAAGTGGGCAAAATGTATGCGATTTAAGCACACGAAAGTAAGCAGCAGTCTGCCACGCCCCCCAGCGGCCACCAACGCCCACTGTGTAACGCCCCTTACTGACAGGCTGTGCTGCATTTAATTAATGCAATAAAACGAAGGCGAAAACCAAACAAATCACAAAGGGAGTCAGAGCAGCAGCCAGAGCAGCGAGAGCAGCAACAACAATGTGTGGCACACGGTGGCAATGGCTGCGCAGCTGACGTTGGCGTTTGGCCTCGCCTACAGTGGCTGCAGTGCCTACAGTGCCTACAAGAGCCTCACCCTCTTTAATCACCGCCATAAGATTGTCCATAAAATGCGCCCAAAATAAAAAAGAAAGAAACGAAGAGCAGCAGCAGCAGTAGAAGCAGCAGCAGCAACTGTTGCAGGTTCCCAAACGTACAGACAATAAACGAAGCAAGCAAGAGCGAGAGACTGAAACAGAGTGATGGAGGGAGGTAGGGCGGTAGGGAGGTAGTGGCAGCGACTGCGGTAGTGCAAGCGAGAGAGCTAGCCACAAGAAGCTGCCCGTTGCTCGATGGTCAGCAGCTCCTCCAGCGCACGAATCGGTAGCCTAATCCCCTGTTGTACGACTAATAACATTGTTACGATTAATGCTTCTTTTTTCCCCGTTGTTGTTGTTGCTGCTGCTGTTGTTGTATATGGTTTTTTTTTTTCATCTCTTTTTGAATTTTTCTGCCGTGGCTTTTATTTATTTATGCTCTCGCATGCTGCCTTCTGCTTTGGCTTTTCTTATAAGAATTGGTCAGGCAGCCGTCCCCACTGCCTCCAACTGTTACCCCCTTAACCCGCCGTTGCCCCCGTGGTCCCCGCTGCAATGCAGCTACCGTCGTTGCCTCCAAATCAAGTTTCATAAAGATGCTACTCCGCGAGACTTTGAGTCGCAGTGGTTGTTGTGTGTGTGTGTGTGTGTTGCTGTTGTTGTTGCTTTTTATCTTGAAAAGAATTCGTTTGATATTAGCGCTTGCGCTGCTTCATATATCAAAAATTATTATGACGATTTTATGCGTTCGAAATGTCGTCTCATTATTAAACAAAAAGCCAAAAGCAAAGCAAAATACAGAAAAGCAGACAACAACAACAACAAATATAAAGAAAAAAAAAAAAAAAAAATCTACATGCATATATAAAATACTGAAACTGAACGGCAGCAGAAGCATCTCACAGTTTTGTAGTCGAAGATCAAATTTTTTTTTTTTTTTTTACTTTTATATTTTTCTTTGAACGTTTAAAGATCTTTTGTATTATTGATTTTGGTTGCCGTACCGCTGAACCAGTGATCCAGCCACTGTTTTGTTGAACCACTGCATAGCTCACAAAACACATACACACACGTGTGTGTGTGGATACAAAAAAATTAATTATGAGGCGTCGACCATGGCTAATATATGCATGGTCTTTCGGCCCAACAAGCAAGCCAATTTGTAGGCTCATTGCCAAAAAAGAAAAAACAGAAAAGCTACAAAAAAATACAAAATTACAAAACTCAACAGAAGACAATTTAGAAGTAAACAAGTAGGCTTGTTTTAGCCGAGGTATGCACGACTTGGAGATACCCTGCGCTCAGTTTGGTTCTGTCTGAAATGTTTCTCAAGTTAGTAGCATTTTTCGGTGACTTTCACAACTAAAATTACATGTATAAAATTAATTGGATTCATGAATTCTATAACTTTAGTATCTTTTATTTTTTTAATATTAGCAAACAGTTAATTTTAGTTGGCGTTTAAAGTCACAATACTTGTTTTCTTACAGCAAATAAATTAATTTGGTTTAATTTCAGTTCAGCATGTTGTCTACTAGCTTTTAAATACTTATTTAAGTGTTAATAACTTAATTAATTTTTTTTTGAATGCGATTTTATTATCTTATTATTATTATAATATTATCAATAATTAAATAAAGTAAATTAATAATATTAAATTACATTTAAATAATTATATTAAATGTATATTAACAATTTTAATCTTAGCTTTAGATTTATTTATAGAATTTAACTATATACAATGAATCTATACAACAAATCATAAACTTTTTTTGTAAAATAAATTTAAATTTATTTGCAAAAAACACCTAAACACCTTTTTATAGACACCTAAAAAATAAAAAACAATTATTAAAAAAAATAAAAATAATTAAAAGATATACAAATATAATTATTTTTACATTATTTTTATTTTTTTATATATTTTATTATTTGATATATTTTTTTTATTATTTTTTTAATTTTTTAGATTTTTATAGACACCTAAAAAATAAAAAAAATTATTAAAAAAATAATAAAAAGAAATAAAAATAATTTTTTTTAAATTATTTTTTTTTTTTTTTATTTCTTATTATTTGTTACATTTTTTTTATTATTTTTTTAATTTTGTTAGATTTTTATAGACACTTCAAAAATAAAAAATATTATAAAAAAATAAAAAAATTAAAAAGAAATAAAAAAATAATTTTTTTTTATAATTTTTAAATTTTTTTTTGTATTTTTTTATTATTTTTTAATTTTTTGATATCAATTATATAACATATTTATTATAAATTCCAACCTTAGGCTATAAAATATATTTAAATAACTTTTAATTTCGGTCTGCCTGCCAAAAACATGAGCATACTCTGTAACACAAGCCAATCATACCCCCCGCACAGGGTATAAAAGCAATAACATTCAAAGAAGATTGGAAAAATATCAACTCAACTCCAAATAGCAAGTGTTGTCACTACTAAAATCGCCTCACGCCCTACCGCCCCTTTCGCCACTCCCTCTTCCCCGCCGCCAGCCAAATTCTGTGGCAAATAAAGCAAAAAGTCGAACCCTCGATCGGTTGAGAAAGCGTTGAGTTTTTTTGTTCTTTCATCTTTTTTTTACTCTTTTTTCGAAGCTTTTGGGTTATTTTATTATTCTTATTATTATTTCATTTTTTATTGGTTTCCCTGCAAAACAAAGCAAGAAAAACCCACAAAAAAAAAAAAAAAAATACAGAAAAAGAAGAAACTTCTTTTTGGGAAGCTACCTGATGGCTTATTGTTGTTGCTTGTCTTCTCACCGTATTGTTGTTGTTGTTGTTGACTGCGTTCCCCCTGCTCACTGACGTCATAAAAATTTCCTTTAGCGGCCACCGGAAATACCACACAATGGACATAGATATTGAAACTGATAAATACACGCGCATATAAACACACAGAAACACACACATATACATACAACTATACCAGCACACACACACACACGCACACACGCACGCTGATAAGTCGCATTTTATATTATTTACAGTTGTTTGCCTTTCGCAAACGTTGCGTATACGCAATTTGATATTGACTTTTACCTGATTGCTTCGAAGTCATCAGAAACAATACGGGAAAAGCTTTTTTCTTGCTACTTATCTTCTTACCGTCTCTCTTTCTCCCTCTCTCAGTCGCTTTCGCTATCTCTTTCTCGCTGTCTCTGCTTCTCCTTCACTTGGCGAGCACATTATGTATTGGTAAATACTCCTATAAGTATGTATTGTGATTGGAAATGTTGGGAAATCAACCCTTTGTCATGTTTTCTTCAGAAATCTTAGACCCTGTACTCTAAAAATGAGTAGAGCGGTCGATTAGGTTTGTCAAAAGGAAGATTTTTCGACCCTATAACGCGTATATATTCTTGATCAGCATAAACAGCCGAGACGATATAGTAATGTCCTTCGTCCGTTCGTATGAACACCTATATCTCAGAGACTTAAACACCTAGAGCTACTAAATATGGTATGAAGGTCGGTCTCTTTCCCGAGCAGATCAAGTTTATTCCAAATTGTTGCCACGGGTCTTTTACAGTCGATTCGCTTGACTGTTATTAATTTTTGTAAAATCCCTTGAATTTCTTGCCATTAAACACTGACGTAGTTTTCCTCTCGTTTAATGATGTTTACCAATGAACGGATCAAGCATAAATAAAATAAAATAAATAAATATAATTATTATTTTTATAATTGGTCTTAAATTTTAAATTTGTTGCTGTCAAAAAAAAAAAATTAAAATTCATTAAAAATGTTATAATAATTAATGAAGTTATGCTTATATTATTAAAAGTAAATTTATACCGCAGTAAAAAAAATATTATTGCATTTTAATCTTTAACAATTAATTTAATTGGAACATTTGTTTTAATCAAAGTTTCCTGATTAACTGCTTTTACTTTTGGAGTCCCTTAAGGCAAAGAGTTTTCAAGTTTCTGTTTGTAATTAGAAAACTTCAACTGAAATAAAATGTTTTTTTATTAATTAAAGGTAAAATTAATAAAATAAAAATATTTATATAATTTATAGTTTTTTACGATTCATCATCAATCTGCTCTGTAGTGATTGATTGCCTTGATATTTGTCTTGTATGGCATACAATTCCTTGAAAACAATCCTACATTAGTATTTATATATTTTGTTTAGCTAATTTTGTATTTTTTCTATTCTGCTTTTAATAATTTTCCTAAACCAAAACTTTTCTTTCCTTGTCTGTTTAATATTAAAGTGTAAACTTTTTAATTGGTCATTAAAACAGTTTAGTTTTCGCTTCTAACTAAAATAACCAAGTCACAACTAACTTACTTTGCTGGCAATCCTCAGGTATTAACTGGTGAGTAAAAATGTGGCTACATTTTTGATTAGAGACAAATTGGCAAAAGCTTTTCTTAGCTTCTTCTGTTTTCTTCTCTTTGCCTTTTCACCATTTCCCAAGAAACAAAATGAAGGAAAGTAATAATAATAAAAATATGTAATAAGGAATATCAGCAGCTGATGAAAAATGTATAAGCAAATTAAAGGTAGAAACGGCAGCAGTAAAAGCGCCAACAACAACTGCAAAGTTTAGCGAAGACAACAACAACTGGAAGTGTGGCATGTGTGCGTGTGGTGTGTGTGTATGTGTGTGTGTGTGTGGTTTGTAAATGTGTGCATGTGGTGTGCGTACGGTGTGTGCTTAAAACCGGAAAAATGGAAATTGGTAAGCAAACGAAGCAAACTGAGTATGGGCTTGAAAATGTACACGAGGAGGGTAGACGAAGAGGCAGATAAAGGAGTGAAGGAGACGGAGAGAGAGGGGCAGGGGAACAGGGGAGACAGGGAATCAAGTTGCGTGTTGGATTGACGAAGTTTCCCGTTTATGTCCAGTCCAGCAAATACTCTACTCTGAAAAGCGCGCGTAAAGCATTGGAAAATTCAAAGAGAAAATTATAAGGAAAATGCTAATTAGGTATTAAAATAAGCTAAACGTATTTTGTATCTTAAGACTTACAAAAAAATTAAATGGCATTAATACTGATTAAAATGTAGGGAAAACAGAGTCCTGTCGATTACAGCAAAATGGAACTTCAAAATCAGCTCATTTTATATTAATAAAACAATTAGTCTTTAATTAAAAATAATATAAAAATTAGTAAATACAATAAATAGCAAAGTAAATTAGAAAAAGTTTGTCTTTAAATGAAAAATAAATTAAAAATCATTAGATTACAAAGTAAAGAAATTGAATTAATATTAATGAAAAAATATCTAAGAAAATACAAATTTATAAATCAGTTACTGACTCAAAATAAATTATCCAAGTATAGAAAAATATAATTATCAGCGCTTAAAATTAATTAATTTAGTTAATAAACTTCAGTTAATAAACAAATAAATCCTCATATAATTTAAAATATTTCTGAAAAAATAAAAAACGTTTTAAAAAAGAAGCCTAAAGTTTCATGTCTCTAGAAGGACCATTAAATGATGAATTCATTATTCTAAGAAGTAGAAATATATGCTTAAAAAATGTTGTTGTTATACTCTCTGCAAGAGGCAGAAGGGGGCTGAGTAGACCCCATAAAGCAGCATGTACATATATATTCTTGATCAGCATCGCAAGCCGAGTCGATTTAACCATGCCCCACTGTCTATCAGTCCATCTGTCCGCATAAACAGGACCTCGAGGAACTATATACTTTGTCTTTTTAGATACTTTTGAACTCTAAATTACCCACTATTTTTCCAACACTTCTCTCTTTTACTATCCCTCCCTTAACCTTTATCAAATCCTTATTAAACTTGATTTCTTTAATCGTGTAACTAATACCTCAAATAGGGTTTTTCTTTGTAAGTATGCTAGTTCTTATAAAGGTTAAGTACTTAAATCAAAATTGTGCGGCTTAATTTGTCACTTAATCC
The DNA here is from genome assembly GCA_018151165.1 of Drosophila arawakana. Taxonomy (NCBI): domain Eukaryota; kingdom Metazoa; phylum Arthropoda; class Insecta; order Diptera; family Drosophilidae; genus Drosophila; species Drosophila arawakana. The sequence continues at coordinate 12,050,231 of JAECWX010000002.1, forward strand.
ACTAATAGTATTAATGCCACACTTAAACGTAACTGCAACATAAAGTGGCTTTTAAATATGTTTTAATGAATCAGATTTTTTTTTTCCTTTTTTTGCCGCGGTATTAAAGGGTATTTGAGGTGCGGTTATGTAAGCCATAATGCGTGGTCTTACTTGTTTTGCTGCTGCTCCTTAGACTAAGGAGGTAAAAGTATTTTCACCTTTTACGCTGAAATGCATTCAATTAAAAACTCGGCAAGGCACCGCGTTGTCTGTGTTGCTTGTCGAAGGGGTCCTCCGCACCGAGTAACCCCACAGCACAAACCCGAACCCAAACCTACATAAACCCAAACCCAAACCCAAACACAAACCCAAACATAAACCTAAACCCATACCCATTAACCAGGCAACTACTTTTCCAACTCGAAGTCATGTTAATTGCGCATGCTTGCACACACACGCACACTCCACTCTACGCATGTGTGTGTGTGTGTGTGTGTGTGTGTGCTTATCGCTAGGCTCTATCTGCGGGTAACCCGATGTGCAAATACCCTGCAGCGAGCAGCAACTCAAATTGCTAGCAAAAAAGGAGCAACAAATGCCGTGGGCAAGGATCGATAAGAGTTTTTCCTATGTGTGTGTGTGTGTGTGTGTGTGCGTGTGTGTGTTTGCCATCTGATATGCAATTATTTGGCAATTACTTTTGAGGGCTGCTCATTTGCAGAGCCGCCCAATCGATCTGCCATCAATCGATCATTGCGTTGCCCTCTCTCTGCCCTTCTTTCTCTGCTTCTCCCTTCAATTTTTCCTTTCTTTTCTTGCAGTTTTCTAATTTTTGCACTGTTTGCCAGAGGCGTTGACACCGTTTCACATCTCAAATCTCTTTTCTCTCTTCTCATTTCTCAATTCTCATTTCTCCTGCCCCTTATCCTATGGCATTGCCTTTGTTTCAGCTTCTACTCGATCTCAAGTGCTTCAGTTTCTGCATTTGCTTGCTACGAATTTTCACAAAGGGCGTTTGTTGTGGGCATGTCCTCGCTGTGGCATTGTTGGAACACCCAAAGAGAGGAAGGGAGAGAGGGAGAGAGAGAGGGAGACAGAGAGAGAGAGAGAGAGAGAGAGGGAGTAGCTACTGCTGCGGTTTTCTGTGTGGTCACTGGGAATGTGACAGACTGTCACACAAAAGGCGTTACCTTCTCTTTAAGGCGCCTCTAACTCAAGAATTTCTTTTTCTTTATAAATAAAATATAATAATTGAATATCATATTTCTAAACTGTTTTTTCATACATTTTTTTAGGCACTCTTCTGTAATGTCTAGGAAAGTTAGAAGATAACTAATTTAATGTTATATTTACATGGTTTATTTTATATATTTCTATTAAACTAAGTGCGCATTAAATGTGTAAATTAAAGCCAATAAATATATAATATTATTTTAGCTCAATTAGTTTTGATTTCATAAGCTGTATTGTGCTCATAAAGCAATGCTAGTTATTTTATTTATGTTTATTTTATTAAAATTCATTTTATAAATGAATAAAATTTTTTACTATTTTTTAAATTATTTTAAAATCGTGTTTGAGTTACCAAAACTTAAATATTGTGATTCCTTTAATATCCATTTACATGTGTTTCTAACTACTTAAAACCAGCACAACTCTGTTTAAAATGGTTTTAAAGAGCTAAGAGCATTTCAGATCTTGCAAAAAAATATTAAAATTAAGATACTAAATATTTATGGCCAAAATTGTGTCTTAGTGAGAAGTCAACTATAAAATCAGCGGTTTGGTTACTCCAAATTACATTGGGACTCAGAGTTCCACAAGATTTACTTGGGTTTTTAAGACATTTTAGGTACTTTTTCCTTTACTGAGTTTTAAAATAACTCCTACTTAAATCATAGTTCTGGTCAACAAGTGTTTAACTCATTTTTTTATACTCTCTGCAAGAGTATATTGGGTTTGTGCAAAAGTATGTAACAGGCAGAAGGAGGCGTGGCAGACCCCATAAAGTATATATATTCTTGATCAGCATCACAAGCCGAGTCGATATAGCCATGTCCGTCTGTCCGTCTGTCCGTCTGTCCGTCTGTCTGTCTGTCTGTCTGTCTGTCTGTCCGTCTGTCTGTCTGTCTGTCCGTATGAACAAACAGATTTCAGAGATGGTAAGAGCTACAAGTTCGAGCTTGGTGTCAAACGATCAGATATTTAGTCAGTCAATACAAGAATCTTTTTTTTTTTCGATGCCACGCCCCATTCGCCCACAATAAGCAAAAAACTGGACACACCTCGGAAAAAAATTGGTGTTTTCGGCAAATATCTCAGTAACTATGGCACCTAGGATCACCAATTCTGGAACGGGAGGTTCGTAGCGACGGCATAGTTGCATTGCAATTTAAAATTTTGGACTGCCACGCCCACTTTTCCCACATTTGATAAAAAAGGCTGGAACCTTCAATGCCGGGTTTTGCGAACTTGTTCGTATCGTACAGTATTGTAATTAATATAATACGTGTGGAGACTAACTATATTAAACTATACTGAAAGGCGCATTAAAATCGGACAATAAACAAGAAAACTAGAAGCGTTACAATATTGATAATTGAACGCAATATCAACCCATAGGTGCAAGCGAGATAGAAACACACAAGCACATGTTCGAACGTTTTCGCTGCCTGTGTGTCGGCAGCGCTGCCCGCGGTCGCTGGCTGCGCCGAATACACACATACATACATACATATTTGCTTCATATACATATTGTCAAACGTATGTGTATTCGAATACAAACAAACAGAAGTGTGTTTGATTATGCTTAGATTGTTTTTGTTTCAACGTGTTTTAATGCAAGTAATTCACATTGTAATATCTCGATACCGATTTTAATAATTTAATCGGGACAAATGCAGAGAGTATTATACGGTCGGGCGCGCTCGACTGTACTTTTCTTTCTTGTTATTTATTAAAAATACAAAATCTTCATTAAAACTTATTCCTTCTGAGACCCTAAAATCTTTGCTAATGCCACGCGCCTTTCCCCTTTAAATTTGGCACTTCCACTTTCACTCTGCACTCGTTGGTGCCCCCATCCCGCTCCCTACCACCAGTCCGCCCCTTCCCCTGGGGCCTAGCTGTTTAGCTGTGCACCTGCTGCTCATTTAATGGCATTAAGCGGTAATTCTCTGCTTTAGTTTTTCATATTTATTGTTTTGCTTTCTAACTAATTTTTTTACCGCTTGTTTCGTTGTCATTGTTGTTGTTGTTGTTGTTGTTGTCTCCAGTTATTTTGGATGGATCGATTGGAAAGCGACGCATGGATATTTTGGATATCTTCTTCTCGATTTATTATTATTATTATTTTTCTTTTTGGCTACTCATCGCGACCAAAAAAAAAAAAAAAAAGCAACCTCCTCTCTTTTGCTCTTTGGCTGTTTCCATTTTGGTTTCCATCTCTGTCTATCTATCTGAATCGCAGCTCCAACAAGTCCAACAAATTGACAACTCAGGAAATGAAGCATGACATTGCACTGTCTCTCAGATGCAGCGGCAACGGCAACAACAGCAACAGTAACAGCAACAGCAACGGCAACAGCAACGGCTACAGATCGGATCGGATTGTTGCATACATATAGTATTTTGAATGATTGACAGGGTTGAGCAGAATCGCGGAGGCAGGCAAAGAAACGACGAGTCGTCATCAGCGGGCAAAACCAACGGCAGCTAACCAAACTAATTTGTGGCAAGATCATGCCAGAGATATAGTCATACATATCACAGCAAGCGATCTTGGGACCGAAACGTTGGCTACACTTCAATTCCCTGCGTGTGAGTTCAACCAGAAGACGCAGAAGCAAACGACGCGACGTCGCAGACCGTGTATAGCTGGACTCAGTCTATCTCTTATATATAGTATACAGATATTTAAATATATATATATACGTATATATAAACATACTTTGTCTAAGCGTTGGTCGCCAGCAGCGCACGCTGAAATAAATCAACTGGCTCTGTGGAGGCCGTGAGGCACATGAAAAAAATTAGTTTCATCAAGGCAGGATTAGTGTCAGAAACGTGTTAAATGGACTGAAGGGTATATGATGAACGGCCGTGCAACAACTCACTGCCCCAAGATGGTGATGGTGATGGTGATGGTGAGACACAGAGCGACCACAAATCTCAAAGCACTCCAAATGATTCCAAAACTCAGACTTCAAACAGTGACTGAGACGGAGACTGAGACTGAGACTGAGACTGGAACTGGAACTGAGACGAAGACTGAGACAGTGACTGTCGATCAAGGTAGTAGTAGTTGTTGTTGTTGTTTGTTTGATCTACAACTTGGCAGGTTTCTTCCTCTTCGATGACTTTTTACTGCTCGCTTTGCTCACTGCGTGCGATCGTTGCTGTTGTTGTTGTTGTTGCTCTCTTTTAACTGATTTATTTGTCTTTTATCCTTACTTTTTTCTCTTCTAATTTAAGTCTGTTTTATTAATGAAAATCTCTGCACTAATATTTTTAAAACGCTTTGGGAAAATGATAACTAAATTAATTTTGTTTGAGACGGACAGCAGAATGCAACTTTAATTTGCATACAATTCGGATTAAATATATCAGCTTTGAAATAAACTCAACATTAAATTTAAAAGTGCATGTTATTAAAGAAATGCCAAATTAAATTATAAAAAATATAAATAATAATAATTTGTAAAGCTTAATTTATAAAAAAAATAGACTAGCTGAGTACAACGTGTTTTAATATTTAAATAAATATAATACAACTTAAATTAAAGCAAAACTTAGCAGCGTGAATAGATTTTTATTTCATTTATCACATTAAATAAAGTTAATTATTTAAATTATACTCTGCTTATGTTTTTCTATGTTTTTTCCGCAGCTTTGCCACTTACTTAATTATTAATGACAGTTTTTAATTTAAATGCAATGTTTCTTGTTAAAAAGTTGTTGAAAAAAATTATACTTTTGTGGCGACTGTTTTTTGAACTGAATTAAAAAACACTGGAAGTTATTTAAATTAAGTTATTTGCCATTAAATATGTTTATATAGTAATTAAAATTGATTTTAATGTGTCATGTGTCTGCAATTTGAACTTATTGAATATGAAATTTATTAGTTAGTTTAAAAATATATAAAAGTCATGTCAAGATCAGTTTGATTTCAAAAAATTGTGCTGAGAAATCTAAAATTTATTTTTGATTACCAAAATATCAATTAATATAAATATTGATTTGGAAGCAAATATTTTACAAAGTCAAAATTTTTTAGAAAAATGCGAACATTTAATCCAATAAAAACCTGCGATTTTTTTTAAACACATTTTACACATTTTTAAAAGTAGAAACAAAGTTAACATATAAAAATAATAAGGAAAAATCTTTAAAAAATTAAATTTTAAGGTACAAACAAATTTTTGCTAAATTAAATTACAGAAAAACATATTTTTAAAAAATGTATTATTTAAAATTTGGTTTAGGGAAACCGCGGAATGGTAAAATATTACTATTAAGTGTTTATATATGTAAATTATTTTGGGCATTTTATTCAAGCGAGTTAACATTTTATTAAACTGTTTTTTTTTTTTAATTTCATAGATAAATTATCTAGTTTTGCTTTAATAGGAATTGAAATTGTTGCGAAATTCGCTTTGTTTTCGTTTCCTTTCCTTTCCTACTTTGTTCCAACAGTTTCCATTTTCTAAACGCAATGGCGTCCCAGTAAAAATACTACAATACTACAATACTGTTATTTAATTACAAATTGATTGAATTAATTTTGTTACTTATTTTGCGACCACTCGGCTACTCCGCTGTGCAATCAGGCACAAGAATCGCATTTAAATGAACCACTCGATGCGGCATTCCTTTGTTTATGCCTTGAAGTGCCGATTTATAGTTCTAATACGATACAATCTTAAGTGTGGAATGACAAGCCTTTCGATGAATTTGTTATAATCAGTCGGAAGTATGTCACCTTGACTTCTGAGTGTACTTTTGGGGTTATCAACGCTGATGAGAATGCTTAAGAGTCATCTCATTCCGAGTGGTAATCGCTTATAGACCGAATGCGAGTGCAACCACCCAAAAAGCAAACAACTTCCAACTTACAACGCAAATCTCAGGGATTGATTTCACTCCCCTTGGCTACCCACTTACCCCCTGGACCCTTTCGCCGTACACCGTGCTTCTCCCTCACCATGGAGATACAACTCGGAGTCGTGCTGCCATATGGCAAGTGGATTGACATAACTTAATTGTCAGTCCGGTGCGGAACTCAGTTGAAACCGCCCTTACACAGCGAACGACGGACGAAGAAGGAAAAAGAAAACACCGGGGAGTAGGAGGAGGAGGAGCAGACACGGTGGGAGGAGTAACAAGTGTGCGAAGGGTTAAAATTTGCTGGCGAAATAATCATAAAACGAAATCTCATTATCGAAAACGTGATAATCGCTGATAATCGTCAATGTTGTTATTCCACGCTCGATATCGCTGTACCCTGTACACACGATGAGTATAACGAACTGGTTGTCGTTTTGGGCTTGTGCCTGGGCCTTTGGGCTAAGAGCTGTTACTGCAATTGGTCCGGGGTTTCAATTACCAAAAACCCATAAATCCACGAGCTCAAGTAGCAGCTACTTAAATTTCTTTTGGGGTCGGTACGGGGAGAGGCATCGGTAGCAGTAGCAGCTTTATTAAGTCAGCATGGATTTGGCAAAAGGCGTAAAGCCGTCGTTGATGTCGTTACCGAAAGATATTGTTGCTTCTGTTTCCAGTTAAAATTATAAAAATTTCTTAAGCAACTACCTGTAACCCCGCCCCTGTACAACGCGCTTGGGTTCTTGAGCGGCAGATCATAAACTCATAATCACCTCGGTCTTCAGGTAATTATTAGGGCTCGCAATTGGAGTCCTCCCGCTGCTGTTGCTGACGAGTAGCGGCGAGTAGCCATACCTGACTATACCTGAGATTAATGCGCTCGCATTTTTATTGTTTCCGCATGCTTTGACCTGCCCTGAAACAATGAACGCGATTAAGGCGTTTATCCTGCTAACCGCAGCGACCAAAATTCGAAACTGCCAGCTCTCAACTCGCAGCTCGCAGCTCGAATCTCGAAACTTGTCGCTCTACAGACAGGCCGTGGGTTGTGCACGGTAAGGCAGCCAAAAACCGTACGGAATGCGGTTAATCCTTTAGCTATTTTCTATGTCGCGCGCTTCGTACTGCCGCACAGTCCTTTGGACTGTCTGTCTGTGTCTCTTTCGATGTCAGGTAGTTGCCTTGTCTTGGACTGGCATTACCGAAACTTGTGCAGCTTACGCGACTCTTTTGGAGTGCTGCTATAGCCATTCGTACTCCCTTTTCCGCAACCTTTTCCACACACACACATTCCCTTCTGTCTTCTGTCGCGCGCGCCGTCCACTTTGCGGTTTTGAGCGCTTAACCGCATCATAAAACCATCACAAAATATAAAAGTAAACCATTATCATCATCACGAACGCACGACGGTGGTCCAACCCTGAGCCAGGCTTTTACCTCTCTCTCTCTCTCTCTCTCTTTCTCTCTCTCTCTATTGCCCTTTATTGCACCCGCTGTTTCTGACCAACTGACCGACTGTCTGTCCCTTTGTCTGTCCTGCACCAGCTGCATTGATCCTTTTGTTGCACTCGTCCGAGAGCCGCAAAAATCATTTAATGAACGAAACCAGCAAAAACTCAAAACGCAACTCGTCTAAATTTCCACTTGCCGTTCAGTTGGTTTTCCTCATACTTAGGAATGTCTCGACTTGCCGCCATTGCCATTGAGGAATGCCAACAACATTTTCCAACCTCAAATCTCTCAGATTGCATCACATCAGTGGAAGTCTCTTGACTATAGAAAAATCCTTTTCGAGTGCAAAAATCACTTTAGTAAGTTTCAGTTAAAAACATTTGCTTGATATGGCTTGATCTGTTAAACCCCTTAATGTTGTTTAATAGTTGGCTTCATAAATGAGAAATCGTTTACAAAATTTATTGAGATTAAAAGTAAATTAAGTTAAGTTAGGCTTAATCAACTTAAATAGTCAAATTATCACATAAAAAGTACTAAAATTCTTAAAATAAATATAATTGTACTGAATATAAGTGATACATTCCATTTACGTTTATTTTCCACGTCAATCCTCTGTTAAGTTTCCGGTTTTGTTAGTCAACAAGTAAAAGAAATAACATAAACACCATTTAAATTAAGAAAATATTGGGATAGTTATGTAAATTAATTGAAAATTAAATGAAATTAAACTTTTATTGATTAATACCTTCGACTGATAGCCGTACAACTGGCATAACAGTCTCAGTCGCTTAACCGAAATATACATTAATTACTTTAGCTTAATCTTATTTATATGAGAAGTATTTATTTATGCTAAATTTAATTACAAGCAGAGAACATTTCAACTTAGCAGAGTAAAAGAATTACTAATTTTTATGTCTAGAGAATTATGTCTAGAATTCAATTATAAATGTTTAAAAATTCTTTTATTATAGTAAATCATTAATTTATTAATTATAAGCGACCGAAAGCTATTCGATTTAGATTTTAACTGTTTTTATTTAAAAAAAAATACAAAATACAAAATTTAAATTTAAAAAAAAATAAATTGTGAATGCTTTAAAATAATAAAAGTAACTACACGTTTTAAAACTACGTTTTAGCTGCACATTTGTTATTAAAATAAATATTTAAAAACTTTAATTCAACTCTTTAGTACAGAAAGTACACGATTCTGCATTACTACGTGCCTTAACTGCCTTACAATTTATATTAGAGAATTAAGCCCCCGAAACTACTGGAGTTTAAACAGTAAACAGAAATTTCAATCAACTTTTTTGCTGATTATAATGCGCTTTGCAACTAAACGACTAGAAGAGTTAACGGAAATTTGCACTTAATTAATTTAATTAGAAACTTATGAAAACGCATAAATTTTCATTGACTGACAGCCTTTCGAATCCATCAAATGCTGAGCATCTGTAAATAGAAATCAAATATTACTCATACGCCATGTGTGTGTGTGTGTGCGCTTTATTTTTTTTTTGTTTTTTATTGTTTTTTGGGACATTTGAAGCTGTCACACATTTCACACTCTTGTGCTGCCAGTTATGTGCAACTTAATCATGATATTTATGCCACGCCCCTTGCACAGTGATCCCTGGTTACAGCCACACAGACCCGCCCCCATGTTAGCCACCGCAAAAACAGACAATAAAAGACAACGGCTCAGGCGCTAATGAAATTTACTGGCCCACAAGCGACAGGGAACTGAAGACCGAACACTGGAAACTGAACACTGAAAACTGGAGTCTAAAGTCTGGAGTTTGGAGTCTGTAGTCTGTGGACACGCGCCTACGACAGTGGCTAATGAATGTGCAACAGTTGCATGCAGCATATGTGTGCGTGTGTGTGAGTGTGTGTGTGTTGCCAAGTTGGCAATAAAAAATCAGGCAAACGAATTGTCGTTAATCAGCGCTCAGGCGAATGACGAAGTTAAAGTCCATGTCCAAGTCGAGTAAAAGTTGTTGCAGTTCTCAGTGTTGTTGCAGTAGCTAAACACCCACACAACCACAAGCACAAGCACATACACACAAACACCAACACACACACAAACACACACACAAACACACACCCATTCGAATCTCCACCTTGCCCAGAATCTGCAATCAAAACTGTCGCCTATGAAAAATGTGCAGGGCAATGGCGTCGAACCCTACAACAACAACAACAACAACAGCATTTGTGCACACACATGCTACACCCACACACACACACACTCTCTCACACATTCACACCCATTTCTGTTGTGTGTGTCTTTCCATTTTTTATGCGCATATTTTCCATCAAGCTTTCAAAAAAAATCATTTTAATTTATTTGTTTAGTTTACTTTTGATTTTTTTTTTCTTTTTACCGATTTTGCTTAAAGTGTAGTTAACGTAACGCTCACATAGCTACATATATCTACGCCCACCGCCCACCCTTTTCAGCTCTTTTATCAGCCAGTTTCTCTCTCTTTGTTGGTTTTGTTAACTTGGCTCGAACAGTCAGTCAATAAACGAATTACAGTTGTGTGCTCTTTTGAAGCATTGATAGAAATTTGACTAAAACAACAGTATAAAATTAGTTTGTTTAGTAAGTATTAAAATATTTTTTGTGCGTTAAGAACTTTAGTTGAAAATATGTTCTTAATCAGCAAATTCAAATCACATTTTTGTGGCAAATTAAATAAAGCTTACAAAATTTAATAACTCATTAAAAATTTAGTTTTCTAACTAAGTATTTTATTTGCTTACTTTTCAATAGATATCCATAGCCAAACGACTTAATCCCCATTTCTGTAGAAACAAATTAAATCAATATAAACTCTAAAACTTGCTTAAATTATTTGTTTATTGTTTTTCTAATTTAATTTCTAAATTAAATTCTAATTATTTCAGACAATTTCTGAGTCTTTTATATTTTTTTGCACAAACTTTGACTTTAAAATGTTCATAATTAAAGACTCGTTTTAAGGGCTTTCAGCTGAATACGCACTAATGTATTTCTTAAACTAATAGAATAAATTCCAGTTAACCTTGAGTTACAAAATAAAATATGCTAAAAACATTTGATTTAATTCACATTTACACATTTAAAATTTGAGCTTAAATCCTTTGCAACAAAATTTCCATAGTCGAGTTCAAATGAGTTCTCCATTTCTCTGCGTTTTGCTTTGTTTCTCTTCGTTGAAATTTTTGGTGAGTGGAGAGAGAATTTGCGTCCTAAAAAGTTTCAACCAATATTAATGCAAACTTCCTTTTTCCCACTTTCATTTATTACACTTCCATTGCAATTTTGCTGGACGCCCCAAATTGTATGCTAAGCCGTCGTAACGGTAATTGTGTCTGTGTTTGTGTGGGGCAGGGGCTGCTACACACATACATACATACAAAAATATATGTATACTCTGTGTGTGTGTGTACATCAATTAGCCGCAACAATTTAATTTCCCGTCCAGTCAAATGAGAAAATTTACAAGAAAAATCCATAAAAAATTTTTTCCTGTGCAACTTTTATTTGCCACTGTATGTTTGTGTTGTTGTGTGTGTATGTGTGTGAAAATATAAAAAAAAAAAAAAAATTCTCGTCAGCTATTTCAAGTTGTCATAAAAATTTGATAAGGTTTTTACTCTACTCGCTGTTTTTCTACAACGTCAGCTACAGCGACAATAAAATAAAATACTGAAAATGAAGCAAAAAATAAAAGAGAAAAAATAGAAAAAAAGGTAAATAAATAAATAATAAAAAGTGGGAAAAAAGTCAAGTCTGCGTAGGGACCATGTCGACCATTTTGTTGTTGCCATGGTTGAAATAACTATCATGCACAGTGGAGCCAAAACAATGTTTTAACAGCCGAATGGTGACAGAGTCTTAAAGTATGCAATTTATATAATACTTAACAAATCATCAATTTGTTCGCTTCAGTTTTGTAAATTTAAGACAATTTTCGAATATATTTTTATACAAATCAAATTATTTATTATTATTTATAGTGGAATAATTCGAGTTTCTTTTTTAGTTTTGTTTTGTGCTTTGTCAAAGTCTTTATTATGCCCCAGTGCTAAATTATGCCTTACTTATGGAAATGATTTGTTAAATAATTTATTAATATTATGTGCAGTGCACTAATTTGCTTAGGGTTTAAGTTGAAACTTGTTTTTGTTACTTTTCGCATATTATTATAACAAACAAAAGCTAGACAAATAAAAGCACATAATTAACAGTCAGCAGTCTTAATTTGAGGATTCTATTATTTCTGATTAACTTTGAAATGCATAATAATTGATAGATATCGTGAAAATTAGGGGAATTCCCGACTCAAATCAATCCCAACTGATGTAGAGTAACCTCACTTGAGTCAAATAGTTCCGCTTTATTGTAAATTCCTATATAAAAAACTGTGTAAACTTTACCACTGTGTAATCTTTTGCCTAGAATTTTTAAATCCATTTGTTAGTCACAAATGTGAATGATTCTTCAGCTACAGGATGCTCCTCTTTTTGAGTGGTTGGGGTGGGGGTGTAAGGGGTGGGGCGTGTTTTGTATTTCAGTCTCCAACTTCTGCGCCCTTTCATAACGGATGCCTGCTGTTGTTCTTGTTGCTGCTTCTGCTGCTGTTGCTGCTGTCGCCGTTCGTTGTGCATAACAATTTTCATATCGACGACAACATTGGCTGTGTTAGTATTATCGTCCTGACCGTGGACAGCGTAGGAGAGAGAGAGAGAGAGAGCGAGCGTGAGTCCTTTACCTCATAACCCCGCACATTCTGTAAGTTGATTTTTTTTGTTGCTTTCTTTATAGTTTGTTATTTATTTGTTTTTATTATTTATTTTTATTCTTGCTAACAAACAATTTTTACGTAGCCTTAGTTGAGTTTTGCGTGTGTTTGGACTGCTATCATTTTCATTAAAATTTCATTGCGCGCGCAAAACACAGCAACAGCAGCAACAACAACAACAACAAAATGGGAATCAAACAATTTGCGAAAAAAACAACATGAGCACGAAAAAAAAGCAAAGTTGGCGCACTCCTTGGTTGTTGAACCGAGTGCGAAGAAGCGACACACAACAGCAGCAGTAGTAGTGGCAGCAGCAGCCGCAACCGTGGCAGAGGCAGAGACAGAGGCAGCAAACAACAACAGCAATGTTCAGTGTTTTTTGGGGGTGTGGTTCGGCAAAGCACTGAAAGCCAGCAACAACACATAGGTAAATACAGCTGCCAAAAGCAGAGCACTCGCTCGCACAGCCAACGTTGCTTAGTGCATGTGAGCGGGATAGAAGAACAACTGCTGTATGCGCATATAAATATACGCTGTGTCAACCAGCCCAGGCATTCGCTGCTGCGCACACTATTGCTATCTCGCCTACACGCATAGCTGGCATGAACTGTTTTGAGCGTCAGCCATTGCTAATGTATTGCGCCCTCGCTCTCGCAACCGATTCGTGTGAGACTACGTGTGCTGGTGTATGTGCGTGTGTGTGAGCTTGTGTGCGTGCGTTGAAAAAGGAAGTTGCCTGACTTGTTGTTGCTGCTTTTGCTTTTGCTTCTGCTGCTGCCGCTGTGCTGTTGCTGCTAACGAAGTCGACAACGACAACGACGACAACGACACGACGACGATACACGATACGAAGGCAGAGAGAGTCAAAGCCAACAACAACAATTCGGACTGGTCGAACGACTTCTGCTGCCGTTTGTCGCTGTCGCTGTCGCTGCCACTGCCGCTGCCGCTGTCGCTGCTGTTCGCATTGAAGGTGTCACGACGAAAATCAGTTCCAAAGTAACATTCGTGCCGCTCGGGTTGTGCGTTCGTCGCTCCGCTCGCTCGTTTTGTTGTTGGTTCACAGCGTTTCATCGTTTTACCGTTTACCGTTCATCGAACACCGTTATAAATATATCTATATATATATAAATAATTCGTCGCGTTTGTTGATCGCCGTGTCACGCATGTTAACACACACACAACAAAATATCAAATTTTGGAAATCATAACAGACGTCGCAATAATTTATATGCTGAATCCAAAATACACACACACACACACCAAAAACATCATCGGCAACAACAACAACAGCAGCAGCAACAAAAACAAAAACCAAAAACCAAAAAAAAAACATTTGTTTACGTGCGTGTGCAACAATTGCAACAACAAAAAGTTCTCAATAGAAACTACGTTCAATAAATATATATAAATATATATCTGCATACAAATATATATCGGGAGTACGAGAGAGAGAGAAAAAGAGAGAGAGAGTGCATTGTTTTTTTTGTGTCTTGCCGCAAAGTGTTTAACGTTATCCTTAAACAGGCAATCAACTGAATAACTCAACACAATAACTCAATACATCCCATATGTATATATCTGAATCGATCGGATATAACTAATATATACCAACATACATATACAACTCAAGCACGGCCAGTCAAAGTGTTCTATATCGCAAACAATTGGATCAATCTTAATCAAAAATAATACCACCATCATATCCAATATCTGTAAACGTTTTTTTTCTCCTTTGGAATATCTGTTTCGACGACATCAATAACATCGACGTCCACATCCAAATCAACGACAACAACGTTGACATCTTCGATAATTGATCAAGTTGTTTGTTCATTAAATTTGGTTTTTTTTTTCGGTGAGTGTTGAAATCAGATGTGCTACAAAAATCACATCCATAAACCAACTAACAAACGACTATACTAATACTGTATACTATAACTACAATAAGTATCTGTTCAAGTAACACCAACTAACCCAGAAACGTTGGGGAATACTCAAAACACGCAAGGATTATCTTTACCAACTTGGTGTTAAGTTACAACTAGCTATAGCTTTGTTTATATATCGAAATTGTTAGCATCTGGTGTAATACAAACTAAACTTATGAATTTTGGTTTGGAGTATTGACTTGACTTTTCGAAAAAGTCTTTTAATTGGAGTTAGTTTCATTTAGCAGCACTGACTTTTGCCGTCGGGCCTAAAAACCTTTGCCACTTTGTAGTATTCTATACTATTTAGTTTTCCTGACTTAGTTTACTATGACTTATAGACAGATGAATCTTCTACTGAAAAGCAGGCAGCGAAGCGCTGTATAAATTTCACTAAACTTCAGACAAAGTTCAGTGTTAAGTTGGACAAATAACATCTCAGTCTTCAGAGGTACAATTAACCGACTTATATTACTTAAACTCTATTCAAAGTTTTAACCATACAGTCAGAAATATTCTGTTTTAAAATAAAGTCAGTTAAAGCTTTTTTCATTTATGTATTGGTCACTCAAATATTAGGCTTAAATCGACTATAAAACGTATAAAATTAAAACTTAAAAGAGTTCGCTTTTCTGCACTTTAAATATTTGAAAACAAGTCATAAAAGTTGCATTATGTATATAAGATACCTGAATTTTTTCTTACTTGGTAAACAACTGAATAGTTATGTGCTAAATAAAGTAAGTCAAAGGCACTTCCAGGATTTTGTCATATAAAATTGACTGAAGTGCAATAAACGTTTAGAAAGTATCTATTAGTAAGTCCCTACAACAGTTTTTACAGTGCAGCTTGCAATGTTTCGCACACTTATTAATTTAGTAGCAGAGTGAAGCAGAAGAAACTAAGCCCAAATGGAAGTTAACACACACACACACACCCGCACACAGGAAATTCCAGATGAGTAACCATCTATTAATTATTTAAGAAATAAATACAAAACGCAACGAATCAAAAATAGATTTTCATAATTTTAATGGGCATATTAAAGCCGCCCCTTTTGGCCTGCTAATTAGGCAAAGGCGAACTAAAGCCAACTAGCTAAACAGAGGTCTAAGAGTGTGTGTAGTAGTGGTAGTAGTGGTAGTAGTAGTAGTACTATTCATCTAGCCAGCTTTAATCATATGTATGCGCTACCTGACCCCAAACTACTGTGCACGGGGAACCCGAAAACTGAAACTGAACCCGAATCGGAATCCGAATCTAAATCGAAAACTGAAACTGAATCTGAATCTGAATACGAGAAAATACAAAAAATGAGTTGAACTAAAGCGTTTGACCGACGGACTCGTTCAGGTCACATTATTCACACATTTTGATAAGTTTTTATTTTATTTTTTATTGTTATTATTATTTCTGTTGTTGTTGTTGCTGTAGCCGCGCTTTATTAGCTAATTTCAAAGCGGCTGGGCTATAAATTAAAACATCGACCGATCTCGTCTCTCTCTTTCTTTCCCTTTCTCCCTCTCTCTCACTCGGTCTGTTTCGTTTTAATATTTCAGTGCCTCATCTTTCGAGTTTTTTTTTTCTTTCTTTCTTTCTGTTTTTGTTTTGCTGCCGTTGTATTTGTTGTAGTATTATTAATTTGCATAGATATGTATATGGATGTTTTTATATTTTATTTTTAAATGTTTTCATGTTCAAATTAATATGCAAGCCAATTTGTTTTGGCCGGCTGGCAACCAAAAAACTTCACTGAACAAACTGACTCCAGATTCTTACACTGCCTGACAAACTGAACGCCCACGAAAGTCAAAAGAACAGAACAAAACAATTGGTATATCAATTTCGTAGCTAGCAACTTCAATCACAATTCATTTGTCGCCAAGAGCTACGAGTTCATTCATAGAGCGCTCCACTCACAGCCACATACACCGCCATCTCCACAACCATTTCCACATCCGTTACTTGCTCCGTTTCAATTTATGAATTGAATTCAAGTCAAGATCGCGTCGCGACACTTTGATAACTTATCTCAGCGCGGGAGAGAGAATAAGAAAAAAAAGGCTAGAAATAAAAAAGCTGAAACCATTGTTTAGCATAGATACATCGACGCACGCCCAATGTCTGTGCTCGCTCTGCCTACACACATAAGCCCCTGGAGTACCTGCGAGGGGGCTAACTGGGAGGGTAGCCAAAGTCTTTGTCAATTTGTGACGCCTTGGCGTCGCCTCGCCTTGCCTTAAGTGAGGTTTCATTTCATTTCATTTCGATTGACTTGCTTTTCTTCTTATTTTTTCAATTATTTGTATTATTAATTTTTATCTCTCTTCACTCTTTGCTCATTACGCGGCTGTACCCAAGTTAATTTTTATATTTTTTGATTTTGGTTGTTTTTGCTTCTCGAATTTCGTTGACAAAGCCATTTAAATAGAAATCAGTCAAAGGCACAAGCAAGCCCGATCAGGCCCAGACTGACTGCCATACCATGTCAGACCGAAAGAGCCAAGTTATCAAGATCACATTGACAATGCGTCAAATAATAAGTTGTTGTTATTGTTAGTGTTATTGTTGTGATCAGAGTCAGGGCTGACTCTTTACTCTATTACCGTATGTCTCTGTATGTGTGTGTGTGTGTTTATTTTTGATTTATTTATATTTTTACTATGATGCAATCATTTGTCCAATTCCGAAGGCAAAACACAAACACACAAACACACACACACACACACTCCATTTCATTCACAATTGTCTTGATTTTTGAAAGAAACACAAGTTGAAGAAAAAAAGACAATCCTCCTTCTAGACGGATCTTGACAAGAAATCAAAACATTGGCAACTCTGCTCTGATCATTCAATAAATTGACCATACCAAATTGTTAATTGGCCATTTTTGAAACCTGCTCGACAATTGCACGGCAATTATAGCTAAAAATTTGCAATAGTTATTAATCATATTTAATTTGCATTTTAAATACTATAACTAACTACTTTTTTTTATAGTGTCTTCACTCAACTCGTTTAGCTGCATTTTTTTTACCGCATTGGAATTTTTAATTAAAAGCTCTGATAAGTTTATCTCAACTGTGGCCAAAAAAACGCTGAGCCAATTGATCATTGGTTAATTACGAGTGCGGATTTATGCTATACAGTCACTTGCGACTCATGTGTCAATTGCATTTAAAATGTGTTAATTAACAAAATACGAATAAAAAAAAATGTAATTAAAACGCCAAGTTGTCGCCTATATCAGAGTCAGAGTGTTACTTAGCCGTTTCTAGGCCATACAGTGTCTCGCATTTAAATGCGTCTTAAACTTGTCAAATCTTCACACTTTTTCAATTATTTGGCACGTTTGTTAATTAAACTTCAGCAAACGTCAACGTCAGCGTGTCACTCTCAGTGCACTCAGCTGCAATTCTTCAATTCAACAACGAAGCTGATCATCGTCAACGTAATCATCATCATCATCGTGTTGCAAGGTTGCAATTTTCACCAATGCAATGTTTAAATAAAATTATAATTTTATGCGAAAATTGCAAATTTAAATGTCAAAATGCATTTGCGTAGAAATGGCACACGAGATCAAGAAAAAAAAGGCAACAGCAAAATAGTAAAAACGGCTAGAAACTGGCTACTAACTGCAAGTTGCAACTTGCAGTTGCAGTTGCAAATGATGAACATTTTCTTGCACTTTTGCATTTTGCTGTTTTGCTGTTTGCCGGAACGTGCTTTCAGTTCTTTGTTGCGTTTATTAAGTTGCATTATTTTCGACAGACAGCTTATTATGCCTAGGCCAGTCTTCAGTCTTCAGTCTACCGACTCTACGTTCTGCAGTCCTCAGTCTCGACTCAGACTCGGACTTAGTCCGGTCTGTGGAGCTCTGAGTTGGCAGCTAACAGATTCCAGTAGCTGTTGCTGCTGCCTTACCTGCTGCTCTTGTTGCTGCTGCTGCTGCTTCTCTCTGTATGTAAATGAGCCTGAGAAATATTTCTCGTGTCTGCCATAACGCGTTATTCACACGTTTACACTGCACAGCAAAGCACAACAATTTTTTCAAGACCGCGTACT
The DNA here is from genome assembly GCA_018151165.1 of Drosophila arawakana. Classification (NCBI taxonomy): domain Eukaryota; kingdom Metazoa; phylum Arthropoda; class Insecta; order Diptera; family Drosophilidae; genus Drosophila; species Drosophila arawakana. The sequence continues at coordinate 12,068,571 of JAECWX010000002.1, forward strand.
CATAAAGAGCACTGGAGTCTGTTATGTTTGTGGGGCAAAAGTTGCCCATAACAGTCGAGTAGTTACAGCGTCTGTCAACTTAAACTCAGAGACTATAAGCGCTAGAGCCAGTAAATTTGTAATAAAAGTACTTCTTAGCTTCAGACAGATCAAGTTTAATCTATAAAAACATTTTTATAACGCCATAACTTGTAAACTATAAGAGCTACCAAGACCAAGTTTACACATTATGTGCCTAAAGCTGTTAAAAACATTCCTAACAAGTTTGGTTGGTATTGCAGTACTATATCATATAGCTACTATAGATCTAATCTAGCTCTAGCACACTCAACTGTAGCCTTTCGTACCACTTCTGGCTGCAGACTTGGCTAGCTTTTGGCTAGCTTTGGCTTGCTTGTTGTGCAGTGTACACACGCCTGGACATATTAAGTTGTTATAGAGCTTGTTAAGGCAGCTAATAGCTACAACTACAACAGCAGCAACAACAACTGCAACAACTATGACAAGTGAGCACTTTTGACAGCTGGTTGCACTCGCTGCATAGCTGGAGTCTAAGTATCTCTGGCAATTTGCCGCTGACTTTAACCAGTGTTGCACAATGCGCTTTGCTGTCACAAGTTATACGATCCGAAATCTTTATATATATACACACATGTGGTAATAGAACGATTTGCGAGACAACTTTAAGCGCTTTCCAAAAAAAATCATTTGACCAAATTTGAATGCCAGCGAAGACTCCAAAAAAATAAATCATTAATCATCGAAATTTGCTAAAAACTAAAAGCCAAAAAAACAATAAACAAATATTCCCATGGCACAAATTAACAGTAGCAAACGGAGTTCAAGTCGAAATATATATAAATATATATATTTGGGTAACGCACTTTCCCAGGGTACCGTCAGAAATGAAAACACAGTACGACTCGGTTATGACGATCAGTTTAGGGCTACCGTTTCGGTAGTTGTACAAACATAAAGTGCGGGCGATGGTCACTCACTCAGCTAGTCACTTAGTCAGTCAGTCAGTCAGTCTGTCTGTCTGTCAGTCACTCTGTCATTCAGTCGGTCAATCAGCTGTACGTACGGTAGCTAGATGCGTTTTCAGTTTGGATTTGTTTATTTTCCTAAGGCTGTTTACCTTCAAATCTCTCACACACTTATCAGCGTAGTTGGATAATATTATTTTGACCGTAATTACGAGGCAAGCCAACTGACTGACTATATATATAAATCTATTTCTATATACCAATCTACATTATAAGAATCATAAGCCAAACACACGACAACAATTTGAAGTAGCAACGCCATAGAAAGGTAAAAATCCCCTACCCCTAGACAGACACTAATAGATGAAGAAGAAGCAGAGCAAAAATCATCGCCATTGGCCGGAAACTGAAAGTGAAAATCAGAATGCCGAGTGAATTTTTAATGAAAGTGCGTGTACGTGATATATGACGAGTCAAAATGATTTCGAGAGTTCCCATTCCCATTCCCAATCCAGTTGCCATCCCAGTCACCAGTCACCGTCTCCGTCGCAGTTTCTGTCACAGCGCCAGTTTGTGGTCCCCGAGGCACAATCCCAATCACAATCACAAAAAAACACTGAGCCAGCGGGCTCTTTTTCAAAAATTTGTTTCTCTTTTTATTTTTTGCCATGATTTTTCATAATCAACAACGCCAACAAACGACAAGAAAATCACGTAGCCTCTCTGTCTATATAGATTTTGTTATTGTTTTTATTATTTTACATTTTTTTCTCGGCTTTTGGCAAAGGTAAAAAAAAAACGTAATACAATTGAGTTAAGAAAAAAGAGAAGAAAAAGATACAGCTGACAGCAGCTCCAATATGAAGCTCATTAGCATACAACCAAACAAAATATATGGCTATATATTTACTATATAGAAAGCAGAGTTCCCAGAATTTGCTTTTCTTTAAGAACAAACATTTTTCTTTCATATTTATGAGTAGAGAGTTTTGGTTTATTTTTTTTTGCACTTGTAGACACAGTTTTGAGTTCGGGGGTTTCTGGCAGATTACCGCAAACCGACGTAATAACGCCTGAAACCGCCTGAAACCGCCCGGTACCGCCTGGTACCGCCTAGTTTAAGTAAGCCTAGTTTTTTTTTTGGGCTATGTCTTGCGGTTTAAAGATCTTTGATCTGTGCTTAGCCACTGGATTAGTACAGGCACTTACTAAAAGGACGACAGAGGGAACACACACAGGCAGGCACACACACATGATGAGACAATGGCTGCGGGTATTAAGATTAGAACCGACAAGCTTTACCTTAACCTCAACATGAACCTCAACCTCAAACTGAAACTCAAACTGAACCTGAACCTGGATTAATACTCATATGTCCGTCGTCGAGTTCAAAACTCTTTTGTCTCTGCATTTTCTTTTCGTGCGAAATAAATTAGCACTACTTGGCCAGAAAGGGGATAAAGGCAGTGGTATTGGTATTGGTATTGGTATTGGTATTGGCATAGGGACAAAATGGGATGACGAACTGAGAGGCAGAGAAATTGCGGGATTAGCACGGACACCTCAACGGGTCCTCATTGTTTTGAAATTGGAAAATGCAGCCAGCTATTTGTCACATATATATATATAAATTTCTATATCGATAAGCATATGCCACAACACCACACACACACGCACGCACACACACACCGACCCGAGTTTACTTAGCGATCGTTTGCCTGCAAAATTTGTTTTGTTTTGTCATGTCGTTTTCATGGCTCAATGCATTCGAAAATGCAGCGGGAAACGAGCTGAGAATGAAAACCGGCAAAGCCAAAAGAGAGTAAACCAAAAACCAAAAACCGAAAACCGCAAATATATTTCCAGCCACTCGAGTTCAGTATTCGAAATCTGCAGAGTTCGAGAACCAAATGAGTTCCTTTTTAAAATACCAAAAAAAAGTATCCCCGAAAAAAAGCAGTCGCAGTCGACGTCAGCGTCGCTGCCGCAGTCGCAAATTACATGCTCACGCGCACACGCAAATTAATAACACATCTGGCCCAAATTTAGGCAGCGGCACATGCCAACAATCTGGCAACGCTGCCAGTGGCAAAGCAGTTCAGAATTTATGAGGCAAACGAATACAAAAATAAATGAAAAATAAAATCAGTTGACTAAAAAAAGGCCAAAAATACACGCTAAAATATGGCCAAATATTTTTAAATACAATGCAAGCCAATTTATATTGTTTAATTTAAATAAAATATGCCGAAAATATTAAAAACAAAATTTATTTGCTTAAAAAATCGACAGTAGTTGCAAATATTTAAGCATTAAGTAAAAGTTGTCACATTTTGCACTTTTTATCACCTTTTTAAACACACTAAAATTAAATTTACCTACACTTTATGTCAAATCAAGAATATCTGAAGCAACAACTTTCGATTTAGCCATAAAAAATGGTTCTTAATAAACAACAGCTAACCGAGTTTAATAAAAAAATGTAATATACTCAATTAATTACTTCTACTGCACGAAGGTAATTAAAAAATCTTCAATTGAGTTAAATTTTATAACTGCAACTGGTCGTAAAAGTAATTAGAATTTTATTGCATCAGTATTAAAAAGAAGTAAAGTTGATTGCTTAAATAATTTACAAGTAAAACAGTTCAATAAAAATATTAAAATTAAAAATGGGAATGGGAATGGGAATGGGAATGGAAATGGGAATATTTTGAATAACAAAGTTAGGAAAAGTGCACGGAATTTCCAGTCAAAATACAATAATCAATCAGAAACAATTGTATAGGTTTAACTTATGAATTTAATAAATATTAAACAGCAAAATATATTCATTTTCAATTGGTTAATAAATAATTAAAATCTTTGCTTTATTTACTTACAGAAGAAACAGGCCGCCAAGTTGACTGCCACGCCCACAAGCAACAGGAGCAAAGTACACAGTAAGAGACAGAGAGAGAAAGTAATAGAGAGTAACAGAGAGTGTAAGTGAGTGAGATCGATCAGCGAAGAGGACATTATAAACGGCTTCAACGTGGCGCTGCATTCAACGGAAGCCTTAATGGCGGCGGGATTCCTCAAATCGGGGGATCTGGGCCCACATCCGCACAGCTATGGCGGACCACATCCGCACCATTCGGTGCCGCATGGCCCATTGCCGCCGGGTATGCCGATGCCATCATTGGGTCCCTTCGGCCTGCCACATGGTCTGGAGGCTGTTGGGTTCTCCCAAGGTATGTGGGGTAAATATCGCAATAACAATTTTGGTAAACCACTCACGTAAGAAACAACTAAAAAGTCTCCAACAGAGACAATGTGCTGAAAGTTGAAAGAGTTCCTAACACACACACTAAACAAAAGTGGGGCAAGAAATATTTAAAATTAATTAAGATTGTTAGTTAACATTTTGGTAGCAAGTACAGCTTAATTTCCATGCTGAATTCTAACGAAAACTGATGCTGAATGTCTCGTATATAAACCCAATTTCTTGCAGTGCATATATATGATATATGAACGCCGTTTTGGCTGATAACTCAATTTGGGAAAACAGAAGTGGGGAAACTGGAATGGAATGGATGTGGGTATGGGAATGGGTTAAGGATGCAGAATCGGGTTTGTGTTCAGGTTTCTTTTTGGTCGTATTTGGATGTGCAGCTCAGCTCAGTTGTCGCACAAAATGCTTTTCAATGCCGTTTCGCATCGATTGCATCATTATCAGTTAAATTGTCAAAATGAATAATGAGCCAAAGTTTAAGTTAAAGCTGTAGCTGAAGCTGTATCTACAGCTGTTGTTGTTGCCGTAGCTGTATCTGTATCTGTAGCTCAACTCGCATGGGGATCGCATGAGTCGAGCTTTTTTCTGTTTCTTATTTTGTCGGGTTCCAGTTTTGTATCATTTCGGTGACGCTGCAAATGACAAAAACCTGACAAAAATGCTACAAAATGCCAAAAGCAACAAAAAAAAAAAAAATATTAAAAATAAAGAAAAGAAAAATTCATATACGTTCACATAAAAAAAACTTGAGAGCCAACAAAAGACTTGCGAGGCAAAAAAAAAAAAAAAAATCAAAAATAAATATAGTATTAAACAAGCAGACAAAACTCAAAGACAGACAGACGAGCAATCGCATGTAATCAATTTATTTTTGGGCTTGTAATAAGCCCCAGTTATAGCAGAATATTGCCATTGATGACATATTGTCAAATTATTATTATTATTTTATTATATAAGGCAATTGGCTGACAAGTTATATAACGCCAAAAACACATGCAGCAAAGAATAGTTGATACAAATTTCAAATTACTTTTAATTGAGTTATTGAAATATTGCTTGTATGAAGAGTCTGCCATGAGTATTGTGATTTATTAAATACATTTTATTTGAGTTGATTTGCAGTATTAAATTTTGGAAAACTAAAGTTAGCACTGCTCAAAGCTAATGCTTGGAAGTTGGAGTATGAAGCAGTGATAGGAATAGTCTCAGATTTGTTGAGTATTTCAAAGTTCATATATTTTTCTACAATGGTTTGAAAAAATGGCTGAAAACATAGCAAGTCCAACTTGAAACTCAGTTTGGCTTATTGTCTAGAAACATTTCCCGGAATACACGAGGCTTTTATGATCACATTGACTATAAAAATCAATAAAATGAGTTTGAAAATAAAGTCCGTTCACCAAATAGAGGTGCAGTTAATTAAACAGACACACACAACTGGTGACTCCAAGGTTTTGAGCACTAAAAATATTTGTATAAAAATATTAAAAAAAAAAAAAAAAAACGAAAACAAAAACAGTTTTTGGTGATTTTGTGCGGGCAAAAGGCAAACTACAAATTGCAATTAATTTTGTTTTAAAGCAGCAACGACAACAACAACAAATGTGGCATAACATGGCGACCATTTTGAAAGCAACAACCAGAAAAAAAAAATAAACTGAAACGAAAAGCGGCAGCTGCAAAAGGCAAAAAAGAAGACAAAAAAAAAAAAAGTCGGCAAAGTGAAGTTTTTATTCAATTTATAAATTCATGACCAAAATGACTAACTCATTAATTTTTGATAGAGCCAAACAGACGCGCAGTGCGCTAGAGAGAGAGACGGCAGAAGTAGTGGAGGGATGCAGAGTTGGGGTAGGGATAGGAGGGTGTATTGTAAGGAGGCACGTTTGAATTGAAAAGGCATTCGAAAAAAGGGGTGCTCTCTCTGAATATTTGGGACACAGACACACACACAGACACGCACACGCAAAAACAAACAATGCTGCGGCTTAGCACACACACACACACACACACCACTTTATATACATGTATCTGGTATATAGGTATAAAAGTATGTTATATACTTTGGGTTTGTTTGCGCTGCGGGGTTGGTTCACGCTTTTTAAGGGTGGCATTTTTCAACGGGGGTTGTTAACGGTTTACCAGCCAACAACATACACAAAAATAGTGGGCACAAAATACTGGGAAAAGTCTGTGAGCTCTCTCGCATGTTAATTAAAGTATTGCCAGCCCACACGGCGTATGCGCAATATACACACACTCCCAACAACTTTCAGCACATTTCGTTTAGGCATTGCATTTATTTACCCAAATGGAATTAAACTAATTGAATTTCCTTTTTATTTTTATTAACTTTTTGTAGGCGTCAACACGAGAAAACAGCGTCGGGAGAGAACAACATTCACACGCGCCCAGCTCGATGTGCTGGAAGCGCTTTTTGGCAAAACCCGTTATCCGGACATCTTTATGCGTGAAGAGGTCGCACTCAAGATCAATCTGCCCGAATCCAGAGTACAGGTAAGCCAGCCAACCCATCACATAACACTATTTTTTATAGAACTACATAAGTTTACGATCACATCAAAAATTCATTCAGTTTTCTAGTTTTTGCCAATTTTTATGCCATTTTAAAATTAAAAATTCTTTAGAGTTTTCTTCATTCATATGGAGCTTAGCAGCAGGAATTAAACTTCTGCCAAGTTCAATACTCTGGCTCAAGCTTGGCCATAAAATGATCCTAAAACTTAGCCTCGTATTAGCATCACAAACTTGGCTTAATATATGCAAATATTCCACATTTATTGCTATTTAATTCTGCACATTTCATTTGATTGATTCAATCAATCAACTTTCTAGTTGAAAGTCAACTTTGATTTTAATTCAAATTTACAAAAATTATAAATTTCTCAGACAACTTGGAATTTGCATACGCCATTGTTTAGACATATAAAAAAAAAAAAACGTTAACAATTGAAAACTTGGCTTATTTATGATGTTTTATTTTTTGTTGAAGTCATGACTTGGTCGTTTATTGAATGTTTATCGTAGCATATCTATAACTAGCATTAGTTAAATGCTCGTAATTTGATGTCTCAATTTGAATTCTGTTTTTGACACATGCGAGTAATTTACACAAACAAATGGCATTCGAAAGATTTTTAAAATGCAGTCAACACTTTTGTTAAGCTGCAAAATGAAGTGAAAATTGTATGAGTAATTAAATGGTATACAATTTATTCATTTGTTTGCTTAGAAATTAATTATTTACTGAGTTTGAGTTCTTTATGAAATTCTGTTTACAAAACTTTTGGTAAATTTGCGCAGTTTCCACTTAAACTAAGATGGCCAAAAGAAATCTAGTTTTACTAGTTTTGCTCTTCGGCGCATTAGAGTTAACACCTTTTGACAGCTGAATTCAAAGAGCTTAAGAAAAGTTGTTTTACAGCTGAAGAGAGCAAAAAAAAAACTAATTTAATTAAAATTTTTGTTTTTCTGCTGCTTTTTCTGTGGGCTGCAAATGTAGTAAAGTCAATTACAGTTCAAATCCATTGACACCTGTCTTAATGCCACACACACCCATGTGTGTGCTCGTGTAGCCGTTTAAGCCATGTTTGCACTGCCAGAACTCAAAGAATTGTTTAATTAAGCATATGTCGTACCCAAAGACGCCCTCGAAAATCAAACTTGGTAAATCCAAAAAACAAACAAATTACAAACAGCCAGCAGATTGTCAGTGACTGGTGTGGGCGTGGCATGTGTGTAAGCACTGAATTCATGACTTTTCCATAGGAAAATCGCTAAGCAAATAGAAGTGCAGGGAAAATGGAAATACAGTAAAATGTTTGGCATATTTTTAATGGCAAAAAGCAAGATGAATGTCGTCTTTTTTATACATCTCTATCTACATGTATTTGCACAACGCATTTGCTTGGGAATCATTACCCGAGCAGGCTGGGGTTGTAACGGAGCACGGTGGACTGAAGACAGCAGTTGTTGAGGGGCAAGGACACGTTAACTGTTATTTGAGTTTACTTTGCGCATTAGCTGCGCATAATTTGCGCTAATTTTTCCGGGGCACAACTGCGTCCATCCACAAGAGAAAACAAGAAAGAAAAGTACAGTCGAGCGCGCCCGACCGTATAATACTCTCTGCATTTGTCCCGATTAAATTATTAAAATCGGTATCGAGATATTACAATGTGAATTACTTGCATTAAAACACGTTGAAACAAAAACAATCTAAGCATAATCAAACACACTTCTGTTTGTTTGTATTCGAATACACATACGTTTGACAATATGTATATGAAGCAAATATGTATGTATGTATGTGTGTATTCGGCGCAGCCAGCGACCGCGGGCAGCGCTGCCGACACACAGGCAGCGAAAACGTTCGAACATGTGCTTGTGTGTTTCTATCTCGCTTGCACCTATGGGTTGATATTGCGTTCAATTATCAATATTGTAACGCTTCTAGTTTTCTTGTTTATTGTCCGATTTTAATGCGCCTTTCAGTATAGTTTAATATAGTTAGTCTCCACACGTATTATATTAATTACAATACTGTACGATACGAACAAGTTCGCAAAACCCGGCATTGAAGGTTCCAGCCTTTTTTATCAAATGTGGGAAAAGTGGGCGTGGCAGTCCAAAATTTTAAATTGCAATGCAACTATGCCGTCGCTACGAACCTCCCGTTCCAGAATTGGTGATCCTAGGTGCCATAGTTACTGAGATATTTGCCGAAAACACCAATTTTTTCCGAGGTGTGTCCAGTTTTTTGCTTATTGTGGGCGAATGGGGCGTGGCATCGAAAAAAAAAAGATTCTTGTATTGACTGACTAAATATCTGATCGTTTGACACCAAGCTCGAACTTGTAGCTCTTACCATCTCTGAAATCTGTTTGTTCATACGGACAGACAGACAGACAGACGGACAGACAGACAGACAGACAGACAGACAGACGGACAGACGGACAGACGGACAGACGGACATGGCTATATCGACTCGGCTTGTGATGCTGATCAAGAATATATATACTTTATGGGGTCTGCCACGCCTCCTTCTGCCTGTTACATACTTTTGCACAAACCCAATATACTCTTGCAGAGAGTATAATGACAACAAACGCGAACGAGGAAAACTGGGAAAAATTTGATGACAACGACAGCTCAATTTGTGCCTACTGCGAGGTGCAAGAATGCAGGAACCGCGTTGTTTACTTAGGTGCCAGCAGCAGTTTCCTGTGTGTAACTGTGTGTGTTTCTGCCTGCGTGTGTGTTGACAGCCGTGTTGCCTAAGCAAACAAGTTGCTAGCGCCGTCGGCCAAACTGCCAAATGGCCAAGAATCTTTAAACAAACGCAAAAATTACGAAAAATTCGTAAATGGCGGAAATGAATTGAAATTTGTTTTGGGCATTGATAGTTCCCCCAGTAGTTGAATTTGTACCGATTGTCACCTTAATGTCTTGAGCAAATACAGCCGCATTTCGACCGATATATAGTCGATCAATTGTGATTTGTTTGCTTTTTTGCTTTCAGTGCTTGTAATTTAAGGACGTGACATGACATTACAAACTGTTCCATTTTATGCATTCCTCTCTCACTCCTCTCACTCTACGCTGACGGTCGTTGGCCCAGGGTGAAGCCCCTGCAGTGGTCGGGCCAAATGAAAAACGACACGTAACACTGTCTACAGTCAGGACTGGCACTAAAGGACAACTTGCATATGGTTTGTCATGCCAACAAAATAAGGAAAACTCTGAATTGCATTTTGTGCTCTGTTTTGTTTTGTGTCGTTTTTTGCTTTGGTCAACTTGGCGCGTTACGTTTTTTAGACAATTGATTTTCGTAATGCACACCGAGTGTGAAAGAGAGGGAGTAGAAGGCAGAGCAGGAGAGCGAGCAGCGGGAGCGTGCGTGGGGCGTCAAAAGAGCATTGACAATTGTATAGATTTTCCACACACACAAGCACACACTCACACACACTCAAACACACACAACAGCGCGCGTGTCTCGTTGTTGTTTTCTGCTTTTTTTTATAAGTCATCCTGTTACTGTTGCTGGCTAGTTTTATTTGCTATCATAGCACGCACAGTGGCCACAAGCGGTCTAAATAAGCGACAAAAAGTATCAAGTTATACAAGAAAAGTTTAAATTTTCATGGGGTTAGAGCCATTTCTAAACAAGACTCAAGACTTGACTTGAAATAAGCACAAACTAATTCTTACTTAAATCAAACAACTGCTCAGTTTAGACAACTTTATGTGTTGAATAATTGCCATTTAAGCTCAAAACTCTTTATTGAATAATTACAACTTAAAATGGCACATAGTTAAAATGTTTTCCTCAAAAAAACTGTAGCTAATATAAGTAAGAATTTCATCAAAATAGTGCACTAATTAAGCTGAGGTTTTGGGCCACTCGACACCACTGTACGTGTGGCAACACCTACACATGTAGTGCCTCCTATTGAGTTACAGTGGCAGCTAGAAAAGTGCCGTAAGAGGCCCCCAAAACAGCGAATAGAAACAGCAAAAGAAAACGAGCGAAAGAAACAACAAGGCGACATGAAAATCGAGTGTTGCATGCAACAAACTGTCTGGAACTGGAAGCCCAAGAAGGAAGCCAAGCAACTCAATTAGCAGTCAGAACGGCGTTGCAGAGGGTGGGGGCGTGGAGGGGACTGAGACGCGAAACTAGTTGGAGCCGCCGCGTTGGCAGTTTTTAACTTGCACCAAGGCTCCACCTACCGCACAAATTAGCAGCGCCCACACAGCCATAACCTTAAACAACTTGTACACAACTAACACAACTTTTGCGCGCAGTGTAGCCAAATAAATTAATGACTGCAACTTTGGCTCTGGCCGGGCAAATATTAATTGAATGATAGGCATCTTTATGGCAGCGCACAGTGGTGCCAAATCACTGGTGGTTGAACGTTGCCAGTGCCACTGATTTTTCATATTTTCCTAGCTGGAGCGGGGGTAGGGTGGGCGTTGATTGCAACCAATACAAATAACGTAATAATTTTACGCAGCTTATCTGCACCAGAACAGAGCAAACATTTACGCCCTAATGTTTTCATTCGCCGGCAGTAGGAAAAAGGGCCCGAGTTGAGACAGCGGAAGGGCAGGGAGCAGGGGGGACAGCACACACTGCCACTGAGTTCACGGAGGGCTGCCATCGCGCACATAAATCACAGTAACAGAAGCTGGCACGACTACCCTACCCTAGCCTACCCCCTCAATACCCTACTGAAAAAACGGTGCTTGGACTTAACCATTGTCACCTCCGTTCCACGTTCAGCTGTTCGATTTTTGGCCAGAGGGTTGAATCACCGCAGTCACAGCAGGTTGCTAACAAAAGGCAGCCATTTTTAGTTTAGACGCGCACCTAAAACCGTTAGAGCGAGATGGCCATAAAGTTGGTGTAACTCTTTAGGTATATATATACCCCCACCACTACTTGTAGTCTCTGCAGCCCCTGTTGTTGTAAAAAGGATTTGTCTCGTTGTCGCAATGCAGCGAGGCACACGGAATTCACTGCTGAATTCAGCACTGAAAACTTTGTTCTCACTTTTTCCACACCACGTGTGTGTGTGTGTGTGTGTGAGTGTGTGTGTTTGTGTGTGTGCTACACGCACAGCTGTTTTATAAAATTAATTTTCCCATTGCGGATTAACATTTCGCTTTTCAGTCGCTTTTCACTCGCCTCTTCTCATCTCTGCTCTACTCCCCTTGAAATAAAGTTTGTTATCTCACTCGCTCCTTTAACTTTACTCTAGCTCTTGCTCACTCCTACTGCCTAAAAAAGGCATTGATTTATTTATTATTTATTATGCTAAGTCGCGCATAATTTTCAATTGGTTTTCTTTTACTACGTGCTGGCAGTTTTGGCTTTAAGTTTAGGCCAAGAGGCGATCAGACTTAATGTCAAGTGGCAGACGAAGAAAGGGGTTAAAATTATTATTATTACATTATTGAAAACCGTATGTACTAAGTATTTGTTATACAAACTTTACTAAACAAATATTCAATTAAATTCTTTACTTTCATTGCAAATCAATTCCGAAATTCAAGTCCACATAAACTGTAGATTTGTAATCCAAACTATGCTACAAACAACAGTCCCTCAAATCACTTTTCTTACCCATCACTTTCAAGTTACTTTCCAATCACTTTCAAGTGCTTTAACACAAAAGAATTTCAATTGGAAACTTTTGATAAAACACTTTGAGTCCAAATCCTTTGTGGAGAAAAAAACTGGCGCATTAGACGCTTGAAGGAACCGCAATTGCGGCTATCCGTGAGTTGCAAATTGTCATTAGATTTGTGGATAAAATCGACATCAATGGAAATCAAGCTATTGAAACGCTCTTCATTAACATTATAATTATGGGTATGCCAGTCGAAGGAAATCGGGAATCACTTTGATGTCTCACAAAGTTCATTAAATCTGCAATCGAATTTCAATTTACAAATTTATCTTTGTGTGTTTTATTTTTCTGAAGATTTTTCTGCTAAAACTTGCAGAATTTCCCAGGCTAAATGCATATTATGAAATTTGTGCAGCTCATTAAACGATTTCAAAAGAGAAAAACTCCAAAAAAAAAAAAAAAAGTAAAAAATCGAGAGGGAAAAACTGAAAAAGTTGAACTTTCTATAAACGTCAAAGTCAAAACACAAAGCAGATTTTTCAAAATGCAAAATTGAATTGGGAAATGAAAATTGAATTTCGAGTCGAGTCGAGTCGAGTGAGTGGCAGGGGCGTGGCAGAGGGAGTGGGCGAGGGCAGGGGCAGCACAGAAGTGCTGACAAATAATGAAATTTGATATGCCTTGTTTAATGCTCTTTTTTTTGTCAAGTGCGTGAGACGGCACGCCCCCCGGTACACTCCGCCCCCCCACTGCAACCTTAAGCGCTACCCAAGACATGTCCCACTGCACCCCTGCTACGCCCATGAACTAAAACTTGCAATGAAATGCTCGAGTGGCCACAGCAGCCGCGTGGCAAGTGTTAACTTTGCCAAATAGGGCAGAGACGTTGGACAGGGGGCTGTCGGGGGTGGGGGGTGTGGCTGGGGGTAGCACGGTAATAAATTCTGCTGTTTACCAAAGCACAAGCCATTAGCAAGCAACACCAACCCCAAATAACAAATCACTGAAACAACATTTTCAGGGTTGAATTTAGCTTTGAAAATTTGTTGGCAATCGAAAGCGGAATTGGAATCGGAATCAGAATCAGAATTGGAATTAAGTTGGGTGTACTACTGGGTACTGCTGGGTAGTGCCGTACTTGGGTGCTACTCTTGCCTGCACTTAGCGGATTGTTTGCAGCCCCTTAAGCATAACAAACAAGGCTAAGTGAATTCCTTGCGCTCGACTGTGCCGCTTTATGGCCTGTTTATTGTTGTTGTCTTCAAGCCAGCGGCATGTGGTTGCTGCCACAGCAGTTGAGGGGCGGAGCAGTGTAGCAGGGGGTTTTTTATAAGGGGCAGACACACATAATCGAGTCAATTTTCTCGGACTCTTTTCAGCCCGTCGGCTGTTGATGTAACTTTATTTAGAGCCGACGGCGAAGCGCGTGACTTTTTGCACTTGTTGTGTTGAGTTGTGAGTTTGGAATTCTGAATTGTGAGTTCTGAGCTTTTTGGGTGTTGTGTGTTGGGTTAACCCGCACCGCCCTCTGGGCAAACAGCTCATATAATTTATTCATTGGCAGCCCAGAAAACTAATTGATGTGGGAAAATTCAGCAGCCGTTGGCCACAGGCACACACACACACACACACTTGCCCACTTTTGTGGCACACACACTTGACTAAGCAAATAATTGTCACTTGCACGTGACAATTTGTTACTCGATACTTGAGCTATTGATATTTTTTATGTATTTTCAAAAATATCACTTTATTTAACAACAGAAATGCTTCAAAATATTTATGAGAATTTTTTCAAGTATAATTTAATAAATTCATAAATTGGGTTAATATTTTTAATGCAAATGAATGTATTTAATAAGTTAGCTGTGTATAATTTACAATAAATTTGATTTATTAAAGTGAACACTAATTAAAAGCGAGTTTAGCTCAAACTGAATTAGTGTGAAATACTTTTGACTAAAAAAACTAAATTAAACAAATAGTTTCGAGCAGCATTTAATAAAAATATTTAATTTACACAATTTTAAAATATTTAATAAAATCAAATAATTTTAAAAGTTAAAATAAGTGTAAGGAAAATTAAAAATTTAAGAAAGTTGCTTTAAGGAAGCGTAGTAGGCCAGGCATTACAGGGACAGCTGTTGGAATATAAGTATAAGTAGAAGTAGAAGTATAAGAGTATGTGCATGATCAGGAGAATGATGAGTAAGAAGAAGAAGAATAGGAGAGTGTGAACGAAAAAGACCACAAGCTTTAATAGAGTGAAGTAATTGATTAAATTAACTTGTGATGCAATTAGAAAGAAATTAAAACTCCAATATAAAACTACTGATGTATTAGTTTTGCATTAATATGCTGCCTTATAAGTATAATTATTTTTTTTGAATTTACTATAATTTTCTATACATGAATTTATTATTAAATATTGACTATAAGTCTCAATACTTTTCACTTCATCTAATTTTTAAGAGCCGCTTTAAGTAGCTGCCCACTAAAACCATTTTTAAGTCACAAATTTAATTTATTTGAATTAAACTTGCACCTAAACTAACTAAATGCCCATTTCTCTCTATGTTGCAGGTGTGGTTCAAGAATCGACGCGCCAAGTGTCGCCAGCAGCTGCAGCAGCAGCAGCAATCAAACAGTTTGAGCAGCTCGAAAAACGCCAGCGGCGGCAGCGGCAGTTGCAGCAGCTCCTCCAATGGCGGACGCAACAATAACAACAACAGCAGCAGCAGCAACAACAACAACAGCAGTTCGAGCAACAACAACAGCAACAACAACAACAACAACAGTGCGAACAAATCAAGCCAGAAACAAAGCGGCCAAAGTTCATCGAGCAACGCCAACAGCGCTGGAAGCAGCTCTGCAGCAGCGGCTGCCAGCGCCGCAGCCGTCGCAGCAGCGCAGTCGATAAAATCACATCACAGTTCCTTCCTCAATGCCAACGGTGGTGCCAACAACAACAACAACAACAATAACAATAATAACGGTGCTGCCGGTGGCTCGACGCCCAGCAGCAGCAGCGGCAGCCATGGCGGTGGCGGTGCAGCAAATCCACATTCGCACATCTCAGCGGCGGCTGCGGCAGCCGCATTAAATGTCACCGCAGCGCATCAAAACTCATCACCGCTGCTGCCGACGCCAGCGACATCGGTTAGTCCCGTTAGCATTGTGTGCAAGAAGGAGCATCTCTCGGGCGGCTATGGCGGTGGCGGTGGAGGCGGTGGTGTTGGCGGCGGTGTCGGCGGCGGTGTTGGCGGTGTGGGTGTCAGCGGCAGCTTAGGTGTTGGTGTGGGTCTTGGCGTCGGCGTGGGCGTTGGCGTTTCGGGTGATGCACTGCGTTCACCGTATGATACACTGAAGGATGCTGGCGGTGATATTGGCGCTGGTGCGCATCATCATCATAGCATTTATGGCACAGCAGCTGGCAGCAATCCACGTCTGCTACAACCCGGTGGCAATATAACGCCCATGGATAGCAGCAGCAGCATTACGACACCATCTCCGCCCATTACGCCCATGTCACCGCAATCGGCGGCAGCTGCGGCCCATGCCGCCCAATCGGCGCAATCGGCAACGGCACATCATTCCGCCCACTCGGCGTACATGTCCAATCATGATTCATACAACTTCTGGCACAATCAGTACCAGCAATATCCCAATAACTATGCCCAAGCCCCTAGCTATTATTCACAAATGGAGTACTTTAGTAATCAGAATCAGGTGAACTATAATATGGGACATTCGGGTTATACGGCCTCCAATTTCGGTCTATCGCCGTCGCCATCGTTTACGGGTACAGTCTCGGCGCAGGCATTCTCACAGAACAGTCTCGACTACATGTCGCCGCAGGATAAGTACGCGAATATGGTGTAGAATCTGCTGTTCCAATACTGCAGCAGCTCCGGCGGTAGTGGCGGCAGCAGCGCCAGCAGCGGACGCTCACCGCAGCCGCAGTTACAGCTACAGCAGCAGCAGTTGCAGCAACCGTCACAGCAGCAGCATCCACAGGAGCAGGAACAGAATCTGGCACAGGATCACGACCATGATCACGATAACGATCATAGCCACGTTAGCTACACCTAACTGATTCTACACATACATATCTCTCCCTCTCTCTCCCTTGCAACCGTTTCTCCAACCCTACCTATCTCTTTCTCGGGCGCTGCATTCACTTATAAATTTAAACAACAAAAAAAAACATACAAAAATTTAAAGGAATTTATATAAATATATATAAAATTACTTTTAACTCTTAAAGTTTTTTTTTTATGCTAGTTAATAATTTTTTTTTTTTTTTTTTACATTTACGCATTAATATATATTATAACTACAGATATGCTATACAGATACATATATATATATGGATAAGCTTAAATATATATATGTATGTATATATCAGGATCAACGAAGAAAATGAGTGATAAACAAACAAAAAAAAAATGAAATTAAAAACATGATGAAATTTGTTAAAACTCGTAAATGCTAAATTTTAAGTGTGAGAAAAATCGTAACAAAATGAACAAAAAAAAATTAATTAAATAAAAGAAAAAAGGAAAACGGAAACAGAAAAAAAAGAAGAAAATTTGCAATATGTAGACCATTTTATGGCGGGTGGGGCGACAGTTGGGAAGTGGTTCTAAAAAATATTTATATATATAATTAAAATATATATAGATTTAGCTGATTAGCGCTGTGGGAACACAATTTTCGTTACTTTATTAAAGTGTTGTAAAATAGTTTGATTTTTTTTTTTTAGAAATCTTCAACACAGCGCGTCATATCATAAATAAAATAAAGTCAAAAAAACATTTTTAATAAATATATATATATAAAACGTAATAAATTTATTAAAAAATAATTCGCAGTTCTAAAAACAAAATATTAAAAAGAAAGGAACAACATTTCATAGCTTACAGCAAAAACTAAAAAAAAAAAAAAACAAATATTTCATTAAAAAATTTACAAAAAATATAAATTAAATTGAGATCCATTTCATTGTGACATCAAAAGTTAAAAAAGTTCAAAGAATCATTTTGTCGTCTTTATATAAAACAAATATTTATATATATATATACATGCAGAAATATAGTAAATATTATAATTAAAAAAATAAAAAAACTTGAACAACTAATAAATGAATTCACATTTCAGACTTTCAAAGCAAAAGTATTAGCACTTAAGCGTCTAAAACTCTGAATAAAAAACTATATATAAACATATATATATATACTTATATAGTGAATTTTACTGCAAATATATGTATATACATATGTGTATATGCCACATGCCACAATCCAAAACGAAAATAATATTTATAAAAAAATAATTTTAAACTTGTACAAAAACAAAAAACTAAAAGCAAATAACAAAAAGTCGAGAATCTTTTGAAAAAACTTCAAAAAAAAAACACATATATTAATTGTAAGTCGTTTACATATTTATATATATATGTAGATATGTGTACACATACATATACACATAGAAGTATGCATATATATTTAATTTATATATGTGTGTGTATATGTTCACATAATGTATGCTAATGAAAAGTTTATAAATATTAAATAAAAATCAGTTTCTAATATTGCAACTTTCACATACACGCATAGATTAACACACCCACACACACACACACATATATGCATATATATTTGTATATATCTACTTATATACATATGATTAGTTCAATGAGCAAATACAATTTTTTTTTTCCTAAATTAATTTTTTTTTTTTGTTTAGTTTTAAGTTCAATTTAATTGTAATTTAAGCGTATCTATTTTGTTTGAAAAACACTCACACACATGTACTACACATACACCCACACCCCCACACACACACACACATGAACGATATTACGCTATACATAGAAACAACAAAAAACATCTAGCAATTAACTAACGATAAGTGCATTTTTTTTGGCATATCTTTTAAGCAAAACTAAAAAAAGTGAATAGAAATGATAAAAAAAAAACACACACACGGAAATCGAGAAAAATTAGTTGATAATATTTAAGTAAATATATATAAATTATATTTACTATATATACAAAAATATATAGATATATGTATATACATATATATGTAATTTATATATATTTATGTGTATGCTGCATAAATATATATATTAATTTACATTATATGTACACATACATATATGTATGGGTATATATGTGTGTATGTGCATACATATACATGTATATACATTTATATATATATATACGGATTACGCTATGTTTAAGAAAACTGGTTAATTCTTTTTTTTTAATTATAAACTAAAATAATTGTAAAAAGTTCACAAAAATATGATCAGATGAATAATATATATATAAAAACTAAAAAAAAAAACAAACTCGTTATTTTCTTTCCTTTGAAGGCACTACCTTTGACTCAAGTTATCGACTGAATGCTACCCTGTAGCGTCACAGCTCGCACTTGAACTAAGTGAGGAGTTCATTAAGTTTTCTTTTATTTTCGTTTTCAGGGTTTTATTATTTTTAGCAACAACACGATGGCTTAAAACATTCTATATTTTTAATTTATCTGCAACTTAGCAAATGACTTTTTTTAATGGCTTAGTTTGTCTTTGTTTTCAATTCATAGAGACTTAAGTTACTTATATTTGTTTTAAATATATAAAACTAATAGATTAATAAGCAATTCCCTTAAATTCAATGATATGTTATTTGAAACTCTTTTTGGTCCTATCGTTTCGCTAACTTAATTTTATTATTTATCTAGAACAAGTTAAAAGTTCGTTTCAGATATAATTTACAGAAACATAAAAACTTGCTACTGCAAAAATACAGAATCTGCTAGTTAAGTTTAAATTTAAGCTTCAAAAGCAATTGCAATTTAGAGTAAATTATTTTCCTCTTATGTTTTTAATTTATAAAAGGTTAGGAGATTCTTCTGTATTAATTTTATAGGCAGTGTTAGGTTTATAAATTTTAAATAAGCATAGCATATAAACTGATTAATTAAATAAAGTTAATGAACAGAGTAGTAAGAGGATTTTTTGCTTTTGTTCTAAGAAGTCTTTCGGTTAGCAAAAAGAAAATGATTTTTTTAAGGTTCAATTAAATTATTTTTAAATGTAGACAATCAGCAAATATTTGTAATATAAAAATGTAGACAGCCTTTGGGTTTTTATATTTAAATTAAAACAGTCTATCATGTATTAAACTAATTTTTTAAATCAATAATTGAAATGATCCTCGGGTCAATTCACTACAAAGAGACCGAGACCTAAAGCGATTGACACTGAGTATTTTGTGCTTAAACCCAATAAGACCAGGTCAACAGATGCTGTCCATAAAAACTACAGTAAGCGGCATAAGTGTGTGTACACGCAAGTGTGTGTGCGTGTGTGTGCGTGTGTTTCTTTGTGTGTTTCGCGCATAAAGCTATTCGTGGGCACGCGTCGTCGTCTTTTGCCTTTTGGAATCTTTGTGTGGATTGCAGAATTCGCGAATCTGTTTCTCTGTCTTTCCACTTCTCCCTGCTGCTTTCCTGCCTTCCCTCCTTCCTTTCTGCTTCTGGCATGCGACGACTCCTGAAAAGTAGCTTGGTCTCTGCCGCAGGGCAAGGCGCGTCAACGAGTCCGGCGGCCATCATCATCAAAAACCATTAATTCAGCTCATAAAGAGTCGCAGTCGCAGTTGCCACGCCTCACAGCGCGTATATAAAGTGTTGTATAAATATGTGCGATTGTGGATTTATTTTAAGTTTTTTAGTTATGTATACCCATTAAATGGGCAGCAGGGGTATGCCGAATGGTACTACTTTGCTTAATTTTGCTCATCACTTGACACCAACTCAGAGAATATAAGTGATAGAATTAACCAATTTGATAACAATCCCTTGAAATATCATGTCTAACTAAGAAGTACTATACTATGTACTATACTATACTATACTATACTTTACTATACTATACTATACTATACTATACTATACTATACTATATACTAAACTATACTATACTATACTATACTATACTATACTTTTTCAACTAAAAGAAAATATTAAAAAAAATATTTTATTAGCAGAATTTAATTATGCGAGTCCCTAAATTTATATCTTAGTTTTCAGTTGCTGTCAAAAATAAAATAAATTTTTTTATATAAAATACTTTAATACTTTATTCTCTTATGTTTACTGGTCCATCTTAAAGTTAACAGGTTATTGTATTGTATATAAATTAATAATTAAGAATTACTGCATTTGATTGAATTTCCTGACTATTCTTTAAATGTGCTATAAATAAAGTTATTTGTCTACTTTTTTAAACAAATTTATATATTTTTCTATACTAAATCGAAAGTGTTTTTAGTACGATAACATGGCACACATATCTTTGATCAGCATCAGCAGTCACTTTAATCCAAGTTTCTGTTTAATGGTGAGACAAATTTCAAAACTGATCGCTTATTATCTCAGCTATTTAAATAAATATATTTACTACTATAAATATGTTTCATGGAGTGAATTGTTTGTTATAAAAAGCTTAAAATTAATTGTTGTTGCAGTCAAGCAATGCAAAGGACAAACGTCTTATAGTTAGTAGCTGAATTAAAGGCTTCTAGCTACTTTTTTCATGCCATAGGTGTGTGTGTGTGTGTGTGTGTGTGTGTGTGTGTGTGTGTGTGTGTGTGTGTGTGTGTGTGTGTGTGTGTGTGTGTGTGTATGTGTGTGTGCGTGTGTGTGTGTGTGTCTCACAGTCTTAACAAGCAACAAATTCCTTTTGCCTACCGTATTTGGGGTGTGTGTGTGTGTGTGTGTAAGAGCTTTCATCTTTCTATTAATTATGATAATGAAAAATGAAAATTCATTTGCCATTTGCGGCTAATTGTCGCGTTTGTGGCACGCGCCATGCGCTAAGCGGCAATCGCCAATCGGCAATCCCAAACTGAATGCGAATTCGAATCTATTAACGTGTATCTCTCAGATACAATTTGACGCTCGTGCCTCTTTATTATCTAGCACGCGCCCACAACCAACTTGAGGCACAAAAAAAAAAGAGAAAAGAAAAAAAATAGAGACGTGGCAAGCAAACTGGCAGCCAATCCATCAATGGGCGCGTGTTGCTTATAGAATTACCAACTAATTCGGTATTTATGAGGCTTCGCCGTCGAGTGCATTGCGGCCTGGGGAGGCAGCTGACACCGCCACCGCCAGCGCTACTGCTGGTGCTCAAACTGGGCACCCGATTCTAAGCAATTGGCATAGAAATGCACTGCTCAAAACTCAGTGTTCAAACAGCAATTTGTTTAGGGACTAAAAACACTACTAAGAAACTATATTTATTTTATGTTTTTAATTTTTTAGTAAGCTTTTTTATCAAATCTTACCCTACAAGTCCACACGCCATACAACATAATGTTTTTTCTCAGTGTAGATGAAAGAGGAAGCCTGCAAATTGAGATGCTCGACGGGTGAAATTGTTTTTAATCTGCAACGGGGCGATGACTTTCCTGAGGCCTTTTCACCGCCATATAACCCCAAATATAGCAAAGGAACAACGACGACAAAAACGACAACAACAGCAACAACAGCAACAACAACAACAATGAATAGACGGAAATAGACGGCATCAAAGACGCATAAACCAAACTCAATTCCCAGCCACACGCCCAGCTCATTATTTTGATTTGGTTATATATCTCGTGGGCGTCGTTCTTGGAGTATTATCAGATTGAGCCATACGAGAAATTGGTACAACAGGCAAACAAAAATCAAAACAAACCAGATATCTGAACTGGTATAAAGCTAGTTATCTATGATTAGATCGGTTATGAACAAAATAATGAGTTCGTGTCTTAACGAGTCAATCGGAGCAACAGATTTAATTATGTAACTGACCACTGTGAATATTAAAAATAATTTAGCATAAAGGCAGAGCATTACAAATTGTTTGCTGCTAAAAATAAACTTAAATTAAAATTAAATTCTTATTAATTCTAATAAATATTAATTTTAATAACAAATTTTATGTTAAAAAAGTAAAAAAGAAAAAAATTACTAAATTAATAACTTTTCTTTAGTGTTTAAGGTTACTTAGCACTTAATATTTATTTTTAAGGAACATATTGCTATACTTAAATAAATAAAAATAATAACACTTACTTAGGCTAATTTGTGGGCTATTTATTTAAAATATAGCAACACTTTTTAATATTTATTTAAGGAAGAGATGACTCTTCTCATAATTTTGTTGTTGAATTTAAAATTTACTTATTTTAATTAAATTATTTTTAACAGTTTAAAGGTACAAATCTACCAAGCTTAATTTTTTTATTAAAACAAAGTGTTAATAAGAAAAAAATTAAATGTTTCTAATACTTAAAAATTCGATTTATATTTTTTACGACGATTTTAATTTCTAACTTTTTTTTATCATCATTAATTTATGACTTTAAACACAAGTTAAATTAAATTTAATATTGTTTGACAGCATTTTCAATCTCCATGTCGTTAAAAATTAATAATTTGAATGCCTCTAAATGTTAAGAACAATTATATTCCGCACATTAAATATTTTAATCAGATATTTGAATAAATTAATGTTAATTTTCTAAAATAAATAATATCAGACTTTTTGTTTTGCAGTTTATTTTAAACTGGGTAGCCACAGACCTTGTTTTACGAGTATATTAATTTTTGAATTTCAAATTTACAGTGTAATATATTTTTTTAACTTCCATTAATATTTAACTGTGGAGTCAAACTGCTTGAGTTGTAAATTCTTTATTTCAAAATTAAGTCTTTAGTTTAGGCATAGAAAATTCAAGTGAATAGTTTCATAAATTTTTCACAATAGTTAATATAAATAAATGGAATTACTTGTAAATATTTTAAGTTTAATTTTCCCACATTCGCAGTAAAGTGCATGCAATATTCGTCTACAATTCACTCTAAAATTATTTGTTTGCTTTTAGAAATTGCTGTTGTTGTTGTTGTTGTTGCTGGTGGTTGCCGCTTACCGATTTGACTAGCGACACGTGTGCGTTTTTGGCTGCTGCCTTTGCCGCCACCCTCTGGCTACTGCCGCCCCCTTCCGCTACGCCCCTTCCCACACCGACTTGCAGCCTTTGCCCTCCTTCGTTTCGGTTTTCATCATTCACGCTGTTCTGCCTTTTTGGCATTTTATTTATCAAGTTAATTCTTGGCTTCTGCTAATGGACAATCGGCTCTGCCAACGTCGCTGCCGTCGCTGCCGCCGCTGCACTTTGCTGATAATGTGCGGCGTGTGTGTTTATTATGATTTCTAGCACGTAAGTTCCGCTCACCCCCAGCCCCCAGTCCCCAAACTCCACTCAATTCTCTTTTGAAGTTGCCCGCCATTAAAGGGCTAACAAAAAAAAATAAAAAATAAATGTCTTATTAATTCTCAACTTATGCTAAACATAAATTCAGTCTTTGGTGAAATTTTGTGCACGTTTGTCTAATTGATTAATTGTCACTTGGCTGGCATTGTAAATTTACTAAACAAAAATGTATGAATTATTATATTTATATTATAAAGATTTGTGATTTTTTTCCACTGTTAGCCAATCGTTGAATCTTTGTTTTCTTTTGTCACTTAGCCTGATAAATTTGACACGCAGGAGCGTAGAGCCGCAAGAAAAAAAAGTAAATAAATAATAAAAATATGAAAATAAAATTCTGTGAGGTCAAAAGTCTTGAAAGCCTGTGCTGAAAAGAGTTGAAATAACAAATTTAAAACGATGGAGACGAAAAACATTTATCAAGCTATCAATTAATTAGCTTTTCGTTGCACCTTTCGAGCCAAAGTTCTTTTAAAAAAATACTAACTTAATACTGAAAAAGTCACACATTTATTTTAGTTTTTTTTTTTTGATTAAGTTCGAATAGCAACGATTTCTATTAAATTGTTATTATGTTGATAAAGTTGTGCCAGTTGAAATACTGAAAACTGAAAACGGAAGAAAAATCAACAAAAGTCTTTTATAATTTCGTGTTTTTTTTCTGATTTTTTTTTGGGTGATTCCAGTCTGCAAAGTCGCCTAACAAAAGGCTCAGCTTAATTTGATTAATTAGTATAAAAAATGTTTTCAAAAAATGCCCATAAAAATCTATGTGAGTGTGTGTGCTGAGTGCTGTGTGTGTTCATGTGTGTGCTTGTGTGTGTTTTTGTGCGCTAAGACCACAAAATGTAGCATTAAATTTTTTGGAATGTGCTACTTGTATTGAAAAATGGCCACGACAAAGGCGAATCGTTAACGAAATTCGCTTAAATAATAATATATTATATCCACATACGATAAGTATGCATATAAAGCGTGAGATTTAAGTTGAAATATTTATTCGACGTTTCTTTTTTATTTTCTTATATGTTTTTTTTTTTTTTGATTGCTGCTCTGCTATTTTTACAATAACAGAAACAACAACAGCTGGCAGTCAGGCATTATTGTTTTTTAAATACATATTTAAATGACTCTTCGATAAATGCGATAAATAATGCAGTTCTCTCGCTCTCGCTCTCGCGCTCTTTCCCTGCCTTCCCTCCCTCCTGCTCTCACGCTCTTTGATTTTTTGTTTTTATTTGAAACTGGCAACTCAACGTCGTCGTTGACGTTGTCGTTGTCGCTGGCATTGCATAAATTTCAGTTTTTAACACACGCACAACAAAGAAAATGAGCTGACAAAAAAGCGACAGAAAAATAAATTCAACAGCAGCAACAGCAACAACAACAACTGCCACCACCGAACAGTGTCCACAAAATATACGCATGCAAACTGTTCCCAGTGTTGCATTCCACATACCAGTCACACGTCCCACAGTCACACGTTCCACATGTGCGACATACGCTGCGCTGCTCGCACTGCTTACAGCTGCTCGCTCGCACAGTCGTGGGGCGTTGCCAAACGTCGACGTCGGCGTCGAAGTCGACGCAAGCGTTAAATTGTCGCCATTGCAGTTGTTGTTGCCCAGCGTAGAGCACGCGTGCGAGCGAGACAAACGTACTGCCGCTTGTCTGTGTGTGGTTTGGCTGTGCATGTGGCTCTCTCTGTGTGCGTGTGTGTGTTTGTGTGACAGTACATATAGCCTTTGCGTTGCTTACATTAACATTGTGTGCCCCTCCCCCCCCATGCCTTACCGTTACCCGATCGATTCACCCCCCCTCCCCCTCTGTGCCACCTTCAACGTTTTGCCTCGCACTTCAAAGTCACAATTTTCTTCTTCAAATTTGTTTGCTGGGCGCAGGAGGAGTGGGTGCAGGGGGAGGGGTTTCTGGGGGTGGGGGCTTGTAGGCAACCCGAAACCAAGGATATTTCTCTCTTTTTCTTTTAACAGTTTTCGTTTTTTCTGTTGCTTCTTCTTCTGCTTCTGCTTCTGCTTCTGCTTCTCTCTGTCGCTGCTTATTTCCAAGAATTTTTCTTTGGCATGTGTACGCTTTGCCTTCTTTTACTTTTCTTTTACTTTTTTTCTTTTTAGGTTTTCTTTTTTTGTTTTTTTTCTCTTTTTTCGCTTACTTTTTTTTTATCTTCATTTGCTGGCAATTTTTCTTTTCATTTACCCAAAGCAGCCAACGCCAATCAAGCCCCATTGCCACCTAACCCGAACCCGTGCACGAACCCCAATCGGTACCCGAAACAGAAAGCTGCCTCGTTCATGGCAGGGAGCGCACACTGTACGAGTGTAACGGCGTACATAAGCAGCAACGTGTCTCTAACCCTCACGTCCCGACCGTACGTAGTAGCAAATACATAAAACTCGCAGGGTTTGTAGGGGTAGGTAGGGAAGGAATGGAGGGGGAGGGGGAGGGAGGAAGGGAAAGCAGAGGAGGTAAGGAACGTAGGCAGCTTGTTCTATGGCCAGCCAGCAGATAACGAACTAACTAACTAACAAGCATTGATATCACAGCTCCGAGTGCCTGACTTTGTCCTCAACTCCACATCCAAATCTATAGCTAGTATGGACACACGCGTCCACATTCACATTCACCCCACTACACACATTCCCAACTGTATCTACATCTCTCACTCCTTATCCGTATCTGTATCTGTATCTGCATCTGCATCTGTGTGTTGTGCATGCATCTGCAATAGCATCTGCAACTACATTGTTCCAGTTACCAGGGCTACCGTTTTGACCGCCCTGCGCATTAAATGTTGTCTGATTAAGGTCCCAAAACTATTCACACTACTGTGAACTGTAAGTTTTGCATGATTCCATTCCATTCCATTCCATTCATAACGCAGCTTATGCCACAATCCCAACGCTTTACATATTTTTTTTAAAAATATATTTTCAAACATTTTTTTATGTATGCGTATATGTTTTAATTATTTATGTTTTAAGAAACATTTACTAGTTACTTGTTGTTTGATTGCAGTGTTGAAAGGTTTATTTTTTTATACATTTTGCAGATTTAAAAAGTGGCATAAAATAGAAAAAAATGTGACTTTAACGGTTATTTTAAAAATGAAATGCGCTGATAAAGTTTTAAAGCAAACTATAGAGTTATTAAATAAAGTGCTTTAATTGGTTTGGAAAACTAAGAAAATGTTTAAATAATTCTTAAACTGCAAATATTTTGGTTTTCAAAATGACTGGAATAAGCAGAAGGTTAGAGTACCGAGCTAAAAATATTTTAATAAAATAAATAAATTATATTTTGATTATATTTCTTTATATAAATCAAGTTAATACACTTGTCTTTTATGTAATAAATTTTTTAAACATAAAAATAAAATATAAGCCATATTTTTATATTTTTAAAATCATTTTTATAATTTTGAACACTAACTCTACTTGGTCTTGCTTATTATCTTGACTTCTTTCATATCTTTTTGTATTTATTTATTCCACTCTTATTAATCATTTTAAACTTAAATCAGTTGACATAACTCACTTTTAACTATTCTATACAAAGCCTGAGTTATTATTTTAATTTTCTATGCTATGAGTGTACTTAAATTCTATGTAAACAAATCGCAATTGAACTTGAGTTAATTTGTGTACTTGCAAAATCAAGAATTCCAACCAAGCGAAAATGTCAAACGAAATTTGTTGCGGAATTCGCAAACAGGTTGGATTTAGTATAAATATTAAAGTTAGACCTAGATCTGCTAAGGCCTAAGTCTAAGCTACTTATAAAAATATGTTTATTTACATATATATATGTATATATATCCGTAAAATCGTTGTCAAGTTGTGTTATTTTTCTCAGTCAAAGATGACACCGAAATCAAATTTTCAGTTGACAGTTGTCAGTTTTCAGCTGTTAATTTTTCAAAGACTCACTTGTTGTTCATGTTGTTATTAGTTTAAATAAGCTGTTGTTTTAGTTGTTGATTTAATTTCTGTAATTTGTTGCATAAAAATAACAACAAGAAGAGGGAGAGGGCAACTTCCAAGTGCTGTCCTCCAATTTGCTACCTGTCATTATAAATAGTAGTTGTTTGCTGTGCCAGTGTGTGTGTGTGCGTTTGTGTTTGTGTATTTGCTTTTAAGCATTAACATTTTGAGTTCTCAATTCATTTGACTTTTCATTGCAAATGCCAGGGTATTATCCACACGCTTTTAAATTAATTAAATGCAGAAGAGCAGCCCGAGGCGCAGCAACAACAGTAGAGCACAAAAACAATACAGTTAAAAGACGAGAGACAAAAAAGGAAAACAGCAAAATAAAAAAAAGTAAATGAAGTTCAGTGAATGAAAGCTTAAAGGTGTGTGTGTGTGTGTGTGTGTGTGTGTGTCGAATGGAAACCAAGTCTGGTAGTCAAGCAGTCACTCGCACTTATAAATAGGCGACGACATCGTCATCGACATCGACGAGTTGAGAGATCAGCCCGCCCTCGGGGGTAGTTTAAAATCCAGTCAGTAACCAACTGGCAGCAACCCACAAGCAACACAAGCAACATAGCCCACAACCCACAGCCTAGAAGCAACAAACCAGCAATCCACAATCCACAATTCACCATTCAGAGTTCACAGTTCGGAATTCTGAATCAAAAACAAACGCAAATGAGCATTTGTCCTGCACTGTCGATAAACGTTGATTATGAGCACATCCTGATGAAGTAATGACCGAAGCGACAGTGCTTACATTCTAGCCAATTTAAAGCTAGAATTGGTGTTGTGTTTCTATGAGGTACACTGATAGGCACGCTTAGAATTACACTTAGAAAAGACTTAGTTGGTTTGTAAGCCTCTGTTTAAGTACTAAATAAAAAGTATATACAGTTTTTTAATAAATAATTTAAAATATTTATTAAAACAAACCAAAAATTGCTTCAAGAATTTTAAATACATTTTTATGATCGTAAGATATTTTTAAGTAGTTTGTTTTTATTTAAAAAATAGTATAGTATTCTAAAAAGTACTTCTTGTGTTCAATTTAAATTATTTAATCTAATTATTTTGATGTCAAAATGAAGTGTTAATGAATAGTAAAATATTTATAGCTTATTTTAAAAGCTAGCCATTTTTAAAGCCATTTCAAAAGCTCTCTAATCTATTTCGGCAAATATTAAAGTCCCTTTAAGTAGGTCTTCAAGAAATAGAGTATATGCATAAAAAAATAATGCTTAAAAAATAGTTAAATATAATTATTAGAAGATTTAAGTTGTTTGTTTTTTACGTTTAAGCTTATACATTTTTGTTCTATTTTTAACTACTTAATACAATATTCTATGGAACTACTAAATTTCGTTTCCTAAATCGAAAAACATAATAAAAATAATGTAAAGACATTTTATTAAAACTTATAATTAAATTAAAGCAAAAAATACGTAAACTAGAACATTTTGTGTATCTGATTTTATTACCTTCTTAAAATTTGTCTCATAATTTAATAATAAGATAATTTAAGATAATTCAAAAAATACAATACTTTGTTTTTTTTTAACATGTTATGTATTTTTATTTTTAGCTATGTTTTTTTTATAATCAATTAGCTGTTTAAAATCACGAATTGCTGACAACACTGCAACTGGCCTTTACTACGATAAGCATCTACACTCTCTCTCGCTCTCTCGCTATCTCCGCTGGCTGTCTGCCTCTTTGCATCTCTTTCTCGCACACACACACACACACACACACGCACGTTGACTCTTTGTGTTATGCTAATTGGCATATGCTCAATTAGGCTCTGTGGCAACCCTGGGCAACTAGAAGGTAGTTCAAACGATGCCAGGTATGTCGGCTGATTAGATCGGGGTAACTAATTCAAGAGGTGAGGCATTATTCATTGCGCAAACTTGGATTTTGCATTATGTTGCTAGGCGCTGGCATTAGCCAAACAGAGAGCAAGACAGCGAGTGGTGGAGGGGAAGGGGAGAAGAAGGGGAGAAGAAGGGGAGGAGAAGGGGAGAAGAAGGGGAGGAGCAGGGGCGCAGAGACAAAGAGAAAAGATATTAACTGGAAATTGTTTGCGTTCTGGGGTTAAAGATAAGATTAAGGTTTGTGCAAGGGAGGAGTGTAGCCTGGTATCATCCATAAGTATCATCATTATACACAGACGACACATATGTGCACAATTTTTAAGATCACGGCAACTGATAACAGTGCGTCTAATTGACAGCTTAGCCACTTATCGATAAATGTATCGAATTAGAGCTGCCTGCGTGGGCTTTTAATGAAGTCAAGTCAAGCTGAGTTGTAGGATAACAAATCAAAATGATTAAGCAAAACTACTAGAGGTAAAAGCTAAAGGACAGCGAGCTGACTGTAAAAGTCCTTGGACTGCTTTTGGCTTAAACATATAGACTTATTTTAATGAATCAAATGTTTTCTATGCTCAGAATAAGTTTTGGAGCAATTTTTCAGTATCTGGGCTGAAACCATTGATATCATTTGGAGTTGTTAGTTTTTGGTGAATATATTTCAAGTTATTCAGCAACTTTTTGGTGTACTCAAACCAAGGAAGAAACATTTGAAAACGGTTTAAACCAAACTACAGCTGTTTGGGGTATATAAAAGTAGAGCAAATGCATTAAATGTGATTTTAGCATAGAAATCTTAGTAAACACACATACTTCTTGCTTACAAATCACTGACTTTGACCGATTTGACCTATGTGACTATAAAGTATGACTACTGTTCTACAGACTAGGCCCCAAACTTGTGATCGATATGAATTTTAAATACAGCAAAAGTCGAGTTCCATTGTTGAGGCACAAACGTAACGCCATTTTGTCAAAAGAGCAAAGAAATCCAGCGAGAGAGAGAGACAGCAGTAATGCTAGAGTGAGAGGGCTAGATAGCGTTTTGGCATATTAAATTACCAGATATTGCCTAATTGAAATGTTTGGCCCATTTTGATGGTCTTTTTTTCAGTCTCTTTGTTTGCTGTTGACGCGTTTCGTATTCGAGAGATCGAGAGATCGAAAGAGATCTCTAATCGCGCCCAAGTGAGAAATGTCAATGGCAAAATGGCTTGGCTTGGCTTGGCTTGGCTTGGCTTTGCCTCCATATCGATAAACAATGGCAATATCAGCGTCTCGTGCACCTATTAAATAGTCGACTGGCATAACCCAGCACCGGCAATATCATCAACAGCGATCGTGTCGCCATCAGGCAGCACCCAAAACAGCACAACAAACACAACACACAACACACAAAACACAAAACATTTAAACAATAGAAAATGGGCAATGAGCAGATGAGTTGAGTGCATTTTTGAAAGCCGATCGTTTGATTGACAGCCAGGCAAAGACCCTGTCAGGCCCCTGAACTGAGTACGTCAACGGAGGCGCAAAAGAAATTGGAACTATCAGCACAAGGCACAGTTTTGGGACAGGCCGAAACAAGCAGGCACAGGCTGAGACAGGCAGGGACGCGTCCAAACCGAGATCAGTTTATACCGCCAGCCAAACTTTGTGATCGAGGTGTTGATTGTCAGAGACTTGAAAATTGATCGAGTAAAGCAGAGAGAGAGAGAGAGAGAGAGCGAGAGCGAGAGAGAGACGGTTGCTGGCTAATCAAGTAGCTGCCGTTCTATTGTTCTCGCTTGATCCATTAGGGATTCCATGGAAATGTGAAATTTGATCGTGAATGATTGAACTATTAACACCAACACTTGTTACTCACGATCCGCTCACAATCACCACAGAAGCTTCAACGAAATCTCGTAATCATTTCAAGGGCACTGATATAGTCAATTAAAACTGCGATCATTAGTTTCAAAAATATTATTACTTGTTAGTTGTAAAAACCCCGAGACAACACGATCATTGTTTATACTACGATTTGTGTTTTTGCGTGGTACATGTTTTTGCTGACGTCACGGAACTGATTGCTGGATGCAAAATAAATTACAACTAAAATCTTTCAAATTTCTTTTACTATTTTAATTGCTTTAAATAGTCGTGTGTTTTGGAAGTGTCTTTAGATTTTTTTAATGAACGGAATATTTATTTAAATTCCACTTTTTACAGCAAAATCTAAAATTAATTAAATTTAAAATGTGTAAAGTTTAGTAATCTGTTGCATATGTAAACCATTAGGAATCATTTCATAAATGTAGCAGCATAAATAAATAAATTATTTTGTAAATTAAAAAAATAGACTATAAGAAATATATAAATAAAAAAATTTACAAAAATATAAAAATTATACAAATATTATATTATATTATATAATGTTATTAATTGTTATACTTTTAAGTTTTTAAACATGACTGAAGGAATAATGAATAATGAATAAATTGAAAACATGAAAATGTTTCAAATCAACTCAAAATATTCTTGGAATGTTTAGTGAAATTTTTAACCTACTGCTTAATTTGATTAACTAGGTAAATATAATTAAATATATTTTTAAATAAAACTTAGACTTAATGTCTAAAAATACACTTAAGTATAGAATCATACACATTATTATATTTTTATATAATAAAAAATATTTAAATTGAATTGATTTTTCTTTAGGCTAGACATTAAGAGCTTGAGGGAGTTGAACAAGGCAAAATTTGACTTTAGTCAATTGAAATTAAAGCTTAGCTTACAAATTAATCTATTTTCCATATAATTTTTTATATAGAATATATATATTTGACCGACTTTTCTTAGGTCAAAACGTAGGGTAGTTTGAAACGAGTTTGTTTGACTCGCCAGCTAAATCAGATTAATTTGTTAATTAATTATAATGCCCAGCAGATCGGGAGTTTGTTAAAGTTGAGTATATGTAATTATGGGTGAGTTGACTTTGTGGCACTAACCAGTTGGTGGCATGCCGCCATTTTGTTTATCAATAAACTGATTCTTAAAAAACGATCCCCAACGAACTAAGCGTCCAATTAGCTCTGCTCTCTGCACGCTGCACCTGAAGTTGGAGAAGAAGGAAAAGAAGGAGAAGAGGAAGAGGAAGCACTTGCAGCTTTAACACTTGGCATGCAATGCGGTCGCTTGGGCCACGGGTATCTGGTGACAACGGACCAAAAGATACAGCTACAGATACAAATACGGAGCTATAGATAGTCAGATGTTGGTTGGTTGGTTGGTTGGCTGGTTGGCTTCAGGGGGATGTAAAGGGGATGTAAGGTGACTGAAGGGGGTTCAAGCGGGTTGCCATTGCAGGGGGCGTCTCTTGTAATAATGTTGGTGTAACTACGGCCAAGAAAAACGCCAACATAAGCGGCCAAGGTATTATTTTTAAGCTCTTCCTCTCATTGTCTGCCCTCCCAGAGGCGAACCCGAGACCGAAGACCAAGACCAAGATGGAGACCAAGAAGCAGGGAAAGAAGACCAAGATGTTGACGTTGACGTTGATGTTGGTTGGTTGTTTGGTTGCTTGCTTGGTTGCGTTTTCTTGCTGCTTTTTAGACCCTGTATGCAAGAAGAGCGAAGTGGGTGTATGGGGTTTGCCAGAAAGAGGGCTGGTATACAGAATATATATATTCTCTATCAGTTACAGTATATGAATCGATAAAACAATGTTCATTTGTTCACATATCAGTGATTTTTAGAGATTAAGCTACAAAATTGGGTTAACCCTCAAACACCCCTCAACCCTCACATAGCATGAATATAATATGATTTAATATATGATAAAAACAAACCTATAAGTACATATATCTAAATATTTTGTATTCCAAAATATTTTATGATCCCATTAGAAGTACGCGGTCTGTATCAGTCGACTCGCTCAACGCCAGCCCTTTCAGCTAGTTTTACTTGAGTTGTCGGCAGATCGAACTAAATAAATGTGTATTTACTTGTAGTCGAGTACATACTCGTATTCGTATTCGTATTGTATTCGTGTTCGCAGTCGTACTCGCTTTCAATCTGGGTGGGTGCAATGTAATTCAAAACCTGCGCTGCGACCCAAAGCTCAACTGGAAGTGTATTAAAAAAATATCGAATGCGACACAAGTAAACTGCTGGCAAAGCAGCCATTTTCCCGCTAGTTTTAAAAATACAAAACTAAATTACTTTAAGATAGATAGATAGATAGATAGATAGATAGATAGATAGATAGATAGATAGATAGATAGATAGATAGATAGATAGATAGATAGATAGATAGATAGATAGATAGATAGATAGATAGATAGATAGATAGATAGATAGATAGATAGATAGATAGATAGATAGATAGATAGATAGATAGATAGATAGATAAATTTAATTAAAATCGTCTAGCATTTTTCCAGCTTGTTTCAAGTCTCTTACAAATGACAACACTGTGCTCAAGTAGCAGCAACAAATGAAAGAATGAGAAACAAAAAGATTTGTATAGATGTATTTGTATTTGTGTTTGTGTTTGTAGTTGTATTTGTATTTGTATTTGTAGCATATAAATATATAAATGAAAATAAAAGAAATATGTCAATGAATTCCAAATGCCTGACGACCACGACGACGCGTCCAGCGACTTAGTGTGGTCCAGAGTCGGACACTGGACAACAAAACAGCGATGGCGATGCCGATGCCGATGTGGCAACGTGCAACGTGGGACGCCATTGCCGTCAGCGTCACATTGATGGACGCAGCTTAAGTTTTTTTTTTCCTTCTTTTTTTTTATTATTTGCCCCCAACTCGAGTTGTGTTTCTGTCTCTATCGCTGTCTCTGGGCCTGACCATGTCTCCGTTTCCGTCCACATGCCCCGTCAGCTATCCCTTTCCCTTTCGCTTCTCCGTTGCCGTCTCCAGCGACGACTTTGACTCCAACTCCGAGTTGTTGTTACTTGAGTTTTGATGAGGAAAAATGTGTGCTCTAATTGACAGTTTTTAGATTTTAATCTTTGGCGCAGCAGCAGCAACAGCTACACTGACAGAAACAAAAGTAACTGACTGGCCGAAGAATAAATAAATTAGCTTTGTAGCTATTTAAAGTGGTCTCGAGTTTACTGACATCTACTGCCACTTTTTTGACAGTGTACGGTCAACCGTCTGTCCCAAAAGGTACAGAGTTTTATGCCACAGGAGGGGCAACAACTCACCTCTACTCCTCTGCCCCCTAGCCCCATCTGCACCCTGTTGAATTTGACTCCTCTTGTGTCGCTTTGCTTAATGCATTTTCAGCGTTTTGAACGCCCATGCGTAGTCCACATAACAAGAGGAACAGCAGCTCCAATAGCTACCGGCTTATGACCACCAACAATGACAGAATGAGTGTATGAGCGTATGAGTGTGCGTGTGTGTGTGTGTGTATTCATACTCGTTTATTCATTCATGCATCGCATATGCTCTTTGTCAATTAAGCAATCAGCAGGAAGTTTGCCGCGCACTTTGCCTTATCACTTCACTCAGCTGAGGAGATCTCTGAACTGAGTTGGACCCCATCAACATGACCCGCTCCTGCCAACTCCCTACTCCTGCTCCTACCACTACACCAACCCCACTCCCTCCCTTTGGGCTGCCTGGATAGCAAATCACATCATCAAAGCCGACTCAAAGAACAATCCTCGACTTTGACACTTGACGTTGTCGTCGGCGATTTTCATATTCGCAGCCCTTTTTAGTTGGCTCTTTTTGCAGAAAGGAAAAAAATACAATTTCGATATATATCTCCATACGTAATACGTATGTATATAATAAAAAGCGAAATGAAATGAAAAGAATGTTGAGCCGCATATTAAATACCACCGCCTGAGCTCAAGTGTCAACAGAGTCAGCGAGCGGCAAAACAGACTCCACACGTACTCTGCAAGCCGTTGGAGTGTGTGTGTGTGTGTGTGGGGGGTGGAGGTGGAGGGGGAGGGCGTTACGGGTCTGAAGACTGGCAATAAACAGGAGGACAAGCCGTAACTCCTCCGACCCGTAAACGGCGACCACCCGCAGCGTAATTGAATATTTCGAGTGTAAAAACCGCACCCGATTTGTCTGTGTGTAAGGCAGTGGGTTGAGGGTGGAGGTGGAGGTGGTAGTGGTGTGTGTGTGTGTGAGGACACAACTGTCTCCCAGCGCACAATGGTGGAAAATTAGCCAAGAATAAAATTATAAAATATATAAATTAAATAATTTAAGTGTAGATTACAGACAGAAAAGCCAAAAAGATATAAAAAAATATTTTTAATTAAAATAGGCTTTTGATTCTTTAACCAACTTAAAAACACATTTGAGACTAACTGAGAGAGTGAAAAATTAAATATTAACAAATTAAATGTGACCGATCAGAGGTCCATCAAGATATAAAACTACCAAGAAGCTGATCCAGGAAAATTCTTTTCAGCCTGTGATTAAAGGAAATGTCAGAGGGTATAGGAAAATAATTATAAAATATATTTACAAATGTTAAAAAAATAATCAACAAATTTAGAAAGACCAAAATAAAATAATTGTGAGCTGAAAAAAAGTGTTGAAAAAGTGGATTTTGTTTGGTATTGAACCCCGAATTTGTAACCTAATTAAATTTTGATTAATTCAGTGTTAATAGTTTCAAAATCTCCACATACACTCTAAAACACACCTAATTCTATAGCTTATTTCCATAATATTTAAAAGACAAAACGATAGTTCATTTTCTGTAAAATAATAGGGTGTGCTGTAGTCGTGCCTTCTCCCAACTACTTTTGTTTTATAGAGTATTGAACTATCTTTTAATGCTACGATTAGAAATTAATATGATTGATGAAGTAAATAAGTGTGCACGAATTGTGCTAATCGTACCACTGTGCAGCCAACCAATAGAACAAGTGGGCGGCTGAGCGAAACGGGGCGTGCCAGGAAGGTCTACCGCTGGGTCTATGTTGAGTTGAAGATGCCGGAATTGTGGGCTGTTGAAGGGGGTGTAGCGGGGTGAGTTGAGGGCGGAGGGGGTGGTAGTGCACACACAATAATGACGGCCTTTTTTTTGTACGCATGTGTGTGAGTGCGAGTGCGAGTGCAGCAACAAAAGTCAAGTCAGTTTATTATTAAAAAACACAAGTACAATAAAAATGTATAATACAAAAAAATCAAAATAATAATAATGAGCATCATAATGATGTTGTGTGTAAGTGTGACTGTGTGTGAGTGTGTACTGTGACTACAAAGAAGGCGCTGCCAGCGACAATAACACAAAGAAGAAGCAGCAACGTGAATAAAGGATGCGAATTTCGCTAAGAGTGTGTGTGTGTGTGTGTGGAAATGAGAGCACACCGAGTGGCAAACAGCGAGAGCGAGAGAGTGCGCTCTTAAGTAGGGTTGCCAACAACATGAATTGCTCATTTAGATTTAGAGAACCACTCGAGGAGCTGTGTAGTGCTCCTCGGCGAAATGTTGGAGATGAGAGCAACAAAAAATGCGAAAAACAAGGACAATTGCGTCGCGTTGAGTGGCGCATAACAAGTCGGCGAGTCGCGGCAAGTCGAGTCAAGTCGTGTCAAGTCGAGTCGTGTCAACTCGACCAGAGTTGCAAAAATAAAAAAAAAAAAAACAAAATGTTCAAACAATTGGAATCTGTCTCCTGAAATCCTTGTGCCAATTTGCCCCACTGTGCTGCCCAAAAGCAGCAAGTGCCACCTGTGCCCTCCACAGCCAAGTCATCTCAACGCATATTTGTCTTTGGCTTTTGCTCTTTCAGCTTTCAGCGTTTGC
Organism: Drosophila arawakana; assembly: GCA_018151165.1. NCBI lineage: Eukaryota > Metazoa > Arthropoda > Insecta > Diptera > Drosophilidae > Drosophila > Drosophila arawakana. Next base: position 12,105,989 of record JAECWX010000002.1, read on the forward strand.
CCAGCAGCTTAAAGGGCCGTCATTACTATCATCATCATTGTTATCATCATTATGATCATTATGCTCATCGCACTTGTCATCCAAATTGTCGTCATAGTCACTGTCTTTATCAGCAAAGTCGTCAGTTTTAGGTTTTAGCATTTCAGGTCCAAACATGCGCAGATCAGTGCCAAATCCGCAGGGCAACCAAATGGATTAGTCCGGGGACTTAATACGATAAGTCCTAAGCACGTGATCATCGCGGCCTTATGTTACTTGGAACAGATTAGGTGGCAGCCCTGGCAAGCGGTTTGATCTCTATTTGGATCAGCCGAAGCGCAGACAGCACTAACCAAAGGACAACTCACAGCTGAGAACTGACAACTCACAGCTGAGAACTGGGAACTGACAACTGTTATCTGTTATCTCACACAAAAATTACAAGTTTTAATTATTTTTTTCACACGCTCTCCCTCTCTCTCTCTCTCTCTCCCCCTCTCTCTCTCCCACTCTATCTTAATTCATCTATCAATCAATCTTTGCCTTTTATAAAATTATATTTTCCCACTTATTCTAAGTCTTAATTTTGTCTTAAAACTAAATTAAGCAATAGCTTGATGTTAATCTTTTGCATAGTTATGAAAATATAATAATTTATACACAGAGAAAAAAATGACGTTCTAAAATTAAGTTCGAATGACCTTAATTTAAGTATTTTTCATTCTTAAAAAACATTCTCAGTTTAAGTATGTATTACTTAAAATGAGCATGAAAATTCTTCAAACAAGTGCAATGTAACTTATAATAAGAGTAAATGATCTTGAATCAAGTATTTATAGGAAATTACTTGATATGAGCACGAAAATTCTTAATTTAAGTTCGGTGCACCGGTTCAAATCCCATATTGGACTGAAAAAAAAATTTTTTTTTCCTTTTTTTTTATTTTTTTGGCCTTCTGTTAAATTGTTTTGTGTTAAATAATATTTACTTTTAATTAATTGCTGTATAAACATATTTAAACAGCATTTATCAAAAGACAAGATTTTTAATCCTTAAATCAAGAATTTTAAATCTTATATCTAAGTCTCTCTAACTTAAATTAAAATGATCGACTCTTGAAACAAGTAGTATAAAATCTTAAATTAAGATTTATTTAATCTTAAAACCAGATTGCGCTTACTTTAACTATACTATTATTATTTTTTAATAAATTAAATCATAATAATGGTAATTTTCAGTACAAATTTACTAAGAAAATAAAAGATACTAAATTTAAGAACATTAAACTTAAACTAAGAATGCCCATTCCCAATAACAAAAATAATCCACACAAAAAAACATACAATTCAACCAAAAATGTATTTGTGTGTATTTGTGTGAATTTCCATGTTTTGCTTTGCTTCGCGCTGTACATGTGAAGGCAGCGCGGCGGCAGAGCTAAAGCCTATGAGCCTAGACCAAAGACTGTACCGACCACTACATGCACACGCAAATACACATAATTTTGCTCTTCTTCGACGCGCCGATCGTCGCGACAAAAATTGAAGTAACGGTGAATGTCGGTCGAAATTCTTTAACATGCATAAGAAACGTTCAAGTGGGAAAGAAAAAGAACGATTTTTTGTTGCATCTTCTGGCTAATTTCGCAATTCCCTCTTCATCACATCGTTGTGTATGAAATGGTTTTGCTTGCATTATTAAAATATAGTTGCAAGTGAGATGTCAGAGCCGGAGAAAAATAATTTTGTGAGTGTTGTATTAAGTGACGAAGATGAGTTGGAGCGTCTGTTAAATGAATTTAATTTAATAGAGTTGCTGCCTTATTTGCAAGGTAAGTAAAAAGTGCAAAAAAAGTGAAAGTGAAAAATAACAGTGGAACTCAGCTTTTTTTTAAACTAATTTGCATTTATAGTTGCTGCAACTTAAAAACTATGAACAATGTTAAAAAAAACTTTAAACATTAATAGTTTTTTAGTTACAGCAAATAAATAAATTATATTAGAAGTGTACATAAACATGTGCATTTTTATTTGTGCATGCATATCTAAATTACATACATACATATGTATATACATATTGGCGTTTAAACATTCGGCACATAACAAGCTGAAGTTCAATTATATACACTTGCTCTCATATCTCTGCGTACACTTGAAAAAAAATACTTTTTTTAAGTTTGACCCTTAATAGCGCTCGAAAGAAATAAGATATTGGACTTATTCTTTTTATATTTGATTATTTAAACCTTTTACTTAATACATATTTAGACATTTTTTCAACAAATAAAACCAAAAGCTTAATATAATTAATAATAAAAAACATTACGAAAAATAGTCTTTCCAAAAGTCTGCGTACACACAAAAAATAACATAAAAAATTCTGCGTACAACGCTTTTCCAAAGAATTTTAATATTTTGTTGGATAGCCTTTTCTCTTTAGAACCTCCGATAGTCGTCTTGGCATTGAATCCACAAGCTTTCTGGTATCCTCAGCGGTTATTTTGGTCCATTCCTCCATGATAACATCCTTCAGCATTTTTTTCGATGTAATGGTGTGCTGTCGTATCCTGCGCTCAAGCAAATCCCACAGATGCTCTATAGGATTTAGGTCAGGAGATTGGGGTGGCGTGGGCAACTGCTTTTTAACGTTGTAGAGCAGCCAGAGCTTTACATTGTGAGCCGTATGCTTTGGATCATTATCCTGCTGAAAGTAATAATCACTTTCAATCCCTAATTTTTCGGCACTCTGTTTCAAATTCTGATCCAAGATTTATATATAGTCCTTGTGATCCATCGTTGACTCTATAAACGTCAAATTTCCAACGCCACTAGCCGCCATTGACCCCCACACCATTACTCCACCTCCACCATGTTTTACAGTAGGAACCAAATTTTCCTTTTCGAAGGCTGTTCCTCTTTTTCTCCATACCAGCTTCTTTCCTTTTATGCCAAATATGCAGAACTTGCTCTCATCCGAAAAAATAACCTTGTTATAGAAGCTAACAGGCTTGGAAATGTGCTCATTTGCGAAGTCCATACGTTTTTTTTTTTGTTAACTTTGGATATATGGGGCTTCCTATGGGCAACTCTGCCATTATAGTCCGCCTTCTTCCAAATTCGCCGAACAGTTTGATCCGAGACTGTTTTCTGAAATCTTTCGGCCACTTCAAGACGGCCTTGGTGGGCGGTAATCCTTGGATTTGGAGGCACCAGTTGAACCACACGCTTTTTTCCCTATCTGTTAGAATAGATGGACGACCAGATCGGGGCTTCGATGAGATGGAGCCTGTTGAAACATAGTTGTCATCAACTCTCTGACATGAGGAATGACTTCTGTCAACTAATCGGCCAATTTCTCGCCAGGATTTGCCCTCCAAACGGAATTTTAAAAATAATTTTCGCACTTCAACGCAGATCTCTTTTCCTTTCATGTCCATGATGCAACGCGTGTCAAATTTTAAAAATTTTTTTTGCAAATTAACAAAAAAATAAAATATAGAACGAAGAATAGATAGAAGACGCTGAAAAAGTTAACGGTAATCGCAAATTCCCACATTGTACGCAGAGTTTTTTGTGTGTACGCAGACTTTTGGAAAGACTATTTTTCGTAATGTTTTTTATTATTAATTATATTAAGCTTTTGGTTTTATTTGTTGAAAAAATGTCTAAATATGTATTAAGTAAAAGGTTTAAATAATCAAATATAAAAAGAATAAGTCCAATATCTTATTTCTTTCGAGCGCTATTAAGGGTCAAACTTAAAAAAAGTATTTTTTTTTCAAGTGTACGCAGAGATATGAGAGCAAGTGTATGTATATCAATATACATAAATATAAATTGAACTTCAGCGTGTTATGTGCCGAATATTTCAACGCCAATATGTATATATGTATGTATGTAATTTAGATATGCATGCACATACGTATGTATGTATGTTTATGTATGTAAATATATGTTAACGTAAAAAAGTGAAAAATTGCGCTTGCTGTTTCTTTCCAAACATGAAGCCGTTCCTGGACAATTTTTTTTAACCAGCATTAAGTTTTAATTACTCAAATTGTTTAGTTTATGTTTATGTTTATATATGTGGAAAAATAAACAAAAATAAAAATAAACATGCAATTGCATACATAAATATATATATATATATATATAATAAAATATATATATATATATATATATATATTCACATATATAAACATGCATACAAATACAAATATACATAGCTTCTAAAGTGTCTTATGAGAGCCTTCGGTATTTGGAAAGATCAGACTTAGAGGAAGTAATTCCTCCTGTAGGTTTGAGAGTAACATTTCGAGAAAAATTGTTTACATGGAAAAAATTAAAGGTATGTATGATTTTCCGGTAAAATATCAATCAAATAATTTTATATTTTTCAATTTTATATCAAACAAATAATTTTATATTTTCTGTTCATAGTTTGGAATTGATGACGAAACCATTTCCATGAGCTCAAAAGTAAAAGCTTGGCTTAGTGATATGTCTCAAAAATCGGATAGCAAGGCTTGCAATGTTTTAATTAGGGTAATATTTTTATATCATTTTATATTACTTTTAATGGCCTTAGTTTTTCTGGTTTAAAATTTTGCTTTAATTTCCTCAGGAGTTAAAAGTGATTCTCAAAGAGTCTGCAAAAGGACGAGCACTTATTGAAAAAAAATAAATCTCTTTTAAAATGCCACGGGGATAACATAATTAATATTATTGTGGAAGAGACTTGGTCAAAGCTGAACCATGCTAAAACTGCTGAGTTGGTAAGTTCATTAAAAATTATTTAAGTTTACGCTACATACTTACATATATATACATTTTTATATACATATATTTCAGATAAAAATTGATTTTAATTTGATGTATCCGTCAAAGGATTTGATGCTGCATTCAAAGTGGGAGGTGTTTAAGTCGAAAATGTTAAAAAAAATTTTTTTTTAATTTAACAAACGACTACTGCAAAAAACTGTACCTAAAAGTCAGCAACAAACATAGGTAGATATTTCTCATTTTATTTAAACAATATATATTAATATTTTTCTTTTTTTACACAATAGATGCTCAGGATTATTTAGTAACCATACTACTAAATGCTCTGCTGCCGCCAACTGCACGTTTCAAGGACGACTCCGGTAAGAAATATAGAAAGGCTACAATAACGGATGCTCAGGAGTGCTTAGTTATACACATTTCCAGCATCAATGACTATCAACGGAAAATCAACGAAATAGTGAATAAGTTCTACTCATCTGGGATTACCATCCAACCATTTATAATTGTCGTGGGTATTTCTGAAAGTGACTTAAATGGCTTTTGTATGTATATTGATGGAAATTTACTAAAATTTAATTCATTTATTGAAAGTCTTGATATTTGTTTTAAAATTTTTCAAGTTTTGGCACTAAAGTACCCAATAGCCTGTCAACAACCGTGTGTTCTTATCCAAAAATATGTACGAACAAAATATATTTAAATAAATTTGTAATAAAAAACACCTCGGAATGGAAATAATAAATTGTCTTTAATTATTTTTGGGAGATATTGTTCAAGTATTGGTATACTTGAATCAAGAGTGCGCTTACTTATATAGAGAATATTATGTACTTACTTATTAAGTATATAACATCTTGAATCAAGTATAAAATCCGTGTTTCAAGAATGTTATGTACTTACTTTTTGAGTATGTAAGATCTTGAATCAAGTTTCAAATAAACTCAAATCGAGATGGTTTATACTTGATTTAAGAATTTAATACTCTTAGTTTTTAAGTTCGTGCATTCTTGTATTGAGTTCTCGAAAACTTGAATCAACATCGGCCATACTTATTATAAGAGTTAAAAATACTTATATTTTAAGTACACATGATCTCAAATCGTTATTTTCGGAACTTGTTTCAAGAATTTTGAGAACTTGATTTAAGTTTGAAGTGTTCTTAAATCAAGAATTCCGAACTAAAAAAATCGAACTTGAATTGAGAATGAAATTCTCTACTTTAGTATTTTCATTCTCGGGCAGATATCAAGTCTGAAATGTGCCGGTTTGAGTACGAAATACTTAATTTTTTTTCTCTGTGTAAATATTAAGCTGTTACATAATCATTTGATTAGGCTTAAACCCAGCTAATACTTATATTAAAAAGGTTTCTTATAATTTTAAAATGATTTTTTATTCTTCTGAAGTTTTGTTTTATAATAATTTATCATATTTTTATTTTTCTCAATCCTTGCAACAAATTTTGGTTACATTTATTTACTTTATCTTCCCAGATTAATTAATTAATCAATTGATTAATTTAGTTAACAATTTGTTTTAATACTTTCAGTTAAAATACATTTTTATAATTTACTCTTTATATAACTTTATTATTTGGTTAATACTCGCGACTGCTTTTAGTTTAGGTTAATAGATAAATAATTAAATGCATTGTATACACAACTTAATTAATTTAATACAAATTATAAAATGCTGTAGTAGTAGAAGTAGTATTATATAAGAAATATAAGTAAATATATAAGTAAGTATGTATATAGTTACATAGTCAATTCAAATCTATTACAAATTCTGCCCCTCTGATGTATAAAATATTCATCACACAACGAAACTTTTTCTGTAAATTCTGCAATGTAGCCCAAAATTTCATTAAAATTTAAACATTTTGGGTAGTAATAATGTATTAAACATAAACCAAGTTAGTGATAACTTTAGCTATCGTTATACTGCTTGAAACATCTTGCTAATATTACGAACTAGTTGGCGATTTGTTTTAGGCCCTCTTCGAAATGTCTAATACAAAAAGCCAGAAACGAGGCAACAATCAAATAAAGATCAGAAAATGCTCGAAATTCAAATGGAGAAGAGTTCTTTTCTATAAAGAATTTAAAAAACATATGTGTTTACATAGAACTAAATTGAAAAACTGCCAAGTTCTTTTGCAATTTAATTTAAATTTAAGAAAATAAACTAAATGCTGCTTGGAAAATCAAAGTTCTAAACCAGAATTGCATGTTATAATAATAATTTAAGTACAACTTGTTTGCTGTGATCAATTTGTGTGCAGTTTACCAGTGATCCCAGTGTGATCGACGGAGCATTGGCCCAAGCTAATTGCTCAGCCATTGTCCAAACAATGACGGGTTTCAAAACTTTCAACACTTGATTTAATTAGCGCGCTAATGATCAAAATCGAACGCTGGCGATCACTGAGCGATCGAGCGAGCCGCTAATTTAAGACGCGACCGGATCAAACAACAAATAATACAACAAGTCATGGTGTTAATTGCGTAGAACAACGCCCCAGAGATGCAGGGGTAGTTGGAGAGGGGGAGAAGGGGAGAAGGAGAGGGAGAGAGGCAGAGCAGCACGGAGAAAAGCGTCAATATCATGATATTGGCTAATCGAGAATAATTGCTTGATGATGCTCGTCACCGCTGCCGCAGGGCTGGCTCAAAACCAGGGGTACGACAGGCAGCGAGGGAGCGGCAGATTGAGGGGGGGAAATGAATGGAAACTGAATTTGTCAAAGGTATTAACAACGTTAGAAACCTCCGCTGCGATCTGTTCAATTATATATAAATATGTGTGTGTATATGGGTGTGCGTGTGTGTGTGTGTGTGTGTGTGTGTGGATGTAAACACGAGGCCGTCAAACAATAACTGTTGACAGCTCGTAAATTAATAATTTCGCACAGGGCCAGAAAAGGCCGCATTGACAGCAAGCTGAGCAACGCTAAAGAATTAACTGAGTAGGAACCCACATTGTATGGTCACAGGAACAGGAACAGTAGCTCCGAGTCTCGACTAGGGGCGGGGGTACCAACAGTACCAGGGGCACAAATTAGCCGCGTTTCCGCCTCGTTCTACTGATCGACAACGACATTGAGCGTACCTCAGTCCCACTGTCCCACTGTCCTGCTGCTCGACACTTTTGACTTCCTGTGGCCTTTCCCAACCCTCGTCTTTACCTCTCCCTCTACCTCTCCCTCTCTCTGTATTGTTCGCATACTTCTTTATGTATATAGTATATTAATTTCATGCATTTCCCAATTACTTCGGCCATACTCAAATGTATTTTGGTAAAACAAATTTCAAATAGAAATCAAAACAATTTTCGTTACGCACCTCAACCATTGTCTCTATATAGATCACAGACTTCTGGTGTTTTGATAGTTGCCGACTGTGCAGTCAAGGGACAGTCCCTGAAGAAAAGGAAGTACCCAAAACAACGACAAAAGTCTTGACTAATTAACTGTTTTCCAATATACTTCAAGTCTTTAGCAGTAAATTATATGGCAAACATCAAAGTGCCACAACCGAAAGAGCTGCAAATTTCAAGTCGATTAAAACTTATTTTTAAAGTTGGCAAGTTTTTAAATAAGTGGGAAATTAGGGATACGTTTTTGAAGCAAAAAAATTATAGAGGAAAAAGTGGAAGAATCCTTTGGGCTTAAATATAATTAAGATTTTCTAAAAGGAAAACTGGAGACAGGAACTTGCTAAGACACTCCAGAGTCAGGAGAACAGAACTCCGAAGACTGTGCTATAATTTCTGCCGATCAAAAGACTGAAGTTTGTACATTAAGGGGGTCAGGGCTGGCAATACGTGTAAACGTTGGGGGCATTCGATATGATGTGACAAACAACTTTCATCGCAGTGTATGGCAATTTATATGCATGACTTGTTGAACTCGTCGATCCAGAAGATCGGAAGCTGTTACGTGGGGGAGGGGGTAGAGTGGGGAAAAGGGGAGACGGGTAGACTGGAAAACGGAGGTACTTCGGTACGGAGAAACTGAGAAACTGTCAAATCATCGCATCAAGAAATACAAGCAATGTCAAAATGTGAATCAAGCTAATTTGTTACAATGAAGCTTACAGAATGAGGCAGCAAATGAAAAAAAGTATAAAAAAATAAATAAAATAAACTAGAAAAACATATAAAAACAGTAGAAGAAGAAACAAAATCGAGATCGAAGATTGACGGGAATTGAATTTGACAGCGTGGGCAGGACAGAAAGACAGACAGAGAAACGGACAGTGAAAAGTGTGGGAAATGCGTTTTCTACGAACTGATTATATATGTGTGTGTGTGTGTGTGTGTGAGTGTGAGTGTATGCGACTTACTATATCCGGAAAAAGTGTCCAACAAACAATGGCGCATTGTGTTAAGGACGTTTACCGATTGCGTCTGTTTGCCGTGGCAAGTGTGTCAACCTGTCCCAAACGACTGTCTTCTCCTCGCTTCCCCTCTCCTCTTCTCTGCTTCTCCTCTACCTGCACCGATTTCGAACTTCCCTTTATCATTAACATTTCCCATTTCCCAATTTCAATTTCCAACGCATTCCCAGTTCCAATCCCCATGCCAAACTCTTACGTTGGTTTGCTGCTCATTTTCGCTTTGCTTGTTACAATTTTAATGCCTTGGCCGCCTTCGCCTTGGGCTCAGTCTCTTAGCCATGGCTCAAACGGCATAATAAAGCACGTCCCGGTTGCGGATACAAAGATAAATGCAGGCATTCCTGTCGTTACACTCAGCGAAAACACTGAGAGACAACATAAACATATTCTAAAGACAACTAACGAATAATAAATGATATTAAGTTACATAAAATACCAGAGTAAACTTATTTTTTATAGAAAAATTCTTAAATTTTTTTAAAATGAAATACTAAAGTTGTTTGCCCTTTGAACAACTAAAAATTCGTATCAATTTTAAGAGATTTTAAATGTTTATTGTCATATGTTAGTAGTTAATTACTTAAACTTAAAACAAAGATCAAATCGGTACCTCTACTTAAGTTTGTTTTACTTCTCTTTGCTTTTCTAAAGGCTTGAAAGGCTGTAAATCTGTTAATGCATTCAATTCTTTAAGCCAGAGCTGCGTTTTGAACAGTGTATGGTTTTTTATGCGTCGTATGTCAGCGAAAACTAAGGCAACTAATGAATTTTCATAGCGATTCCTGAGGGAATGCCAGTGGCTTTCAACGCCGTGTTGCTGCTGACGCATCTAGACACACCGTGGAAGCCACAAATATACAAGAGGACAGAAGGATGGACTGACAGACAGTCAGACAGCTAGACACGGTCAGGTACAGCCCACTGAGCCACCCACTCGACCGCTCGGCATTTAACAAAAGGAAACAGAAACCGCAGTGCTAGAGGGGTGTGGCACAGTGGCGGGGTTAGAACGGGGGTTACAACGGGGCAGTGAGGTTTCCCCCTCTGCAAAAGCTATTCAACCAAATGTTGTATAAATGTAATTCAATACTTTTTTCAATCTTATTGCTGTGCTCATTGTTGTTGCCAGTAAGTTTGCAAGAGAAAGAGAGCAAAAGAGTGAGAGGGTGGGGAAGAGAGGGCGGGAGAGTGAAAGAAAATGTTGCCAACACACATTGGCACAACAAATTGGAAACACATTTTACCCTCCAATTACTTAAACACAGGGCTGCAGAGTTAGGGGAAACAGGAAGGCGTAACTGTCCCCAGAGACTTGTCAATTTACAGTGTGGCAAAAGCTGTGCAACATCTAAACTGAATTATAATAATTAATAATGTGCAAATACATTTTCCAACGCTTCGAGCTATAAAAATAGTTTTAGTTACTTCAAGAAAAAGCGCTTAAAAAATTCTAAATATTTTCAAACAATTTTAAATAATTTTAGTTATGAAAACTTTAAGTATAAGTAAAATTTTTTTAAACGTAAGCGCTTAAATTTAATAGTTTTCTTTGAACATGTTTAAGCCACTTACAAAGCCACTTGTATTAAATTATTTTTAAAATTTAAATTAAATAATTTGAATTTATACAAATATTGTTTTAATAAATTAAGTAATCAACTCTCAGAATCAACTCTCAGAAAGTCGGTTCAATTGGGCTTTAAGTGGTCGACAAAATTTACAATTTTTATTACATTTTGCATTAAAATTAACTTAAAATAATTAAATTGGCAAATAGGAATTCAAAGTTAAACTGATTTCTTTGTTGATCACAAAAGCTTTTAAATATTTTTTAAATTTTCTTACACTTTAACTAAATGAATTCATAATTAAAATAAGAATCAAAGTTAAATTAAATTTTTTACGTTCCAAAAATGTATATCTATTTTATTTTAGCAACCCTTTAGCTATGTAGTGTTAAATTTTAAATGTTTATCGCTTATTTAAAACTTAAAACTTTTGTATGTTATCGATAATTAAATCGATTAATGCTATAGAGTTATCGCTTGTGTGCACAGTGGTGCCAAATTGCCACTCACATGCATTTTAGACTGTCAATCTGTCAGTTTGTCAGTCAGTCATGTCAGGCACGCTTCACGCCAACAGGTCTCTAATTTCTGCCTACTCCGCTCTGTCTTTCACTCTCTCTCTCTCTTTCTCTCCACTCCGCTCTGCTCTCTCTCTCTCTCTCTCCTTAGCTCTCCCCGTCCTGATTTTACTTAGCTTTTTTCTCTGCGTGTCATCAAAAGGTTGTATGAATAAATGAATGAATGTTAGTGTACTCAAGCAACGCACCGTCCTTTCTGCCACTCCCACTTCCACTCCACCTCCCCTTTCCTTCACTCCCTCAACGACCTGCTCTCTCTTGAGAGTTTTCGTGTTTTGTTTGCGCTAATAGATTTTCTATTACCTCTCAGCCTTCGTCCTTTTCCACCCCCTCCAGCTCGCCAGCCTCCGCCGTGTTCAGTTCACATGCATGAACGAATTTTCATTTTACGCTCGCTGCTGCCGCTGCGCAGTCGCTGCGCCGCGTCGTCACTGCCGCTGCTGATTCCCAGCGGAATCAAAATTATTATTATTATTATCATTATTAAAAGAATCGATGTCGATGCGAAGGAAACAGACAAATCCGAGCTGCCCAAAAATGCGTATAATATGCCACATGCCACATCTTGTCCGACCGCAACCCCCTCCACCCCCCTCTACCGCCCTCCTGCCCATCAAACGCAGCGTTAACCGCAGCAGGAAGCGTTTTTGCTACACATGTCAATATTAGATTTAAGATTTGAGCGAAAGTTAAATGGGTTACTGTGGGCGGTAGTGTGTGGCTAGAGGGGCGTGGCAGGGGGAGGGCGGTGGAAGGGTGGTAAGGAGAGTGGAGTGAAGTGTATACACTTGTACAGCGGTTGCAATTGAAGACAGCACTTGAGGCACGCGTAGCTATGACTTTGCTATACCCTGTACTAATTACAAATCAATAATACCCTATTTGAGGGTATAGTAGGTTTGTTAACAGCAGGTGGGTAACTGGCAGAAGACAGTAGAGAAAACAAGAGAGAGGACAGAGAAGAAAAAGTGTACTCAAATGTACATCTAGTATTCTTGATAAAGTTTAGAATTTTATAAGTATAAATATAAAAAAAATAGTTTAAAAATAAAAATATATTAATTTAGTAATAGGACACACCCTGTATGTTATTCTGTATTAATCACATAATCAATCTGATCAACACTATTCAATAAATATTACTAAATTATATGATTTATTCCAGAATAAAGCAGGGTATTCCAAGTGAAATCATACATATGTATATGTACATATGTAATACTTAAATTTGGTAGAGTCTTCAGTAGTTTTCAGGAATCAGGTCTATAGTCTGTTGCTGCTTCAGGTCTTCTAGTCGATGAGATCTGCAAGGACACAGGCATTTAATACCTGATCCTCGCATATCCGCAACTACTCTTCTTTTGGCAACGTTTCTCATGGATTTTGCTTAATCTTCCAAAATTGTTTCATTATAGAAACTAAGACAAAATATAACGTATTTGGTCTAAGTTTACTTAAGTTAGTTACTTAGTAACTACTTACTTAAGTAAATGAAACTTTCCTTTAAATTATTTCGTACCCCATGAGGAACATATTTAAATGTTTGTTCTGTAATCGACCCTATAAATTAATGTCTTAGCGTCTAAAAACTAAAACAAAAGCAGCAGATCGACTAAGTATTAAACTTTTGGCCTTTCGAAAATATTTACATATCCAATATTTCAACAAATATTTAAATAAAAAACATATCATTATAAAAAGTTACCTAAGACTAATCATAAGCAAGACAATGTTTTTAATCAAACTAAATTTATGCAAAATAAAGTAATTTTTGAATTTGGTGCTTTTCAAATTAATTTCTTATCAAAGTCTCACTAACTGAAGAGTAGAACTGGTTAATTTTTAATTAATAATTTTTTTTTTAAATTAATCAAATTTTCGGTAAAATAAATATAAAATTATTTTCTGTTTAAGGAGCATATTTAAGTGCTTTCAAATCGTAAACTTGAATACAAAATAAAACTTACTTTCTTTTCTCTGCTTTACACTTGCCCTGTAAATCCTTGATTGCTCTTACAGGGTAGTTACTCTCCAGTATACCCTTTGCTACATCGAGTAAAGGGTACAGCTAATTGTAATTAAATGAATGTATCAGGGACAACATCAGCTGCAGTCACCATGTCAACGAGTGCTCCTCGGGGGCATGGCACTAGGCGGCGGATGCGCACAGTTGTAGTTCGTAAGGTGCAGGGGGGCGGGGCAATGAGGTGGGCGGAGTGAAGGGTGGTTGTGGCCGCAAGCGATTTGCACTTATCCAGGATTAGTAAAAATGCCGCATTTAACAGCGTCAACAATGTACAATGTTGATAATTGAGCACAAAAACAAAAACAAAGAAAACAACAAAAACCATTCAAACTTTAATTAAATAAATGGGCACAAAATTAGTTAATGCAATGCCTTTGTAAACAAATAGAACTTATTTAAATGCAGCAAAGACATGACAGCGAGCGGGGGTGGGGGTGCGCACAATTTAGTGACCCGTTTCAACTAAAATTTAGCCACATTTATGCAAAAATAAAACTAAACAAATTGTTCATCACGTACATATGTGTGCAGTTGTGGCGCCATCTACACGAATAGCGATGCCAACGTTGGATGTGTTGCCAACCATCTAAGACTATCGATAGACGTGTACTTTTTGGAGCTATCGATCGACAATGTGCAGAACAACTCTGGAAAACAGCTGTGTATGTTTTGTTTTTCGCGCGCTTTTCCGCAATTGTTGTGCGTGTGTGTTTGTGTGTGCGCGCGCGTGAACGACAAAACTAAAGATCGAAAATTTTGAGGAAAATAAAAGAAAAAATTCAACAAATTGATAATTTATTCAATAATCAATACCAAGTCCAAAGATGCCTGCCGGCATTGTGAAAACGCCAAATTCAGGACGTGCAAAGGAGGCAAATGCCTCCAAATCCGCGGAGCGAAATGCCAACAACAATAGCAACAACAGTGGCAGCAACACCGCCAGCGGTGGCAAGAAGTTTGTGCAGACGCGTCTGCCCTTTAAGCTGCTGACTCCAGTGACGAAGGCCGCTGCAACAGCAGCGACGTCGACGTCAACGCCATCGTCATCCAGCTCAGCGGCAGCAGGAACTGAAGGGACGGGTGTAGTGCTTGAGCTGGATCGAGATGAAGTGGAGCGTGAGCCACGCAAGCGCAAGTTGTCATATAGCTGCGACAAGGAGTCGGATACGGAGCAACTGCGTCGCTCCAACAGCAAAGAGAATCTAGAACTGGGCGTGGCACCTAAAGGCACCAGCAAGAAGCCCAAGACCATTGATGTGATTGAGCTGATCGATGATGACGATGAAGATGATAACAACGAGGAGTTGGAGGAGGAAGTTGAGGCAGAGACTGTGGCCAAAAAGCCCCGCAAGAAGACCGAAGATCCTGTTCAGATTAAATTGCCACTGAACAATAAACGCGCCAAGCGTCGCAAGTCCCTAAAGAAGTCGGAATCGGTGGAACAAGTGCCACCGCCTGCGACAGTAGAGCGCAGTGATTCCAGCGATGACATTGAGGCCATTGCCGAGGAGCTCAATCCGCAGAAACGGGCCAAGGTGCTGGAGGACAAGTGTCCGACGCCTGCTCCTGCTCCTGCCAAGAAAGAGACCAATAGCAAAGTCAACAGTAAACCGTCAGAGAATAAGACCAAAGTGGATGTGGTGGACTCGGATGAGGCGCTGGTGGAGAGCGAGTGTGAGGTAAGCACCGATGTGGACATGGACGTGGACACGGACACACCGAAAGAGACATCCCCTGAGAAGGAAAAAGCTGAGCAAGCAGCGGGAACAGAGCCAGAGGCAGAAAAATCCTTAAACATAAGTGGCAAGACACCGAATCCTCCCACAGCCAAACAGCTGAAGCTAATGGAGCAACGGCGCAAGGCACGCGAAGAGAAAGAGCGCAAATTGCAGGAGGAGCGTCTGCTCAAGCAGCAGGAGAAGGAGCAACGGGAGCAGCAAAAGAAAGCGGAGCGCGAACAGAAGGAGGAACTGCGTCGCAAGGAGCGTGAGGACAAGGAGCTGCAGAAACGACAGGAACGCGAGGAGAAAGAACGCAAGCGACAGGCCGAAGTGGACAAGAAAGATGAGGAGAAGCGCAAACGCAACGAGGCCAAGGAGGAAATTCAACGCAAAAAGGACGAGGAGCGACGCCGCAAAGATCAAGAGAAGCAGGATGCCGAGCTAAAAAAGCAACGTGCCGCTGCCTCCTTCAGCAAGTTCTTTGTGCCCAAACAGCCCAGGGCATCCACAGGTGGATCCCTCGATCAGGATCAGAATAGCTGCGACAGTGGTCCAAGCACTGGTAACAGTCAGTCGTTGGCCTTTCGACCGTTCCAGATCAAGGATGACATGATTATGGCGCCCACTGTGCGTACCACTATACCCGACGTTGGGCGCCAACAGCTAGATGGTCTCTTCCACGAGGATGAGGACGAGGATTTGAATGAAAGCATTGGACGCGTCAAGCGTCCCACACGCAATCAGCTTTATTTGGGCGAACTGAGTCTAGGGCGGCACAAGCCCTTGAGCAGCAAGCGCGACATTAAGCTAGAGAGGCGCTCCAAGGACGATGAGGACGACGACGACGTGCAGGTGATTGGTAAGTAGAAAACGCATATGCAGCCAAGGGCTTTAATCAGTTCTCCTCCTTCTCCGCCTCCTACAGATGATCTGGCCAATGCGGGAACACCCATACTGGAGGAGCGACCCAAGCAGCTGCCTTGGATGCGCGCCAAGTACCTGCACTTTGCAGACAACCGCCGTCCGCCCTACTACGGCACCTGGCGCAAGCGTAGCCAGCGAATTAGCGCACGTCGTCCACTGGAACAGGATAAGGTAGCATGGCAAAGTCATCTATGGCAACAATATACCCAACTTGATTTCCTTTTCCAATCCATTTACAGGCCCACTTCGACTACGAGGTGGACTCTGACTGCGAGTGGGAGGAGGAGGAGCCAGGTGAATCACTCAGCGCCAGCGAGGACGAAAAAGAACGCGAATCGGAGGAGGAATCCGAAGAGGAATACAACGAATGGTTTGTACCCCATGGACATCTCAGCGATGAGGAGCTACAAAATGATGGCGAACTCGAGGATGGCAATACGCGTGAGGCTCAGAAGGCCAAGCTGCAGGTACTGCAGCAGGAGTTCGCCCAGGAGATGAAGAAACAGACCAAGAAGATTAAGCCACGTCTACTTGGACCTGTCTGGCTCGACGAGAATGGCAACAAGTCTCAGCTTTGTCCCGCTGTCTTTACACAGACCATTGAGATGTATGGTTGCTGGCAGCTACAGCCATTGGTCTTGGAGCCACCACCCGAACTCGTAGAGGAGGAGCCCCAGGAGGAGTCGAAGATGAAGTCAACGGTTTTGCAGTTGGATGAGACACTGCTGCAGCAGCTGGTGCGTCTCATACATGGCAATAGCAATTCGAAGGCTTTCCTCATCTCCGAATATCTGGAGTATCTGAAGACACAGCTCACGCAGGAGGCACAGGCTCTGCCGCCCAAGACACTGCTGCGTGAGAAATTCGATGAACTGGCCAGCTGGAAGCCCGTAGTGGTTGAGCAGCCGGCCAGCGAGGCACGCAAATCAAAGAAACCCAAGAAACGTCTCTGTTGGCTGGTCAGCGATGAGATGCTCCACAAGTATCAGCTGGACGCGCTCACGCTGCAGAACCAATGGAGCTATACGCTTACGCCCAAGGTCAGCAAGGCGGATACATCGTTGCGTGATGCCACACCGCCGCCACCAGAGGCAACTGATGCCAAACCCGATGTGCCCAGACTTTCCAAACCAGCCACGCCCATTACAACACAAAGTTCGCCCTCGGTTACTGTCTCGGGCGGTAAGAAACGCGGCACGCTTCTCATGTCTGTGGCACGTGATCAGCCCTTTCCGGCGTCCACAAAGAACGCTCTGATCAGTCAGTATCTGCGCAAGCAGAACGACGACAAGAAACCTTCACCTCAACTGCCTTCTGCTGCGCCCGCTGCCACGCCCAGCATCAGTGATGATGTAGTGCTGCTCTCCGATTAGGCGGGTGATCTCAGCTTGATGCTTCGTCTTTCTTCCCACAAATAGCTTAAGATATTCATATATTTGTGTCCCCTCACGTTCGTAGTCCGTAAGTTCGCCTAGCCATAGTGTTCACTGTACTCGCCGTCTCACTCTTGTGTCGTTATCACTGATGCTGATGCTGATCCGGCAATCACAATTACTTGGAATTATCCTCTTTTCTTTCTTTCGATCTTTTTGTATTTCTATAACAATAAATAAAGTTTTTTTTTTTTGATATTTATAACTTAATGTTAACAAAAAATCGTTGATTTTAATGACTATCTGGGCCTAAACGCTTAATATCTGGCAAATATTTCAGCAAAAACTAATCAAGATCAAGTGAACCATTTAGGCCATGGAAGCTTTACAGACGGGTAGTTTGCCCACTAGCCTAGTTTGCTTAACCTTAAACATCTGTTGGTATCAGATCTGCACACCTTGGACTTTTTTTATTGAGATCTCTAAAACGGCTAGACCGATTTTCGTGAAAATTGTAGTATTCCTCAACAACCACATAATATACATTATAGATTGGGTTCCGAACACTTTTGATCATTTTTAAGTGAACTACATGAAAACAACTTAATTTACTTTTGGTGTGCAGATCTGCACACCCATGGATTTCATGGTTAGCTTATTTAAGTTTCGTAAAGAGATATGTTGGCTTGTTTCGGCTATAATAATCATTATTGGGCAAAACAGTACTATTTGGTGTGCTTTAAATCCTAAAATTGGGTGATTTCTACGTACTGTTCTTGCACACAGTACTTTTTAACAATAGCTAACTAGATAAATTAATTATTACAAATGTTTTTCTTTCTCTATAATATTTTCACAGACACAGATGTCTACTAAAGTTCTCAAAAAATTGCATAAAAATAAAATTTTTATCATAACTTTAATTTTTTCAAAAATGTTTAGATATGAACATGTAATATGTATGGGTGTGCAGATCTGCACACCAACAGTAGCTTTGTACTATAAATTTTAACAAGGCCTAAGGTTAAGAGGTTCAGCACGACTAGCAAATATTTGCTATATAATTCCCAAAGCCAACTTTCTTTGCTACAATCAATTAACTAAAATATGTTGTACAACAAAATGAAGAAATTTAACAATATCAAATATGTTAATAACGATGATATTGAAGCAAATATTTGCTGTTTGCTTACTGCTAGATTACATGGAGCAAACAAGTACTGCACATTGCGGACAGAATATTATATTTCACGAATACTACGAATATGACACGGTGGCACAAATG
The DNA here is from genome assembly GCA_018151165.1 of Drosophila arawakana. NCBI lineage: Eukaryota > Metazoa > Arthropoda > Insecta > Diptera > Drosophilidae > Drosophila > Drosophila arawakana. Next base: position 12,124,627 of record JAECWX010000002.1, read on the forward strand.
TTTGCAGCAAATATTTGCTACTGTTTACATCAAATATTTGCTACTGTTTGAAGCAAATATTTGCTACTGTTTGCAGCAAATAATTTCTACTGTTTGCACCAAATATTTGCAACTGTTTGAAGCAAATATTTGCTCCGTTTAATGCCTCTAAGTTAAACTATTTCTTTGGTTTAATCACTGGAACTTTTAATAAAAAATAAACACTTTTTTTATTTGTAAAGTTTATATATTTTTTTTATTATTTTTGCAATTTGTTTTAAATTAATTTAATTATATTAAATATACATTTACTTAATATGCCCGACAAAAAAAGATTGCTGAAAAGTTCAATGAGTTTTTCTTATACAATTTTCATTTGTTAACATCGTTGTTGCAATTTTTGCGTGTGTGTGTGTGTGAGGGAACTTCTTTTTTTTTTATTTTTTAATTAAAGTGAATGTGTTTATTTGTTATATTAATTATTTTCTTCTAACCGATTGCTTTTGTATAACTCTATTGTAATCGTTGTTGTTGCTAACTTTTTGGACCCCAAAACAAATAAACATGTAAATCTAACCCCGACCCCTACCCCGATCCCCACTCCCACTTTCACTAGCGCCCCCTTTCCGATCTAGGCCCCACCCCTGATTTCGAGACGAAATTTCGTTTTCAGCGCTACAATTTATCAGCTAACTGGACGTTATCAATCAGTTGAATTAATATTTTAGAAATATTAATTAATCAATTGCCGAATACGATCCAATAGTGATGATAATACATACATACATTTAGCATACATACATAGATCCATGCATTCCATATACAAACTAATTACAGACATATATATATATATATATATATGTACCGTTATATTATATATAATAAGGCAAATACGACGCGATTCACATTGAAGAGAAAGAATAAAAAAATCAAATAAAAAACTAATCATACAATATAAAGTTCTGTCTGTGTGTGTGCGTGTGTTGGTGTGGTTGTGGGTGTGTTGGGGAGGGGGTGTATTGTCTTAGAAACCAGTCATTTATAGGGTTATATGTGTGTGTGTGTGTGTGTGTGTGTGTGAAAGAGATAGCTTTGCGTACTTTAAAAGGAGAGAGAAAGAGAGACAGTGTTGTACAACAAATCATGGTCAATTAAACACACAACAAAAAAATTAAGTACTTTAAATTTAAGTTCAAGTCATTTACAAGTCAAATTTGATTAATTTTTTGTTTTCATTATCCCTTTTTAGGTTATGTTTTTTTCATTTGTCAATTGATGTGGGTTGTGTTTTTTTAAGCGTTTTGTTTGTTTCTTTTTGGTCGCCTTGTCTTTTAGAATTTCACATCACGTCATCTGCCTCATCATCCGCATCCGCATCCGCTTCGCCATCCGTTTCCGCTTCGGTCTCGATTTCCGCTTCCGTTTCCGCATCCTCCATGACACCATCGTTTCCAGCTGCGCGTCAGGGCAACAATAATGGCTTAAAATACGCCCGACAAAAGATCGTCGATGCCGATGGCGGCAAATCCTGATTGCGATAATACATATTGCACTCGCGTTCGGTCAACTTATCGAATACGGCCGCATATTCGCGATGGAATGTGGCCAGATCGACGTTGGCACGCCCAATGGCCGTTAGCGCCAGGAAGAGTATGTCGCGGTAGAACGAATGCGATCGCTCGACACCGTTATTCTTCAGCTTGTGACGCTCGTTGGCCAGTCGCTTCAGCGGCGTTGCCAGATCGTTGCAACGTATTGCCGAAAGGATTTGCTGAATGACACTAAAAAAAAAAAAGCAGAAAATATTAGAATAAAGGAAATTGGGTCTTAGAAATACAAAAACAAATAGATAAATAGTAATTTTATATAAAAAATTTATTATCGCTATCAAAGCTCTAAATTTTATTTATATTTTGATAAGTTTTCTGTCAATTTCTCGGAAACTTTAAAAGGTTAACTCAAAAAATATTATGACTTTGGCTTTAAAGATATGATTTATCATTCCAATTAGTTTTTTATTTTTTTTTTTTTCAGGCCATTTATCATTTTTTATAAGCTGCTGTATTATATATTGAACTGCTTATCAAGACAGCTATAAAATTGATTTCCATAAATATTTATAACCTTAGCATAGGTTTAAATTCAACAAAACAAGTTTTCTATATACTAAATCATTAAAGAGAACTTACTTCTTGCTCAGCTGCGCCTGATCCGTGAGCAGAGCCTTGATCAGTGGACTCGTTGGTTGAGTTTCCCGATACAGAATGTACATGGGTGGACCACTAGTTTCGCTATGCAGATTCAGATTATCCCAGAGGCATTGTATGTGCACCGTCTTGACCTTGGTCAGCGGATCCAGTTGCTGCTCATCACTCTGCAATGGCATGAAATGGTATTAAGTTCGGAATTGTAGTTATAGAAGAAGTTTAAACTTACGGCTGGTGGCAGACAGAGTTCGGGTAGATGTGTCTTGCCCTCGATGCGCTCCATTAGCCACAAAAGATTCCAATAGATGACGGGATGCTCTTCCACGAAATTGGGCTTTATCAGTGCCATGTCACCCTCTTGGGTTAGAATATTTTCCAGTTCTTTGCGCAGCACAAGCGGATTTAGATACGGCACCGATAGACTGGATTTATCCGCAGCGATTCCCTCGCCATCGGTTTCATTCTCAGCGGCGGAGAGTCGTATGATTTGGACGCTGAGAAAGGGAACCGTTAGCTTGTTGCAAGCATGACATGTTGTATTCCAATTGGAATCCTCAGCCGACCAGCCGCTCATGATCTCCTCATCGTAGACCAGCACCGAGCAGTTGTGGCATTGCGAGCAGGTTGTTAACTGAATCAAGACATCGCAATCTGGGCCAGCAGTGGCCTGAAAAATAACAGAAATTTTCATTAGAAAACTGTTAAGGGATTATGGACTTTAAATCAGCGTCTTCAATGGTCTTACCTCCGTCATGGGACTATAGAGATTGTCTGGCAGCGCGGGGAATGCGTGCATGTGCATGGCAGCACTGGAACTGTTCTCGCCCAGTGGCACCAGATTGTTATAGCTCGATTTACGGGACTCACTTAATCGTCCCCAGGGATCCAAATCGCTCGAGACGCGCCTCAATTTGCCTTCCTCGTTGCCAGCTGATGCGTCATGCTCCTCGCCACCAGCATATGCCTCCTGTTGCTGCTGGTGATGATGATGATGATGGTGGTGGTGATGATGATGATGGTGTGGCCCCTGATGTCCATTGTTTGTCTTCACTGGCGTGGAATTCGCCGAAATTGCGCCCTTGATCTCATCAAATTTGCGAGTCAGCGAATTTGCAGCAAATTTGATGCTACTCAAGCTTCCTTGGATCAGTTCGTTGGACTTTTTGCCCGTTAGGCTGGGGCTGTGTTGGATAAATTAATCAAATTTTAGTTTGTTTAGATAAGTAAGTGACTAAAGTTGAGTTTTACAAAGTAACACAAGTACAGTTAGAGTGAGACACAAAGACAGCGATATAAGCAGCAACAGCTTACGAGGTATCTTAAGTGGATCGCATGTGGATGGTGTGTGTTAGTTGCTGCGCTGCTTGCAACAGTGCTGCCAAAACAAGTGTTTTTGAGCGTGCATTGGCAGCACTGGCATAGAGTGCGAGGGACAGAAAGTTAAACAGAGACAGGCGCAAACAGGGAAACAGAGCGAGAGAGAGAGAGAGAGAGAGTGTGTGTGAACTTGTGATAGAGCGAGTGCTTTTAAGGTTAGTTTTGAATGTACGATGGTATGTCAGTGGTTAAAGATTACAGTGGGCGGGTGAGTGGTGGGGTGGATGGGTGTGTGTGTGTGTGCTTGGGTGTATGCGTGTGTGGCTTGTGTCAAACCTTGAATTGCCCGCCACCAACAACAACAATAAGAAGAAGAAAGACTGGCATCGATAACGACGACGAAGTTGGGAGTGAAACGACAATCGATAACCTTTTCCAGTGTGGAACTCATGTGGAACATAGGTAAATTCAATTGTATCAACTGTGTGTGTGTGTGTAGAAAAGCAAATGCATCGCGATATATATTACAAATCTACAGGGTATTGCAGGGTATGCTCAAAACAAAACTAAAAAAATTAATTTTAAGAATTTTATGAAAGTGAACAAAATATTGAAAGCTAAAATTGTTTAAAAATATGTGGATGGTATGTGGAACTTGTGTGGATTGTAATGCAAACCTGTGTGGATTGTAATTTTGTAAATCGCTTTGCATTTGCTCAGTGTATGCGTATATTTATGTGTCTTTATGTATTTAAATCGAAGTACTGTTGGAGTAGAAGTACTTACCTTATGCTTGATATATTTTCTATAATATTGGCGGGCAATTTCAAGTCTTTCTTAAAGGACATTCGTGCGGGTGAATAACGTCTACGATTAAAAAAAAAAAGGAAAACAAAACGTTGCACAGAAACGAGTTGGAGCGATTTGAGTGACAGTTTTTCATATGGAATAAAAGAGCACAAGATCAATTAAATCAAAAACAAAACCAAAACGAAAGCAATACCAAAGGTTACAAAAAAATTAAAAAATAAAAAAAATTGTTTACTAAAAAAAAACTGTTTGTGTGTTCGTTATGTGTGTATGGCGTCTGTGGAATGCATGTGGATTGCATGTGTGAATGAATAAATACAACAACAATTTTTGTTTCGATTTCTTCGTTAAAACTTTTTCAGCTTTCGTTCAGTTTGCTCGTAACCAACTTGGCAACTGAAGGCGATTTAGTTACCCGAAAGTGATCTTGAGTGATGACCCAATATTGGCCAAACTGTGGGTCACTCCGCTGCTGGCCACCGGCATCGTCTCCGACCTGTGCATACTCTTTCCGATTTGCGTAGACTCATCGAAGGTGGCGCTACGTTGACCTCGGAATAGTATCGGTTTATCGCTATACATGTTGCTATTTAATGCCGCTGCTGTTGCCGCCGTTTCTGCTGGCGCCTCCGACTGCTGTGTGGGCGTGGCCTCCTCCTCGTTCAGCGCACCCAGTGGATCGTTTTGAGTCACCGGCGTTCGCGGCGAGATTCTAACGAAAAGAATGTTAGTTAATGACAGTTTTAAATATACCTCTAAAAGAAATGCATGCACTACTCACTTGGTGGGACTCTGGACACGTTGCCTGGCTCGTTGGGCCACCACATGCTCATCCAATTCATCAATATCCCGCTCTTCGTCCTCATCCACATCACCGTCCACATCCACGTCCAGGTCGTACTCCCCGCCGGAAAATTGTCGTTCCTTTTGAGGCGATAATGCCGTCGCTGGCTTCTCGCCATGTGGCTCATGTCCGACACCAACTCCATCACCAACTTCTACATCATCTTCCTCATCGTCTTCGCCATCGCCAATGCTCATGATTTGCTTGCGAGGCTTACTCAACATTTGACCATCATCCCCATAGCTGGGCGAATGGGGCGTATGCGGTGTACTGCCATTGGCGCTGCTGGCATTCGACTCGCCGCTGATCAGCAGGCCAGCGCTATTGACCACATCCTCGGTGGGCAGCGTATCTGAAGCACCGCCAGTCACAGTTTGACGCACAATGCTGCCCAGTTTATTGCGCAAGCGATCAAAGGCTGCAAAATCGAGCAGCCCACCGCCACCGCCTTCACCAGAGCTGGCCAGACTGCTTCGCGATTGTCCATCGACCATTTCCAAGGTGCTCAGATTGTGATCGTGTGAGGTGCTCAATGATTTGCACACCTTGGTGGCGGCACGACGTTTCCCTGCCCTCCGGAACTGGGCTGCACCCATCACCACATTCTTAATGCGATTCCAGCGTATCTGACTAAGGGTCGTGCTATCGCTGGGCCACTGGGATTCCAGCACACAGCGATTGTAGAAGCCATAGGTCAAAGCATTCGGCTGCACACCCGAACGCTTCATCAGATAGTGCAAGCGAACGGCTAGCACCGGTAAATTGTGTATGCCACAGAGTTGCATCATGATGCGATAACAGAATTCATCACACGTGATCTTTAACTTACTGGCACGCACCAGCACATCATAGGCGGCACGTAAGATATCGTGCTCCTTGCCCGCATGCCGTGTATCCAGCACCATCGAGGGCAGTATCAGAAAGTATAGCGAATAGCAGGTGGCCAACAGATATTTGGACCATGCCTCCGGATGCTGTTGACAACGACTGGCCATTTTTTGTGACAACTTCACCTCATGCTTCGTTCGACGTGCTATCGGTGATCCGGGCGATAAGGATGCATTCAACTGCAGTTGCAGGAACTGTGACAGGGCCGTCTTTCGTGTGCTCTGCAGCAGCTCCGGTTGTAGCGTGAAGTTGTGATAAGTGACACCGGTGGCACCAGTCATGCTGTCCGGCGGAAAGATATATTTGGTCCGTTCGCTATTCTGTCCCGTATCCCAATCCACCAGATGCAATTGGGCAGGCGTATCGTCATAGTTGCCCACCTTCTCCGCGCACTCGTCGAAGAAACTCAGGCCGTGATCGCCGTCGGACACAAAACTTCGCTCCTCAATGAATCTTATGAACATCTGAGTTTTCATCAGAAGCTCAAAGAACTTTTGGTGCGACTGCAGAAGAGATAACAAGAGATAAGGAATTAGTTATGAATACTACAAGATATTTCTATTAATTTAATTGAAATTGAACTATATGTAGTACTGAATAAATTATTATTTTTTAATTAAAATAAAAATCATATGCTTAAATTTCATATCTGATTTCTTTAAATATATTATAAAGCTATTATATTACAATTTTTAGGTAAAATCCTAAAAATCCGAATAAGTTTTTTTTAGGATTCTATAACAGGGTATTTTCTAGTTGAAATACTTTCCTTATGGAATATACTTTGCTTTAGTCAGAAACTATTGTAATTTGACTACCAGAAACTTTACTTTCCTTTATATTTAATTAGTTCATTTAAATGATTATACATATCTATTATATTGTCAAAGACAACCAGGATAACTCTTAAAAACATTGTACTTTAATATCATATAGCTACACAATAATTATTAACTTTAGTTTGTAAACTGTTGGACTTTAAAATAAAAATATAAGTTTGAAAGGGAAAGGGAAAGAAATGTCTATAAAGAGCGAGAAAGCATTAAACTATTTTATTAATTTTACGAACAATTCCCCGATAAGTAAACTTAATGTTTTCGGAAGAACTTTACGAATATTCAAACATATTTTGTAATAAAAAATTAACGAGTTTTGAGAAATTAAAATTGACGACAATTCTTAGCGAAGAATTGCAATCACTATTTGTTATTTTATTATTTATAGAAAGACTAATAAATAACTTCTAGCAATCGAATCAATTAAACTAAATAAATGAAATTCTAGTGTGTCATCAACACGAAGTTTCATTGGCTCATTAATATAAAACACATTTATTTTGAAACTAAACAAGTGTTTTTATTTTGAGTGGGTTTCTTATTCATCAATTTATATATAATGCCAAAGAGAATCATTTGCGTTCACTTTCGGAATTTATGAGATCATTTTTGAAGTGACTCAGTGATGAATGCTTTCAATTTGGCATACCCTGTAATTGAATGTAGCATCTAGGTATCATTTTATTACTCTTTGCTAGTCAGCTTTAATTTTGTTTTAAATTGGGGGAATAATTAAATAATTAAGTAGTGTCTCTAGGGTATGCTGTAGTCGCACACTTGCTACAGAAACGTTTGTTTATTGGCTTTTAATTGGTTGCAAAGCGAACACATCAATTGAAATAATTGACCAAGAATGCAAAAGAATTATTTTAATAAAAAAAGTGCAAAACATGACGACTTTTCAAATGTTTTGCAATAACAAAATTTCAGTTTTTTTAAGTGAATCAATTTAAAGATTAAAATGGCAAAAATCTTCGCGCGGCACTTTGCGTTATCTCAAATGCTTTTCGCTTAATTTTGTGACGTCATGGGAATTAAGTGATTTTCAAACTGAGCACAAAAATAGAACAGAAATATGTGTGAGTGGTTTGTAAAAGATAAATAAATAAACGAAACATAAGCAAATGAAAAATCGCTTAATCGTATATAGAATTTTCGATGGAAGGTGTCTGCCATTGTTTCAAATAGCATTTGTTGATATTTACCTTATCGCGGGAGCGTTGAAATGGCTTGAGCTGGAACAGAGCACTTGGATCAGTGGCACCAACCGACGGGGCTTTTGAAATGGGCACCAAATAGTCCCGATAACCACGTAAAATGGATGCCATAAACAGCAGAAAAGCCTCCTGAATTCGCTGTTCCAGAACCAGCTACAAATAAAGGAAGTTAAAGGTAAGTTTTAGTTTAGTTTATAGAAATTTTCAAAGGTTTCGAAATTACCTCACGCTTGCGTTTGCGTATATCTCGGTCCAGACTATTGGTAGAATCATAGATAATGGGTTTGATGTTCTCCAGTTCGGTGAGTGTTTGTCGCAACAAACGTGCAGCGCGTTTTGGCAACAATTTCGGTGTTAAATGACGCTGCGAATCGCAGAGCTGCAGGACAGAGAAAAGTTATGAAAAGAATTGTAACGTTTAAAGACTTAAAGTCTTACGCTGATGTTATTTGTGTCCAGATCAATGCAGGTGACATCTGTGGGCGGTTCATACAAGTCAAAGAAACGTGAATCGACGCCAATTAAATATGGCACTGGGGCATGCAATACCTCTGCGAGTCCCAGTGGACACAAGGGTATATACGGACATTGCCATTTAAACGGGAACAGCAGGGAGACAATGGCCTCGGCCACAGCAGTCAAAGTAGCTGGTCTGCAAGAGCATAAAAAACTCGTTAGTTTATACTACAAATTGAGTGGTAATCAACTCACCTGAGCGAGTGTATGAGTATCTTCTGTTCGGTTAGGGCCAAGAGCAGCACATGCAGACAGTTATCGGTGCCCAAATTCTGGAGTAGCATATGAAAACCAGCACCACTGCGTGGCAGGGGTGAATCCTCGGGTTGTGTGAGCAATATCCGATCATTAGATTCACTCGATAGCTGTAGATGTATGCTTGGCGCCGGAAATGGCACCTCATCTAGCAGCTGTATAATATAACGCTCCACGGGTATGGGTATATTGCCGTACAAAACCATGCGCTACAAAAAAATCAATAGAAATCGTTTAACATGCGTCTGTTAACTGGAGTTAGAGGTGTTATTTACATGCAGGTATTTAAGCCACTTGTCAAAGGTGTCGCCAAACGGATGATGTGACAACAGACATATTGCCTTGATCATGTGCAGTGAATGCTGCGAGCCAAACTCTTCATTCCAGCCAAGCAGTTCCCGTTGCTCTGCCGACAGCTGCGATTCACTGACAAGAGAAATGAATTTAAGATAAATAACTTTTAGTTTAGTAGAAGTAACTTACTCGTAATCCTCGTAGAAGGTTAGCGCTGAGCCATACACCTTGTAGGTGCCATCGCTGACAGTTAGCACAAAGGTGCTGAAAACTGGACTTATTGGTTTGCGTTTCTCGTTGCCATTTACGTGGGGCCACGCCTCCAGGCTAGCGCCCATGGGTAGACAAAAGAGCGGTACACTTGGGCATAACTTGAGTGGAAAATCCGTGTGATCCACGGTGGGATAACGTAATAAAATTTCTGGTTTATAGCTTATATGCTTGGGACGATACATGGACTTCTTATAGCACAAGTAGACATCGCTGCCCACATAGCCCTTGTTGAGTGTCTTGTAGATTAAACAGAAGGCGTGCGGTGGGCGTTCACCTTTGCTCTGGACAATCACACAAAGTTCGGTGACCACCAGTTCATTGCAGGGCATATCTGGACGGGCACGTCGATATGTGAGAAATGTTTTCGCCGACGAATTGTTAACATTGGCCACCCGACCACCTGGCGTTTCGGCCACAATTTCAGCATCAGCCATAATACGCTCATGGCCATCATAAAGCACACCTAAAAAACAAGTTATTTAGTTTAAGAAATCAATGGGATTCGATGTGTTCTCACCTATGTCAACCAACGGTGGCCGATCCTTGCCACGTCTATAGTATATGTAGCACTCGGTGGTGCGCACCGAGCCGTGATTTAAATTGGCCGACAGTCCTGTGGGCGTGTGCTCCAGCAGCTCATAGCCCTCGGGCAACTGCTCGCCCAACAGTGGGTAGAAGACACCAATGTCGGTTATGGGCTCAATTGTATTGGCCGCACGCAGACGACCCGAGTCATTAAATATGTTTTCCTGCAGCAATTGGGGCTGCTCTGGCATGCCGGCGACCACAAAGTAGTCCGCAATGCGTTTCTCCTCCATGGCTCGGCTTGCGTGTGTGTGAGTGGGTGTGTGTGTGTTGTGTGTGTATATTGAACTGCAAAGAAATGTGGCAACGATAAGATAAGAAACAGACAAGACAAGACAAGACTACATAGTAAACGTGGGCGCAGACGGGTTAGAGGGGCGTGGCGTTTAACTAAAGTCACGGGCCAAAATGTTGGAAAATCTTTGTTTACATTGCTGATTACAAATGCACATAACAAGTCCAAACTAAATCAAAATCCAAACTAAAACAGAAAATATTCAGCAACTTGCGCTGGAATCACTCGATTGGTTCTTGTCGTTGTTGTTTTTGTTTTATGTTGTTTTTGTTTTATGTTATGCTGCGGTCACAAAGTACAACAAAAACAAGTTCCGCATGATGATTCAACGACGTTTCCGCTGCTGCTGCCGCTGGCTGCTACTGTCGATGTTGTTTTTGTTTTTGTTGCTGCTGATGGCGTTCAATGCCAGGCCTTTTGTTTTGTTGTTGTTGCTGCTGCTCTGCTACTGCTGCTGCTGCTGCTACCACTGATTTGGTTTTTGTTTACAGCAATCGAAATCCGTTGCCATTGTGGTTGGGAGTTGTAAAACTTACAAAAATTCGTTGTTGTTATTATTGTGGTTGTTGCAGCTGCCAGCGGTGCTGCTGCTGTTGCTGCGTTTTAGTTTTTAACTTTTGAATATTTGTCGTCGTTTTTGCAACTTCTTCACACAACGTTAATTTCCACACAGCGTTGCACAAACATACACACGCACACACACAAAGACACCATATCACGCATATATATACATATATCTATATATTAGAGTGCCTTCGACACGATTCATACATACATATCGATATGTAGGCGGCGGCATTCGCCCACTGCCCACTTGCACTTTGTATTGACTCTTCGTGCCCTTCTTAACTATCGCGCGTCTTTTGTTCAGTTTGTTACGTCGGGTGGCCGTTTAATGCATGCAAAATTCACAGAACGTTTTGTGAGCTAGGGTTGTTCGTGTATCGCAACATTTTATCGATAAGCCACTTCAGCTATCGATTAGCTTAATACTTAATTTCATTTGGCACATTAAGCCAACCTAATGCACAAAATCAGCAATTGTATTATGTTCATATAAATTTCTCAACATTAATTTATTATAAATTAGCGGTTTGGTAGTTTTATTTTGCATTTTAAATATATCGATATTAATGTTTTGTTACTTAAAAAGCATATAATTTTTATGACACATTAGTTTATGCATACTTTAGGTACAATTATCTGTTATACAGCTAGTCAGTTGCAGAAGCAATAATTGACGCCACTTTTAATGTTCAATTAAATTATTAACACCTACGTCAGTTGTTAAGCAGCTGCGTCCGATAGCACAACCACTGGCGAACAGCTGTTGTGCAATATATCGCATGCGATCATATCGATAGAGAAGCCAATTGATATCGATATAACCATCGTATTAGCTTTGGCGATATTTTCAAAATGGAGTAGTCGATTTGTTTATAAGCAGTCCAATTGTGTTTTTTTTTTTTTTTTTTATTTTTTTACTGTGATATGTGCCAAGTGCAGAGCTGGAGCACCGAAGCAGTAATTCGTATCTCTCAATCGCGACCTTTTTATTGCTTTGTAAGTGAATTAAATGGGCAACAGAGCGTGGCCAGTCCGGGCAATGGCGTCACATGCATTAGACCCAATTATGCTTTTTATGGCTTAAAGCCAAGCAGTTGTCTATTATTTCTAATTTGCAGCGGGACCGGTTGGTGACCGCAGTTGGCTTAGTTTCATTCATAACTACAAGCAGCATCAAATTTCACTCAACTTGAGTGCTTTCCGCTTGGCGACAAACTCGCGACTTCTACTTCTGCGCACGCTTGCACAGAGGCGTCCATTACAATTCGTAGCGTTGTGACCCCCTTTTTAGGGAGGCCACTGTTTTGCGCAGTTTGGCTCGGTTTTGTTTACAAATATTCCGTCGTGTTTTGGTCCTTAGAGATTTGCATGAGCGCCTGTTGCGTGCGCTCCTTCCGTGGACGTTGCCTTAATGGATTCTGCCTCGACCATTTCTATTTGTGATAATCAAATTATGTGGTCTTCCCCAGCTGATTATCAGTTGTGTCATTGCTATTTAATTTCATGTTTATCAACAGTGCTCCACTTTGAAATAAACGCAATTTAATAAAGATTTATTTATTCTCTTGTAAATGTATCTGTATGTGGATGTATATGCACATAAAAATCACAACAAAACAATTAAGATTCCAATTTAGGCTGACAAATTAAATTAATTAAGAGCGATAGGCAAAAGAACAAAAGGCAAACGATTTGTCTGCAACTTTTTCCACGTCCTCACCAAATTCCAAACATATAAATTTCCACTTAAAGTCGTTTCGAGATGAATGTTTAGATACTCGTTTTGGTAATTTTGCTGGCACACTGTATTTTAGAAACACTTAATGTTAAAGTACTTTATTTAGTAATTTGCTGCAACTATTCTTACGTTTGGAATTATCTTTTTTTTTAAATTATTTATTTAATTAAATTGCAATGCTATTAATTTTTATTTTAAAATGTTTGGACAGAATATTTGTGAGTACCATACTCAGCTTATATTATCTTTGTAGCCGATTAAGAAAATCATTTAAAAAGATTCGAAAATTCAAACATATTTTCATTAGAGTTTTTGTAGAATATATTTAAAAATCGATTTTAAAACCTTTTCGATAAAAAAAATATTTAAATTGATTTTACTTAAAAATATAATCAGATCAAAATATTTATAATAAATTTATGACAATAACAAACATTTTCATTAAAGCTTGAAACTCTTGATTATGGAAACTTTAAAATTCTAAAAATTTACCATCATTTTGATTGTAACTAAAGGAAACTTTGTTCGCTTAACTATTTCTCGTGCTTCCGTTGAACAGAGCTCAGTATGGAAAAGCTCACTCAGGACTTTGAGTGGGCGTTCGCAACGAAATCGCTCAAATCCAAACAAAAATTACTCATACGCAGCGTTAACGTTGGTGTTCGGGTATTCGGCGTGTGTTCGGGCTTTTTTTTTTTTTGTTCGTTTATGTTTTGGTTTGTGGCACGTTTAAGGCGACAGACTTTGGCTCTTGGCTTCTGATTTGAATTGAAAGCGCGCAGTTCGCATGCGAATGTCCTGACCGTCGGTTGTGTGGCCGGCACAGCATCCGAGCAATTTCAAAATCATTTTACAATTTAAAACAAACAAGAACCGCTTTTTGAATTGATTTTCGAATAACCCAATATTGTGTGCAATTGCAACGCGAACTCAAAATGCAAATTGTTTTTCTTGATATTTTTGTTATGTGCGCGATAAATAAAAAAAGCATCAAAAGAGGCAACAAAATTCACAGTGTATTAACGAAATGTAATAAAAATATTTGAAATAAATTGAAAATTATTTAAACGAAGCCAAACAAAAGTGTAACGAGTTGTCTCGAATTACTTTTTTTTTTTTTTTAAATTTCAATTAAACCAATTGAAATTGATTTGTGGTGCAGTGTAATTGTGGTCTTAAAACCAAGCAGGTGAGTGTTATGCATAATTGTTGCAAATTTATTTATAAAACGTTATGTTTGTGAAAGGCAATTGTTTTTACTACCTTTCAAACTTTTTCCTCCGACCTTAATGCAGAAAAAATATAATAATAATGAGAATAAATAAACAATAGAGTACTCAGTGTGCGCTCATTTGGCTTCCATTCGTTTTTAAATTAGATTTTTGCTAGCAAATCGAACGTAATTTTTCCAGCACGAAAGGTTTTGGCTAAAAAGTTTTTTTTCTAATTTATTATATTTTTTTTTTATGAAAACCTAAATTAATTAGACGGCGGTAATTTTGTAGCGCCTACTCTTTGGGGCACAAGGTGCTGAGTCCGTGACCTCTTCCACTGTCCCTTCTCCTTCTTGCTCTCGCTCTCAGGTTGGATGCTTTCATCAATGGCAAAAACAAACGGAATTATATTTAAATTCTTAGACAGCATAAAGCTCATTAGCATATTGTCTCCGGCCATCAAATTTAGAGCCAGATGTTCCATGTTCCAAGTTCCAACTTCTAAGTTTCCAGTTGATTGATGAGTCGAGCCCCCATTTGAAAATACAACTGCTGATTCCTAGTCTCTTCCGACTACCCTCCTCAAAGGACTGTTTTACCTTTCTCGTTTTGTTAAGCCAGAGAAATGAAACGCATTTAACAAGCAGCAAAAAAAAAAAAAAAAAAAAAATGAAACTCAATTCCCATTCGTATAATTTTCGGGCATTTTCCCATTCAAAATTCAGTTCATGTCCAATTTTTGGGTACAAATTTCCCTTTTTTCACTGTGTGAATTGACGTGACAAAGTCTTATTAATTACTTTTATTGGTTTTTATTAAATTTCCGGCTAAACAATTTGACACTTGCAAAGATTCATTGTAAAAGTGAGTTTAATTAAATTGTTGAAAAATTGCAAGTTTTAACGAGGCTTTCGATTGAATTTTAAAAGTATCAAATAATTTTTAAACTTTAATTTATTGAATTTTAATATTTGAATTTTAAACGTTTCCGAATTCTTTAAAGCAAAAACAGGGTATGTGCTTTTAAATGCCTTTAACGAACATTAATTGATTTAAACAACACTTGGTTTATCTTGTCAATAAACAACTTAAGTCGATGTTTAATTCTTTTGTTGCATTTTAATTGATTTTGCCATTCTCTTGTCATTTTTTAATCGTTGCAATTAATAACTTTGTATGTCCCATTGACTCCCAATTGACATGTCAACTTAACAGTATTATTTACTTATAACTAATTGCGTACAAGTCAAAGCATTCAATTAACTTTAATTGGCGCTTTTACAAAGAAGAAGAACATTTTACACTCCTCATAGATGGCAATTTGCACGCGATCCTAATTTGTGCTTTTTCTTTTTACTTTTTTTAAGCACTGCATTTAATATTTATAAGATTGAAGTGCGACTTGCATTTAATTTCAATTTACACTTAATTTACATTTAATGTGCGTAATTTTCGTCAAATTTTAATTGGCCTAATTAGGTGCGACACGGCCGTAAATGTAATATGAACATTTGTGAAGTGATTAAATGAAGACTTTTCACCAACAAAGAAAGTGAATGTGATGTGCTGTGCTGTGCTGTGCTGTGTTGTGCTGTGAAGTGAAGCGAAACGAATGCGCATTGAATTAATGAGGCAAATGTCAAATTTGAATGGGTTAAATGGCGCCAAAAATGCGATGGTTTGGGTTAATGCGAGTTGCTGGAAAATCCTACTCGTTTTAGCTTTTGGCTGCCTTAAAGTTTAAGCGTATTGCAAGCTGCCTTGCCAGTTGGCTATAGAAAGTGAAGGAAAATTTATAAACTTTTCATAATATTTTAACAAGAATTTTACGCTGCAGGCGAGGAAAAGCCCACACTCCACGCCCACTCAGACCCCCAACAAGCTACACACTACACTGAGGCAAATGGACCAAGATAAGGCATTAAATATGAACAAGTTAGAAAGCTGGCAATATACTAAATACAAAACAGCGCGACTTGGGCATACCCTGTAACATGATACGGCAAAAAGAGAAGAAATTTTGTTGTAAAAAGATATGGTCTCTTATTCTTTTGAATTAAATGTAGTAAAATTCATGTTCATTTAAAAATTTAAAATAAAAATTTTTTTGTATTCTTTTAGTAGGAGCTAATGAAACGAATTTTATTTCCATTTGTTGTGTTCTGTTCTTTGCCAGCTAACATGCCCTACTTTCGTTCAAAGTACAGGGCATGCTTATGAAAATGCTAAGCAAAGCGTTGACTTCTCGAAGTCTTGCATCATTCTAAAAACGAGAACGGAGCCGTAAAAATTCCGTAGCGCAAAAGTCAAGCCACTGTCACTGGCATGAGTGCAGGTGGGCGTGGCATACGCATACGCCTGACCAAAACACACAAACCACATACCAGCAGATATCTTCCTTCCTTTCCCTTTATCTTGCTTGATTTTCCTTTCTTTTTTTTTCTTTTTTGGAATCTTTTGCTTATTGTCGCTTTGTTAGCCTGGCAAGTGTAGCCGGAATGACAGTCAGATAAGTATGTCTATGTCCATGTCCGAGTCCATGTCCATGTTCTCCCCGACGTACCATTTAGCCACATTTTGTACCATTTTGCTCCATTTTGTGGCAAGAGCTTAAGCTCTTGGCGCTTGGCTTCGTTTAACCAAAAGTAGCAAAAGATGCTCTTGCTGTTGCATACTTTGTGGCGCCAGTTAAAACAAATTTATATATCTGCAAACTATATCCCACTCTGAGATACATTCTTGACTTTGCAATAAAACTTTTCGTTTGCATTAGCCCGCTTCAGACTCGAGCTGACACACTGATAAAAATCTGTGTGTAATTGACATTAAGCCCGAATCACTGAATCAGTTACAAAATTGTAATTAATGATAAAAATTGAACGAAATTCTATTTTGGTTTGCTTTGTATACATGTACCTTGAACCTTAAATGTGGCTTTACTTTTTGGAGCATTTGATTTAATTAAAAGAATAATTTATTTTACAAATATTTTTCGTCAATTATTGATGTGTGAGATGAAGTCCAACATTTATGATCAAAATTGAATACCAACACATTTTGTTTGTCTTAGAAAACTCATTGGAATGCTGCTTTCAAATGTTTTCTTTTAATTTGAAACTTTATTTTTTTTTTTTTTTGAGAAAAATAATGCTTTGTGAATTGTTAATTGGAATCAATGTGCAGTCGTTAATACTTTTAGAATTCTGCTTTGGTATTGGAACACATCAATATTTTTGTTTAAATTCAGTGTGAAGACTTATGTAGGTCGGCTTTATTTCATAACTTCATATGTGGCTAATACATTTAATTTTGTCCAATATTTAAATCAAACTTTAATATTAATTTAGGTATTTTGCGTGATTCTTTTAAAAAACAATTCAACCATTTTGTTTCTAAAAAAATATTGTTGGCTTTGCAAAATTGTTTATTTTCATATAGCACAATTTGTCAGGGTATTTGCATGTTTGTCATGCCGACTACACTTGACTTTCCTTACACATTGTCTGTAAAAATGATGTGACTTCCGTCGCCAGGCAGACTGCTCAGACAACATGAACTGCAGCATACTTTACGGCGACTGCTTTTAAAGAAAAGTGAAAAACCAAAAAAGGAAAAACAGCTGAGAAAAAACAGACACAAGGTAACACGGTTACATACATTATGAGCTGCCACGCATACAACAACACACCCAACCACGCAGACACACACACACACACGCACACACACACACATGCACAGACTGCCGTTTATGCATACATGAAAAATTTACAAGAATTTTACCAGCATGAGGTCGCTTTTTCCCCATGGTTTCTTCCTGTTTGTCCTTGTATGTGTGCGACTGTGGGTGTGCAAATTTAATTGATTGACATAATTTAAGCGTAAAGACAAAAAATTTGCCAGTAAACAAATGAACAAATAACATGTAAATTGTTTACCCGCAGCCAGCGTGACTAAAAGAGATTACGTTAAATTTCGTTTAAATATGAATTTTTAATAAAAATTAGATATAAATATTTGTGTGTTGCCCAATGGGATTTTTTGTACATTCTTGTTTAGACAGAGTGCATAATTTAAATACAAGTTGTGTCAGTATAAATGTTATTTATTTATGTAGTTTTCTAAACCTATTTATTTGAATTAAATGCATATTATTTTTGCTGCTTCAACTTCACATTAAATAAATAAATAAATTATTTGGTGTGAATATTGTTAGTAAAGAAAACGCAGCAGCATTCACTGTCCATTTGCTACGGTTTCACTCCTTTTTCAGTACTTGTTATTGTAATGGTTAAATTAAATATGAAATGTCGCTTCAGAACGCTCTCAACAGCACAGTTCACAATTAGTTAATTGACTTAAAATTGTTCATTTTGTTGTTTTTGTTTTTATTTATTGTTGTTGTTTCAGCTCAGCGTTGTTGCTCATCAGCGCTATCGAGATGAAAGCAAAGTTTCATTTCTTGCCAGCCACGAAACATTCACAGAAGGAGACAGATAAAAAGGCAGAGACAGAGAAAGAGAACGTCACTTTGAAGTTACTTGGCAGGCAGTTTGCTCAAGTGTGGGCGTGTAGCAATAGAAGAGAAATGGCGGTGGAAATGGAGAGTGTGGAGTGGGCGCACTGCCAGTGGCAATTGCTCCTGCTGCATGCTAATCGAGTCAAAATGTGCCCTCAGGAGTATCTCCATTACAAAATGTGCGGTTGTTCTTTTTGTCGCAGCATTTGTAAATAATTTATGAAGAAATTAAACTGTTTCTGTTTTTAATCTTTCACTTTTCTCCCCATACTTTATTCTCCCGCTGTCTCGTTCGTAAACTGTTTTACACACATTTGCTCATATACTGCTTGTAAATTATTTGTTGTATGCTTTTAGGCGCACTTAAAAAATAGCGTTGAAAAGTTGTGTTCTAAACTAGATAATTCAAGCGCGAATGTTGCAAAGTTTTTGCCTGCAGTCATTTGTAAAATGCTGAAAATTGAAAACCCTTTTAATAAAACAAAACAAACACTTATGCACTGTGCGAAAAGCTTATGTATTTTAAAGAATCAAAATATTTCTGTGAATTAAATTAACTACACCTTTTTGCCAGTGTAGTTTGAATTATGTTAATATTGGTCGGCTTTAATTCATGTTTTTCATAAAGTGCATTACTAATGCTGCTCTAAGCCAAGCAGAATTAAAAATTGTGGGAAAAAAATAAATAAATTAGGGAAACACTTATGAAAAATACTAATAAAATTTGTATTGTTTTCAAAAAGATTTTAAACTAAGTACGAAGTACTAATGCTAAGTAGTTTCTTGGAAAACTACTCATCAGAACTAGTAGTTAATCTTCTTCTTAAATATTCATGAATTGTATTAAATTTATTTCTTAAAATTTTTATTTGTTTAAATTAAGTCATTAATTCGGGGGAATAATTAAAACTTCTTTATATATATATAGTAATTTATGTTTTTAAATCAATGGCGTCATTCGTTAGTTGCTAGAAAATTCTATTTATACATAAATTTATTTTGAATTTGTGCTTCTGTTTTATACCCTTTTTAAGCTCTATTCACTTTGCTTTCAAAGCTTCTTTTTTTACTGTGTAGTCAAAAGAAAAAGAAGAAGCTGCTTACAAGCAAAGCAAGGTTAAACTTTATTGCCTTTGAGCTGGCGGACAGTCATAAGTCCGCTCAGGCATGTTACATATTTGTCTTTTTCACAGACACAGAAGCCAAGCAGAGAAGTTCTTGAATGCTAAGAAGAAAATATAAAGAGGGAAAGGGAAAGGGAACTTAGTGGGGGGTGAAACAAATAACAATCAGGGAAGGTCTCCAGCTTGTTGCTATTGACTCGGGGGCCAGGAGTAGGTCACAGTCAGAGTCAGAGTCTGAGCTAAAACATTTTGTCCGCCAAATAGTTTTGCTCTGCATTTTGGCCACACAAAATTGCGCACATTCATTTCCGTTGCGGGATCTCGTTGGCAGTCAAATGAGTAACGCCCAAACACTCACAAACACTACCACACACCCACGAATACACTCACAAAAAGCTCACTATTAGCTCAGCTCTGCGATGGAACTTACGAGAGTTAGTTAATTGCGGATTTATTAGCTGCTAAAATTTAGTTTTGGGGCAGTGTAGTTTAGTTGGCGACTTTTTGTGGATTTAATTAATTTAAAATTGGATTTACTTATTTAAAAAGACTTTTAAGCTGTAATTTTTGCAAAATAAAATAATTTATACATTTGTTAACTCGATTCATTTTTAATTAAATTTAATCTGATAAAACTTATTGACTCAATGTGGGTATTAAATTCAATTAACTATTTAGTTAGCACAAGAGCTTTGTGTTAAAACATAAAATACTATTTTAATGAGATTTATCTCGAATTAAAAATGGAATTTAGTTGAACGTGTTAACCAATTACTTTTTGATTTTTAATTGATTATATATTTAATCTTATTTATGGTTGAGTGTCTATCTTAACACACAAACTAGCTTCAAAGCTTTTAATGACTGTTCTACATGTTCTTTGCCTTAGTAATTCCAAACGAATCTATTTGGATGTACATATTTTCAGTCTTTCAGCAGAGATGTAATTTTCCTGCAGACAAATCACAATTGTCATTGTTGATGGAACTGGATTTGTGCAAAATTTTCTCATCACACACGATTACGCCTAATTCTAGTTAAAACAACAATGTGCGTACAAACCACGCCTACCAAACAAATCCAGCCAGCCCCCGGCCCCCTGACCTTGTCCGTTTGCTTATTAAAATTTATGATTTTCTCTATGTCTTTGTGGGTGGGTGTCTGAGTGTGTGTGTGTTGGTGTGTTTGGGTGTGTCTCGTTGTGATGGAGAAGTTTTACAACTTTTGCCAAATTGTAAAGTCGGGTACGCCCCTTAAGTAATAAAACATTTACGCCGCCCCGAAAAGTATGCAATGTGCATGTTACAGTAGTCAATTCTACTCTGCTCTCTCTATGCGCGTATGTGTGTGTGTGTGTGTGTGTGTGTGTGTTTGGAGTCAAATGTCACAAAGAAGCATGTTGCTTAAGCAACGAAGAAAGCATAAAAAATTCAACAAAAGAAATGTGAAAATATGTCAGAGGGTTAAACAGCAACAAGAAAAACATCGAAGTGAAGCGAATGAAAGCAGAGAAAATAACCAGAAAGGGTATTTTGCTAAGGAGCGTGGTAGGGGAGGGCATTAAATTATGAACTCAACAATGCATGTGGTGCCTCAAAGACAGTCAAAGGGGCGTGGCCACCCACCACTCACAGTACGAAATGCAGAAATCCGTAACGAAAACTTATAAAATAGTTTGCCAAATCGCATTTACAGTTCTCAACTATTTCGCCAGCTCTCATTCTTTTCGCGAACACACATTTTGACATACACCTTAAGCTAAATGAAAACTTGTACTTTTGATTAATTATTTACCACTTTCAGTATGTGAAAATTGTGCGAATTTAAAGAGCTTACGCATTTCGAAACACATTCGCGTGTTGTAATTCCTTTGCATGTTTTCTTCTTTGCTCGGCACGAACATAACTTTTACTTAAATGTTAAGTAGTTCTATACACACATACACAATCCACACACACACACACTTACACACACACACAAACGAAGGGGAACAGCGACAAACTAATTTGATTTTATTAATGAAATCAGTAGTAGAAATGACAAAACGTAGCACTAAAGGTAAGGCAGAGGTTAGGACACGGTCGGAACTCGGTCAGGAGTTGACCAGGCGCAATGGATTTAATGTAGCATGTGAGTGGTCGTTACGGCTTTTCCCTTTATATACCCTACGAAGGACTTAATGGGTAGTTTGACGATGATAGAAATAACAGCTTCCAAGTGTAGAAAGTTTTTAATCAAAAATTAATTAGAAATTAGAAAAATTGAAGTTTTTTTTAACTAATAATAGATTTATTATTATTATAAATATATTATATTATTTAATTGTAATTAATATAATACCTAAGTCACCAAACTAAGCAGATATAACAAAAAATTCAAGTTTAAAAACAAACTGTTTATTAATAAATATGACTCAAAGACCAGTGCCCTTAAAATACACAAAACTTCGGAAAAATTTAAAAAGTGTCTTTGAAATGTTTTTATTTCATTATGTTTTATGTTCAGTTCCTTCTTCAAAATCACTTTAAAATCACGCTGTTATATGGATAATGTTGACAGTTATCATCTATTATAACGTTTTTCAAATCGTAAGGTCTTGTTGAAGTGCCTAATGCTCTAAATGTGTTGCTGTTCTCAGTATTAGAAACAAAATCTTATCAACTAGAATATTTTATAAAGCATTTTCTTGGCAGTATACGAAGAATTACTTAATGTATATAATCCCATTAAAAACTACTGCTTTCTTTACTTTACTTTTCTCAGTATTCTGCTTATGATTATTACTATAATGAGCATGCTAGGAAACTGAGAGACTTTGTTAAGGGTATTTCCAAGTAGAGAATATCCAATTTACATGCTTCCCTTCGATATTTTTTCCCCGTGTTGATAGAGCTGCGGTAGCGTTTTTTTTAAAGAGGGCGGTGTTTGGACTTTCGTGCACCTTTGAGAGCTGTTGTGAACATAACGGTAAACATGTATTGCAATATAACGGTAACAGAAGCAGTCATTCACATAAATTAAATATTTACTTATTTGCTATTGTAACTGAAGCATCATTGTCGTCGGAAAGCGCTTCGATTTTTGCATGTTCAATTAATTGTTGTGATTTTCCATGTTACAACAACTACAGCAATAGCAACAGCAGCGC
Source organism: Drosophila arawakana (assembly GCA_018151165.1). NCBI lineage: Eukaryota > Metazoa > Arthropoda > Insecta > Diptera > Drosophilidae > Drosophila > Drosophila arawakana. The sequence continues at coordinate 12,147,250 of JAECWX010000002.1, forward strand.
AGCAGTGGAAAACTGTTGTAAAAACTGTAAACAAAAGTGCATTTCGTGTGCATTTTTTGTGTCCTTGTGCATCAGTCAAACGGTATCAGTTCTATTAAACTATTTATAGGAATTAAATTTTTTTTTTATATTGTCACATGACAAACTCGATTTAACATAAGTGCCGATTGTACAGAAGTTACAGATTAACGCATAAATAAATTTGCCCAACTGTGGTGTCACTTTATTAATTTATTTTTATATTTAAAGTGTAAAACGTCACTTGTCACCAACTTGTTTTTTGTTAAACACATTTAGTTAATCAATTTAATATTTGTAAAAAAATATTCATCAAGCTTAATTGGATAAACAAATTAATTAATCATATTATTGTTTACAATATTATTACTTTTCTTTTAATTAATTATGTTTGGCTATAACTACACATCTACATTAAACAAAATAATTTAAATTTTTAGATTTCAGACATTTATTTCACTGTACTATTTTGAATTGAAAACTTTTAAAGCTTTTTTCATATGCCAACGATTATTTCGAATGCAATGAAAACTTTGTTTTACTTCGATTAACTTTACTCTAATCACTGAAAACTATTTCCATTTCCAGTTCTTCATACTGAATTTATTGTGGTTAAATTAAACTTTCTACCGGCATGTACATGATGATAGAAAGCTTTATCAATTTTACTGGACGATCTACTCAAATGTCTACTCCATTTAACTATGGAGCAGTCGGTATTCATTTGAATGGAATTCCAAACAAAGAACCACTTGCATTGGCCCACATATCCAGCTATTTGAGTAGTTCCTTCTGTGGTTGTAAGCACGGAACAATTCAAGTTTTTTTCCACTTCTTTTTGTGTGTTTTTTACATGTCTGTTGTTTGGCCATTGTCGGTTGGACAGTTTGAAGAACCATCTCACAAACACGCACACTCCACATTCTCTCCATTGAGATGCTAATGTATCTTCCTCTTCTACTTGCGCTTCCCGCTTCCTTTCCGCTTCTTCGCCCACTCACCTGGCAATTTATTTTGTTGTCTTGTGCCAAGTAACCGAGTACCTTGACACACATGTCTATGTTCTTGGCTATTCAGTTTCTTTTTCTTGGAATCCGCTTTTTCAGATACTCTGTAACCTGATTTGAGTGTTGGGTTTCTGAGCAAACGTTTCCTTTCATAGACGATCAGTAAATTTTGATTTAAATTTATTTGAAGTGTTGAAGAATTTAATGTATTTTGCTGAATTTGTACACAAAAAGATTAATGTTTTTATTGTTAAATTCGAAAACAATTTGAAACAATTCAACAGCAATTATAATATTTTTTTGGCCACGAAAAAGATTCACAAATTTTTTAATAATTTCAAAATTGAATGAACTGAAACAAAGCCATTATTTTGCTGTTATTTTAATATAAGACAACAATGTATAGTTTACTATTCATTTAAGAAAGTGTTAATTCCTAGCTGCTTACTGAAATTCAGAAGGTTTTAAATTATCAAACCGAAAGCTAAATAAAACTGTTTAAATAGTAAGTACGTAGCGCAGGGTATTTATTAATCGAGTCTCAAGCACAGTCTGTTGATATTTTATGGCTAAATGGATTATAGAGCATATTAATGCAAATATAAGGTTTGCCAGTGATGATGATACTGCAATAGTCTGCAAGTCAGCAAGAGGCTTCATGTGTGTGCACACACACCTCCATACTCCCACACACTTCTCTATGCATACATTTACACCCCCCACACCCACCCACACACACACACCTACACCCACAAGTGTCTATAGATACACCCTAGGTAAGCATATCTATGGAAACGTGTCTGCCATTTGAAGCAAACGTAAGCAGAGCAAACAAATCAAATGTGGCAAAGACAACGCGTTTTCTGAAATTCGCTGAGGCACTGAACGTGCTGGCTAAATGTTTGGCTAGACTTTGACTTGGCCGAAACCGGAGCTGCTCGAACCGGTAACGGTAAGCGATAAAAGCGCTGTGTCCTTATCGGTTGCGCGAGGCAATGCCACGCCCATAACAGTCCACAAAAAAGTCTCATTGCTTCCGCTAAGACAATAACTGATGCTAATGTATAATACGTGTCAATCTTGAATCCCGTTTGACTGATGTGTGCGAGTGTGTGTGAGAGTGTGTGCCTCTGTGTCGCCACAATTCTCAGCTGGCGTCTTAATACATCATCAGACATTTATACACACACAAACACTCGCACACACACACACATGTTTCTCATATCTCAGCTAGAGACTCGGGCTTAGTTTTGGCCCCTGTTTCAGTCTGGGCCTCAGTATAAGTCACAGCCTCCATCCCATTCTCTTTACCCATCACTGTCTCTGTCTTGGTCTCTGTCTAGTCGTAGTCCCATGATAGAAGTGCTGCTGTCAATTTGTGACAAATGTCTTTGTCGCACATTGGAATTGATAAGCCAACAAGTTGTGTGACCAATTAATGCTCAACGAACGCAAATTTTGTTTTCCCGTTATCGATTGACGGCCATTAACACATCAATATGGCACTGCTTGTTATCGATCATCGACAAATTATTACATTTCATATTACCAAATGCTGTGCACTCTGCTTATTACATTCACACGTGTAGAAATTTATGCTAGGAATATTCTGACTTCTCCCGTTAAGGGTTAAGAGTTATCGATCATCAGCAAGTATGAACAAACTTTAAGTGAATAGTAGCTAATACATGTTAGGAATAACAGTTAACAGTTAACAGCTTTCAGTCCATAAGTCGATGAATAGATTCTAGCGAATTTAAAGCTATCTTTATGCGTTTCGATTACATTTCGGTAGCTTATACATCGAACCTCATAATGTCTGCAGTTAGTTACAAAGTTTTTCTATTTTAAAATCGATTATTTATCGATTCTTTAAAAATTATATCAAAGTTCCCAAACTTGTTTGCTAACAAACGATTCTGCAAGAATTATGTTAAGTACAGCAGGCATAAGTTGGCAAACTGAGCATGTCTGAGATTTCTGAGAAAATCGTTCTTTTTTTGGGTAGTAGCTTAAGTGACTGAATCCTTTATTTGTTGTTTTTTGAGCAAATTGAGTTTGGTAACCATTGAAAAAAGCGGCATGCAGCAGTGCCATCGGCTCATAACTTAATGCCTCACATATTCGACGCATTTGCACTTGGGTATTGTCTACCCGTTACTTATACAGTGAGGGTATACTCTGTTGGTTGTAAGGATAGCACAGTCGTAGCTTTTCTTTTATACCAAACGGGTAGCTTTAAGTCAGTCACTTGTTTCTACTCATCCTGCGTTATCCTTAGTGTCTTTTCGCTGTGTTTTATGCATTGGTCGAGCTAATGCTGAGGAAAATACGAGATAAACACACACGCACACACATATGTACATTCAGAAAGATTCATATGCACACAGTTACAGTCACATTTGCAGATACACTTGATGATGGTGGCAACTCTGGCTACGTGAGCTGCCAACATTTATGGCTGTCCCACAGTTTATTTGTTGTGCGTGAGTATGAATGACTGTGTGTTGCTCTGTGTGTGTTTGTTTGTGTGCTGAGTATTATAAGTAAGACATTTGGGTAAATTGTGAACATTTAAATTGAATCAAGTTTTGGCCAAGTCATTCAGCGACAACACTGAGCGAAAGTTAACCCTTTCTTTTCTGCCCATTTGTGAACTTGTGTAACAAACTTTTCTGGGCCACATTGCAATAATAATTTGACTTGTCTGTGCTGCTGGTTTTGGTATTGGTATAAAAAGCGAAAGTAAAAAGTTTAAGCAGTTATCTGTTTACACTTTACAGTTGGCCTTAAGCGATTTCGGTGCCGCAGTCGCAGTCGCTGTGAGTTTCGCTGTCACCATCGATATGGACGCTGCCATTCACAAATTTATATTAAAAAGGAAGCGACAGGCAGAAAATTTCTGGTTTGGGGTTTGGCTAGGGGATTTTGTGTGTGTGTATTGTGTTGTGTTGTATTGTGGCTCTCTGTGTCTGAGTAAAGTTTAACGCTTGGCAGCGCGGCATATCAAGCATACGCACTGTTGCATGCTACCAGATCAATGTTGGAATGCCGCTCGCACTGTGGAATAAATAAATCAACTTTTAAACATCAAGAATCTTTTAAAAATAAAAATTGAAACATTTTATTAGCATATTTAAAACTAAGAAATCTTTTTTTTGCACCCTGTAACACCGTTTTTGCGGTCAAGCCTTGGATTCTAAAATTTCTTTCAAATTTACTCCCATTTAAAAATATATTTATAAAAACTTCTGAGACTTCCCATAGTGGCTATCGCTGTTACTGAACTGCAAACCGGCATTGGGATTACGATTGGGATTGGTTTCGGGATCTGGGGGTCTGCGGGTCCGGGTTTTGAGTAACCCTTCATCCGAAGCTTGGGCTTGTCAAAAATTAAACGAAGCAATAAATTATGCGTCTGCCAATGGGCGCCAGTCAGGCAGCAACAAAATCATATACATGTAAGGTACACGCTCACATACACATACCCACATTTATGATATAAAAAGGAAGAAGAGGAAAGAAAAAAGAAATGGTGTCTGCGTTTAAGTATCCCATTATGCATGCAGATTTCCCTAATCTTTTGGGTTTCTCTGCGCTGCTACTCGGAGCAGTTTAGCGACTATTATAAGCCGGAAACTTCTCCGCCTCCAACAAAAAAAAAAAAAAAATGAAAAAAAAATGAAAAAAAAACGATGCGAAGAAACCAGCTTTGAGTTCCGGTCCTTAGCTCAAATATTTGGAGCCTTGAACGCCCAAGGATGTAACAGGGACAAGGTCAAAATGCCATATTAAATTCATGACAACTTTATTTTGATTTTCGCTTCATTTTTAAAGTTATTTAGGACAACCTGTTGGTGGCAAACATTCATTCAATGAGATTTATTTACACTTGACTAGATTTTTGATTATAATGGATGTTAATTCAGCTTTAATTTGTATAAAAGCAGTAGCAGATAACAGTTCCGAATTGCCATGAACTAGAAAAATTATTAACAATTTATACTAGAATTTTACAAAATGTATGATTTAAAAAGTGATTAATTATTTGGGAATTTGTGCACTGTAAACTTTACGCGTAATAGTTCGTGTATTCAAAACTTATACTTTAACAAATGGCGATGAAGAAATAAATAAGAGACAAGTCAGTGAAAGAGAAAACGGTGTGAACATAAAAGGCTAAAAAATAAACCCATTAAAAGATAGCTAAAACTAGTTTAATACTTTCCAAATATTATTTTAATATGTATCACTTTATGCAGATGAGCAAACTTATGCTAATACACTAATGGATGTGCCTCTTAATGATTTTGAAAACTTCATTTGGATTCAAACTCAGACCACAAGTTAAATTCGAGAACTAATCAGAGTTTAAGATTTTTTGCCCCCCCTGTGAGTTTTCGCAGGAAATTAGCGAAAAAAAGCTGGCAACAAGTTTTGCCACAGAAGTCTACAAATGTCAGGCAAGAAACTTTTGACAGATTTCCATAAATTCATAAAGCTAGAAGCTAGCTAAAATGTACATAAATATGCATATACTAAAAAAAAGGTCTGTGTCATTAGCTGGGTCTAATGGGGATACTACAACATGAACAAGAAGGGGGCGGGAATGGGGCGGTAGGGGTAGTGCCTCAAATCCCATGTGAATGTGTATTCCGTTTGGCTTAATGTCTTCATTTTGTTTTGGCCATTTTTGTCAGGCTTCTGTCGGAGTGTTTTTAATGGAGTTAACTGAATTTGATGCGCATATTTATTGTATTTAATTATTTATGTTTGTTTTTTTCTTGTTTGTCATTTTGTAGCTTATATATATCTGTGTATATAATATGTGTATATATAGGTTCTTTTTGTTGTCGTGAATTAAGTTAATTAATGCGTCGCATAAGCTGCCGCTTAGGCATTAGCGAACATCCTTGTCCTTGTTGTCCTTCATCAAGTCAATCACAAGAGCAACAAAGTTGGATTTTGTTTTTGTCGCATTTTTAATTAATTTTTCAAGGGATTTCCCAAGGCTTATGAACTTTAAATATTTGCCGCACTTTACCTACTTCCCCACCCCCACTTAAACCCCCATTCCACACCACCCACGCCTACAGCAAACAAAAAACAAGAGCAACAACAACATCTAAATAACGAGAGCAGCTAAAAAACCTAAAACATAAATGTTTCCAATGCAGGTAGCATAAAGTAGATATAAAAACCAAACAAAAAGCGACCTAAATTAAGTGACACGCCTACATGAATAGTATGTGGATATGGGGTGTGGAGATTTCGGTATGTTTTGCTGTCTGTTGCTGATGTTGTTTCTGCTCGTATCTGACATGTTTGTCTGTATAGATACAAATACTATAAACATATTTATATGTAGTGTGTGCCACAAAACAAATTCACAGACAGCTCACGTAACTCATCCAACGCGATATATATGTATAGATATATATATATAGAAGTACGCCCATCTGATAACTGAAATGAAATAGAACTTCCGCAAGGCTTTTAGCTTATCCACATCCTTTTTAAAGTGCTTGCCAAGAATATATCCCGGCGCTGTTTACGCTTCAAAAGTGCTGTAAAACTCATCAAGAATTGTTTTAGTATTATCTTCAATTAACATGAAAATGAGATTTTGATTTAAAGTCGTATAAACGGGGGTTTTTACAACCTAAACCCATTTCAAATGGGCAATAAAGGGTGCAATGGCTTTGTGCTTGTGTCTGTGGATTACAAACATTAGCAATGTACACCAAATTAGAAAATAAGATTTATGGTTTAATTTAAGCATATCTATCTCAACTTATTTCGTTAAAATTATTACGACAAGATTGTGTGCTTAGAAGTATTGCAGTGACGTCACATAACATATACGTAATTATTTATATTACATTTAAAACAGTTTAAATATAACTATTTATGCTTAATCGTAACTTAAAGGCTATGCGATTTCTTGTTTTTATTGCAGTTGGAACTGTTAGAACGTATTTATTAACAAATTTAATAGTATCAGTTCTGAAGTATTTAAAAAGCTATGTCAATCGAAGATTGATCGAGCGTAATATTTTATGAATTTAAGATCTTACTTATTTAGTCTTTAAAATTTAAACTTCATCAAAGCATAATGTACTCCAATTATTATAAAAATGCAGAAAGTAAAAACAAAATTTAAAACTGTTAATAATTTTAATTTACTTGTAATTTGTTTGGTAAAAGTTTCAAAGCAAGCACTTGGGGTAAGTCGGTAAAATAAAAATATTATGAATTTAATAAAGTCGTTAGCAAATAATTAAAAAAGCTTTTATAAGCTTTTGTTTTAAATTTGAATTGTATATACCATGTATAAATCTATTGAATACCACTAAAATTTGCAATTTTCTGAAATTATTAACTGTCAGTTCGTTTCAAATGCAGAAACTATTAATTACTAAACAGCTTGTCAACAGTTTTAAAACAAAAGCTCTAAAGTTGTGGTTGTACACAAATTAATTTGTTTTCTGCTTGATAAGCAGGTGTTTAATTTGGTAAATGCATTTATAATAAAATAATAGCTGTTAATTGAATAAATAACCTAACAACAACACTCAATTAATTGTCTTGTCGTTAGCTAATTGTAACTGGAGGCAAATTAAGCGACAGTCTGAAAAATTCATGTCCTTGTTTGATTCGGTTGGTTTCCCCATATCGGTTGGGAAAGTTCCTTGTTTCTGTTGATGTGCCACGCCCCCACAAACACACACTGACACCATGTGACACATAGCCATCGTAGTAAACACATATTAAAATGCTGGCAAGGAATGTAGTGTGAGAAATATGTTAAGTAACCAAGTTAAAAGTAGAGAACTGAGAGAGGGAATAAATTGTGGGTGTGGCATATTCAGATACGGAATACCGTAATGTAAACAAATCTCAATAAATAACAAATATCGTTGGACTGTTGCGAACATTGTGGGCGTTAGGCATTTTGTGGGCGTGGCTAGAAAATTTCAATTTTATTGACAGCGAGAAAGTTTTTGCAACGACTTGAAACATTTTTTGCATAAATTTCAAATCACAGCTAACTTTTTTACGCTGTGAGTTGTTGTTGTGTGTGTGTGGCATGTGTAATTTTTGAAATGTGTGCGAGTGTGTGTGGGTGTTTTTTTGTGTTTGTGTTTGTGCCGCTTAATTCAATACGCATAAACAATAATTTATGAATTTTTATTGAAGTTCTCGAGGCTGGCACGTGTTGTCGCATGCGAGTATCTTGGCCAAGAATCATGTATAAGTATGATGTACACATAAAACACTCAACGCTTTGCCATCATAAATTACAAAGTACGAGTACATTCTGCAGCTGACAACAGTAGCGACATAGAGATCCCAACAACAGCAAAAAGCAGCAAGAGTGGGAAGCTGGAGTCGAGTCAAGCTAGGAGCATCGAGGAGTCAACGTGTGTATTGCCTTGGAATCAACATTGTTACGTGGGCATCTCCTTCAGGCACTTGCTGCTTGGTTCCTTTTGTTCGGCCTTTGATATTAATCTTATATGCGTCGGCGTTCGGCATTCGGTTTTCGCCTTAGACCTTGTCCTAGGCACTGTCGTCCTTTCCAATAAGACGCATTATGCTGACGCCTACAGGCAAGAGTTTCCCTCCTATTATATTACAAGTAACCACACTCCATCCACCAAATCTTACTCCCCTACGTCGCCCTTCCTTGTCCTCATCCATCAAACACGCCTGCACAAAAGGAAAACTCCATTGTTATTGACGTCGCGTTTTAGTCTGACTGATATGCTTGACCAAACATCCAGTTACAGGTCAAATTAACAATATTCGATACAGTTAAATATCAAATACAATTACATTTGCAATAAAAAAGAAACCTTGCAGACTTTTATTGAATGATTACGTTATATTGAGGCGCATCTATCAACAGACAATCGAGACAAAATAATAAAAAATAATAATAATAATAATAATAATAATAATAATAATAATAATAATAATAATAATAATAATAATAATAAAAATAATAATAATAATAACTATAATAATTATAATAATTATAATAATAATGATAATGATAATGATAATGATAATGATAATGATAATGATAATGATAATGATAATGATAATGATAATGATAATAATAATAATAATAATAATAATAATAATAATAATAATAATAAAAATAATAATAACAATAATAATAATGTTAATAACATTTGTATTTGATTGTTTCACAATTACTTTTGGCATAAAGTCAACTTTTAAGAGTTCAGCAAATTTGAAATAAACCCAATCATAAACAGCACTACAATGTTTAATAAATCAAAGCCTAAGCTTTTCATTAATAAAAGCACTTGGATTCGATGTATGATACAGTTTTAGCTCATGCTTCAGTTGCAATAATTGCAAAATTCAAAGGATCAAGTGTCTTAAGGATTTGAGAGTGCTTGACACAAAACAAATAAACTTAAGAGTAAGCAATATATTAAAATAATTTAATGGATTTAAATTTGGCAACTTCATGCTGAGCAAACACATTGGATATGGTTGTAGTACACTCCAATTAAACTCGCATGCGCATCATAAATTTAATTACAGACTCTTCAATTCGAAACACAAATAGTCGAGAAGTGTACTCGTAATAGGCTCAATTTAATTTCAATGCAAGTCATGAGTTTATTTGAGTATTTGGGTGAATATTCATGAGAGTTTGTTTATGTACTTTCATATTGTATATATCGCTGAATCGAAACATAATAATTCATGACTCATAAAACCGCAATAATCATTTCAATTGCTTTTTGTACTCATTAAAATGCTGACTAAGTAACTTATATGTACATATGTGTGTGTTTGTGTGGGATGAAAAGACGAAGAATCAAGAATTCCGTTAAGCAGAATTGTTGTTCTCGGTATTAGAAGTTTACAACTTTGTGTTAAGAAACAGTGTGTTAAGGATGAACGAGAGGGTCAATTTAATCAAAGCCACAGCAGCAGCCATAAAATTAGAAAGCATGCGAGGTCGACCAAGCGATGACAATAAGTTCAAGAATCAGGGATCCAAGGATCAGGGTTGAGGGTGGAGGGTTAAGAGTATACAGTCATGGGGGCTGACACATAAATCCTTCAGCTTTGCTGGCGTCGCTCAGTTGATTAATTCCCAATTTTATTTGGCATTTTTATGAGCAACTGCAGCCGTAAGCATCTTTCCGTTCACGGTTATCAGTTCTCAGTTCTCAGGGCTCGACACGACTCTGTCAGGTTGAAGACATCGTTGCGATTTTGTTTTAAGCTTGGCCAGAAATAGCAGTGCATATGAGCCACGTGGCTATCAAATTTCCATTCAAGGCCAGCAAAAAAAAAAAGAAAAGAAAAAAATAAACAGCAGGAAAGCAAACAGAAACAAACAGAAACTCGTATGGCACTCGAAACCGAGAAAAAAAAACTAGTAGAAAAAGCTATGTTTAAGCATATGTCGACAGCTAAAGACCCTGTACTAAATCTGGGCCCCTAATATAATAAGGATAGCAGATTCTTACCAAATTTTACCAAATATTGAATAACTCTGGGAAAGATGGGCTTATCTGCGGGATTTTCGATTATTCTTATACTGTCTCTATGTTGATGAGATCGACCAGGCCTCCTTCTGCCTGTTTCTCTCTGTTTTTTAGACAACCCTAAAAGACCCTGTACATTTATTACGCACGGGCTCTAAAAACAAGTGATACCAACACCAAACTGAGCCGAACCAAGAACTGATGCATGAAAGCGTCAAAATCGAGTAAAATGAAGGAAAAAACCGATACTGTATTTTACCATTAATCGTAAAAATTGCTCATTTTATTGCTTTCAAAGTGTTTGGTTTTTTTTTTTTTTTTGCCTGTCGCCGCCTCGCTGACATCGCTGAGAAAGTTTGCATGTGCCTCCGGTGTGGTACATCAAATGGTTGTAAGGAGGAGGGCGTTGGGAGGTGGGCGTGGGCGTTGCGAAGACCCTCTAGAATCGGGAGCGTGAAAAGAACCGATGCGTGAAGCAGTCGCAAAATGAGGCAACAAAAGGAACGAACACAAAACAAAACCAAACCAAACATCGACAAAAACAGAGTTGGAGACGAAGACGGAGACATCCTGTGCCTGGCATCTCAACCAGGTGGCTTCTTCTAGCAATTCTCCTATGTCAATGTCTATGTTAAATGTTATTCATAAATCAGCGCTCTGCCGACGAAAACACTTTTAGGTCTCTCCTTTGATAGCACACAAAACATATGTACATATGTATAGTATTAGATTTCTATCTAAAAGTTTTTGGTTGCTAAGTTGTTATATTTTTTTTGTTAAAGCACAATACGAATGCAATTTTCCATAATGAATGAAAATGAAAAAAAAATATCATTATGAAAATCTCATTTTCTTTAGCAAAATGTGAATCATTAATAAAACTGACACAATCAGCTAAGAGCTATCACAGAAAATAAATCAATTTCAAAGAAAATTGTATGTTAAGGGCACATGGTTATAACAAATGTAACTCATTAAGCAGCTAAATTATGTATTCAATCAGCAGCATAAAATTTAGTATTTATTTTAGACCCATATTCATTAAAATAACACAAAAAGAGGTGGGGTTAAAAATAATTTATAATACTCGATTTCATATAAATTCGAGTTACTTGTCTAAAAGACTTTACAATGATTAAATTTATTATTAATAAATGAAGTAAAAAGTTTCAATTTTAATAGACCAAAATTCTTGAAACTGTTCAACCTTTTTAATAAAAAAATGTAAAAAGCTATAAGTGAATTGGTTAACGCTTTGTTTGTGAAATCAATCAACTAATCCTATAATTAATTCCAAATTCTTAGCCATTTGAGATACATTTACTTCAGTTCACTGCAATTCGACTACTTGATTTAATTTTAAATAAACATCATATTTATTTTTGCTTTGTTCAAATTTGTCTATCCAAGAATTCAGTGCTATTTTCAGCGGAAATGAGATTAGACTAGAGCCGACTAGAGCTTAATATAAATTTGACAACACTTAAGTTCTATTTTTGGCCACTGTCACTGGAATATGCGACTAAACGAAAATAAATTGTTAATGCTAAATTAAGCTGCCGTCTTTTTATATTCTACGTCTTACACAAAATTTAAGGCGTGTCTTAAACAAAGTTCAGAACATACGAATTTTGCTAATTTGATACTTATAATTTAATCAATAGAAAGAGCCCCGCCTGTTGCTAATTGAACTGCAAGTGTATTATGTTTGTGTAATCAATTAAAAGCGATTGCTTCATTGAACTACGGCATGTACTCGAACACCTTTAATGTATTCACCTCAAGATATATACATATATATTAAGAATGGAATAGAGCAATATTTACATATTAATACAAACAGCTGCAAAAATGTATGAATTTTTTCTATTTTCTTCTGTTTGTTTTGGTTTTTTTTTTTTTTTTTTTTGTTGCTTTCTTCTTCGCTTTTGTTAATTTATGTTTTGTTTTATTGAAGGGGCACATAAAGAAAATAGCCCCAGCCAGTGGAGAGAAACAGAAAAGGCGAATGAACCTAAACAAATTTCATGGCGCGTCCTTCCACAGAACTGGGATTCGAACTCCCTAGCTGAAGTTCACCCTCCGATGATTCTATCTGGGTGTTCGTCAGCCGCAGTTATTACTCATTTACAGACATTTGGCCCACATTTATTTTATGGCAAAAATATCAGGGTACGAGAATCCAGATGGATACGAAAATGAAACGGAGTCTCAGCTCATGGACGGAGGGTACCTTTTGTTATTTGTATTGGACTACAAAATGAGCAGCAGGCATCAGGCAGCAGGCAGCAGGCAACAAAAAGAAAAAGTTTCAAATCTTTCAATGAATTTAATATTCACAAAGAAAGAGTATGAAAAACATTCGTAGACAAACTTTGGTAACCTCGTTCTCATCACATCCACTCATCAACATTATGATGGTGCACCGTCATTATCATCATATTTACTTGCATCATGATGACTGGCATCATCTGCTTCAGCCCTCAAAATCAGCTTCATGTCGTCGTGTATGATTTCCGGATTATGTTTATTAATATATGTACTCGGATAATAACTTTTGCTCCTTTCCGACGAGTTCCCATTTGCTTGCATTATCCTTTTGTTGGCACTTGCCCTTAAAGGGCTCAACTTTAGACCTCGTTGCCAGGTGGCAAACATATCGACATTCTCAAAAGTAAACTTTTTTTTATCATTTTAATTGCTTTTCCAGCAGGGAAAATAAAGATAATTTTCATGAGTTGAGCTTAGTAAGCGTTGGGGGATTTAAAGGGAGGGGTGTTATATAAATATGTTTAGAATTTATATTACTATTTGCATAGGTAAAAACATTAGTATTATTGTGGCAAGTATAGTAAGCATTAAAATTAGCAAAAGAATTAACATTAGAATTAGCAAAAGAATTAGCATTAGTATTAGCATTAGCATTAGCATTAGCAATAGCATTAGCATTAGCATTAGCCTTAGCATTAGCATTAGCATTAGCATTAGCATTAGCATTAGCATTATCATTAGCATTAGCATTAGCATTAGCATTAGCATTAGCATTAGTATTAGCATTAGCATTAGCAATAGCATTAGCATTAGCATTAGCATTGGCATTAGAATTAACATTAGCATTACCATTAGTACAATTGAGCACATATAATAATTTAAAGTTTAAAGGAGGTTGGTTGATATGTGCATTACCCTTAGTAATGAATTACAGGGTAATGATTACTAAACCCATAAGCTGCTTAGATGATGTAGACTATTTGTCCGCTCCTCTTTCTTATTCTTTTAGTCATAAGACCAAAGGATAGTGGGTAATTTACATGATGTCCCGGTTGACTCTACTAAAAGCCACACCTTGAGTTGAATGGTGAGCAGAGACCAGTGAAGAGCATAGATTGAAAAACCATTTGCAAAAAGGGTTTTCAAAACCGAGCACGGATAAAGCAAATGCCAGCAAGAGGAGTCAAAGGAATTCCGCGTGACACAGCACACGGGACAGGAATCTGTGCAAAGTGCAATCTAAATGGTCGAATGATTCAAGCATTGTGTTGAGTTGAGTTGAGTGATGGCTTTAATGTGGCTTAAAGCACATTAACAACCGTTTAAGAGGAGCTTAGCCTTTGAACCGTTCACTGGTTTCTCGCACAAAATGAGCAGGGCATTAAAAGAGCACTAAAGCATATCAGAATGCTATACGCATCCGCACGATGTTATTGCTGTATATTAAATGAATTGTGAAATGGATAAATTTAATGAAATATTTATTAACCTTTAATCAGGCGGGTTAGTCAGACAGTCAGTAAACCGACAACCCGACAAACAGACAGAAACACAGATCGAAATAAAGAAAAAATTGTTGGCTAGCATCGCTCAAAGCATATTTTATTACACATTTCATTGGACAACGTTGCGTGTATGTGATGTGATATGTGATGCTTGATTTATTTCAACTGATGCTGCTACTGTTTCTGTTTCTCTCTCTCTCTCTCTCTCTCTCTCTCTGCTGCTGAGTCCCACAATAATCAGAAATATTCGATATCAGGTCAGTGCCTGAATGCTAATTACCAATTCAGACTAGACGGCATAAGATTGGATTCGATGGAATTAAATAAAATGGAATAACAGTACAAGCAACATGAGAATATATCTAAATATAAATACGCACATACATATGTGGAGTTATGATAATATGGGGAAGACAGGAAACGACAATTTGTAAGTCTTTTGTTGTTTATATGGGTCTCTGCATAATATTTGAGCAAAAACATTTATTAGATTTGTCCGCTCAGCTTGAGTAAGTTAAAATCAGATTTTATGTGAAATTTATGCATTTATAGTTGATTTCTGGACATGATTTGTAAAACAAAAACTAAAGATGATTTATACAATGTAGTTTTTGCTTAAAAATGTTCACATCAACACACACACACACAAATTTTATAGTGTTGCCACTTGTTGCGCAGTTTCTTTGTTGAAGTGCTGGTCGTTTAAGTCTCATATCACCAAAGGCATCAGATTTTGGGGTGTGTGCCTTCAGTCAAGTGTTGGCTTCAGACATTTAACTGTCTCACACTTTTGGCATCAACACTTTATTTGAGCGTGACAATGGCCCTTCCAGTCAACTTGTCAAGTTTCAATGTCAGAGTTTTTTTTTTTCTTTTCTTTTTGATTGAACTTCTCATGTTGCATCTTCGATTCGGTTTTTCCATTACATT
Source organism: Drosophila arawakana (assembly GCA_018151165.1). NCBI lineage: Eukaryota > Metazoa > Arthropoda > Insecta > Diptera > Drosophilidae > Drosophila > Drosophila arawakana. The sequence goes on from JAECWX010000002.1 coordinate 12,162,523, forward strand.
AATTTGTCACTTTCTAAAACAGGGCCAATCTAAAGCGGGGCCAATGCCCGAGGTTCATTATCCATTAGGTTACTTGAATAGAATTTCATTAAGTCTTTTCTTTCATTCGGTTTTGAAGTTGCCTTTCAACAGACGAGTCTAAAATTGTAAGTGATTTAAAATTTCACAAGAAGTAAAGAAAACGATATGTTATAAATTTTACAAAATATTTATTTTATATTACTTTTTAAGCTTGATTAAATTAACTAGAATGCTTGTTACTTTGCCATATGGTAATCAGCTTCTGAATACAATGACGTCATAATGTCAGACTGCCTTAACTATGCCATTCAAACTTATTGTAATTGTAATATGATTATCATTATCGCTCACTGTGGACAGCTTATCCTAAACTCTGTTATTTTCCCTTATAAAAAACCCTGCTTAGCTAAATTATCAACATAATTTGACACTAGCAGTAAACACTTAAAAGAAGGAAGGAGACAATACAGAGAAACTGAAAGAGAAAACAAAATAGCTACAAAAAAGCGACAGATTCTCAAAGTGTTGAGAATTTGCAAAAGCATTCGAGGAATTAATACAAACGTTTGCTTATTGACTACGAGACTGTACACTGCTGTGCATAAAAATAGGTCTAGTAGAAAATGTAGCAAAAAATTTAAATTAAACATATTAAAGATGCTACTAAATTAAAGCGGCAAAATTGATAAATTTTCAATTGAAAATTTATATAAAAGTTTACCTACTTTGCTGTCCAGCTGTGTATATTGGCTGTGCGTGGTTGCCATGTCTGTCCTACTGTCTGACTGATTTAGTGTTTTCCTTTGCGACCAAAGCGGCTTTCTAGCTCTCTCATCTGTGTGTGTGTATATTTGGGTATGCGTGTGTGTGTTTTGGCAGTTCATTTTGCGCTGCTCTTTGAATTTCTTTGCGTTTGTTTAAGTAGCTTTCACTTGGCCAAGAGGAAAATGCTAGGCATGCTACTGCTAGGCCTCAGCCGCAGTCTTTTTTTTTATTTTTATTTTATTTTTTCGCAGTTGTGTTCGTTAGACTAATGTGCTTGTATTTACTTAAATGTAGAGCACAGACGTTGGAGTGGGGAGTGACCAAATTGGTGGGGGGGGGAGTAAGTGGGAGGGGAGTGTATTCGAGGCATTGTCCTGCCGTCTGTGCGGCACATTAGCGCCCACTTCACTTTTGGCCCTATCCACTGATGAGCAGCAAATTGAATTTTATTGACTTGATTCGCGCGCCCAGCCGCATTTCATTTTTATTTGCCTGACATTTCTGACCAGAATGGAGCATTCTGGCCAAGCTCTTGTATACACAATAAATTGATTTCTGATTATCATTGCATAATAAAATGGCTAAATCCGCGCTGCGTCCGTTTTCCATTTTTTTTTTCTTTTCTTTTGGCCAGACGAACGGCAAGCTGCCAGGCCTCAACAGAAGTTTTAATGAAGCGTATTAAAATTTAATTAAATAACAATTTGTTCAAATGTAAATAAACACGGCGATGCTTATGCAAAGTGAGTGAACACACAGGGCATTACTGTAGGAAAAAACCTAGAGCCTTTGAAAGAAAGAGAGGCACAACGAGATGTAGATAGAAAGAAAGAGAGAGAAAGCGATTGGGGGGAGAAGTCTACAGCACTGTCATGCCAACGCCCCGTGCGGCGAACTTTGGTCATTAAATTAAGTGCCCAAGAAGACGACGACGGCGACGACGACGACGTTGACGATGACGATGACGACGACGACGTCAAGGATGATGGGTATGATGGCAAAGATGATGAGGACAAGGACTGGCTTGACGATGTGACGAACGAAAGCCAAAAGCCGACGATGCCAACCAACAACCACATTGACGATGCTGACAACAAGGCTCATGATGTTGACGCTGTGGTCGTGCTCTGCTACAAAGTAGAAAGTGGCAAGTTGCAAGTACCCAGTGGCAAGTAGCAAGTGGCAAGCGACAGGAAGTTAACATAGGCTAGAGGAGCATGGAGCACGAGGGTTGTCTAACAGAACTGAAGATCACTTCGATCGCCATGATGGATACATTTTGTAGCATACTTTTTGGCGAGCATTAAAAGTTGAATAAATGAACTGCAACCATAATGAAAAAAGCCCCAAGGTCTAATTAAAAAATATACTTTTTGCTTATAAAGCTTTATTTTAAATATAAGCTATGAAAAGAGAAATTGTTTTAAATTAATTTTGTATCTAAGTGTAAAAATAAGCTAACAAGTTTTACGACTTAAACATTAAAACAAAAAATCAATTTAAAAAAAAAACATTCTATAGTTGAAGCGCAAACTTTACCTAATTGCACATTCAAATCAATTTATTATAATCATTTTAATTTTTATAATAAAGATGGAACTTATACAGTTGACACTGACAAGTGGCGTATTTTAAATTTAATCTTCCCTCTCCACTAATACGTTAAAATTCTATAAATTATTAAAACAACCCTCGCAGCTTTAACTGAAATGTTTTCCTTTGCCGTTGGCAGTTAATGTGATTTTTAATTTTCTATTTAATTCTATGCTATACACACCACATATTCATTTATTTTGCATAGGAGAAGTGTATTTCTTGTATTTTCTTATTTGTGTGTGTGTGTTTTTTTTTTGGGTGTCTGTCTCAAAGGGTCTGGTTTGAGCCTTGCGCTGGCTTTTACGAGCGCATCGCTCATACGCCGCGTGGCCCGTGGCGTTGAAATATTCGCGTGTGGCAGGTAAAGTCTTAATTGAATTTAGCAGTTGAGCGTTGGCCAGGTAACGCGACTAAGAACCCAGCACTCACGACTTAACACACAGCACTCGGGACTTGCGACAAGCAATTTTCTATTGCGCAGATATATATTACACATACGTCACGTATTCTGTGCTTTCTTTCTTGTTATTTTTGGGCGAACGAAATTGTATACATTTTTATTAAAAATTAAAATTGTTGTTGCAAAGATTTGTTGGCTTAAAACGTGCAATAAAGTGAGTCGGAAATAAACATGAAATTAATACACCAGTCAGAGCTCAAGAAAAGATAAATAATTTATTGATGGCTTTAAAGTATTCCGAACTCTCCCCCCCTAACTTGTACACCCAAAACTGTCCACTCAGCTATAAATATGATACCGTTTTATGAATGGGAAAAAGAAGTTGACGCATCATAAATATCTGCAAGAAGAAGGTATATCGAGTCACTTGAGGTTAAATTTTATAGTCAACTTATCGGTCATCTTTATGGTCTTCTTTTTTTGCAGTACTTTGTACTGTATTTATCTTTTGCATCTAGTTGTGTCACATCTTTTGGGGATATAACATTTGCATTTTACAATTGTCTCAGCGATTTTTGTCCATTTTATGACCACTGGCCATAAAAACAAAAATGTTCCAATTCATTTTCATTTCCATCTTCAGTGGAGAATATTTTGCGTGTTTCCAGGCAATTCATCACGTTCCAAGAACTCACGTTGTAGGCGTAAACTGCGTGCTCAAACTTAACTTTGATTTTGCTTTCGAAATTCAAATAAACTTACTGCCAGCCTACACATAAGCATTTCATATATGTATATTCACAAACTTAATTTCATTATGAATATGTCTTATGGCCAACCAAACTATATGTTTTTGTTTTGATTAATTGATTAGGTTTGCCATTGCATGTCAAACAGAAAGAGTTATGCTTAGAAACTTGAGTGCTGGCTGGCTTAACCACAAGAAAAGTTTGACTATAATTTAATTTGACTATAGTTTGTAGATTTTACTATACGAAAATTGTTTGATAAAATAAACAAGCAAAAAGAGACAACGGTTCGTGGCTTTGAAATACCCGTTCCGATTTGAATTATAGGCTGTTGAACTAGATTATACGACTACTACTTAGATCGCAGATGTCCCGTCCCTTTTCACCATGTTCCTAGACAATCTGTACACCCTTTTACTCTACGCATACAAGTCATACAGCGCAAGAAACTTGCAGTTTTATGGTGTGCTAAAATTTGTATACAACACATAATTATTAGCTGCCAAAATTAGAGTGACCTCAGTTCATTGTAGAGTACATAAAAATTGAGTATTTTTATATTTTTTATAGACTCATTTCAATCATAACTTATATCTCTGTTGATTCTACTTTTATGGGGCATACAAAGTATTAAAAAGTTGTGTCAACAATATAAACAAAAAAAAAACTTGTTCGGCTTTATAACTTAACTTAATTACGTTAGTTGCTCGACGTTGTTGACTTTTCTTGTTTTGTTTGCTGTTGGCCAACTTAAAAACAAGTATGTGTATGTATATTTTGGTTTGTTTATTTTTTATGCAATCTAATACCAAGTTAATTTTTCAATTTACACGCAAAGTGACAACGCCAGGGGGTTGGTGAAGCAGTGTGAAGAGGTGAGGTTGTTTAAGGGTCACATGGGGGCAAAACATACGCTTTTAAGTCGTATGGAAATGGTGAACTGAAGCTGGTAGCAAAAAACTTTACCAGATTGTGGCAAGAAGCAGCCAAAGAGCCACAAAGAGCCTGGGGCGAGCATGTTCGACTTGCACTTACCCAGTGTATATTCTGTTTAATCAAAATAAACTCTTTTAAAGCAAGAAAGTAAAGAGCCAATAAATTCATTTAAATAAAAATAGATAATCGATTTTGTAGTCTACATTTTTTAAGTTAAAACTTGTGGAAAAGTGATGCAAACTTTTGAATAAATTTTCATATGGTAATTCTACAGTTTTTATAACTTTATTTATAATTAAAAAATTAAACACATTGCTCGTTTGAGTCTTAAAAGAGCACCCATTTTTCAGCCATTTTTCGAAACAATGGGTATTAAACGCGTAAAAACAATGGGAAACAGAATCATGTTAACAATAGCAACGACAATGTGAAGCCAATTAAGCGAGCTTCTGCATAATTTGTTAACCGTGCGCCGCAGTCGCAACAACAGCGCTGGCAGCCACACAGAGTTGAAGATTTTGAGGCAAACGGGTGTGACCGTCCCAGAAAAACCCAAAAAAAAAGGAACGAAAGAAGGGGAGAATAAAAATTATAAATATAAGAAGCGAAAAACGCACGAAATAAAAATGCAAATTTATTTTAATTTGTTTCGCGGCAACGCGTGGCGAGAAATTTGTATGTACGTGAGCTGCTTCCGTGCCCGTGCAGGCGTCATTTGCATTTATTTGATATGCATTTTGTGGTGCGCCAAGAAGTCGACTACAGTTTTTAGCCAGTTGCCAGTTACCAGTTGCCATTCTTACTGCCACTTGCCATGATTCCCTTTTTGCTGACCAAGGTTTTAACTACTTCTCCAACTTTCTGGATTTGTACGGCAAATTTATGATTTTATTTTGCGGCTGCTTAGAGTCCATTGGGCATGCTGCGAGCAGCAGTGCTGTTAGTTTAGCTAATTTTCCGCAATTTTTTTTTTATTTTACAAGTGGCACCAACTTTGACTACTTGGCGTAATTTGCTCACTCTTTATGATTTAAAAGCTATGAATTTGTTTATTTATTTGAGAAGTCTGTAGTTACTTAAATTTGGGTTGAGCTAAGTTTCAAATACTATGCACTTAAAAACTTTTTATGCTTTTTAGAGCCATTAAATCGTTTTCTTTACAGACAAAAGACTTTGAATGAATTAAAACTTTATAGAAATATTAAATTTAAGTTTTTTTTTTGTTATAAAAATATTAAAAATGCAGTGAAAACTCGGCTTTGAGTCAAATTAACATTTTTTAATCTCAAAGCTAAATAAAATGGGCTATCAACACTGCTGACCAGTCTCCTATAACAGATTTTCTTCACTTTGTTCTCTTCCGCCTCCCAAACAATTTACTCGCTTGAAATCGCAAAAACGCACACTTAATCAAAAACAAAAAAAAATTGCATGAACAATTTTATGAAAATATGCAAACACGCGTTGCGTTTAAGCAAAGTGCAGCCAATAGTTGGCAAAGAAATTTCAGTGTGGTTTGGTGGCACAGTTTTCAGCAAAAAGAATTTTTATAAAAATCAAAAATACAGATTAAGTAAATTTTAATATATAATTAAACGTTTTCCAGTGATTGAGTTGCCTTTCAAGTAAATTAAAAATATGTTAATCAAAAAGAGTTTCAATTGAGTAAAAAGTCAAAGTAACAAGTTCATGATCAATTCAACTATAAGAGTCTTAAATTAAGTTCTTTTTTTTAGTTAAAACAACAGTTTTCGGAAACACTTTGTACACTTTGACAGCCGCCAGAGGGCGCTGTGTTAATATTTATCTTATAAAACTGCACTTTAATAGACGCTGCTTGCATATTATTTTAATTAGCAACTGTCGCTCAAAGAAACTGTCGCCACAACAACAACTAGGAAAACACTCTTTGTACAGCAATAAGAAGAAGAATCAGTCGACTAAAGTGCCCTTTGCTCTCTTCTATCTGCTCTTTATTGGCTTCACTTTTCCCACTCATAGTCGTGACTATTGCTCTCTCGTTTTAGCGGGCGGCAGCAGCTGCTGCTGCTGTTCTGCATTTAAAGTTTAGCTGGAGAAGTATGCCACAGTAGCACAACTACACACAACTACTAACACACACACACAAGCACAACTATATACACACATAGAGCAAAGCACTCAACGCGTGACTCGCGAAATGAGCGCTTAACATCAAGCAACCTTTTTAATACCCGTAAATTGCACAGTTAAAGGGTATACTCTAAACGTTGTAGTATATGTAACACATAGAAAGAGACAACTGCAACTTAAATCAAAAATCAAAATAATTATTGATACTAAAAATAAATAAAACACTTTTCATTTAAATCCTTTTTTTCTAGCTTAACATTCTTCTTTTTTAAACCACTAAAGTCGGGTAGTTTTGAGCAGTATTTACTCAGCCTGCGAGTTCGCAACTATGCTTTATTGTCATGCCTCTGGCTAAGCGACTCATTTGGCTTGCCACTTTTTGCATATCACCAAAGCGGCAACACGCATTTTCTTTCCCCTTTCTATTTACTTTTGTTGGATTTTTCCTTTTGTTTCCCATTCTGGAAAGTAGACGGAAAAGCGTGTCAAGACTTGCGTGTCGTGTGAACAATTTGGAATTGGTCGTTAATTAAATATATGGCCAAACAGCTTGACAACAAATAAGTTGGCACCGCAAAAACTCTAACACTACAATTTGGACAGTAATTTAATGAATTAAAATGATGTGACTGCGAGTGCTTGTGGTTACAACTCTTTTTTTGACAAGAAGTTAATGTGAAATAATTTATATAAAATCGTTTCATCTTCTTTTACATCTTTATAAAGCAAACACTCGTTGTACAGGGTATTAAATTCACTTTTTTTTGTGTTTGGGTTTTAATACGTTGTGGAATTCATGGAATGAAAACTATTTTATGAATTTGACACCTCTACATTAAAAAGAGTCCACATTAAAAATATTTGGCCTATTTCGTGTGCAAATAATGCTTTGGCTTTCTTGGTAAATTGACAAAGCAAAAGTTGACGCGCAGTCTACTGAAATGTTTATTACAAAAGCATAACTAAGTTGGTTAGTTATAGTTGTTGAGTGCGCGGGGGGCGTATGCGTAATGCGTTTAGAGGTAATTAATTTTAGTCGTGTTTATTGTAAGGTCGTTGAGATGTGGTGAAAGTGGCAGAACTGGGAAGGAAGAAAATGAAGGAAATATAGAGAAAGTGGGCGAGTGTCCAGGACTGTCAGGCAATTCATCATGGCACGACACACACACCTAAAATCGTAATTAACTTTCGGCTGAAAGCTGAAAATTGTCATTATGAAGTGTCATTATGATGCTTCATCATTATTACGAATTGGAGTACAAGTTTGTGGATCAGTTTGAGTACGAACATAATTTTTTTGGGTGACGGGAAAACTTTTGCCTAATGGCCTCAGTGTAAACTTATTCTTGTTGCCATTTGGGCCGTAGACATTCCCGTCAAACCAAAGTATTTTCACTTCAATATTTTACAACTAATTAGGGATAATTACCAGCCATTACACAAAAGGATTCCCAATATGTACGGCGACAAGTTGAAAGCTAAAAGCCGAAAGCCGAAAGCTCAAAATGACTGACGTTAACTTTTTAGGGTTTCACTTTATTTTTGCTATAAAATCTCTTGGTTTTTGTGCCTGACTTGGATGAGCCGCAAGAGGACTTAGCATTCTTGAAAATCCTTTGAATAGTTTCTTAGTGCGTTGAGTCATTGATTACATCCCATTTGTCACATGAAACGACGAGAGAAAGTGACAAAGTGTCACTGATTTCAACACGGTGAAGTGAGAAAAGTCAAAAATATTTAAGAATTTCTATGTAAATTGAAATTTGTATAAAATATAAAGCGAATTTATTAGGCAGTTGCCAGTGTTAAGTGTTAATTGTTTAAAGTTTTATTAAGAGTTTAATTTGTTTAAAATATTTTTCAAGTGTTTTTAAGCAGTTCAAGATTTTTATTTAAATAAACAATGATTTATTTAGTTTTAAAATATCACAACTATATTTTTTGTAGCTTAATTTAAACCTAATTTAATTTATGTATTCAAAAAAGTTTTCAAAAAGTTTCCAAACTTTTTTAATCTTAACAAATTGTCGCGCTTTTAAATTATTATTATTAAAAATTATACAAGACCAAAAGCCGTCAGTTTTCTTTTCATTTTTAAAGTTGTTTCTGAATTATTTTGGCTTATGGAAAACAAAGAGTTCATTTTTTGGCTCGTTCTGCTATTGCTGGCTGCCATCATGTCAATGTCCTTGGTGGTGCCAGATTTTTTACAGCTTAACCGTCATCCTCCGCCCATTCTGCGCCCATTCTGCTCTACTTCCCCATCCCCTTTAGCTGGCTTTGTTACCCGCTGCTTTGGATTCGGCCAAATCACTTGCAATTTGACTAGACGATGTCGCGACTTTTTTGTTTTCATTTTTTTCTCTTAAATTCTTGTTTATTTTGATTATTCTCTTTTTTTGGCCGGTCACTTGGTGCATGTATTTAAAACTTTTAATTTGGCAGTCTTCAATCGTGGGCGTGGCATCTGACATTTTTCTTATTTATTTATCGCCTTTTTTCGCCATTTCCCCTCTTACTGTTGTTGTTGTTGTCGCTGGTGACAAAGTACGCGTGAAAACATTGCGGACAGCTCGTCCAGAGTTGGAGGCAGAAGTTTTGGGAAGCTGCCTAGGCTAAGAGCAACTTTACCAACTTAATTTCAACTCCTCGCCAAACAAACAGAAACTCATATATTTATGCGTTAGAACACCCAGTGAGCAAGGTGGCATATAGGGTATGAGGTGAATGGAAGCAGGCAATATTATTTAGATTTTTTTAAACTTTTAAAATATTCGGTTCACACAGACTGGCGAATTTGCTGGCAGTTTGTCTAATTTTCTAAGCTGTTTGTAATAAAAAGAAGAAAAAAATGTAAATAAAATTTAAAAAAATATATAAAAACGTCACTAAATATTTGTATTTAAAGTAAAAATAAAATAAAAAGCTAACTAACACATAAGTTTTAAGTGTAGCATAATTTAAAATTATGCGCTCACTACCCTATTTGTTTATTCAAACTCTTGGAGTTTCTAGTTAAAAGTTGGCTATAAAATTGTTTCAAAATGCGATCGACTAATGCTTCAACTGTTTTATATGATTGATTGCTAGATTGCTAGAGATTAATGATTGTTTGTTCTGCATATTTCATAAAGACACGATATCAAATACAAAACGTGTGTGTCATGTCTACAGGGTACAATTTGATCGAGTAGCTTCATTAGGCTGTTTTGTTTTACTTGAATACCCTTACAGCGAAATGTTTTTTGAAATCTTTTTATTTTATGAATTTCTATTTTGCACATTTTTCATTTGTTTACGTGGCAGCTTCTCAACTCCAATTGCCGTAAAGCCAGATAGGTGCCAGCTAGAAAGCAGCCAGAAACCAGCTAGGACTCAGCCAGAATCCAGAACCTCTTTCTGTGGGCTGCTACAGTTTTTGCTTTTCGCATTTGGACCGAGGAAAGTTTTTTGTGTGCTGTCTGTTGTTGTTCTTGTTAAAATTGTATTTGAAACTTTCGCTTAAGTGGCAAATGGTTTTTGTCGTCGCTCAGACGTCCCACTTCACCTTTTGTTACGCAGAAGGGGGCGTGGCACTGGCAGTGGCTGTGGCTGTGGCAGTGGTATAGGCACGTGCCATAAGCCATTTGTCAACAGCAACCTGATTGGATTCCATGAGTAAGCGCGGTTGCCAGGCCTGATACGCTCCTGAAAGTTGCTTTTAAAACGCTTAAAAGCAAAATCTAATCACACTTGGTTAAAGGATCTGGCGTGTGGCCAATTTGCCTTGTGGACTCCCCCTCTTCCTTCATTTTTTGGCACTGGTACCATAATGGCACTTCCCCTTTGCAGCGCCAACAACTTACAAAACTGGCCAAAACACGGAAATGGGCATTTCAGTAATAATAATTGCATGGCCTTAAGAGTTGTTTGGATCTTGGCTAAAACTTTGCCAATTAATGTGGCATGATTCTGCAGATGGTCGAGGTTATGCCGCCCTGGGTCACGCCCAAAATAATAAGGCATAATACGAAACAAATACCAGTTATTATAATATTCATCGCCCCCTTTTCCTACTTCCTCTGCAGACTCAATCAAATATTCGGCTACAAAATGTGTTGTATTCACAGTTAATTGCAATCGATTTTCAACTGAATAAAGCTACTCGTTTGTTATTCTTGTTTTACGGCGTTGAGTCAACAAATTATTAAAATTATTTCTCCCAATTTAAATTTAAAGTGTCACTCCTTTAATACACGTTACTCGTAGAATTAAAGGGTATACGGTAATCGATAAGAATTTAGCAGCGCGAAGGTGACAAGGTATATAGTATATATATTCTTGATCAGCATAATAATAAGTAGGAATAAGCAAACTGTTGTCTATAAAATTCCAAATGTGGTTTGATTAAAATTTAATTAATTTTTTATTGCTTTATATTTTCAGAGCATAAAAAGATTTGCTGAACAAAGGTATGTTATTAAATTATATAATAATAATATGAAATTAGTATGTGTACAAACTGTTTTTATTTATAAAAGATATCAGATGGTTTGATAAAATAGTGAAGACAGATTTAGCATAACAATTAATAGAAATTGTGAGTTCCTCAATAAGACAAAGGAGTGAGTTTGGAAAGAAAACCGAAACAAGCTCTTAAAGCCATAATACTGATAAATAAAATTCTGATTTATAATACCTAATAAATAAATAAAGCTTGCCACTTATTACCTTAAGCATATTCTTCCAAGTTACAGACCCTTTTTTGACTTTTAAAGAAATAAGGTAATAAATAAGATAACATACTTGCAGCCTTAGTATTAATCTTTGTCTTAGTCTTAGTCAGAGTCTGTCTAAAGAAAATAAAAAACGAATGCAAAACAAAACCAATGTTTTGCCAGCGGATTGTTGCATTTGCAATTGCCGCATAAATGCGATTCCCTAAAGGAATCAAACAGCAATAAGAATCACATGGCCCTCAATGGTAACCACGCCCACTACCAGTCCGCGACGGCTACTCAAAAGTTGGTAACTCAAAACTCGATAGTAAACAAACGTGCAGTGAAAAACCGTTTTCATTTAGTTTTTCCCACACACAAACTCAGAGACACACACACACACACACACACAAAACTAGTATTGTATTTCTATTGCGTGGGTGCAGAACATGTGTGTGCGTGGGAGTATTTTTGTGTGTGTGTAGTTGCCATGTTTTTAATCCTCTTGAAGGCACTTGAGTCGGTTCACAGCCCAACATAATTGTGACAAATAAATGTATATATATTTCCATTAATATATTTATAAACATTTGATTATATAAATAAATAAACACTTATTTATTTATATATACAAGATATTTATATAAATTATTCCATTTCTTGAAAAATGAACACTGCAAACACACATAAAAACGAGCAAAAGCTGCTAAAATTGCCATTCGCTTCATAAGCAAATGACCACAAAGAATTGAGCTCTATCGACAGTAAATAACCCTGCCCGTTTAACTTGCTGTATTGGACAGGTTTTATTTATATTTTGATTCAACTTTAGTCATTTGGTAATGGGAGTTTTTATAAGAGTTAAAAAAGATTTGTTTGTTGTACTCAAGCAAACAGCTCTCCACTCGTGTGGCGCCATATGCTGTCAATATTTACACACTTAAAAGCATTTACCTAAGATATAGTCCAAATATGAAGTGCACAATAAAAATGCGGTTGCTTGGACGTAAAGAAATGTTTTGTGTGGATGTTTTTTAAAGCAGCTTTTGGAAAAAAGTAACTAAAACTAATAAACGCTTTAAAGGAAATTTATAAAAATATGTTAGTTTTAGTATTTTTATAACAGCTTTTTAAATAATTTAATTTATTTAATATTTTTAATTTATTATTTAAAATCGACTGTTTGGTTACACAAAACTACTTTGGAATTTGTTTAATTCAATACTATTTTATTCATGAATACTTTAATATAAATTTTATTTATAAATTTCATTTATAAATTTTATTGCCCACTCACTTGTGTTGAGAGCTTTAGCTGTTATCGGCAGCAGCTTATAAATATTTTTTCACCAATTGAGCATAACACAAAAGAAGCAAAATAATACTACCAACAAGAAAGAAAAGTACAGTCGAGCGCGCCCGACCGTATAATACTCTCTGCATTTTCCCGATTAAATTATTAAAATCGGTATCGAGATATTACAATGTGAATTACTTGCATTAAAACACGTTGAAACAAAAACAATCTAAGCATAATCAAACACACATCTGTTTGTTTGTATTCGAATACACATACGTTTGACAATATGTATATGATGCACATATATATGTATGTATGTGTGTATTCGGCGTAGCCAGCGACCGCGGGCAGCGCTGCCGACACACAGGCAGCGCTGCCGCCACACAAGCAGCGAAAACGTTCGAACATGTGCTTGTGTGTTTCTGTCTCGCTTGCACCTATAGGTTGATATTGCGTTCGATTATCAATATTGTAACGCTTCTAGTTTTCTTGTTTATAGTCCGATTTTAATGCGCCTTTCAGGATAGTTTAATATAGTTAGTCTCCACACCAGTTATAAATAACAATACGAAAAAAATCGCTAAAAACGGCATTGCAGGTTGAAAACTATTTTATCAAATATGGGAAAAGGGGGCGTGGCAGTCCAAAATTTTAAATGGCAATGCAACTATGCTGTCGCTAGGAACCTCCGTACCCAAATTGGTGATCCTAGGTGCCATAGTTACTGAGATATTTGCCGAAAACACCAATTTTTCCCGAGGTGTGTCCAGTTTTTTGCTTTTTGTGGGCGAATGGGGCGTGGCATCGAAAAAAAAAAAAGATTCTTGTATTGACTGACTAAATATCTGATCGTTTGACACCAAGCTCGAACTTGTAGCTCTTACCATCTCTGAAATCTGTTTGTTCATACGGACAGACAGACGGACAGACAGACGGACAGACGGACAGACGGACAGACGGACAGACGGACAGACGGACATGGCTATATCGACTCGGCTTGTGATGCTGATCAAGAATATATATACTTTATGGGGTCTGCCACGCCTCCTTCTGCCTGTTACATACTTTGCACAAACCCAATATACTCTTGCAGAGAGTATAAAAAGGCTGTGCCAATCCAGACATACGTGGTGTATGCGTTATGGAAAATGTATGTAGAGAGAAAAGATTAGGCGAATCCAGTTGCTGACTAAGCAAAACAAGTAAACACAAGTATACTGACGAGCGAATCGGCTCTAAAAGACCCCGTAGTCCTTCTAGTGCAAATTTTTCCTTTATTTTCCTATGGGAGCCATAGGCTATAGTTGTCTAATCCGGATCGAACTTTGTGAGGATGGTACTAAAAGTATTTTCTCTGATTTGTATACAAAATACGACACGACAACCGCTCACTGCCCCTCGCACTGTCTCCTGCTGTTAAGTGGCTTCAATTCAATTGATAATACAAATTATATTCTTATTTGGAAACTATAGGAATAGAGTAAAATTTAAATTGGATGCCATGCAGAATGCACAAAACTCACAGCAAAACATGTAACCGACAGTCTAATGCCGTCAAGAATGTGTTCCCCGAACTATTTATATATGAAAAAGAGTGTAATATATTTTGGGGGCACATGAAATCAAGTCCAGCTGGTAAGGAGAAGGGTTTCTGCACAGGAAAAGGGTAAGGGAAAGATGCGAGAGGGAGGAAGGGAGAAAGTGGAAAAAGGGAAATTGGAAGCGAAAGTGAAATGTAGAGAACAAAATGGCGGCGCACGTTCGACGCTTCACTTAATTAAGCGCCTTTTTGTCTGCTGTAAGTTGATAATTGAGGTTTTGCCGGTTTCCAGTAAAAGTTAATGCCCCCAAAAACCCAAATTAGAAAAGTGGCACAACAAAAGCGCCAACGGCCAGAAAGGCAATGGTTTCGGCCTGGCTTTGGGCTTAGGTTTTTCGACAACGACTGTGCCAAATAAACGCTGGCCAAAACCAACACAAAAAGACCAAAAAGAGCAACATTTAACAAGCTGAAAATAAGCGCAATGATAACTTATATAGGAGCACACAACAATAAAAAAAAAAAAAAAAAACTTTGGAACAAAAGAGAAAGTGGCAAACATTCCCAAATGCTAAAGACGTAAACGAAACAAAGAATTTTAGTTCAAAAGCAACGGAAAGTCACGAACCGAATCCAAATACTGAATGCCATTTCGTATAACAATGTTTTCAGTTTTCGCTCTCATTTTACTCCGAAACAATAAGAGAAACTTGCCAAGAAAAACAGCAGAACAGAAGGACAACAGAAACGCAAAGGAAAAAAAAAAACGTTTAATTTAATCAGATTGCAGCTGAGCGGTCATTAAAAACCCTCGAAAGCTCTTAACAACATTAATAAGCCAATTTAAAATGTGCTCTTTTTTCGGCTAATTTTCGAACTAAAGTGTCGACTGAAGCATTCAAGAAAAGCGACAAACGAGTGGCACTAACAAACATGGGATGAACTGAGTTCATTTCTAAGAAATGTGTCAGTTTATAAAGACAATAAAATTCATAAATAAATTATAAATTAAAAGTGGTTTAAGTTTTGCTTTTTATTTCAAAAACACAAACTTTACTACGGTATTAAATTTCTGCTGAAATATATTTTAATTATCGCACATCAAAGAATTGCTCATATCGTTGTTATGAGGAGTCTTTAAGGTGGTTTTATGTGTGCCACAAGTGCGCATTCATATGTCATCAAGTCCAATGAAATGGCCCTACAATGAGAACAACAGCCAGCTGTTGGTCACTTTGGGTCAAAGTTTGTTACCAAATTGCTTCCCTAGAAGTACAAAGCTGTCTGGGGCACAAACAATGAGCAGTACGAGAATTATGTATAAAAATAACCTTGAAAAAAACTGGCAAACAAAATGTTTGCATTGTGGACTGCGGGGAATTGCGCAAAAAATGAATTAAATCTCAGTGCAAAGCAGCAAAAGAGATGGGGTGGGTTAGCAAATGTCGTGAAACTACACGTACGAGGCATACACTGAAAAAAATTGGGTATATAAAAGTCAGTCGAGTATATACAGTCAAATTGCTTTCAAGTTAGTTAAAGACTTTCATACTGTGTACAGCAATAATTAAATAACAATTTTTGAACAGTGCAGCTGGTGTACATGTGTTCATGTGTGTGTGTGCGTGTGTACATTGTACAATGTATCTGTATAAGAATACAGTTCTACAATTCGCTGTTTACGGAGCCCAAATTACTCTATTGTTGCAGCAGACGCCATAAAAACATAATCCACATAAAGCTTTACACACACACCCCACACACACATGTATACACAGAGCAGCACGCATACACACGCAATGGGAATTTCTGTTGTTATGTAACATTGGCTGACGCTTAAGCTGCTGTGTCATTGAGTATCCGCCATGTTGCCCACTGACCAACAACTGCTCAACCGCTTAGCAGCAACAGAAGCAAAAGCCACACCAGCCTTTTGACCAGACCAACCGGCCAACTACTTAGACCAACAGCAAGTGGCTTATGTAATTTTAACAAGCTGTTGTGCCACCCACACACGCCCATATTTACCACCGACCTGTGGTTGCCTTTGTGTCCAATGACAAGGAAATTATTAAAAAAAATAATAATAAATAAAATGTGAAAAAGAATGCAATAAAAAAGATAGTTAAATGAACTATTAAAGTCATTTTGCGTAGAGCAAATTACGTCGCCATTTAAATTTTTAATGAAAATAAAAGAAACAAACATTTGCTATAAATTATTTAGAGCCAATTTCTAAAAGTTAAGCAAGTTTTTGTATATGCGATAGTTAAATAATCCTAGACTTAAATTGAACAGTGAATAAAATAACTGAAAATCAGAAGTACAATAAATTGGTAAATTTTAAACTAAACAATTAACAGAAATCTATTTTTCACAGCTTTTATGTGGAATTTCATATTTTTCGGAATTTTAGTATGTGTTCCCTTGTGTTTTTTGACTTTATTATTAAAGAGTCAGAGTCAGGGCTTCCGAAAATATTTGTTAACAATTTGCATTAAAAAAACAGCACTTTATCGTAACGAAAGTGGAAAAGGAAAAAAGAAACTTAAAACTTTTGAATCAATTTAATTTTAATCCAATAAAAATCAAACACAGAAAAAAAGCAAAGTGTGCTGGACCAGAAAACTTACGGACAGGTGAGTTTGGATGGCCACAAAGGAACGGGGAGTGTGATTGAGTCATGGAATGGGCACAGAGGTCAGATTATTGAGTGTCAGAGGTCTCTGATTGAGATACGTGTTGATGGACAGCCAAAGCAGCTGGAAAGGTGTCTCTCCGGTGTGTGTGTCCGGTTTTTCCTTTCGTGTGCGTCAATGATAAAATGTGCATTATTTTTTTTATATTTTTTTTCCAACAAATATTTGCAAAACACTTTAATTTACCACGCCTTCCTGTCAAATATATATAGACACACACACACACATGAAGACACTTTCTGCAGAAGTTAAAAAAATGTGCCTGGAAACTGTTGACAACTAAATAATTTTTGGGTTCTTCCTCTTTTTGATAGCCATGTACTAAAGAATGGCATGAGTGTATGAAACCATACACACTTATACACACACACACACACACACATTACACATACATACACTTGCTTGTTACCCCTGCCAAGTATGGGGAAAAAAGAAACAAGCTCTTTTGGTATGAGAACTTAGCACACGTCGATGTCAGGGCAAAGTTACTCAGATGACACTGAAAATATCAGCCATTAAATCCGAGTAAACACTGAAACAAATTTTAAAAAAATATGTAGTCCTAATAGAAATGAATATATTTGATTTAAATTATAAAAATAAAAGCCAACTAAAATAATTTCATGCTTAATTTTAAACCAATTTATTATAACTTATTTAATTGGAATAAATATGGCATATTCAAATTTTGGGTTAATCATGCATTTATTTAAATATTTATGCAAAAATTGCCTTTGTTTATTTTTATTATTTATTTATAATCCAATTTATATTCCTCAAAACAGTTTACATTCTTTGCTCAAAACGCTGTTTTTTACTGTTTTTTTCTCTCAGTGCATGGTAACTTTGAACCAGCACAAACACACAAGTTGACACACCCAATACACTACGAAACTCACACACACACACACACACTACAGACGGACACACACACCTTGTTGACTGAAGAAACCACAAAACGCCACTCTTGAGATTGTGCTGCGATGAGGTGTCAACCCTGTGACATGTGGGCAGTAGGGTAGTAGCAAAGAGACTTGTAAGCACTGTGTATTTTTATACATTTTGTCCATCTCTCTCTTTCTGTCTTTCTCGCTAACTATCTCTTTCTGTCTTAGCTTACACTTGTGTTTGTCTCTCTCATTCTCCTCACTATTTTGTTGCATGCTAAGAATCAGTTTTCCGTTTTATATATGTTTTTGTTGCTTAAATTACACTTCGAGGCAGTAAATCATGCAATTGCCATTTTTTATACACTGTAGTAGGTATTGAAAATGGTTACTGATATAAAAAAAATATTAAATAGATACCAAAACATGTTAATTTGACCTGTTTTTACCTTTCCATGCACATAGAACGCACTAAAGTGCGTTTCTAGCTCTTATAGTCTCTGAGATCCTTTTGTTCATACAATTAGACAGGCGCGCTTGGCTATATCGATGCGGCTTGTGATGCTGATCAAGAATATATATACTTTATGGGGTCGCGACACCTCCTTGCGTGTTAGTACAAATTATTAATTTATTTACCTTTTCATGCACATAGAAAGCACTAAAGTGCACATTTCTAGCTCTTATAGTCTCTGAGATCCTTTTGTTCATACAATTAGACAGACGGGCATGGCTTTATCGACGCGGCTTGTAATGCTGATCAAGAATATATATACTTTATGGGGTCGGGACACCTCCTTGCGTGTTAGTAACTTTGACTGCAGTGTCAACCGAATTAGAAAAGATTTTGTAACTTTTTATTTTGTTGAATGCTGACAATTTGCTAAGTAAACTATTGGTCACTTTGGTCAAGTCAGCCCACGTTAAGGACATAAAACAAGAAGAACTGTAGCACACTCTCTCATGTGACACCAACCATTCTCAGTCTGCTGAAAAATCGAATTTATTGCGAATATTATGCGTTCAATAAAAATAAAAAAGAGTCGCAGAAATCGCCCAAGACATTTATTGAAAGCGAAAAATGCGAAAAGCTTTTAAAATTTAACAGGGCTTACTTTGGGGTCGTCAGGGTTCAAGATGTCAAAGGTTGGCGGCTTTTTATTTTCCACACTCACACTCACCTACCTACACTCGCTTGTACTCGCATCCTTTGTGCCGTGCGTTGAGGCAAATGAATTTAAGTGACAGCTGTCTGTGGTAAACATCGCAACATCGCAGCTCCCAGCAGCGCAGCAGCGAGAAGTGCCATCGAGGTTCCGTCCCTGTCATCAAGGCTCTTCACGTAGTCAGGCAACTAGTCAGGTGTCTACTTCTTCCGGCTCTAGCAGCCACTCGCTTCAGTTTTACTTAACTCTCGCACAGTGCTGCACTTTCAGCCATTAACTAGCTAACTATTATATTTAAGACGCGTTCACTTTTCATATAAACTTCACTTCAACTTTAGTTAATGTTGTAAATAAATTTAAAATTTGTGTGTCAACTGTTAATCGTCTGATAACTAAACTACAATTAATATTAGAATATTAATAAATATCTATATGAAAAGAAAAGAGTTCAATAGAATTATTGGCATTCATCATTTTTGCGAAAGCTACCCTATATTTTTAATTTAATTTGAATTTTTATATCAGTCAGCTGCTATTTTCCAGCTACTTTTGGCTTTTTTCAGCTCCAACAAACCAAAGTTTGACTTTGCTTTACTTGACTTGCAGCGACTTTTCGCTTTCTACAGCTGCAACTTGTAGTGCAAGCTTTGCTGTACTATTTTTTATTTTTTTTTTAAATATTAATTAGCGTTTTCCAGTTGCTTTTCAAAGCAGTCATTTTAGCCCGTGGAATTCTGGCAACGCAACTCTCTCTCTCTCATTTGGTATTTGTTGGTTAGTTTTGCGTGCACGTTCTTGTTGTGTTCTAGCTTCGTTTCGTTTGTGTTCCGTGCTGTCGTTCTATTGTCCTCCCTTCCTTAGCGCGTGTGCAAGTCAAATTATGTGGAAATGAATTATGGCGCGCACGCTGCGACCAAACTGGCAACGATCTGTGCACTGTGAATGGCAAGAACCCGTCGCCAAGCAGTCAAGTTGGTGATAGCAACAACTGAGAAGCATCAGAGGAGGAAGTCAAATGGCAAAACAGCAGGACTTGAACTTGGACTCATTAGCTGGCATCAGCTAAAAACAAAAGCCAAATGCGGCACATTATTAATATTTGTGCGCTTTTCGCTTTTAGCTTTCAGCTTTTCGCTTTTCGTTTTGCCTTTTCCCGTCAATTTGTTATGGATTAGCTTCAAATGACTTTTAGTCCAACATCGCAACAGCCCTAAGTCCACCCCTTTTCTTTAATTTGGGCACAACAAACCGTAGTTCATTCTTCATCCATCAACTTCCCCTTCCACTCACACTTACACACTTACACAAATCACATCCATATTCACATTTCCATTTACATTGTTCATACGCCGTGTGGCACTTTGATTTATATGCTCAATTAACAGCTCGATTGGCAAGCAACCAATGTATTTGCAATATTGTTTAATAGCCAAATGATTTAAACTGCCCTCACATGCCTTGTAGCCAATAAGCCACAAATCTCATTCCATCTTCTTTTGCAGATTTTATCAGATTCTGTTGCCAAAACCTTTTCACACAGACACAGGTACTTCATACATGTTGGCTTAAATTGGAAAATTCCAAATAGTTTCTTGATTTTAATACCCGTAACTAAAGGCTAAAGAATTTTCGGGTTTATTATAAACTTCTTAAGCGTCAAATTGACTTTAAAATACTTGAAATTTTCCTAGTTAGCACAATAAATCTATTTTTCTTAAGTGTTCCAGTTATACAATTTGAATAAAATGTATATAGCCTTTTCTGATACTATTAGAGCCACAATTGAGTAGAAATGTAGCTGTCAAAATATACTTAATCATCAAGGGTGTATACGAGTATTTAGAGCTACAATAACCACAGAAAATAGCTTTAAAGCTAGTCATGCATTTTATTTGTAAGTAGCATTGGGTATAGGTATTGGTATTGGTATTGAGGAAGCATACTCGAAGCTTAAAATCCAAATTCGAACTACAGTGCATAAAAACAGTTTGAAACGAGCTAAAAAGTTGTTTGCATTCGCCAAAAAGGGAGAGAAAAGCTGGCAGTAAAGTGTGTAAATAACGCGTCCAGCAAAATTGGTTTTATTTTTGTTTTTTCTTTGCGTATTTTGGTATATACAAATATATATATAAATACTTTTTTTTTGCAGTTGGTTCGAACCCATTCAGAAGTGGGCCAATAGTTTGTTTGCCAAATCAGAAGCTGCACACGAGCTGGAGTACGAATACAATGGGTTTTTGTAGTAAGTAGGGTGAAAAAAGAACTAAAAAACAGTACAGGCGTATGGTATTATACTTTAGAAGGGTTTCGATCAGGCATCATATCGATTATTCAGAGAAAGTGTCGGTAAACAGCTTGAATCGAATATGTTTCTGGCGTCAGGTGATGGGAAAAAGTGGCAGTCCTACCTACCTGTGGCTTCTGTGTGTTTTTCATCACTTTTGATTACTCTCTCACTTACTCACGTATTTGCTATCTATTATCGGTTATTTGTTTTGTGCATCCTTTAACTTTTGTCATGATTTTGAGAGCTTCCAAGACTTGCGTCTTTAGTTCCAATTTCATTTAAAGCATCATCGAAAAACTCCAATTTCAAGTTGCCAAAAGTTTTTGTAAAACTTGCTACGCTCAATTGAAGCTGCCAGACACAACAAGTTACAATTGGAATACGAATAAGCTCAACGTATGAATCCAATCGTTCCAATGTAGTCGTACATGCATACAAATGTTTTATTGTGAAAACATTCCTCGAATTTGTAAATCTTATGATGTTTGGAGAATTTTCTACGAAATTTGTTTCATGAGACGAATGAGTGACTTAACAACAGTCCTCAAAATCGGGTAGCAGATTAGAGTTCAAACCGATATATATATTTTTGAGATACAGCCTGATTAACACAACATTTAACAACCGTCTCTGACTTTTTATTAAGTTCTTTGCGTAGCGTAGTATAAATAAAATTTAATTAATTTTTCAATATAAATTGAATTAAATTACACAATACATTAAAATAATAAACTATATTAACTGATCGACTTAATTAGCCAGCAAAGCACATAAAATATTATATTCTGCAATTTATGTAATTACCAACAGCTTAAGGCCTTGCTAAATAAATAATTAACTCTGTTTATTCAGTCAATAAAAGTCATGTTAAATGGCGAGGAAGACCAAAGAATATATCTGCTCTAATTGATATCTAACTTGAGGCTGTTGATTAAGTCCAATGCACAATCTGTTGTGGATAAAGAGTATACAAATTGGAGCACTGTGCAAACAGAGATGCGTATACGTTATGTGTAATACGTATACGCCAATGTGCCCGTAAAAGTCGTCAGGTAAAGAAATTTGTTCAGTCAAACGGAAGGCAGAGAAGCTTGACTGATATGAATGAAGAATAAGACGCACAGATGCACTTATTATGTTCGTCATTACCGTTTAATGCGCCTGGCACTCTGCTTCTGGTGCTCGAGCATCCAGATTTTGTATCAAAGTCACGAGAGAGAAGCTGCATGGAAACGCGAAAGAGATTGCGAATAAAAATGTTCAAGAAAATGACAATGTGACAACCAAAAGTTGTTTCGCTAACGCTTCACAAGCACAATAAAATCCAAGAACTGCAGATTAACAGCACAATATAAATAAAATAAAACAAAGCTAGTTTCGGACATTACTTAAGAAGAACACAATAGTTAAATACTTACAACTAAATGGCTGAAAGAACAAGAAAGTTGAACTTAAGGAAGTATGTGAAGCAGAGCAAATTTATTGATTACATTTATATCTAGGAAGCTATAATATTAAAAACTTAATTTCAATGAATGAATTTCTATAATAAATTATTTGATTATTTATATAAACTCTCTGATTTAAAAGTAACCCGCCATTTGTCTGGCATTGATTTTCAGAGAACAGAAACAAGTGTACTCAAGTATGTTCAAACGATTCAAACAACGATCAGATAGCAATCAGCCAGCAGCCGTCCCAAAATATGTACTAATCACAAGGTTAGATGATCATTTTATGAGTGATTCGACACCGAACTTGTCTGAGTGTCAGGGAGAGAGCGGATATCAGATGGGCCAGCCGAACAAGTTAGTAATATATAACTTTATAACTTAGATCGGCTAGAAGAGAACAGTGCAAGCTAGACAAAGAGTAGAGCAGTTAAGAAATGCTGCAGCTCGATCTGTATGGACACAAAGTATAGAGATAAGCAGATAGCATAGATATATCACACAAGGGGGTAGACCGAGTTCAACGGGTATCGGTATTTGTATGTACGTTGCGTTTTGACAAAGGAGGACCCATTTAGTCATTTTATCGGTGTGAATTGAATCATGACCCAAATAAGACTGTAATGACACATCGAACAAGCCACTTCATATGCCAATGCGTCAAAAGAAAGCAGAACTATTCTAGTTTCAAAAGATAACCAACAAAAAACTGCAGTAAACCGAGTTTAAACAAAATGGCGGTTTAGTTCGAGCCAAATGATCACGTGAGTTTACTCGCTCACAGTTCTCTGCAGGGTATGTCAGTCTGCCACTCCCTCATTTGTTGCTCTGTTACTTAATAACAAATGAGGTTTATATATCATCGGATTAAAATTTTAAAGGGCGACGCGCATTTATTGGCATTAACCCGACTGCGTTTGCTGTCGACAGCGACGTCGGCAGCGCAGTTATCGCTCGAACTGGTGCTCGTTAATCTTAGTTAGCCATCCCCTGACTACACGAAGATGACCTCAACTGAAGACGTGCAGCTTTTGTCGACCTACACACCCCACTGCCAGCTCTATTCCCTGTTAATTTTTTTTTCCTTTTTTTTCTTTATCGTCACTTAAGATTTTCACAACTTTACACAATTTTAATTCGTTTTAATTTATATCTGAGCACGGCGCGTCATAAACCTGTAACGTAAAGTAAACGAACTTCATTCATTCACAAGTTTACGAGTTAACTTTCAAGTGTTGTTTAACGGCAGAAAGTTTTTTTTAATGTGCTGATAAGTTGAAGCTGATCTTAAAAATCATTAAAATTCGGGTTTGTAATGCTTATTTCCTTATTAGTAAAGTTATAAAAATCGATCAAATAAATAAATTAAAGAGAAATACTAATCATTGTTGGTGGTGGTTAGCTTAAAGTCACTAATAGCTTAAATTAAAAAATTAAAAATTTACTTGCTGTGCTTATGAATGAATCTCCCATTGTGTCCCCTTCAAGGATTTAGTTACAGAAAAGCACAGAATCAACACGTATTTTCTTATTTATGCATTTAGGTGACTGGTATTTTTTATTTATTTTAATTTCCGAGCAGAAAGAAATTTAACTTCCTCGTGCTGGCGTTGGTTTTCGGTTTGAGAGTAAGATTTATGTGCAGTCAACTCAAAGAAGACCCTAACAAATTGATACAATGGCCAGTCTCAATTTGTATCTATGTGTTTTTGTATCTTAGCTCGTTTATATCTGTATCCGTGTCTGTGGGTAAGTGTGGAAAACTGGGAAATTGGTGTGTCTGTGTGTTGCCAAAGAAATTTGTACGCGTCAGCATATTTAATTTAATCGCTGACCATTTGAGACTTGGCCAAGTAGAATTTTCATTCAAGTTTCCATCTCATTTCTTGACCACTTGGCGACAGTTGGCCAAAATGCGAATAAAATCCAGTGGCAGAGCCTGGCTGATTATTGGTTGACTTGTTATTGTTTGTGTTATCATTCGCTCTGCCACAAATATTATGTTTCCTGGAATGGGCTTCAGCTCCCATTAGCCAGGCCAGGCAAATAATGACGTGGGGTAAACAATGTTCACATTGATTTTGGTCACAAACAATTGTCGGTTTCGTGTGACAAAATCACAGCTCAGTTGCTCAACTGTTTCTACATTTCATAGGCAGTTGCTGGTGATGTCTTGAACAGTGATTGAAAGTCGGTCCAAACCGTAACAAACTTTGACTTTGCCACTTGCCACTTGCCAAGTGTTAAGTCTCTTAAGTTTTTTCGTCTCTTCTTTTCTTCACTTTTTTTTTTGATCATGGAAACATCAATTGATTAGCTACATGCATGCATTTGATTGATGGCAACTCTTATTGAACACGTGCCATACGCAAGCGCTTGTTTTAACTCATTCCTTTCACCATCATCTATATCTGTAGCAGAATACTCGGCACAAAGGGTATGTACAGCTTGTTAAAGTGTGTGAAAGACAAAGGGGAATGCGTACACAGCACAGGTTTAATAACAGTCGTGTTAGCTCGCTTTTTGCTTGGACTCCTTTGGCTTGTGATTCATAGCCGAGTATCTACAGTGGCACACATAAGTATATACATTGAATTTCATTTGGATTAAAGCTACAGCACTTCCAGTGCAAGCTTAAAGTATTTCAGTTGTCAATTTAATTTCCATGTGTCCTACTTGGTGACTTTTTGGCAATGCTCATCAATCATTCCATAGCAGAATATGTACAAATGTATAAAGTGCACTGTGGAAAAAACAAGCAGCTTTTTAGGCATAAATAAAGTTGGAATAAATAGGAAACAACTGAAACTAAACTGGGAATAAAATGAGTTGTAATAAAGTAATAAAGGATCCTATATATTTAGCATTAATTTAACACACAAAAGTGTGAATAAAGTAACCTTTAAGCACTAGTGGATTTGATTCGCTTAACAACGCTGTGAACTACATTACGTATACGCCACGTGCTACCAGTCGCTGCTTGCCACAATTTAACGAAAAGCTAGCTATTAAATTGTCATTGTTATCGGTAAAACGGTTTGTTCCCAGCATCTTTTTTAGCAACTACTTTTAGCCAATTTGCCATAACTTTGGCCTGGAGTTTTATCTTGTTGCAGCTTTTATAATTATTGTGATTCTTAGTTTATGCGGTAGTTATTTTTGGGGGGAATTGTTGGCTTTGTTTCTCAGTAGATCTGTGTTTTATGGTTGTGCCATACACATGCTACATGTGCATAAAGTCACTGAAAGCGATTGTCTTTTGTCATGGCCATTTACATTTCATTTGCGCTAAAATTAAAGCCCTTCGCATTGGGTAGGGGATTGTGGATTGAAGAGCAGCCGTTAATCCGGCAGTCAAATTATATTCAATTGAAGAAGCCATTGACTTTAGCTTTTATCGATTGGCTCAAGGATTGGTATGGGAATTGGGTTTGGGATTGGATTTGGGATTGGTCTTAGGATTGGGTTCGCTGCGATTGCTCATTTACTGGCGGAGAAGAGCGACATCTAACGGATTTTCGCACTATCAACACACTGTCACCAAATATCTCATGAGCAGCTCATTTATACTCCACTCGGCTCAAGTGGCACTTAGGCAGTTTCAGAGCAGGGGAACAGTGACTATAACTATGGGACATTTGAAGTGGCAGTCACAGTTCGTGTGTGCGTGTGTGTGTGATGACGGCGCCGACCTTCATCTCTTACTGTTATAATTTTTGCCATTTTGCTGACTTCTGATGCTGGTTGCGTGCCTCATCAATGGCTATGTGAGAGTTGCTTGCTATCAGTTGGTTATTCAAATAAATTAGCTTCTTCACTTTCGAATATACTCAGCTCACACACACACACGCACACTGACATTCGCACATGTTTGGCCTGATGGAAATGTGCTCGCATAAAAGATAATGAAAGTGTTGGCCTGCCCCAAGGGAATTCGATTTGATCGCAACGCAGCGCCTGCAAGTATGCAATGAAAACAGGTAGAACAAATGTAAAAGTATATGTATTTGGGTGTGCTAGTGTGCTGGTGTGCTTGGGCACTCTAATACATGAAACTACTTTCACCGCTCACTGAAACCCAATCAACACACAGTGCCTCCCAATCAGGTTGCTTCAAATTAATTCAGCTGCTGCACACGGCGGATCAGAGGTGATTAGCGCCAATGAAAGCTATCAATTGCCAAGTACCCAAATTGATTGAAATTGAAATTGTTGAACATGTGGATTTTATGTAAAATACACTTACATTCGCCATTGAAAACATGTAATGGAAACGACCAAAAGTCTGTGTGAAAAGTTTCTTTAACAACTTGAACAGAATAGTTGTTGCTGGATATCGTATTTGTTACTAAACTTGACTGATTATAAATGCAACAGATTTAAAACTATTTACACTATTACATAAGCATTTCAGTATCAAACTACTCAATGAATTACAATTTTCGCTGTGATGTGAATGCATCTTTTCTTTCACAGTCTTTGAGCTTTTCTCTTTGATAAATGCATTAGCGATGCTTTGATAGTTTTAACTGAAAATTCAACGGAAATGTATTTCTAAATAAATCGAAAGCATTGCATTGGCAATTTTCAAGTCTGTCTCTACTGCCAGTCACCTTCCTAGTAGAGGACTGGGAAATCAGAAGCGCGGCAAACATGAGAAATGAGCAGAAACTTTCATTTGAGACAAACAAAACTGCAATTCTAATAAACTCATGCAGCAGCAAAAAACTTTGTTGATGTCAAACTTACCAAGAGTCAGCATGAGTAACCTTATGCCCTAAGTACACTGGCAGAAAAAAAGGGAAAGTAGATGTAGATAATTTATTTATTTAGTATATTTAGTCTAGAAGTGCTTTTATGAATTACCATATTACATAACAGCAATATAGTTTTATTAGAAATATTCAAACTAAATTTGCTTTAGCTCAAGCTACTGTAACTAAAAGCTTTCATAGGTTAAAAAGTTTGAAAATTTGTGATTTTCATGGAATCCAATTGGAGTACAGGGCCGACTTGTTGGTTACTGGCATTGTTTCTTTCAGTGTGTGTTTGCGGTGTGTGTAAGTGCCCACAGACATTGTGGCCATAGTTATGGAAGCTCTTATCCTGCTGCTGCTCAGGACTTTAGCATTTTGTTGTCCTGGGCCTGAACGTGTGCTCATATTTCACATCTGCCACAGATTCGCCATTTGGTAGCTATAACAAGACAATACGCAAGGCCTTCTGTGCCGCATGTACTTCGTCCTGTGTGTGCCGTGTGGGTATGTGGGTGTGGGTTTGTGCCCTGTGTGCTCGGACTGGACACAGCTTTCTATTAGGCTGAGGTCCATTAGGTAGGCAACTTTTTGCCATTATGTAGAGCCGCATTAAGGCGAGTACTTGGAATGTTTGTCTGACCCGTTGCCTCGGCAGGCACTCGAGAAGAACCCTTGACCGTTGTACAACACTGTTGGAGTTTCATAGGCGTTGGCTAATTAATGTTGTTGCCACGCCTACCACAAATGCGCTTTCATTTGGCATTTTGCGGTGGCACTTGCAACTCTGCTAATAAGTTGCACAAACGTTGACGTAGACAACACACACCCCCAACACACTCAGCACTTACACTTTTACACACCCAACACACACATCTTTTTACCTTTGCCTACAACTCGTTGATTATTTGTGGTTTGAACGCATGAATTGACTTGTACTCACTTAATTGTTGTGGCTTGTGGTTTCCTTACGGTTAATAAGCAAATACCAAGAACTCAACCCAAATTGCATTACCTTTGGCAGACCAGCTCAGTTTCTCATAGACAGTAAGCAATAAATGATAACTTGGTGAATGTGGGTACGGAAAACTGAATTCATTTCCAGGGATACTAAGTTAACCTGCTTTATAACTAGACCACAGCAATCACGAGTGTTACGTGTACTTAAAAGACCCTGTAGACGTTTTGGAGTAATTATGTTAACTTCAAACCGTAAGATTTGGAGATGGAACACCTCAAACTACTTAACTTATTTCCATAACATAATGTATTAAAAACAATTTATATCATATTTATAAAAATAGACACTGGATTCAAGCTATAAAAAGTATTTATTGTTTAAATAAACATGTCAAAACCTCTTAACTCGATTAATTTGTATTTAGTTGCATATTAAATAAATTTAGGGTTATAATTATCATTAAATTTATTCAATCGCTTAAATTGAGCCATAAATTCTAAGTTTTTTCGCTTGTTCTAAAAACTGTACTGCAATTTATCATTTAATTTGCGCTAAACAAAGTAATTAATGCTTAAATTCACTGTTCTATAAATTTATGTAATTGTTTTTACTAAAATAATTTATAAAAACTTGAGCGAAATAAAACTTGAAACGAAAATAAATCGAATTATTTTTGTATTGTCTCGTTTCATGAATTTCATGCACGTACAAAAATAGAAAATTTACAAATGCATAAAATATTTACATAAATTTATAACTCATAGTACATAAAATAAATGCAAACAATTAAATTCATACCAAGCATATACACAATCAACCTTTTGTCTAGGTTTCCACTGAATGGTCCCTAACAAAACTATAAGTAATCATTGTAAATGAAGATTATTTTTAAATTAGGGCAAAGGTTTACAAAACTGTTCACATAACATTATTTTGGCAATTAATATTTTAAGAATTTACTATTTTTAGACCAACTAAAAAACTTTTCCAGTTCAAATTTGTCTGAAGAACAATAATTTTCTGAACTCTGTTGCATTACTGCAAACATTTCGACTCATTTACAACAGCGACAACAAATGACAGTCATAACTGTTAATAAACACCAGCGACAACAACAACATAAAAAGGCAAAAACAAAAAAAAATACAAAAAATAAAAACAACAAGCGACAAGCACGAACATGAGTCATGTGCTTTGTGTATTACAAATCGTAAACATGCAGCAGTAACAATAAAATAAAGGAACAAAAAATATATAAATAAATAAAAGCAGCAGAAAACAGTGTAAATTCAACTGTGAGCCATTTTGGAATACCCTTATTGAAAGCCATAAAAATCATAGGAATTAAAATGAAGCTCATTTATGGTTCAGTTAATTTTTGAAAGTTAAAACTAATTTACTCAACCAATTGAATTCAAAAAAATAATTAATTAAATAATTTTGCATATGGCATAAGTAATAAATGGAGAAAAGAGCTCACACGACTGTTAAATGTGCTTTAAAATTGTTTTTTATTATATTTAAAAAAATTAAAAGTTTTTTAAAACTTTTAAACTATTTTCATTCAACTTTTGACATGAGTTTATAGTTGGTATTTATTTTATTGCACCACTTTTCATGCTCATGAGCGTTTATATAATTTGCACTCATTTCGCGGCTCAGTTAAAATTTGCTGGCACTGCAAATTTGACGACAGAATTTATGTGCCCATTCGGAGGGTATTAAAAAGGGCAATGCTCATTTTTATGCCGAATGCTTAAAATCATAAAAATAATATAAAATTGTGTGGGATGGAGAGCTGAGACTACCGAGATAAAAGCCAACAAAATATTTAAGCTTAATTATGCCCACTGCTGCTCATTTGTCGTAACGAGGACAATAAAAAGGGCAAACTGTGCGTATGCTTGATATTTGTTATGATTTCTACCCAACCCACACACACACACACAATGCGGTGGCATTTTAATTTAACGATTTACATTACGCCGTTGACCGTTCAATTTCCCTCAAATATTAATTTTTCAGCTCGCATTTCCAATCTAAATGAAGCTTTCAATGTATTCGTTGGTCATGTGTGTGTGTGTATTTTTCATGTGGTCCCTTCGTTTTTCATTAATCATTTTGTTTGCGTGTGGTTGCAGCATTTTAACTATGCGAATCATCAATAACTGTTAGAAAACTATTACACTTACATTGAACTATACTCCCAAATTCCCCTCTTTAGCTGTCCAAGTTAAACATTATCCATTCCTCATATCATAATGAGCATCAGTGAGACATAATCATTTATCATCGATTGCACAATGTGCAATTTAATGTTAAACTTAAATTGTTTGATCATTTCACTGAGCTCCAATTTTGTTTCCTTATTTTCAGGTTTTAAAACTTTGAAGTCAACGGATTCGTAGAACTTTTTGGGTAAGTTAAGTAAACATAAAGTTTATAAAGCCGAGTCGATTCAATTATGCAATTGTTTACAGTGTAAAATTGGTTGAATTCACTTTAAACAGTATCGAAAGCTGCATTTTAATAACAAGTTTTAAGAAAGATAATTAAGAAACATTATTTTAAATACCGACTTATGGCCGTAAATTGATGAAAGAAAAAGTATATCTATCTAGTAACATATACTAAATTTAAATTAAATTTAGCTGGAATTTCTTTAACATGAGTTCAATGACTTCTTAATCTCCGAGTGCCTTTTTAATCAAAAGAATCAGATAAGACATAAGATTTGAATCAATCTCTTTACTTGGCTTTACTTGTGTTACTCAGATATTTCAAACTTTATTCAAATTTTTCAAGTTGCTACTTTCCATTTCCTCTGTCAAAATGTTTGATATTAGTTTAATATTGCGGCTTTTTTTTTATATTTTAATTTTAAAAGAATTTTCTCATAACAGAGTTAAATACTTATAAAGTTTCTTGAGGACTAAAGGCAAATCACATTTTTAATTTGCAAAGTTGAGACAAATTCCAATGAGTTTTACTGTGTGTCTACACAGAGCGTCAACTGTTGACTGACTGACTGACTGTGCTGCTGTGATGCGATGTAATTGAGCGTTTGTCAGGTCACCGCCAATGCTGCAGGTCTCCACGCAAAATGCCAATCAAAGAACACACACAAACCCACACACACACCCACATACACATAGAGAATATGCCTGAAAGAGTCAAGATATCCTTGGGCCTGACTTGCACTGAAAAAAATAGTTGTAACATTAATATTTTAAGCGGAAGAGCTCGGTAACACGAAAGGAAGTACTGTCGCAGAATTTCATATAATAACAGAGTATTTTAAAGCTTTATAAGACCACTATGCTATGCTGGCCAATCCATAAGTTATTTCATCAAAAAGGCTTTGTCAGATAGGTGTTTAAACAGTCAGTCAGTCTATCAGTCAGTCACTGTGCTCTAGCTCTATTCCCACAAGTTTCTGTCAGTGTAGTGCAGGTGTGTCTGTTGGCAACGGCGACAGGAAGTCAGCAAGCATATCTGTCTTTCCGCAATGCCTCAGCTAAACCCACAAGCCCAAACCCCCTTAGCCACTACTTCCACTCTCTTTCTACAAACTCCGCTGGCATATTGCAATTTTCATTGCCACTTCAGCTCATTTAACGCCAACGCCAACGCCAAACACCAACAGCAAGAACACGAATAACAACAACATTAAGGCCAACGGCTTCTTCTCTGATTGACAGAGCGTTGAGAACAAAGCGAAAGGTGACAGCGCAGCAATGCGATTGGGTGGTTTGGATGTTTTGGGTGGCTTAGTGGTACAGCCGAGTGATGATTCGGAGCCATGTTTGCTCGGAGAGTGCACACAAAGCCAATGGCATTTTATGGCGACACACAAGCGAACACACAAAGCAGTTGCTCGTATACCGTAAAACAAAACTTTCAACATGAAATGACATGTCGATTAAATTAATGCAGCGCCTACCAACATGTCATCACTTCACTTCCCATTTTAACGTCCCTTAAGGACCTTGTCGTTGTAGTAATAAAGCCTTCTGTATATTGGCATCATAAAAACTTTAAGTTGAAATCGTTTGAGGCGCTGCGTACTCGTTGTAAGTATCGCAAAATCTGTTGGGCCATTGACACCTGTGACCCTAAAAAACAACACAAAGCAAACAAAGTAAAAAGTAAGGACAAAAAATAACAGGGTATAACAAGGTAGACATTGGCATCAACTGTCAGCATCATGTGCACGTAATCATAATAAATGACAATGGTTTTTCTACAGTAAGCGGATACTTTTATTTAATCATACGCCCATGACATTGACCCCACCCCCAGTTATCCTCCGCCCCTTCACTGAAAACGAAAACCAATCTTGCGTCCTCATTCGGGTCAAGGCCAAGGTAGTTCAGCAAAATGCCGCATAAAATCTCTTCTAATCAGTTGCCAAAAATTTGTAAACACACATTTTTATGCTCAACTTATGTATATGTAGATTTACCCATTTCAATGTTGTTGGATTACATAAAGTGTCGTATTTATTATGTAGCAATAGCAATAGCAGTCAGCTTTGTGTCATGCTCGTATCTCCCACGCGCTCCCTTGCCAAAAGCTGTTAAGCTGGAAAGTTAAGTATTTTGTTTGTCAATTGTTTCATATTAAAGATTGTACATAAATTCTGTAAATTTAAAGCTTCCTATGACAACTTTGTGTTGCCTTGAAATTAAAATTTCGATTATTTAAAAATGATTGCATACTTTGTGGCGAAATATTTTTAAGCAGCGAGAACTTTCGCGAACTATACTGGGTATTTATGTGCTTAAAACTGCTTGATTTATTTAAGTTAAATGCAATATTTTCAGGCATTAAGTCGATTAGTTTTTTATTTAAAGCCCGGTTAGTGGGTAAGTTGGTTCTCTGATTAAAGACTTACAAATATTCTCTTCAAATACCTTCGTTGTAGAGTAAAGCATTGTTAGCATTAAAAAAAAATGAATTGAGAATAAAGTTGTCATTCTTGCAGTTTTACCTCAGAGACACTCAACCCACACTGATCAACAGTTTCTCGACTCGTAAATGCTTCGTGTCATCAAAGACTACTTAAGCCCTGTAATACCTTTATGTTCTTGTTTGTCATGCAATGGGTATTGCTACAATATATTTTTATTTTCTCTCTATTTTTGTGGTTATTTATTGTAAGACTGCTCACAAAACGTTGAGAACTAAATGCGTTTGTCTTAAATAAAGCTTGAAAGCAGCTACTCGGTGATTTCTGGGTATTAAGTTACCTTTACTTTACCTTTGTACACAAAGTATTTTCGTTTCATTATCAGAGACTGCATTTTAATTAAGCTTATAGTTTTTAATTTATTTTAAATACTCTGATTACAAACACTTTTCCTTTAATTACCGCCAACAAAGTCAAACTTGCAATTGTCTGCAAGCAGCACACTTTATTTCAGTTCATTTCTATTTCAAATTTCCAACTTTCGATTGCCTCTGGACATGGAACTACATCGAAAACTATCAGACCACACCAAACTACTTAATTTCACAGTTGTATAAGAATAAATTAAAGTTTTGCCAATGAAAGTTTCGTTCTGCACAAATTGGTTGTGGAATAAGTTTATGAATGAGGTAATTAAGATATTGTCAGCGTTAGTTATGGCCAGATTAGAATTTTCGTTTGAAACGATCTAGAATGCTGCAAATAACGGAATTAAATTTAAAATTTGGTGCAGATGTGGTCTTTAAGTTAGAAGTATATTGGAGTACTGTTATGTTAATAGTAAACTTAATTGCATACAAAAATAAATAACTGTTTAACCACAGCTTTATGCTTACAATTCAGAATAATCTAGTTATTAAACATGCAAAGAAAATTCACAGAATAACTGTTGTGTACATATCTACATGAATAACTAAAATATCTGTATTTTAATAAACAACATTTTCACCGCAATCTGAGTGAAAAAATAATTAGTAACCGGAGCTCAAGTTATGTGTAATTAAAAATATAGCTATGCGACACGGGTCGTATGTGTTATTTTCCAAGTAATGCAAAAGTAGCTCCCCTTAGATACATTTAATGATAGAATTTTGCAGTAAAACTAAACCAACATAAATAGCCTCAGTTCCAAGGGGTCGTGGTATGAACTATTTACATACAAGAACCGGAAAATGTTGCCAGCTGTTGCAACTTTATTTGCCTCGGTGGGTGTGCGTGTGTGTGTGTGTGAATGTGTGTCCGACGTGCTTGTCTAACATTCTATTATTTAATGAGAGTGCATAAAAAATTAAATCAAAATGCTTTGCACGACCTGAGCAGCCGAGGAAGAAGAAGTGGCTGGAGGTACAGGTCGAGGTAGCAAAAAGAAAGACATTAGCAGATGTGGACACGGACCAAAGAGTTGCAGAAAATACAAACACACACACAAGAAACACACTCAAACACCCACACTTGTGTTACACTCAGGAAAAGTAAAGATGGGAGCGTTTAGCGCTCGAGCAAATATTTAGTGGCATCTTTCAGCTCGTCCCCAGCTACTGACCCTCTCCGCCCACCAACCTCCTTCAGTTGGCACTGCATCCCTCTGTGCCTACTTATATGGATTTTAAATATGCAAATGGATGCTAGAAACTATTTTGTTATTCACACGAGGCAAAAGGCAATGCGTCCACACGCTCTTTCGATTCTTGGCTCTTTCTTAAGTCCTGAGTCCTTGTACAATACGCCCACATTGAAGCGTATGAATGTAAGCAACAAATTTTCGGCCAGACGCTTTCGGCTTTTGTGCCACGCCCCCTCTGACCACCCACCCGCCCCGCCAGAAAGCGGGCTCT
Source organism: Drosophila arawakana (assembly GCA_018151165.1). NCBI lineage: Eukaryota > Metazoa > Arthropoda > Insecta > Diptera > Drosophilidae > Drosophila > Drosophila arawakana. The sequence continues at coordinate 12,197,651 of JAECWX010000002.1, forward strand.
TTAGTATTATGTGCTGTTTACGATGCCATAAAAATAGCAAAAGCTGCAACATGAAACAAGCAAACAAAGGCATTAAAAAAAGGAACAACATAAGTGTGTTTCCAGTAAAGGAGCTTGAACGGCGGATACCCTGTAAACGAAACCAAAAACATGTACAACTCTTGTGCTAATAAAGAAAAACTTGTTCCGTGTATCTTTAAAATTATTTTTATGAATTTGTAGCCGCACAAATTAATTTTAAAGTCTGCCTGCGGCTAAAAAACAGATTTCTTTTACTTGTTAACTTGTTAAGCAATTGTCTGTTTTGTGTAATTTTGCTTTACAAAAATCGTACAAGTTCTGGCGTTGTAAACCAGAAATTGAGTTGGCCAAAAGTCATGCTATTGAAATCTAACGAGGTAGCTGAAGAGCAAAAAAATATGATTTTTTAATGCAAATTTTGTTCATACCTTTTGTAGCATTTTCTTTTAACATGAAGACGATTTATCTTTTCTTTAGAACTGTTTGCTTTTGTAACTGAAACTTTATGAGCAACAATTAAGCTATACAATATTTATGATTTAAATATTTTGCTCATTGATTTATTTTGGTTTAGTTTAAGCAACTTTTCATAGTTTACAAACCTAATATGTAATTTAACAAATAAAAGAATTATATTAAGCGTATGGGTAATAAAAAAATATGTTAAGGCTGCTCCTTAATGCCACCAACGGATGTAATAGACATGAAACTCAACACATGCAACAAACACAAAGAGAGAGACAAGGGAAAAGAGTGGGAGCGAGTGGGGTTATGGGCTAGACAGCGAGTTAGACACGTGCAAGAAAATTGTCCTGCAGGGTCTTGCCTGAAATCATGGGAGTATGTTGATTGGATGGGCTGAAAGGCCTATGCAAAGGTCTGCTCTATTTATCAGCACAAATGTCTGACCAATAAGCCGCCTAGGCACACTCCAGAGACACAATTGAAACTGAAGTGTAACAGTGGCTCGGGTTTTTGACCCAGCTCAATTCATGTCGACCTACGCGGCTTTGAAAACTCGACAGATTTGCAACTCTTTTCATTTTTTGCTGCTTATTTTTGTGTTTGGTTCATTTTTTTTTATGTCGCATATTTGCACAGGAAACGGAAAACGGAAACGCCGCCTGTTGGCACTGGAGTGTGCACTGGGTAGGGGAAGAGGCAGAAAAGTAGGAGGAGTGGGAAGAAGTCTCTCCTTCTCAGTCGAGACTATTTGATTCTGTGTCGCTTTCAAAACGGAAATTATTTGCGTTCTTATTTGCTGGTCAAAGGTCGCGTATTTGGCATTCAATATTGCCATGGACTTACTTTGGCTTCTTTTCAATTCCTTTTCTCTCTTCTCCCCTCTTCTCTTTGCTCGCTTTCTACACTTTTCTTTATGTATTTTGTAATTTGTTATGATTTTTTTCTCAACATTCTGCTCATTTATAATTTACCATTTGTATTTGAGCAGCTGTTAAGGTGCCGCTGCTACCAATTTCAAGTTTTTTTTAATTTTTGAACTTTTGTACAAAATAAATAAAGCTTTTTTGCAATACATTTCAGTTGTAATAGTTTCATTTCAAAAGATTTTACTTAAAAACTCATTTACTTTATGAAAAGAGCAAGAAAATGCAACTTAAGCTCAGTAATTTAAGAATATTCAATTGAAGTTAATTAAATTATTCAAGAGTCACATTTTTGTACAAAAAGCAATGTATTTTTGTATGAACAGTCATTTATCAAATAGTTAAGGTATAAATCAACTTGATTTGATTTCAGCTTTGTATGTTTGCAAAAGACTTTGGTGTAAAAATGGCACAAAAAATTTGGGTGGGGACAAGGAAATGATTTTTTCCGGCTAACCAAAGTAAATAAACTGCGGCTATGTGTGTATGTGTGTGTGTGTGTGTGTGTGTGTGTGTGTGTGTAAGTATATAGTTTTTGTCCAGCAAAAAACTGTTCTGTTTGTTATTTTTATTGATGGCACAAATGGGTCGTTGTTTTCATGCGCCCCTCGTGCGTAGTGTTATCGCTATTTGGGCGTGACACGCCTCGTTGCAGTGCTATAATGATAACACAGGAAATCTCCAGGACAACGGGGACCGCACACATACACACACCAGTCGAACAAACTATAATAAAAAAAGATGATATATAAAAAAACAAGTAAGAAAGGCTACAGTCGACGTGCCGACTGTATAAGACCCCGTACTCCTTGTAGTGCGCATAAAAAAATACTTACAAACTTAAAAGAAGAAGCAGTAGATATTTTAAAATACATATTTTTATTTACATATTTTAAAATACAAATTTAAAAAAAGATAATAGTTTAAATTAAAATTTAAAAAAGTAAATAAAAAGTTATGCGCTAGCTGCAATCGAACCCGCGGTATCAGACACAGGATTCTCACATGTCGCCACTCTACCATACGCACCACACCTCAATTTGAAGGCACTGCTGATTATCTGCATTTACATATAATATTGTTTTGTTATAGAAAAAGAAAAAAAATGCCTGTCTGTGCCGGGGTTCGAACCGCAGACCTCATGTTTCTCTAATGCATGTCACATCACTTGGACCACAGCACTGTTGACAATGAGTACGGCTAAAGTAGATAAACATTGATTTACCACTTTTCTTCAAACACGTACATAAATTACAATTTTCAACATTTTTGACCAATTTGTTTCACATGTTGTAGTTGTCCGATTTGAACCAAATTTGGTGAAGTTACTTTTAATAATTATGTACACATTCTGTGTGAGTTTGGTTGCGATCACTTAGCAAATACTACATGTCTTCATACAAATTTTTTGTTTTTGACCGATTTGTCCTATGGGAGCTATAAGCTATAGTTGTCCGATCTTGATGAAACTTGGTGAGGATAGTTATAGTTGTACCATACACCTACTGTGTAAATTTGGTCACGATAGCTTTCATAGTTTCAAAGCTGTAGTGCAATGAAAACTGTTTTTTACAATTTGCGGGGGCGGTAGGGGGCGTGGCAAAAATTTGAAATAAACTTAACCTGCCTGCAATATAGACGGACTTTCATTCCAAATTTGGTGGCTCTAGCTCTTGTAGTTTAAAAGATCCAGGTGTTCATACGGACGGACGGACGGACAGACAGACGGACAGACAGACGGACAGACAGACGGACAGACACACAGACGGACAGACGGACAGACGGACAGACGGACATTGCTATATCGACTCGGCTGTTGATGCTGATCTAGAATATATATACTTTATGGGGTCGGCCACGCCTCCTTCTGCCTGTTACGCACATTTCGCTTCTGACAAACCTAATAGACCCCTATACTCTTTTTTAGAGTACGGGGTCTAAAAAGACTGAAAATAAATGAAGAAAATAAAAAAAGTTTTGGACACAAATCCAATTGATTTATAAACGGCAGCCATGCTGAGACTTTACACCCAACAACCGCACTGCGGGTACACACACATCTCTCAGTCACTACCACTCCCCCCTCTCCACCACCCTCCTCCATTCGCTATCTCTTTCATTCACAATTTGGACGCTTATTAAAACGCTTTTGAGCATGGCCGAAAACAAAGGACGTGGAAGCTTTGAGCTTTTCGTAATTTTCCAATGAAAGGAAGTGTGAAATTGTGCCGTTATTCATTACTATATTGTAGATACTTATATGTATATATATGTTTGTAATATATATTGCTCTATATATCTCGTATATCTGGCTGGCTAAGGGGCCATTGACTTTGCCAGTTTGAATGTTGACCAGGCCGTGAGTCTGTGAGCCATTTTCATCGTCATCAGCGTCGTCATCGTTTCAGGGCGTTACTGTAAAATTGAAATTGAAAACAAACACATACTGACACAGTGCGCGTGAAAAGTACAAGCACAGTGGTTTAAAACTATTGTAAAAGTTTTACAAAAAATAGTGTAAGTGGAAAATTAATTTTAAATTAATATTGCTTAAATTACATTAAAAATAAAGTCGCTAAAAGTTCTTCTTAAACTGTAGATACTTTAAAAATTTAATTCTGTCCCACTGTGCACGCATATTCGCTGGCCGAAAGACAGATGGCGCTGCTGTAGCTTGGGGACAGGCAGCAAAGCAAAAAGAGCATAGAATACGTATACGCATTGTTGCCGCTCCTTGCTGTCCTTGGACTTCTGCTTCTACCGCTCCACTGTGTGTGTGTGCGGGGGTGTGCTTAGGTGTGTGCGGGGCTCTCTACCGTCAAGTTGTGTGTGCGTGCAATGGAAAATTTATGTGCGTTGACAAGTTGAACGTAGCAAGCCCAAAAGTTGGCGGTATTCTGGCTAAAAAGGATACGTTGTAGACTCCCCGGAGCTTTTAGGTGAGCTCGCTGCATGGAAAACGCCTCCCGCTGACTTCACGCCTGCTTGACTGGTTATTTTTCAATGTGCCGCGCCTAATCATGCCAAAAGGAGTGCCAAAGTCAGCATAAAGAGCAACCGCGAGGATAGCAAAACAAATTGAATCGGAAGTTACTTTACAAATAGTTTTCCCGCCGCTCACTCACATATTTAAACTCAAATTAGCAGCATAGCTAAAAACATTTCCTGCCAACAGTAAATGTGACATTATATTGCTTTAAATATGCCAGAGTTCCCTATATTTGTATTTGAATATTTATAACACAAATAACCCCAAGCAAAGTTGTGCTGGAAACAATTTCAGCTCAGTTTACAAAACTTTTTTTTCACTACCAAATAAAATCGAAATAAAAAAGGCTAAAAAATCAACTTCACTTCTAGAGAACTTTTGCAAAAAATTTAAACTCTTCTCTTTTTAACTATTAAATTTTTGTCTAATAAAACTTAAAACTTAAAGACGCATGTAGAGAACCATTTTATTGTTGTAACCAACTTGACTTTATAATTTTTCATGCATCGTCGAGTAGAGAACAGTAGAACTCAAACACAACTTGGTAGTAAAGTGATACTTTATTTATGTGCACTATTAGTCTTATAAAATATTGTTGACTTGTGCCTAGCACAGAGGAAAACTAAAGATGAAACTAAAAACTGACTTTTCTGTAGCCAATTAAATATAAATTTACTTGTGATGAAGTTCTTTTTAAAGACCAACTTTAACAGAGTTTCTATTTTTTGATATCTGTGTTCCAGTGCGTCTCTTTAATAAGCTTTAAGTTCGAGCACATTTGAAAAGTGTTAACATAAGTATGGACCTAAGCATCAACAAGTCTTTTAACAAAATTTTGATAGCGCTACGAACTCACGGTTAACAAGAAAAAACGGTTATCTTCGGCTCGCCGAAGATTAAATACCCTTGCAGTCGTGAATATTGCGTTAATTTGATTTTAATAACCGATTGTTCTAAGCATTTTTAACCGATTGTTCCTATGGAAGCTATATGATATAGTGGTCCGATTTGGATGAAATTTGGTCAACAGATGGTGGACAATGAGAAATACATTCTGCGTAAATTTCGTTGAAATCGGTCAATAGACACCGAAAATGTTCATACTAAGCATTTTCAACCGATTGTTCCTATGGGAGCTATATGATATAGTGGTCCGATCTGGCCAATTTTTACATATGAACTGCGTGCAGAGAGAATACATGTCTGTACCAAATTTCATTAAGATAGCTTTAAAACTGAGAGACTAGTTCGCATAGAAACAGACGGACAGACGGACAGACGGACAGACAGACGGACAGACGGACAGACAGACGGACATGGCTATATCGACTCGGCTGTTGATGCTGATCAAGAATATATATACTTTATGTGGTCGGAAACGCTTCCTTCAATGCGTTACAAACTTCGTGACAAAAACAATATACCCTCTGCAAGGGTATAAAAACGACTTTATTCCCATTAAAGTTGCAAAAATCGCTCTGTAACTTTTAGCAAACAGATAAACGAAATATCTGTAAAGTTTTGCAGAAATTTTCATAACTGCCTTTCATTTGACACTTTTGCGAGATAAGATTTCAAGTAGCCACGAGTTGATTCCGTGTTCTAACCAACTTTAGTTGAGCAATAACCTTTAGTTGCTAAGCAGCCCCCAGTCAAGTCAACTAACCCGTTTAGGTGTCGCCGTGTCGTACACTCAATGTTAATCTGACAACTTTTTGGTATTAAATTAAGCTCGTCGCTTACTGGTTTTCTGCTTTTCTCCTATTGCTGATCCATGGAAACTTTGTCACTTATATGACATCATTGTGGTTGCAATGTGTGTCATCATGGCAACAACAGCAATTGCAACTACTTATTGCAAGCATATTTCTGTATCGCTTGTTAACCCACTGTATACCCTGTAATGGGAGTGTGTATGGGTTATGTGTCCATGCTTTTTGTATAGAGATGTTGTTGACTGAAACTTTGGAAACCGAGCACAGGGTGTGTCATAATGCTGCTTATTTCACGCATTTGTTTGCAAGTACTTTGTAATTTCAGTCTTTTTTATGACTATGAGGCCAATGAAAGACGTTTGTGGCTGTTTCTGCTGCTTCTGCTGCTCTTGCTGCATTCTGCATTTTATTTATTCATCTTGCCATCTGCAGATATTCCTATCGTCCTGTGAAACTGTTGCTGGTGGGCAGCTAAAAATGCCGCTACTCGCCAACAAACTTTTCCAATATGTACTTGATTCCTGCTGCCTGCTTTAACCAACGCACTTCAGTGATATCCTTGCTGGTCAACGCTTCTATTTTGTTACTTGGGTATGGTCATGGAGCAGGTGCACTCACAAGCACATGCATAGCACACAACTTTGCTCCTCTTTTCACTTTATTTAACTATCATTTACTAAAATACATATTTCAAGAGACATTGATGACAATTTAAGCCAGACTCCCGATACACTTTTTCTTAAAGGCTAGCAGAATTCATACAGTAATTTTAAACTATAACTTCTTGATTTGCAAAAAAATGGCAAGTGCAGCGATGTCACAAACTGAAGAAACTCTATTGAAATTTGATTTAATTTGCATTGAGTATTTGTCACTTTGCCTTGAAGTGCACTACGAAGGCGTTTTCAATTGCAATTAGCAGAAGCAGTCAAACGAATTACTACCAATCAAGTTTGCTTGAATGCGCCCAGTAGAGCAGCAGAAAAAGCAGAAAAAGGTCGAAAAGTGCATGGCACACACAGTTGCCAGAGAAATGAAAACTAAGATCCAAATGTGTCCTCGAAGCAACTAATAGTCCATTTGTCGTAGTTTATGAATGCAGCAAAAAAGGAGTAAAGAAAGAAGTTTTCACTTAAAATTGAAATTGAATTTACTGTAGAAAACTTAAAGATATTTCCAGTTTAAATACCCGATTATGTATGGTGTATAAAACTAAGTAGTCAGAAATCAGAAAATTAACTGATTTGAAAGTATTTGAGCATGTGCAAAACTTTACAAATGAGTATTAAACTTCTTACAAAAGTTTTCCACACATTTTCCACACTTGAAATACATGAGAAACTGCTTAAAGCTGCCAACCGTTTTCTCCTTCTGCTGTTCATTGATTTCGAGTCAAAATTAAATATTCATTCGCTAATAAAACCAATCATAAAGTATCCTTTAATTCAGTCCAATTAAAAGTTCCTTTAAAATTTGAGTTCATTTAAAACGACAGACGTTGAAACCAAATACTTCAAGTCACAAAAAGAGAAGAAAGCAGATAGTAATTGTATCTGCTGTGTGAATAAGAAATCAAACAAGAACTTGGCACACAATGAACGATAATTGTTCGTAGAAATGATTCGTTTTTGGGCAAAGTTAATTTCCAATTTAAAGGTCACTTTGTTGCATTTAGGTATTCGATTTCTTTCCCTCAATGGAGTGCATATTTTGTCTGACTGGCCTCCCACGATTCGATGGCATTTTTGAAATCCAAATCCAATGCACGTTTTGATTTTGGTCACACATTTTGTTCGAGAAGAGTTTTCTTCATTGTCTGCCAGACAAAATAACAGCTAAATTAAAATGCAGGCCAAATAAGAGCTGCATGTGTGTAGATATGCCGAAAAATGTTTTCTTTCTCTTGCTGCCTCTCTTTCGCTCTCTCTCTCTCTGTCTCTCCCTCTCCCTCTCCCTGCTCAATTTTCATTCAAACAATATCCAGGGCCAGTCGAAACCAGAGTTGAGTGACAGATGAGGAATGATGGCGTTTGGCAAGACCACAAAGCATGAGTTTGGATTGACAGTCAGAGTAAAGAATTTGTTGGCATTTTTGATTGCAGGCTTCAAATGTGTATAAAGCATTTCTTTGTTATACCCTGTGCGCCTATTAAAAAGAGTGTGCTTTGATGGCCAAAAGCTATAACAATTCTAAACGAACTTTTTATGCTGTCAAATTCATTTTCAAACACCCAAATCGCTAGTGTGTTACATCTTTTGAGTCATATATCGTTGGCACATCGAGTCATTTTTAATAGATCGAAGTTTTGTCTGTTGAAATTGCTCACTTTTTTGGTTTAAAACTAAAAAATTAGCAATGCATTACTTGACTCAAACTTTCATATATTTTAAAGCGCACATCACATTGAAAGGGCAACTGCCATTAAAATAAAAAAAAATTCAGCAGTTGCTCGTTATAAAAGTCCGTTTGACCAAAGTGCATCAAATTGAAATGCACTTTGCGTGTTTGTCGAGTGAAAATGAGAAAAAAAATACTCAAAAGTCGATTACCAAGCGAAAGAATAAAAATATGAAGGCAATCTTGACTTTTGGCCGAGTCAGTCAAAGATGAACGAAAATATGCGGTCCATTCGCTCATCAGCTGCTGCTGTATGTGCGGTGTCCTTACACTCACCCATACACACACACACACACACACACATACACATTCACACACAGGCGCACACACACGCACGGATAAGCACACAAGCAATCTGGACAAAGTCCTCTGTCTCCTCTTTGGCCCGTTACCCCGCTAGCCTAGCTTCAAAAATAAATCACTAAATTTGACTTTGAGATACCCGATAGTCAAAGTCGTTAAGCCATTAGTAGTCTTAGTTCATATAAGTTTTCGTAGCATACTTTTAGGCACTAATATTTAAAAGCAGCAATATTGAGTAATAAAATAAAACAAATTTTATTATGAATTATGAATTTTTCCATTCTATTTTACCAGTATAAAATTGAGTTTATTTATTATACGTCTCGGAAATTAGACGGTGTGTTCAGTCTTTACTCCTTCAAAGGAGTTCCCGCAATATACCCAAACTCCATTAAAAAAAACGGGTATAAAGAGCCGTTTGCCACGCACGTAGCATCCCGTGTAACTTTGATTTTTGGCCACAAACTTGCGCCTTTTACCCATTTCCCCTTCCAGCACTCCACACCACTCCCCAATCCACAACGCTCATCTTTCTCTATTTGTCCCTTTGCACCGCCGGCGTCTGTGCTGTCGTCGCGTCGATTGGGTCCAAAATTTATGCTGAAACTGTAGGCGTTGCTGCCATTGTGGCCAAAAAAGTTTCTGGCTGTTTGCTGGCAAAAGTGACTTTTAGTGTTGGCCACGTTGTTGCACTGGAATTGCTTTTGGTGGCCAGGGGCATGCCACAATGAGCAGCAAATAGTTTGACAACATCAAGTGCTTAACTTGTATCATCATCAACAAACTTTGACCCACTGTGGGCCCCATGACGATTCAATAATTTAAACCCAAAAAATGTTCGTGCAAAGCTTAAGGTTTCTTAAAAGCACATTTTGCTCTTTAATGGTTTTTATTTTTCTTTTTTTTTATTTATTTAGTACTCAAAGTTTGTTGGACCTTTAGTGAGATTTAATACTTTAAAGTGTCTAAAAAATGATGTTAATTTCGTTTTCTTAAAAATTTATAAATTATTTATTATTTTTTGTTTGATTTTATGCAAAGAATTTTGTTGAATTGCTTAAAATGAAAGCTTTTTAATTAAAAACAACTGGCATCAGCATTTGTCCAAGTTTGACTCAAAGTCAGTAACAGCAGCAGTCACATATCGTTTGAAAGACTTCAAGACTTCAAGACTAACAGATACCCTTTACCTGAGGCATCTAGAGTCAAACAAAACTGATCTTAAATGACAGAATGATTCAAAATGAATTTGTGATTTTATTTTAATAATTTTTTTGTTTACTTAAAACCTTAAATTAAATAAATCTCCTTGCTTCTTGCTATAAATAAATTTAGAATTGAAGCTAAATGTGAAACAAGGCAGCAGCTTAAAAATATAGGATGTCATAAACCCATAGTCCATCAGATAAAACATGTTAAGCGCCGACTTAGCTGTAATAAAAGTGCACTTAATAAGCCTTATGTTGAAGTTAGTGTCCCCCCTTTAACGTCCCCTCCGCCCCCCACGAAGCCCATCAAAAGTTATGCCCGGAAAAGTTAAGAGCCCTAACGCCACTTAACTCGTATCGTAACAATTAGCAAAAGTGCTACAAGAATTTCGTGCACTTTTATTAGATTATGGCCCATAGTGTTGGCAAACGATTCATTATGAGTGTGTGCCAGTGTGTGTGCGAGTGTGCGAGTGTATGTGTGCGTTTGTTCTTGGCATGAACCAATTAGGAAATTACTTGTGTAAAGTGCCTCATGTATTCATGTTCAAATACAAATAAAAAACTTGTTGCCCCGTCCAGCATAAAATGTATTTATTTTTATACCAAAAATGCATTGCCAGAGATTTCCACATCATTTTTAAAGTATCACTGAAAATGATCATTAGCCATGCTGGTGCCACAAAGCACCGCTGAGCCCGCCTTCACTCCACTGACAAAAATCAATGAAAATACTTAAAACTTTTTCCTAACCGCAGCGAAAATAAATACCAAAAAAAGAAACTGCAGAGAAAAACGGACCCACATTTGTAAAAACCCAAAACTTTTTATACCATGGCCCATTAAAAATAGTCAAAAAAGGGTATTATGTTTCTGTGCACATGTAGGTGGCAGGTTCTTAGTAAGGGTTTCATATCTGATTCTCCAAAGTTATTAGATTGCGTAGAAGTGTAGTCTTTAGGAACTCAACTGATGTGGCTCGGTTTACAGTAAGTAGGAGCATCTGAAAGTATTTAGTAAAACGGCTTTGCTCTACAAATTTAAAGTCCACATAATATTATTTAAATGAAACTGAAATAATCTATTATGTACCATAACATAACTACTTTCAATGCATAAATTAAAACTGAAATAAGTAACTCTACCCGAATTATATATTTTAAATGAAAACATTATTGTTTTATTTAGCTTAATTGTCCTATAAAAAAAACCCTTAGGCTTTTGAGTTCAGCACTACCATAAGTCACTCTAATGTCTTCAATACTTCCGCAGTATCAAGATAATTTTATTGGCTAATTCTTAAAAGCCAAACTAACGAACTCGACTCTAACTACAGGATATCTTTTGGCTCCTTTAATCCTTGTTGTTGCCTGGCTTTGGCAAAAGGAACTGCGAACATAATGAGTAACTTTCGCTAAGCTGTAATTAAAAGTAAATTTGTATTAATTTCCCGTTTGGCGCTTGGCGCTTGCCGTTTGGCGTTTGGCGGGTTTAAAGCCACTTCTCCACATGACTGCTCACTGGCCCGCTTTTTGGGCTTTTCCAACTTTAATCAAATATGTGTCAACGCGGATTTATGAAACTAATTGACTTTAACGCCAACCACGTCCTGTCTGCCAAACAGCTCGCAAACTGTTCAGTTCTCTACTCTCATTGGTTCTAGCTACAAGTGCTAGTAAGTAGCTGAGTAGCTGAGTAGCTTTGCCAGCATACCAGCCTCACTGTTCTCATTCTTGAACATCGATTCGGTTTCAGTTCGCTTCGGCAAGAATTAATTAAAAAACTTAATCTGCTTTGGCAGCCCAGCTGCGCGGTCTCTGACTCTGACTCCGACACTGACTCTGACTCGTCACTGACAGTGGTTTTGTCGGTTTGGCGAATTTTGTGGGTCTAGCGGGTTTTTGGCGGAATTGGTGGTTTGGCCATTTGGTAGCTTTTTAGTTAGTTGCGGGTTTCATGCTTTTACCGGCTGCCAGGCAACATTCAATTTACCTTCTGACAACGATTTGTTGAGTTACTATCGCATCACAGTCGACTCTGCGCTTATATTGAAATCCCATTAAACGTTTGCCCACAATCCATCTTAAAGGTGTTCAAATTGACTAACAAAGTTTACAGCTGTCAATTTAAAGTTGCCACTGCACTATTTATTTACGACACTGTTTTGAAATTATATTAAAAACACCCAAGGAAAGTTCAAATCGAGGTGCTCGACTGTTTGTTGCCCAGCTTCCGTTCACTGGCAAGGAAAACTTATTACTCATAAAGTAATTTCACATATAGTTTATTTAAACAAAGTTTGTCCTTAACTTCTCAATAACTTCAACTCTTTTACTAATTTACACAAAACTACTATTAATTAAATTGTTTATGAATTTATATCTGCAATTACGAGGTATTATTTAGTTTCTACTTTCGGCAAACAGCTTGATTTATTAAACTTAAAAATGTTAGAGTGTTAACACACAAACAACAAGTGGAAAGCTGACTTACGAAGCGAAAGAAAGCTTTTATCGGGATTAAATCTATTGAGTAAATGTAAGAAATGTCACTCGAAGCTGTAAGCTTGACTTATAGCAGAGAGTGCCTCCCACTCAGTGCTATAAGTGTAATTAACTTATGCGCCAGTTTTTTACTTTGAGCTTTTTTGGGATACCATATTATATTAATACCTTTTACTGCATACATGGCAGTGTTATCATTATTTATATAAACACCAAGTAAACATATAGCAATTGGCGTGCCTAAAAGTATGCAATAGTTTTTGCGAGTCAGTCGCTCTACATTCCCAGACAAGCCAAAGTAACGGTTATTCAAGACTCATTAGCTACCATTTTAATACCAATACGACAAATAAACGCAGCTATTCAATACACTACAAAAAAGAACACAAACAAAAATGATTTCAGTCAACTTAATGTGACTTGCTCGCTTAGCTTTTGTCTGTTTGCACAACCTATAATTGACATTGATATTTACACATCGGTTTTGCATTGCCTTTCCACAGTGAACTCATACATTCTTCTTTTATATTTACTTTACTTGTATTTTTTGTGGTATTCTGAATGTTTCGATTGATGCATTGCAAAATGAGTTTATTGAATGCCTTTTGCCATATCGCATACAATTCGATGTTCTTTTGACAAGCACAGAAATATTGTAATTAAATGCTACGACATTTTCTCTTACACGTTGTATTCTTTGTGTACATTTAATGGAATGTACAAAATTGAAATTTGTTTCACTAAATTCAAGCAAGAAATTCACTCATCGAGGGTTAATAAAATCTTTATTGCGACTTTAATGAGTTCATGACCTGCTGGAAAAAGTTCATTTAAAAGTTATTTATATATTAAGACAGACAGAATTCCGAACTTTCTAGGTGTCAATATTATTGAGTATTTTAAACATGCAAACTAAAAATAAACGACCTTACAGCTGTTGACTTTAAGTATTATTTTATTTATTTAATTAATTATTTGCCCAATTGTTCATTATAAAATAAATAAAGTGTAAAAGTAGAGTTAACTAAGTGCAATAAAAGGCTAAACTTAAGCCGTTAAAAGCATCAGATTCCAGCCTCACTTTGGGACGTGCAGTACAGAGAAACATGAAATTTGCAATTTGCTGTCTTGCTGGTAAAACAAAAGTCCTTTGAAACCGAAATTCGAAACTTTTTACATGAACATTTCATTTACGACTTTCAGTGAGCTTTCTGCTCCTAAGCCTTGTCGATCACTCCAACGGAACAAAGAACAGCAGGCCGAAGCCTAACAAATGTGGACAGCCTGCTCCCAAATCAATCAAAACGAGCAATTCGAAACGAAAAGTCGTTTTCAAGAGCTCCAAGTCTGTAAGTAAGCCCAAGCAGACTCCGAACAAAAAGAACGACCCTCGCCCAGTACAACAATGCAGTATTTGTGGTCCCGGTGGTAGACCTTGTCCCAAATGTCCTGAACAATCTGAGCTATGCAAGCAGCTTTTGGGACAACTAAAAGTGCTCAGAAACAAGATCAAACAATGCGTCTGTGGTCAGACATAGAGCCAAGAAAATTCAATTAAATTCGTCATAATTAACGGAGTTTTGTAAATTAGCTGAATTGCCTGCGAATCTACCTCGAAATAGTATATAAATATTAAACATATTTAAAATTAAATAATGTAAATTCGTTTCGCAAATGGATGTCATTTATGCTAACAGTATTAATGACAAGTGTTAACAATAAATATTTAAACAAAAGTGAACAATTCAATATTATTGAACCCACAATTTGTAGGTTTTTGCGTGCAAAGGCTTTAAAATCACTTTGTTTTCAGTTAATTAATTATAAAAAATTAATGAACAGCAGATGTGTGCAGGCGTGTGTCTGTGTGTCAGTGTGTGTGTATTGCCAGCTTCTCTACAGCCACTTTTGTACTCGTGTTGCTTGATTTTATGTGTGCGGCCATAAAAACGCAATTAGATTGAACGCGATGCTCATAAAAGCAACATGAGCTGCAAAACGTAGCCGTCAACCAGCGACATCAACATCAACATCAACAACATCCACACGGCCAAACTCGGTAGTCAAGCCACACTAATTGATATAATTGAAATAATCAGCACTGAACTGCAGAGCACAGCATTCGATTATAAGGGCACGTAGGCGTGTCATCAGCTGATTGGCTCACACATGTATTAGCTGGTAAACGACAAAAACTTCGGGTAGAAACAAATCACAATTGGAAAGCATGTATTAAAAAAAACTCTTAAAAATGCCAGAAATAAATAAAGACGCTTGTCTTAGACTTACGAATCGATTTAAGTATTATTATTACAGCAGCTAGTAATTTTTTGCAGTGTAACTGCACAAATACCAGTTTTATGCTTAGTTCTATTGCATGCCTGATTATGGGAGCTCTTTTGGCAGACGGTGCGTGTACGTAATGCAATTTGGTAAACGCTTAACTGATTAACAGTCAGACTGACGTCAATTTGATCATAAAATTTAGCTGTATTGATTGTGTGCACAATTTATGGCCAACAAATGACCAACTGTTGCTTACAACTGAAAATCGAATACTCGATTGATTGATTGATTGAATCATTTTTCCACGGTCATGGTGACTTCGTTTCAATGGACTACAATTTTTAAAGGCAATTCAATTTCATGGCCGCTTTGCCCCTAAATGATGACTGTGCCAATAATCTATCCAAGTCCTTGTCTTATGGCTCTCCAGCTCTTTTATTTGCCTGCAAGACCATAAACAGTTTTTTTTCTTTATTTCTCTTTTGCCACAAAAGCAATTGGCCAAGAAGCCATAAATCAAAATAGCTTAAAACGCTCAACATAAATCGCCCTGCGCCACAATTTGTTATTGTGAAACTCAATTTGATTTAGAAAGCTGCCATAAAAGTGTGTTGCTAGTAAATAATTATAAAAATATAAATGTGTTGTTGTATAGTAGTTTTTATTTTACTACTGTCTTAATTTCTTTTATTTTGCAGACTAGACGTAGGATTTTTTACCCACTCCAGTCTAAGCTTAATATTGAGTATTTTAAAAGTTGTTAAATAAGTTTAATCAACTAGAAAATATGTGAATAATTTGTAAACAAAATAAATTTATTAAAAAAAGTTAATTCATGAGTTTAATATACTTTTATAAAGAGTTATTTTCAAGAGCAACTAATTTACACACAAGAGCAAGAATATTCAAAGAATTCGTTTATTAAGTAATTATTTGACCGTAATTTAATTAAAATTCCATAAAATGAATTCACTTCTACAAACGTATACGTAATTTATGCCACACATAATGGCAGACAGCAATGCTGCCAAAGCAGTGTGGGCAGGGGGAAATGGCGCACATCAGCACACAAAATGACTAACAAACAAGTACAAATATATGATATGGTCTGCATAATTTATTTATGTGAGCTGAGAAAAATCCTATGCATAGAGACGACTGAAAATCATGCCAAAATGTTGTCCCTCAAATGCCAATTTAATGCTATGCTCACAAACTGTTTTTCCTTTCATTACTATGAGCACAAATTGCAGCGAGTTCTTTGCGTGGAGAAGTATAAAGAAATTGGAAGTGATTTGTTTGCGACAATTTGCCAAAAATTCACCAGCAAATCGCCAGAATTAATGATGGAAAAATGTCACAGCATTTGCTAAAGTTCTGAGGAGTTAAGAGTAAAATAGAGCAGTCGGAACACAGACAGAACAGTCTGCATCTATTAGTGTGAAGAATTTAAAATATTTCTATATTTAAAACTAAACTAATGATCTTTTGAATAGCTCAATAAAATTTATAATAATCAGATATGGAAAATAAAAGTTTTATAGCATTCTTATACAACAGCTAAGCTTTATTTGTTGTTTGCAGGTATTTTATTAATTATTTCTATGTTAAAAATGCAGTATCTGAGCTTAGTTAAGATCATTCCCTTTTCTCCTACCTTTCAGTACAAGCTCTATATAAATAAAGAAGTAAAGCGTGTTTGTTGTGAAACTGTTTTGTGGAATGAAAGCCAAATAACATGCAATGAGGCGATAAGTTTAGTCAGGCATTGAGGGAATTGAGATATTCTCAATTATGTAGGGATCCCAACGTCGTTTCTCAATGAGGTTGTCTGTCACTGTCACTGCCACAGCCACAGTAACAGTCACAGTCACTGTGACTGTTACTATCTCTGTCACTGCCCGTCTCGTTGGCCAACAAGTGTCATTTCTTTCAGTTTATGAGACTCGCTTAATAATATGTTAATTGACAGCTTAAGCCAACTGTCAGCACAAACATGAATGCGAAACACAAACACACACACACACACATGCATACACTCAATTGGCAATGGAAACGAGCACAATAAAACAAAAATATATAAATATATGTATATGTATATTTATTTATATGTATAGAAAATGTAATCGAGTGTCCTTCAAATGGCTAATTTATGGCGTCGCACCCACGGCGTATGCGCAATGTCAATGTCAGTGCCACAGTTAAAGCTGACTTCAGCCACATGCAGCAATCTGCATATCAATATAACCAAATATGCGCTGTTTTTATGAAAGTATGCAAATGTAATAAAGTTTTGACCAATTTGTCTGTGCCACGCCCACTGAGACAGCCATTGCACTAGTCAAATCGGAATGGAATGGAAAATCAAATTAATTTTGCATAACATTTGCATGGCAGTTATCAGTTGACTGACACTGTGGCTACAAAACTGATTAATTTATATACATGTATTTCAAACTTGAATTAATGCAGTACAACTACAATATAAGCTTTGAAATTATTGAAACAGTCAATACATTAACGGGAAATCGACAAAAGTTACCTGACATTGATTGAGTTAAAGCGCTGTCAAAACTGTCAGCTAAAATCAGTGGAGATCTGACGACGACTGACTCTACTAATCGCTCACTGGAATCATATAAGTTTTTTCTATATTTAACATTTTAAAATAATTTATTTTACTGTTTTTTAATAAATTTGTTGCCTTATTACTGTTTACAGGCCCATCCGCCAACGCAGCTCTTTGGCGCTCCAAACAATATTGTGTCATTTCCGCCATGCAAACAGCATAGTTTGCCTAAGAGGGCGTGGCATTGTGGGCGTACGAAAAATGTAAATTCAACGCGAATAAGCAAAGCCTGATCAGAGCGCAACTGCAAACAGAACAAAAGCAACAGTCGTAGCAACAACAACCAAAAACGAACAAGAAACGCTCAAAGATAATTATTAAGCACTTGCGAGAGGTATTAAATAGTGGTCGTGGCCATGACGCTGGGGCAACAGCAATGGCTGGCCATGGCACTGATGCTGACAGTACTAATTAGCTTCTGGCCGACTGGGAGTGAGGCATCCGTTGACTGTGCCAATTGGCAGAATCCTGCTGAATGCAGCAACAACACAAATTCTCAGAGTAGCAGCAGCAGCAACAACAACAACAGAATTGGCAACAATGGCAGCAACTATATTGCCAGCTCTTCGTCCTCATCATCGTCCTCGTCCTCGTCCCCGTTATCGGCCTCGGCTTTGGATCATTTGAATAGTTCAATGCTGCCAGACAATCTGCTGGAACCAGATCTGGAGCGAGATGGAGACAATTGGCCATTGGAGCGTGTCGTGTCCACAATTGTGCCCGTCTTTTTTGGCATTATTGGCTTCGCCGGACTCTTGGGCAATGTGCTCGTCATACTGGGTAAGTCTAGGCCATAGCACTAGAATATTCCCCATTTCCACTTTGTTCCAGCGTTTACCCGTTTTTATTACATTCCGAGTCCATTAAAAATGCGCCAAAGCGAGTATAATATAATTTGCACCCAAAGAGTGCAACAGGCACATTTGACTCAAGAGGTGTATGCCCATAAATAGAATGTTTCTAGGCGCGAATATGGACCTTGGAGGTAGACATAAATATTTACATAAAAAGAGGTAATAAACAGTTGATTTCACAAGAGGACATTAGATAAATTATGTTTTAAATGTTTAAAAAACACATGAAAATATTTTATTTAATTAATCAAAGTTTTTTCACTAAAACAATTTTGGAATAAAAGTAGAAATTATTTTGATTTTCCTTTTAAATGATTTTTATATGTATTTTTCGATGCACACACATATATTTTAGGACATCTTTTTGCTGGCATAACTCTAGCACGCAATGCTGGGTATATCGTCGTCTGGCACTCTTAACTTTATTGGTTTTACTGCTGCAGGACACATTAAACCCAAGAACCCCCCACAGTCGTTACAGGGTCGATAGCCGTGGGGCCTTTGCCTTTGGCTTTTGGCAAATTATGCGTTATAATTGCAAATATTACTCGCAAGCCGTGCATTAACTAAATTTAATATACCGACCATAAAAGAAATAAGCACAGCTACATAAAAGCTCACTTCCTATGGGAACCAAGCTAAACTAATTGATTTTTTACATCCTGTCTGCCATGTGTGTGTGACTTTGTGTGTGTGTGTGGGTGTGTTAGTTAATGCAATGGATTTAAGGTCTATAAATGGCAATAATTTATGCTTAGGCAGAGAGTTGAGTAGTCCAATTTAAACAATATAATATACAAACAAGTAAATCCAATACCAAAACCAAAACTTTTACGAATGTTATTCAATTTTTGCATGCTTCCCAATGCTTTCACAACAGTGTAAATAAATCGGCTTTGTTTAAAGTATCAAACTTTAATTTTTTAAATTTCCAATATCCTTATTTTATGCTTCACTCTTGTTCACATTTTCCTTTCAATTCCAGTACTTAAACTGCAGTTAATTAATTGGTAACTAGCGTTAGTCAATATTCATTCAAGCCGAAAAGTATGCAATGCTTTCCAATCAGATTGTGGAGAGTCCACGCACAGAATCCATATAGATCACAGAAACTGCTTTTATTACATGCATATTGCTTTTCACTGGAATTTGTCGTGGATTTCAAATGCAATGCGCGAATAACAAATTTGAAAATAGCTCGCCATCAGTGTAATGTGTATTAAAATGACTTTGTTGAGCGTCCAAAACAAATGCGATTCCCATTTCCATCCACCCACGACAAATTCTGTCGAAAATCCATCGAGGCAGAATTTATAAACAGTATTTGAATTTTGTACGCTGTTGGACAACGTATTTATTTCATGCATTTGTTGAAAGCTTGGTTTTTAAGTGTATTAGTGATTGGCTACAATTCACAAGAAATACAATTTTAAAAAAATATGTATCAAAGTATTGAGAAAGGCAGGCAGGCCAATAAATACCCTGTGTTTGTTTAAGATCACTGTAAAGAGTTAAGAATTCAAATCAATGAAACTAAAACATGATTAATTAAAAGGTTTAAGACTGAATTGTACCCTACTAGCTGAAATAATGCAGAGAGAACTTCCGGAAGAAACTACAAAAATTAAAAGCTTATCAAAATAATGCTTAGCTTTGTTTACTTTGGAAATTGTTTATAGATTGTGATGAACAACTATAAATACAATTGCTTTCTGTGAAAAAACAAAATTAAATGTTATAGTTACAGTATACTCCCGATTTGCATTACTATCCAATGAATGGGGTATAGCAAAGATGGAAATATCTGTTGCGTATAAAGCATGAGCGAGGAAAATCCAATTGAGGGTTCCGGCTGCGGCTCAAGCCATGAAAAGGATTACGCTCGTTCGAGTATTGGCCAACAGACAAAATTGGCAGCTGGCAGCAGACAAAAGTGAGAACTGAATGCTGACAAACTTGGGTTGCTGTTTTCCCCCTTGTTTTTCTGTTGTTGTTTTTTTTTTTGATTGTTTGTTGGCTCTGACATAGGCCAATGCGTATTGAAGTGGCAATGAGTCAATGCAGATTTTGTTGACCCAAACTAAACAACAACACAACAAGCCTAAAACATGCAACACAAAACACAACACATAAATTACAATTAAACCACAAAATCATTTTGTTCAGATGTTCATCAGATGGACAAATTGTTCTTGTTGTTCCTCTTGTTGTTCATTTTATCCCTTTTGCTTAAACATTTGTTTACTTCTGGCCCAAATGGATGCTGACAGATGTCAGAATTCTGTGGTCTGCACAATTTACGTTATCCTAATCAACTTATTGTCAACTAAGATAACCGTTAACCATAAAGTATTTGTATATGTGTATCCCAAAACATTTTAAAAACGAGCAGAAAACGCAGAAAACTTTTATTTTTTTTTTAACTTGTTTTCTGATGCTTTATTTTGTTGTACAACTTTTGTAAATTGCCTGTCACTTTATTTGTATTTGAGCCGCATTTAGTTGGAATTTTAGTTCTCTGCTTTATCCCTGTAATTCAGCAGATGCCACAACATTTCATGTACAATTGGAATACATAAATTATGGGATTATGCTAACCGCATTCAAAGCTGTTGCTTTCAAAGTACTTTTGTATTTGTTAACAATTAATCAATTTTCAGTGAATTACTGCTTTGATTGCTCTAAATATTTAAATCTGAACACTTAATTAAATACATAAATATAAGTCTTCGGTTCAATTACTCAAAGATTTCATTCTGCATTATAGATTTGAAAAAATGAGTTCAAATGTGATTGTATTTCCAGTCTTCAATTTCAACAAAATTCGTTCAAATAAATTGTGTACTTTTGCTAAGTCTTTAACTTATTTTTGACAATATTCAGCAATATTCAGTAAGCCATAAAAATATAGTAAGAATACAATAAAGCTATAAAAAATTTACTTCGTAGACATTTTTTGCCTACAGTCTTTACTTAAGAGTTTAATAAAAAATATTTAAAGTTCTAGCACTCAATTTAAATAATAAATGGTTGATTTTCAATGTTCAAATGAACTTGGAAATTATTTAAATCCCAGTGAAACAATGAACAGACTTAACTCCAATTAAATAAAGACTTAAAAAAAAACGAAGCTGAAACGTTGTGAAAACTTTTAAGTATTTAGCTACACAAATTTAAACCATCCACATCAATTTATTTGGTGGAAAACAGGTATACAAGTTTATTTAAATGGATTAAAATGCTTTAAATCACCTAAAACTACACAGCATACCAACACGTGTGCTTTAATGGTCATAAATTAATTAAATTAAATCTTCTACAACTATTTAATCTTTTATAAATATAAATCATGCCAGACCGAAAGCTTTAATAGTTATAAACTAAATTCAGCAATGCATGTATATTATAATATCTTCAAGCACACATCAACACCTCATCAAGAGTGATCAATTTGCTTGAGTTGAGTACTTACAAACACGTAGACTCATGTGCATCAGATACGCTTGAGGACCTCCGATTAAAATGTCTACATTTTTCCATAAACTGCAGAGCAGAACCATCGTTTTAAGCGCTACGGGTTATAGAAATAGATAAAGATAGTGACAGAGGTGACAGGGGGAGAGAGGAGTGGATGAAATAGTTGATGCAGCTGGCAGTTTGACAAATTATCTTTCCATAAGCCATAAATATACTTGCACTTACACCCAACTCAACTAAATCTCTTTCTTCCAAACGCCAACATAATTGAGATTACAGAGCAGAACATAAAGAAGCGTGTAGGTGAGCAAAAACCAAGGTATATACTTAGGTGGCATGCTTTGAAGCGAGTTAAATTTTGCTCATAATTTGCCATAAAACTCACACATTCATTTACAAATCATTTATCAAACTGCCACTCGACGATGGCAAACACGAGACATAAAGGCAGCGAATCTCCTGGAAGAGGAGTGGAGTTTCTAAGGCGTACACAGATAAAGAAAAACTGTAAATAGATGAAAATGATTTAAAAAAAAATACATTTTCTAAAAATGTCTCATTTCTAAATACGGCTGTAATTTTAAATTTTTAAAAACCAGTCTTTCTTAGGAAATTGTTGTGCCAGTGGAAAGGATGGATCCTTTCCACCAACATAGCGATGAAACTAACTTTTGACATGACCTTTGGGCATTTCTTTGTTGTTCTTTTGCGTCTTGCACTTTGTAAGCGTTGCAATAGCAAAATAAAATTGCAACTAGCTAGCTAAAGGGGAAAAAAAACACTTTTTCTTTTGCCTCTCCATTTTCCAATGTTTGCCACCCATTGTGGCGACAATTTGATGAAACGACACCCCGTTGTGTGTTGTGTATTTTTCTCTACTCTTTAATTTTTTTTTTTTTTTTTTTTGTGTGGCTTTCAATTATGTCGAAATGCTGCTAAATACTCTCACCTTGTGCAAGTTTTTGTCGAATGTTTAAATGACAAAAGCAATTTCAAAAGATCAAGAGAAATAACGAGTTTCATTCTGTATTGGCAGTTAAAATTGAATTGATTCAGTTAAATAAAAGTTAATTTGCAATTATTTTTATAAATTTAATATTATATGCTTTTACTTTATTCAATATTTTTACATTTGGCCCCCACTGTCCGAAGTAAATTTTTTTGTTAAACAAGCGGCTACAAGTATTGTGTCGCCTGAAAAGAAAATATAAAAGGCTCTTGAAAGGTGAAAATCATAGGAAATTGTGACACGCAGCATTTTCTTTTTCACACCTGCTGCCTTTGACTGGATGACATTTATTTTTAGCCACTGTAATTTTTAGTGCTGGTTTATTGAAAGCATAGAGAAGCAAAGGTGCCAACAATGCAGTAAGAGGCAACTGTAACACTCCCATATAACACTTACTCGCCAACGCAGTCACACACACACACACACACACACACACATTTAAATGTACAGATTCACACAGACATGAGACAGAGGCGGATGCAATGGCGTCGACTTGAGTCAAGGTTGCGAAAATTGCATGCAAAATGACTTTGCTGTTGAGATTTTCTTACCTCGTGCACGATAGAGCAGCTATAGCAAACACACACACATACACACACACAAGTGCATGCCACATGCACACACACGCACACGCGTTGCCCAAGACATGCTCACGTTCAAGTGCTGCCTTGCCACGCCTTCAGGTGCAGCTGCAAAGTATCTTTTGGGTTGCAATACCAGCTAAAAACAGCTATAAATATCACGTGTTGTTTTTGTTGCTTTGTTGCTGTTGTTGCATAGCAGACATTGCACGTTTAACTAAGCATCATTGAGTTTTGTAGCTTGGTGTTGTTGTTATTATTGTCTTTGTCGGCGCTTGCAAATTGAGCACAATACAAAAGTGTTGCCTACTTTTTGGGGCAGAAACCAAAGAGTGCCATTTACCCAAGATAAGCTACAATAGTATTTGATAACACTCAAGTAAAGGCCATATCTGTTGTACTACATATCTGATAAGCTACTACAAAATTAAACCTTAAAGCAAACTGAAGGCAATTATTATTGTTTTTGTATTTCTGTATTAGATTCTATTATATGTATGTTTAATTATTTCTAGACGAAGCCATTCCATACTTTGAGCGTTAGTTATGCATGCATAGACTTTATTAAAGTGTGTTTCAATGTTCTTTAGACCCCCTACTTTCAAATAGAGCAGAGGAGTCTATTAAGCTTGTCAGAAGCAAAATGTGCATAACAGGCAGAAGGAAGCCTTTCCGACCCCATAAGGAATATATATTTTTAATCAATAAATAAAATCGAGATCGGACAACTATAAATAGCATATAGCTCCCACAGGTCAAATCAGTCGAAAATAGGACATTTGCTTGAAGACATGCCTTCTTCAATTTATTTTTTATACAAATAAACAAACTTAAAATTTGAATTAAAACAATATCTAAAATATATCAAACCAAAACATAATAACTAGCAAGAAAATAAGACAATTTATACTGAATGGAAATAGAAATTTGGTAAGCTATTTGATGATCCTGTTTAGGATCTCTTCTTCTTTCTTACGCATCATTTCCATATGAACTGTTAGAATGCGCAGAAGTACAGGCAGATTGAGGGCCGTGTCCTTGCTGTTTGGGTATTCCCGCAGCCGCTCGTAGTCCTCTTTTTTTGGCATGGTTGTCAAATCAATTTCATAACGAAATCCAATAGCAGGTAGCTTCGATCTGATAGCTATTTGAGCTATTTCTGGTTTCACATCAATTGCATAGCCATATTGAATTCTCTTTTCGTTGCCCCTTGGTGTAGCATACTGATCAGAATCTGATTTCGAGTCTGAGCTTGAAGACGTCCGTATATTCTTTGGCTTCTTGGCTTTTAATTTTGAAACTAGCTCAAACTTCATATGTTTTTCATAATATTGTTGCAAATGATCGATATAATCGCTCTCAAAATATCTTTCGTAATATACGTTCACATCTGCTTCCAAATGACAAGATACATATTTTTGGAAACTTGACCTCAAAGATTTTTCCAAAAACGTTGTCCAGTCCGATTCGAAATTATGTTCTAAATATGTGTCTAAATCAATACCTGAATTTTTCAGCAAACAACCTAATAGATATTCTTTTAAATATGCCTCTAAGTATAAACGTCCATATATATCTGAAACTTTGCGACTATACGAATCCAAATAGTTGTCAATGTTTGTTGATAAATAATTCTTAAATCTTGCCTCCAATCTGATATTTAAATTTCTATCCAGTAAGTCACTCTTAGGAATCGGAGCTCTTTTCGGACCCTTTTCATCAGATGAATCGGAATCAGTGTCCGATTCTCTTACAATAAAAGTAGGCTTTATAAATGTTGAATACTCAGACTCCGAATCAGAGTCGATGTGAGCTTGATTTAAAAACGTTTCTAATTCGCTTCTCGAATCTCCTTGCCAAATAAAATATCCTTGTAAACTGGTCCCAGAATCCGAATCCGATTCCGAATCTGAGCTCAAATTCGACTCCAAACCTGACGCACAATTTGTATTATTTAATTTAGCTGGAACTTTTTTAGTTGTCTCCAATAACCAATTTTTGAGCAAAACGGTTTCAACATTTAAGTCTGAATTCAATCCCGATTCTTCGTCTACTATAGTTCTTAATTCTGAATCCGAATGTGAATCCAAAATCAAATCAGAATATGAAGCCTGTAATATTTCCTTCAATCTCCCAATATTAAGATTAGATTTCGGATAGGACTCCGAAGCAGATTCCGAATCAGACTCTGAAGCCGAATCCACAGAAGGCTCCGAATAATACTTCGAACTAGACTCCGAATAAGTTTCCGAAAAAGATTCCAAATATTGCGAATAATAATCCGTATTATTCTCCGAATAAGACTCCGCATTAGACTCCGAATTAGGCTCCAAATTAGACTCCGAATCAGACCCATATTCGTACTCAGGTTCACGGTCTGACTCAGATTCGTTATCACAGTCCGAACCAGAATGCGAGTCATCGTAGGAATCCAAATCAGAATCTGAATACCGCCCCGAAATACATTTCAAATTGGTATCCGTATCAGATTCTGATACGTTATTCGTCGCTTCGTCTAAGCAAGATAAACCATGATCGGACTCCGAACCATAATACGAATTAGACTGTCCATAAGACTTTTGGTCCGACATCCGATAGGATCCCCGATCTAATTTCTTATCCGACTCCGAATCCGACTCTGAATACGACTCCGCATTCAACACACAAACCGAATCACGATGTGACTCCAGATGGGACTCCCTTCTATAATTTTTGCCTTTAATTATTCTTGTATTAAAATGAGTATATCTCTGATGCGACTCTTGATCCGACTTTTGATCTGAATCGTTATCCGACTTTAAGTTCGATTCCCGATTTGACATTCGATTCGGCTTCCAATCCAATTCGCGATTTGATTTCCACTCCGACTCCGAATCCGACTCTTGATACGATTCCCGATTTGACTTGCCAACCGAATCCCGATTCGAATCCCACTCTGCCTCGGAATATGACTCTTGATACGACTCTTGATGCGACTCTTGTTCCGATTCCTGTTCCGACCCGCAAACCGAATTCCGATGTGATTCCCACTCCGCCTCGGAATCTGGCTCTTGATACGACCCTTGATACGAATCTTGATACGTATCTTGATACGAACCTTGATACGAACCTTGATACGAACCTTGATACGAACCTTGATACGACCCTTGATACGAACCTTGATACGAACCTTGATACGAACCTTGATACGAACCTTGATACGAATCTTGATACGAACCTTGATACAAATCTTGATACGAATCTTGATACGAACCTTGATACGAACCTTGATACGAACCTTGATACGACCCTTGATACGACTCTTTATTCGACTCTTGATCCAAATCTTTATTCGACTCACAAACCGAATCCCGATTTGATTCCCACTCCACCTCGGAATCTGGCTCATGATACGACCCTTGATACGATCCTTGATACGATCCTTGATACGACCCTTGATACGACCCTTGATACGACCATTGATACGAACCTTGATACGACTTTTCATCCGACTCTAGATCCGACTCTTTTTTCGACTCACAAACCGAATCCGGATTTGATTCCCACTCTCCCTCGGAATCTGACTCTTGATACGATCCTTGATACGATCCTTGATACGACCCTTGATACGACGCTTGATACGATTCTTTATTCGACTCGCAAACCGAATCCCGATTCGATTCCCATTCCGACTCTTGATACGAGACTTGTTCCGATTCCCGATTCGATTCTTGATCCGACTCCCAATCGGGTGAAGTATATCTTTGTAAATGCGTGGCTGAATTTGAGTCAATTTCAGACCCTTTCTCCGACTCATGATCCGATTCTTGATTATACTTGCAATCTCCATTTCGATCCGACTTCTCATCTAACTCTTGAACCAACTCGCCATCCGACTCCCGATTCAAGTCCTGATGTGACTCTCGCTCCTTCTCGCGATTCAAGTTACAATCCGACTCGCCATCTGACGCCCGATTTGATTCCAAATCATAACATGTGTCTTCCAATGACACTGTATTTAAATCAGCTGAGTGATCTTCCTGTATATTTGTGACCATATTCGGATCAGTGTCCTGATTTGAATCTTCATTCGATTCCGATCTGGACCCAATGTCTGACATTAACTCTAATTCCTCCAAAAACAATGTATTTTGCCTAACAAATTCTGTTAGACTTAACAAAGTAATTGTGTCCCAATCATCCGGCCAATCATAATCATCAATCATATAACGATCCATCACACTATCCGAGATGTCATCATCAGTCATTTCATAATCATCATCATCCATCATATCTTCCGAATCCGAGTCATAAGGTAATGTTGGATTTCGCTTTAAAAAGGGATATGACCAAATTGGCTCGATATATTTATTGAAATTGACATCCAGTGACAAGCGGAAAGAAAAGTTATATTTGGGCACCGTTTCCCCAATATCATTTTTAAAAAACCGTGCTAAAAATGTTTCCGAAAGCGGCAAACATTTTTCAACTAATTGTTTTTCATAATTTGATTTTATGGCTTCTTGAATGAACGGCCTGTCAGTTAGTTTTAGGTGATATACTTCGAGTGGCCAATAGAATAGAGTGTGACTTTGAAAATTGGCTGATCTCAAAGAGATGCGCACTTCTTTTTGCAATATCAGAATGCCATATACGTTAACATCAGTAGCATGGAATTGAGAATTTATCCATATGGTTGTTATCCTTTGAAAACCCCAGTCAAATTGTTCTTCATATTGAGGATATTCAGTTCGTTCGTAAGCGCTTAGTTCCAGCTGGTCCATAGTTAAAGAAATATATATTTATAGAAATTCAGAGGAATATTATTTTTGATTTGGAAATACTTTTGATATGTGAGAATAATATATGAACAGCTCTAAGCTTGTTTATGAGCATTGGAATTTGAAGATTGAAAAGTGAACTCAGTTTGATATAAAATGTAGCCTGACGAACTAGATTATATCGACTCGGTTGCTGGTGCTGATCAAGAAAATATAAAATATATACTTTTTAGTCAATCAAGCGCATACAAAACTTTAGTGAGAACAAAATTGAAGTAGCATATGGTCATGTGTGTCTGGTGTGTGTGGGAGTGTTTGAGTGGGTCTGGTTCAGCCTATATCCGATAGGTGGCATTGTGTAAATTTACACAAATCCACAAGGCGAAGCACGGCACACACACAAATTTATTTTACTGCGTTGATAGTGATAAAATTTATAACCAACAATGAGTACTGCGCCTAAAAGCAGGCAACGAAAACAATAAGGACACACGTGTGCCAAACAATGCCCAAGTGGGCAGCTGGCAATACTTTAACACACTCACACACACCTACATGTTAACACTTGTATATGTATTTACACAAAGGCCTAGGAATCGTCCGTTGGCGAATGACTTCTGCTTTTCTACACTTCGCCTCCTTCTGCCCTTCTATCTCACTGTCTTTCTCTCTACATTCCTTCTGTAGATTTGTCATATTTATGCATTTTTATGGGCCATGTACATTTTTATTGTTTCAGTTTTCAATGCAATGCCTGTCTGCTATGTGGCGACACACCCACTCACACACACACACACACTTATGTCCATACGCACACAGTTATGGTGCTAAGGTGAGAGAGAGAGTTGACAAGTTGGGGTGTCAACCAGGTACTAATAGTGTCTGTGAATGCACTTATCTTAAACTAAACTAGACTTTTTTTTCCAAGAATTCTATAATTATTATTTTATACTTCTAGCATACCAGTTACTATCATTTTTTAATTCAAATTTGAGTAGAGGGGACTATTAAGTATTTTCAATTAGTTTCACAAAACACAACTCAGTTTAGCGAATTGCCTTTTTTTAAAGAACCTCCCAGATTTCAAAGTTGCTTCACCGTCTGACTATATTTACGTGCAAAAAGACACCTGCACACGCACACACACACATCGTAGGCAGAGTGAACATATGCGACCTAGATGCCCATATGGCAACAAATTCGCCATTGTTTCGACTTTGTCACTAGGTGTGTTGTCCTTGACGTACATGTTCTGTTGCACAGACTATCTTGCTCCTACCTCTTCTTATTTTCTTTACATTTTTTATGAATGCCAATGATTCAATACAGATCTACCAATAATCTGGGTTTCAAATATTTTAATACAGCGGCAACAGCTGAGATTTTCACAGAGCGACAGCTAGAGACATGAGAAAATGAAGTCATTTTCGACGAATAGCAGACTTTACTCCCTTTTAACAAAAAGTTATTTAGCACTCTATATATTTGTGTATATATTAAAATAGAATAGACAAAAAATTTATTAAAAATATTGTTTTTACTAGACTAGATGTGTGCAGCACTCAGTTAAGTGATTAGCTAAGTTTAAAGCGGATTACTTTAGAAAAATGCTAAAAATCATTTAAGTTTTAAACCATTCCTTCGTTTAGCAGTTACATAGCGAAGACAAACCACGAATCAATGCAAGTGTATAAAACAGTAGCATACTTTGCGGCGGCGGTAAAAGTATCTTAAGCTACTTTCTGCACCAGTTGTTGTTCGGATTGAGTTTTGCAATTGCTAAGATTTCCTTGCGAATTTTCAATAAATTCCTTTCTGTTAGTCTGATTGATTGACAGTTATTTACCGATATTTTAAGGAAGCTTTTGATAAGCGTATTTACAATAACAATGAGATAAGTCCAACAAGATGAAATAAAGTTTTTAAGTGCAATCGATTGAAATAATTTTAAATTCAAATCAGTTTAGTTTATTTTTAACCAATGAAAGTAAAAATGATTGCAAAATTATATTGTTTGGTCCAAGAAATTGTAATATTAAACTGTTTTATTTATGCTGCTTTCCGTTGTGTGGTAACTGAAACTAGAACAAGATTTCTGATTGTTGTTGCTGATGTTGATGTTGCTGTTATTGTTGTTGTGGTATTGGTAAAGACTCCATTGGTCTTATTTATTTGTTTAGGTTGTGTTTTGTGCGACAAATGATGTGACCGCCGGCGTCCAAGCTGACCAGACGAATGAATTCAACGAATCTATTCGATAACGTTGCCTGGCAACAACAACAATAACAGCAACAACCACAGCAAAAACAAATCTATCTATTAAGTCGAGTAGTGGAGCGAGTTTGTGTTTCATCTTTGGTTGGGTTGTTTGCATACACGACGCATTATTTGCGACCGGATATCCATGTGACAGAGCGACATGTGTGTGTGTCCACAAAATGTACGAAAATTTAAATTAATTGTCCTGCTTTTGGTCGAGCAGTACACTGACAGAAATCAAAGCTTCATTTAAATTAGTCCGCAAATATTTTAAAAATAATTTTAATGAGAAAAAAAAAATGTTCTTTTTTAATGTTGGTTAAAAATATTTGGCAGTAAATAAAATTTCACTTTAAAATTATGTTAATGATAAATATAAAGGTCTGCTATTATTACGAGTGACTCATCAAAATGCTTAATGTCCAAGAAAAGTAAATGTTCAATAGTTTAATTTAGCCTTTAACTACTTAAATTAACTTGTAAGCTGCCTATTATTTTTGTCAGTGTAGTGACAACATTTAAGACCTGCAATAGCTATTGTTTATCCGCCAAACAAAAGGTCCTTGTGATTATCTCTCACATATGCATGTAAATGTGTGCTTGTAATTCTTGCTGTAACACTGTGTTAGTACATGTGTGTGTGTGTGGGTGTATGTGTGTGACTGTGTCGCGTCATTGTGCCTACGCCTTGAGCTTAAAGCGCAATTATTTATGCATTTAAAAGACATGGTTTAGTCCAAATTGCATGGACAAAGCGGGAGACGGAGAAAGAAAGAGAGACTGGGAGGGACAATGAAACCAGGCCAACACAATTACCTCATAAAGCAATGACAGTCACAGCTGCTAACATTTCTACTAAATTGTGCCAGCACCAAGCACAAAGTTTATAGTTAAAATTTTAATTGAAATTAGTTTATGTGCTATTAAAATGTCGCATTTCGAATGCTTTCAGATTTGCGTCGTAATGTTCAGTCATTACAAATTAAATATAAACTTATTATGATCATTTCTTTTTCACCCTGATTTCGGGCTGTTGAAAATTTAATTGTTAGACCTTAAGACTTGCATTAATTAAATGAAATTTACTGAAAGTAGCACATAAACAATTGACTGGCTGTTATTGAGACATTTATTGCCAAGCAATTAATAAAATCAACCTTCAATTACGCTGAACATCAGTGTTTTATTGTTTGTAGATTGAGAGCTTACACTTAATAGCACACATATCAATTTACTCAATAATCAAATTAATGAAGCTTCGAAGTCAACGAGAGTATTTAAATCAAGTGCTTTGAGTTTTCAGCGATTTTTCAGCTAAAGGAGCTTTAAAATGAAAAAGAGAATTTTAAGCAAGTTCTTTTCTACTTTACTTAGTCGCCTTTAGCTTGATTGGAGTTGTTTACTTTTCTTTAGCCAGTAACGTTAGGAGGCTATAACATAAAGCTGCTGAAAGCTTCTAAAGCTGGCAAAGGTTTTTAAATCTGAAATTCTAAGTTTTATTAAATAATCATTCAGTTTGTGCAGTTTAATTTAAATTCAGTAAAATTAAAATTCGTTTAATGCACTAAATCTTTTAAATTCCTAAAAATCGTTAAGCTCTGCTGGCAGTCAACACAACTTGGGGTAAATTTAGTGTTACTTGCTGTCATAACTCAGTAGATCAAGCAGATCAGCAGCAACAGTGACGACAGTCCCTGAATAAATAAAATACACTCACACTCAGTAAACACTCAAAGGCACGCACACACACACACACACGCACACACACACACTTGAAGTGCATCAATAATGTGCCTAATGTGAAACATTAAAGCGACATTAAAGTTCTATAAAAGAAAATTTATATAGCAAGCTGTAAACATGACCAAATGTCCGTGTGGAGTGTAGATGGCACACACAAACACACACGCACACACACACATATGCTTGAAGGGTGCCTGATTATTTGTTTATTTGCTGCCTCCTTTGTGTGTGCGTGTGTGTGTGTAATGTGGCATTAAATAACAGCGTTTTTTGCGCTTGAAGAACTTTTTCAACTTTTCTCTTTTTCTTTCTATTCTATTTTTATTAAAAATATATATATTTTTGGTTTTTTGGCGTGTTCCTTTGGTAACTCTGCCGCATGCGCCATAAATTATGCTACACTTTATTATTTTGTAAAGCAAGAAACATAAAGAAAACAACTTTTTTCTTCAGCTCAACGTCAGTTAATGGTCCAGTATTTTTTGCAGATACTCGTAGTACTTTCAACCTGACCCTTTTCTTCCAACGATTCCACAACTCCAGCTCACAAAATGTCAGTCATAATGGCTTGCTTGTTATCGCTTGTTTATGTTGTGTAGTGTGAGTGTATGTGTGTGTGTGTGTGTGTGTGTGTATTTGCATGTTGTTGTGTCAGCAAATATGCATATTAATTGAAAACGTCTGGAAATGACTCCAAAAGATAACTAAGAGACAACATGCCATGACGTTATCAATGCTAACAGTTTCACAAAGTTAAAACACCCTTTCTATTCACCAACATTTTGTGTCATTTGGCTCTCATTAATCTATATTTAATATGTTCAACACATTCTGCGCTGTTTGTTAAGCATTTTTACATTATTTCAAATAAAATTCGTGTCATCTTATCGATTTTTATGCGTATAAAAAGAGACTTACTAAGGTTTGATTAGGTCGTTTTAAAAGTGATTAAATTTATCAGTAAATAACTAACGTAAAGCGTGAAACTAAGTTTAATAGTTATATAATTTATTACAATTTAAAATAATGTCAATAATCAACTGAGTGAATTACACAAAAAAGTATATGTAATTTATTCTATTTCATAATAAATTTAACATTAAAATAAATTTTGCATCATTTATTCATTTCCATTTATGAAAATATATATTAAACTCCCACGCTGTGTCGAACTAAAGGTTATCCCACCTTAACCCTTAAATGATCATTTCAAAAGGGTAGCAGATTGGTAAAAAAAGAAAGGCCACTTGTCTACGAGGGTTCGCAAAGTAACAGCAACACCTGCAAAGTAGCGAGCACTCGTATTAAGTATACGTACGAGTGTCTACTACAACAATAAAAGCCAAAATTGAAGCTCATATGGCCACATGTGGCCACTTGGCTTCAACCATGGCAACTTGTATTTATTGTTTATATTTGTGACTTACATTTGACATCGCAAACTTTTCTACAGCTATTGCTGCCATTTTTATTTGATTTACCACGCCCACACACCCCATGCCGCCCATCATCCCATCTCAACATCCTGTGCTAAATATATTTGAAAGGAAATTGATTTGCGGCAACAACAACAACAACAGCAACAGCAACGACAACGACAACTACAACGCCAAAGTAAAAGTCAAGCAAGAACAATAAATACATTGAATAAGTAAAAGTATTATTTGGGGAATGAGCAACTTAAAGTTACCCCTTGCTGTCAAATAAAATAAATTTGTTTATCAGCAGTGGGAGTAATTTTCTGTATCTTTATAAAAAGTATATTACTGAACTTTAGAAAATAACCAAATTAGAAATAACTTTAAATTACAAATTATAATTTTAGAAATAGAAATTCTTAATTATTAAATTAGTTTCTACTGCAGTAATTACAGGGTATTTTTTTAGCAACTTTTCGGCATACCACGACATTTCCTTTCGCAAAAACAGTTCACATTGCTGAATATTTCGTGACCCACAAGCTGCCACGCCCCTGTTTATAACCCGCAGACATTGCCAGTTGGCGGCATTTGTTGGCCATGTGCCACATCAATCCATTGAAGCATTTTCAACATGCACGTGCCCCCCGCAAAGTCATTCCACAACAACAACAACAACTACAGTGACAATTTAGGAAAAGTGCACCGCCGTACACAGCACTGCCGGTGCATCACCGCCGCGCTGCTTTTGTGTAGACCAACATAAATTGTTTGGCTAATTGCGAGTGGCTCCCGCCTCTGTCACCGCCCCCGCCCACGCCCCCAAGAAAACGGCGAACAATGAACGAAACTGCAGAAGCAGCTACAAAAAAGAAACTCTGCTTGGAAACAATGCGTCTCCATGCCACATTCCATTCCTACGCTCAGTTTCACCCACACTGGCATCTTCATCGCCGCCTCCATCTCCACCTCCAGCTTCAGTTTGAGTTCTAGTTTCAGCTCCTGCGACATTCATTTCAAGCATGTGGAGGTCGCCTTTGTGCGCATAATTGACAGGAAGAGCTTGGACACCCTGCACCACCACAGTGTAGAGTGTGCATAGCAGCAATGTGGACCTGCTTTTAATTATGCAGCAAGGGTATATTGCATCATTATTCTTGTAGAGCATTAATACGAACTGTTCTCAATTTAAATCACCATTTAAATGTATTTAAATACAAGTCATAACTAAATATTGATGACTCTTAAAATAATCCCAATGATTTTGACTATTTTGTGTGGCTTAGGCATCCAACTCAAAGTTGAGCATTAATTAGTTCAAGACAAGCTAAATCTTTCTGCATTTAATACATTTACTAACAGCAAAGTTTGCCATTTAATTGATTTTCATTTAATCTGTTGAAATTCTGAAAACTTTGTTGTACAAATTAAAATGGATTTTGTGCAATAATTATCAAATGTAACAAACAAAGCCCAGAGCAAATCCACACTTGCAGCACAAAGGGGAATTAATAATTAAAGGCGTTGGTGTTAATATCCTGAACACCCATATGTGTGCATAAATATAAACGATTAGGGTCGTATTAATGAATTCCAGCTAACGGCCAGTTGATGAAAAGCTTAACAATGCCAAATCCATTAAAATGTGGGTAAAATGTGTAAGCTGAAAGGGATATTGAATTCACAATGCAAATAATGAAGCAAAACTAGTTAAATGCCTTGCTGAGCTTAAGGGTTTCGTTCTGTAGAATTTTATGGAAATTAAAATAAAATAAATGTAAGCGCTATTTTGATAGACAAATGAAAAGCTGTTAATGCAGTTTATGTTTAAAATAAAATGCATTTTCTCTAAGAAAATATTTAAAAAATGAAGTTCTTTATTCACATAAGAAATTAAGTGAGTTTTATGTGTATAAAACTAATTTTAAAATATAGCTTACATTATTTATTACTTAATATAAGTGTTGTTGCATTTGCCCATTTGCTTTTAGTTGCTGTGGTGTCTCAAGTCTTTGATATATTAAAAGATAGCTCAATATGTTTGTTTATAAATGCATTAAACTGCTAACTAACTATGCAACCTAAATTAATATCCGCTTAGTCACTGACTAGTGAAACAGACTCGTAAATTCTACATTATGTCTTAAAATAATAATAATAAACTGCTCATCTTATTTCTATAATCTGAACATTTTGTATCTTCACTCTTCTTCCTCCATTCTCCACTCTCCACTCTCCGCTCTTTGTGTTTGTGGTACGCAATTTCCGGACCTGTCGTTTAGTGGTGGTCGTTAACAAACAAATGCGCTCGACCACAAACCTATTGATTATAAACCTTGCCGTCTCGGACATACTCTTCGTCATCTTCTGCGTGCCATTTACGGCCACCGACTATGTGCTGCCGGAGTGGCCGTTTGGTAATTTGTGGTGCAAATTTGTGCAGTACATGATTGTGGTCACATGCCACTGCAGGTGAGTAACCAAGCACAAGACTTTACCTATCTGTATCTGTAACTATGGAACTAACAATTTAACCTCATAGCGTCTACACTCTTGTTCTGATGTCCTTCGATCGCTTCCTGGCCGTCGTCCATCCCGTTACAAGCATGTCCCTGCGCACCGAACGGAATGCCACACTGTAAGTAACGAATGTTGCACTTCTAATTACGTCAATTAGTTTTGGCCCAGCCAACACACTGCTCACCCCTTGGACAGTCCACACATAGCTTGACTAAGCGAACGGCCATTGTTGTGCACATCATTTGAAGTGTTTTACATCTGTGTGCACTGCACACTGAGAGAAAAATGCATATAGTTTGCTAGTTAGGATTTAAATTTCATGTCATAAAACGTGTATCTTAGTTATTTATACTTTTCATTCACTTCCAAGTTGGGTAATGTATGTGTAATCCGCGTATCGACTTAAGCAAATGAAAACTGATATGCTAAGCTAGTTTTGGTTAAGCAGAGAATCTTTGAGGAAACTTTGAAAAGTTACCCTTATCATGTTTTAATCTTGACAAACCCCAAACAGTTTGTGTTGGCAAGAAGTTTTGCCTGCTCTTCAATAAGCATATAATCCGCTTGATCGGCAAGAAGAGCCGCAGTGATATAGTCAAGCCTACATCTAAGGGACTTAAAAAAGGGTTTGAAGAACATAAATTGGCTTACAGATATTTAGAAAGAAGTGTGATTAGCTGGCAGTTGTTAGTTAACATGCTTTAAAATACAAATCAAACAAATTACTTTACTTTAAACACAAGTGAGTTAGTCACTCACATTTAATACATGTTTCTAAATTGTTTAAAGCGCCATTATGTTTGCCTGGATAACGATTGTGACGACTGCCATTCCAGTGGCCCTGTCGCATTCGGTGCGAATCTATCAGTACCACGGACGAGCGGGTACCGCTTGTGTATTTTCATCGGAGGAGGAGATTTGGAGTCTGGTTGGCTTTCAGGTAAGTCAAGCAATTGATTGCACGTTTTGTGTGCGACACATAATCTGTGTATGTTTTTGGTCATATATCCAAATTCCCCCTTATCAGCCGACTACCCCTTGTTGATAAGCATACGGTTTGATTAATGTGCGTACATTATTCATGCCTCGCCGCCAAATTTGTCACTGAAGTGCGGCTCTTTACCCAGCGAATTTGTGTGAAATTGCGAAATGACGGCTTTAGTGACGTCTACTTGAAATGACGACACCAGAGTCGCATATATAATATATGTATATAAATATATATATGTGTGTGTGTGTTCATCTGTGTATTTGTCACTTATTGTTGGCGTAAACTCATATTTTCCAACGCTTGCAGGAAGCAGTGTAATATATTTGCTACTTAACACACACCGCACACTCACACACACACACATCCCACTCCCCACACCGACTTAGACAAGCGACACACACGCACTGCGAGTGATGAGCAGGACAAGGACAACAGCAACGAGTACGCCGTCATTTCGCTGACAGCGTAATGCAAGGATTGGTGCCGTCTTACCAACTGCACTGCACTGTGTGCTTTAGTTGAAAAATGTTAGAATAGATCAAACTTTAGAATTTCTTAAGTTTTATTAAATATATGTAGTTCTACTCCTTGAACACACCAAAAGTATATAGAGCTTAGTCATTTTTACAGTGCATTTCAATTTTGGTAAGCTGGAAGTCCATTTGAAACCACTGTGCAGACAGTTTCCCAAACCAAAAGCATGCATTGTTGTTTCTGTGCTGGTTGGACAACACTGGCACAGAGAAGCAGGCAGACTTGGGAGAAATAGGTACTTGTATGCACTAGTATTAAGCAAAACAGACTTGCAGTTTCACCCACTTATCCTACTTACTCCCAGTTCCCAGTACCCCAAGTACCCCCAGTAACCCCATACCTAATCCTCAGTCAATGCTCGAGTTAATAATGCTGGAAATTGCTCTACTTGAAATGGGGTGAACTAAATTGTTATGCATATTTTGCAATTAACTTACATTCCAGTTCAACGAATGCCAAATACAAACTACAATGTTCAGTTACTAAAGTGCACAGGATTAAAAAGGAGTAGGGCAAACTGCTTAAAGCTCGTTCAAATTATAGCATCATTCTTAATAAAACCAAAAGCTAATTTTGTATATTAATTGGGGTATGTTGTGTATACAGCACAAGTTCAAGGAAATACTAACTACACTTTTCTAAAGTAAATCTACTGTGCTTTCTAACATAAGTTTTAATTCGAAGGATATTATGAAATTAATATTTAAATTCAAACAGTAGTTTAATTGATTAATATAATACATAAAATATTAGGGAATATCTAAAAAAGTTTAACAATAAATTAACTAAACTAAACACTCATTTAGTTAACAGCAGAAAAAAATATGGAGCTTTTTTGTCAGCTGTGAATTTTTAGTTAAAACATATTTTAAAAATATTTTTTTTTCTTTTAATTTTCGAGTTTGACAGTTAATTTTGTTAAGAAAAGGAGCTAAGTGAAGGCTGCACTGACTTTCTGTTAAATTTAGTAGCTGAGATACAGACAATCCCATATTAATTCGACTGTTTCTGCTGATGAGGAGTATGAGTACTTTATAAAGTCCGTCACGGTGACCACTTGTGCTCTAACAGATCAGACATACCCATCTCTTTCTGGAAGTACAGCTGTTCAAAGCTGTTAAAATATTTCTGTAAAACATATGCATTCTTATACACTCAAAGACTCCGATTAATTTATTTATGAATTTAAATATTCTATCGAAATAGCTTTGAGTTCTTTTCCTATCCTTTTTCTGTTTTTGATTGAGACACTCATCTTTATGCCTCACTATATAAACTTCATTGCAAACTTCTTGACTGCCGCTTTGTTTCTAAACTCTTGGTAGCTGCAATAAAATTAACTAGAATAAACCGTTTATCTGTTATTTAACTAGTTTATGTTAGTTGAACCCCCGTTTGTTCCCCCTGAGCAAACTACGCCGCTGTTTGTGTGGAAGGTGAACCATGAGCTCTTATCGCCCGGACTCGCGCTTGTCACAAATCCGACAAGACGACACAATGAGCTATATGTATATACATTGTGTGTGTGTGTGTGTGTGTGGGTGTGTGGGTGTGCTTGTGCGTTCGTGTGTATAACGTGAGGACATGACAACTACGTGGCGTGTCAGAGTAATTCCATGCCGGAAGGATGTAACACAGGAACCCGCACTTGTGGCCCAATGAATGAACGATTTCCACTCCCAACAACAGTTACAAAAGGGATGACCCACTCACTTGATGTTTAGTCTGTCTATTTGTCTATGTGTTTCCCACTCCCTTACTCCACTTTCCACACATTCGTTCCCTTTCCCTTTCCATTTAAGTCTCCCTGCTAATTTGCAGTTGTGAAACTCAGTTCTAATGCTACTCATACAATTTACACAGCTCCATTAAGAGACATGGAAAAAAATGGGAACTACAATGGAAACTGGGTCGATAAAAAAGAATGTTGAATGTAGGTTAAGCGGTCTGACAACACATTAAGAAATCGCAACTATCATGGAAGATTTGATAACAAACTCAAATAACAGATATACTAATTTGAGTAAATGGCTTAAATCACTTAATTAGATCTATTTGGCTCATTCGGGCTGTTGTGCAGTATGTGCTCTAGGTAATTAAGTGACAAACTGAACTGCGTACAAAAGGAAATTAAGTGAAATAGTTTAGTTTTTTTATTTATTTAAACAGTAAAACTATACCAAGTAATTCTCTTAGTTAGAACAGTAGAATGATTCTTAACGATATAAATTTATTACATTTATTCTGGCTCAATAGTTTAATAACTAGATGAACACATTTTCTAATACTTTGTTTTGAAGAAAGAATAGTTTACCCAAATGGAAAGCTTATAGTTTCTTGTAAGACTAAACCAATAGTTTAGCTCACGCGTATTAATGCTTTAAAAAGTTAACAAAACACATGTTTAAATACAACTGAAATTTAAGCGAATTTAAATACATACATAAACACACAGAAAATACTCAATTAAAAGTGTTTTCATTCAAGCCATATGTGACTTTTATTTACCAATCGTTGTCTACCTGCCGTTGATCGTTAAAGCCAAAAGTTTTCTTTGTTACAGGGTATATAATATGCAGTTCGAAATGTCAGTGAATTTCGCTTGAATTTGCCACAAAAGTTTGGCTGTAGTTAGATATTTTATTTGGTTTTGGCGGTTATTGGGTTCGGGCAGCCAAATGTCATTGTCATGTTCCAATGTTTTGTTCTCAGTTGTTGTTGTTGTTATCACTGTACTTGTTGTTGGTTGCCTATTGTCCTCTGTCTGTCGACTTTGGTCCGCTCTAGTTGTTGTTGCCTGTTGACAAACAGTTGAGCATTTCTCGGGTAAATTTGGCGCTTTATTTTATTGCTCGTCGGAACATAAAAATGGATCAAACTTTTGACGCCTCCCATAGCGGAAAAACAACTAAAATAGACGAGAGTGAGTATCAAAAATACAGTCCCCCAAAAACCAATCCCAGAAACTGTTGTCATCGTAAATAAATAATAAAAATAAAACGATAACAAAAGCAAAACATTTACTTGACTGAGACCTGCATGGAGGCAAAGTTAAGGTTACGCTTCAATAGAATCATTAAAGCTCTATTGTTCTTAACCGTTTGGATCGATAATTGGTCAAGGTTTAAGACCTTTTCAATTCCAACTGGTGTCAGCATTTCACAAAAACTTTTGCAACTCTCTTTCAAGGTCGCACATTGAGAAGTTGCCAACATTTCAGCGCGTAATTTGCAAATTAAATTATGTCAATAGATTAAAATGTGCTCCCGTCATTTTTCATTTGATTTAAAAGCATTTTTCAGAGAGACGGTAACGACCTTCAAGTTGTGCTTGGCCTTGAACTTGGCACTTAAAAGCAGTTGAATAATTTATTAATTGATTACTTTGCTAAATATTTTAATCTAATAAATTGAACTCCATTAAATCCAAGCCATTACAAGTTCTACGAGTTTTAAATCAATGTGCAGTCTGGTCTTACAACTCTACGCCAAAAAGTTATTGCCTGCTTTCAGGCGCCAGCTTTCAGGCAGACATAACTAGCCATCTTTAAAGCTAATCATACTGCTTTTACAAAGGGAATTAATTTTTATTTATGAAACTCTAACTCAACTTCAAAGAACTTAAAAATATAGATACTAAAGTAGACGCTTGAAAATGTAGCCATTCAAATATTTTCAGCTATTTAACATTTATTTTTAGCAAACTCTTATTTAAGTAGCCAATTTGTGTAGCTGTCGCCAAGAAATTAATTCAGTAGAGTTTCGCGAGTTTTGGCCAACTAAACGGCAGAAAATTCTGGCATAATTTGGCCATTTCAAGAACAAAAACAATTCATTCGTCTCACTTAGGAAGTTGTTAGTGAAACAAATGGCAAGTTTTGCTCATGCCCAAATGATTAGTAAAAACTTAAGCATTTTTGTGTGTGTTTACAGCGATTGGTTTAAACAAAATAGAAGAAATTTATGATATTGAAAACGATATAGGCCATGGCAATGTCTTAACTATCCATAAAGTTTGAAGCGGCATAAAACTTGCGAGTTGAATAGACTATACTTCAAAATTTTGAGGCAAAGCTAAAAAGTTGCAGATGCAAGACAAAGATACAAAAGAATTGTCGCAATGAAATTTAAGTACACTCTGTAAAGGAATGAGTGATGCTCAGTCCCCGAGATTGTTCACTGGAGAGGGGGAAAGAGCAGTAGATTCTGTCATAAATAAAAGTTGACGGTAGGCGACAAAACTTGTTGGCAAAAACTTTTTTCTTTTCTCTTTTTTAACGCGCGCCTTTAAACTTTATGAGCCGCCCAATAAAAAGCCATAAACTCAAGTGTGTGTGCCATATGATATATGAGTGTGAGTTGGGCATATGGTATAAGTTGGATAAGAGGGATAAGAGGGATACGAGAAATGGTAGATAGGGAACAGGGGATGCTTGGGGATAGACTCGTTAATATTTGGAATGCTCAAATTGCGCCTGGGATTTGTTCATATAGCAACAGGGCAACTGTCGCGCCTGCTGTCACTCAGCCAAATTAATCAAGTTGCCCTCGCGATGCCTTCACGCACTTTTATTAGCACTGTCGTCTTTTATTTGGCGGAAATATAGAGAGCAGAAAACAAGTCTTACTTAATTTTGGTGACGCTTCTCTGCATTCAAGAATGTCTTTCTTCTGTTCAGCGAAAATTATAGTTGCAATTTTTATGTCACATACATTAAGCACACTCCTGATTATCATATTTATAACCGCTTGTTTGTGTGCAGTGTGGGTGTATACAAATTTTAGCATATTTGTTAACGGGCATTAGTAGACTTGCCACTTTACTTTAGCTTCGTAGAGTAAACAAAGTTGGATGTAAATTATTAAAGAACAGTTACAGAAATCATCATTGTGTTTTTAAGGAATGAAACACACAATAAATAATGTTGTC
This sequence comes from Drosophila arawakana, assembly GCA_018151165.1. Taxonomy (NCBI): domain Eukaryota; kingdom Metazoa; phylum Arthropoda; class Insecta; order Diptera; family Drosophilidae; genus Drosophila; species Drosophila arawakana. The sequence goes on from JAECWX010000002.1 coordinate 12,240,167, forward strand.
TAATCAAAAAGAAAGAAAGAAATTATTAAAGTGTTGGTAAATAAACAGCTTTTATTTAATAGCGATATCTTCCAACTCTTCAAACGAGCACCTAAAAGTATGCAGTGAAATCTTTTGAGTTTGGTTTTGTGTTTATTTATTTATTAATTTATTTAAGCAAACTGAAGGCAGTCGCGAGTTTTTAACTAAATAATTAAGCTGTATGTACATATTTATATAAAATAAATGACCATTATAAAAAATAAATTAACTACAGTTTCAGTAAATAATTAATCAATTAATCTATTTTTTTAACTGATATTTTATTTTCTTTTTATTTAATTTTGCTGTTGTTCATCTATACAATTTGAATTAAACTGTGAATAATATTTACAAATTGAATTGTAACTCAAGTTATAAGTAATACGGGAGGCAATGGGGATCAGGTCCACATACGGATTCGAACTTGTCAAAGCATTTAAAATTCTATTTATGACAATACGGCAGCTTAGATATCTGAGCTACTATTGTAGTCATCAATTAAACTGGAAATAAAAAGTGAAGAAATTTATACAACATTTGTAGCCAGGGCTGAAAAAACGCAGAAAAGTGTGTATGGGTGTTGCACACTGTACTTAAATTTTAAAGCTTGTTTTCTACATTTTGTAGGTCAAAATTAAATTGTTTAATTATATATTCCTGTTTAATTATTTGCACATGAAAATATTGTTTTAAATGGGAATTCAGTCAAGAAAGTTCCTAGAAAAATGCCGAATTCAAAACAGAAAATTAAGTGGAATTCATTAATGCTGTTATATAGTAAAAGATAAAATTATGTTCAGTTTGGTTGAGTAACTACAGTGAAATCCTCTTTAGTGGCTTTTAGTTTCAACTAAAAACAGGATGAAAATTGTGGAAAAGTGATCACCAATAAGCACTACAACTCGTAGTTGAGTATCGTTTCACTAGTATTTGCGAAATGGCAAATTGTGTTTCATGAAAGAAAGCTCAAAAGTGAATGTGGCATGCGACCTGTCATGGCGAATGTGGAAGAGACACGTGTAATCCATTGTATTCCCGAATGTGTCATAAATTCCATCATTTGGCTGTTTCCGTTTGTGTTTGGTCATTATCAATGTTATCATCTTCACGGACAAGGTTATTCGTATTCGTGTGTATTTGTGCGTTGACATTGTCATCACAAACAATTTCCCTTGCAATCTACACTTTAATTAATACTGCAAAACAACTTGGGTTGTTCCCAACGAGTGTAGTCGACCAGAAAAGCCCTGTACACACATTTCAGCAAAGTAGGAAACTTTGAAAAATGTTTATTCAAATTTCTATTCAACTAAATATTTTGCTGAGTCTTTTGACCTAAACCATTAACGTTTTCTAGCGACTGCCTTAAACTTTCACAGACTTATAAGCTCCTTAACAAATTTGCCTACAGGGTAAAAGTAAAAATGCGAAAAATCGAGCGTGATTCGAGGCATTTTTACATTCACAATAACTCAGTGGCTTGCGGTGAAGAATTTTAAGTATTCAGGCTGCTTCTAGCAGACCAGAACCAAAAATGTCACCGCGAATTATTGTCGGCAATAATGTCGAGTTGGGCCGATAACACACGACATGTTCATTGGCCGTGTCATGTAATCCAACCAAAAAGTGATTTCGATTCCGTTGCTCTTGGCCATTTTGCCATATGACTGAGTTCGCAGCCCCTACTTCCGCCTTCACCGCCCTTTGCCACGCCTTTCCGCCTCCTTGACTGCTCGTCTTGGCTCCTTGAAGTGTTGTGCTTTCAACGCGTTTATTAACAATTGTGCCATGCGCGATTTCCTTTGCGTCCCACCCGCTGCATATTTCATCCCATTTTCCGCTTTCCGTTTCATTACATTTTCCCACCTTTGTGGATTTTTGCTTAAATCGCAACGTGATTACAATGTGCCACCAAAAGCGGCTTAACCTCTGGATTCTGACTGAAACCGTCAACGATTTTTCAACATAGCTATAAACAAATTTTTTAAAGCGGCATCAGCTCCACTACCGTTACAGTTTTGAGGTCAATGTTATAAAACATATCGCCTTTACAGCTGAATCGGGAAAACATTCAAACAACTCATTTTGTATTCATAAGGAGGTTATATAAGATATATAGTGGAAAAGGTTGTTTAGGGATTAAATTTTAAATCAAAGACAAGTATGCAAAGTTAAATTCTTCATGCATCGATGCATCGTATATTTGTAGTACAATTTTAAACTCGTTGTTCAGTCTGACTTACACTACTTTCTTTATTTTAATATTTTTTTAACTTTTTTTTTTATTTTTTTTCTGTTTTTGTCAGACTCTTGGAGCCTAACTTGAGTTTCAAACTTGCCAAAAAGTTGCTGCATGCTTTCAGGCGCCTAAGTTTGTTCAAAATGTTGAATGTAGTCAAATGATCACCACGCTCTGTCTCTCTACGGCACTACCGACTTCCCAAAACAAATTGAAACCATAAGCTGAAATATGTACAGTATTTATACCATACCATTGAATAGTTTTACAATACACAGACTACAACAAATAGAGTACACCCCAAACCAATGAGTAACGCATAAAACAATTGACGTCCATGGCTTTTTCTACACTCTTTTTCAAGCATTTTTTGGCGCTGAGTGTGTTTTTTATTTTTTTTTTTTCCAACCAAATTTCAGTTTTACCTTCTCGTTCCTGCTCTTAATCATTTACAGTTGGTTGACAGCTTTGTACCAGCTCAAAGCCACTTGAAACTGAGCGCAGCTCAAATGAATTTTATGGCTGACTTATCGACACGCAGTAAAGAAAATGCTCAATTGCAGATTTGCCATCGTTGGCACGACTCACTTGCCACATATGTCAAAATTTTTGGTAAGGAGTCCTTACTAAAGACATACGAAAGTTCGGCTTTCAGTTAACTGCCAATGACACCAGCTGCAACTGGCACTTAAGCATTAGTTTAAACGTGAATATTTAGGGAGATTTTTTACGCCTTCCCACGGTGTTAAAATGAACGTAAAGTCTTGTAAGCTGAGAAAAATCGTAATAGTTATGAAGAGTATTATTAAAGACAAACTAAGACTTCTGTTAAAAATTAAATTGTTTTATATAAGCACACAAAATGTTGCTCTTTTTAACCTCCTTTTATAAATAAAGTGAAAAGTTGCATTCATATTTTTCAAGAATTTAATTACACTTGCTTTAAGCTGTCAAGTCTTGACTAGCCAAATATCACCATAAAGCCAACTATGCAAACTTTAAGCCCTTAAATTTATGCTGTTGCCATAAACAACGGTTTAAATGTAAATATTTGCACACTGGACAATAACATTGTAATTAAAGATATATTCAAGTTGTTTACAATACAATTTCTAGGAATTTTTCACTACTTGATCTTCGCTTGTTACCTGTTACCTGTCCAATTACTAATTCCAGCGATTGTAAATGATTTAAAACGGATGTCAAGCTGCAAGGTTTTCGTAGAAACGATTTAAGAAAATGCGAACGAAAAAGAATATTCACTGTATGCTTTTTTTTTAGCCTAGCACCCAAAGGGAACAGTGAGCTTATGTTGTCGTTGTAATCTTTGAGACTGTAAAAGTTCCTAGAAAAAATGTGACCACTGGTTGGTTGGTTTTGCTACTAAAACTGTTAGAACGATCGAACAGAAAAACTATTAGAGTTGTAGTTTACCTGCCATTCAACACAAATAGAATGTAAAGTTGACTTGCATGGGGATTCAGAAGAAAGTGGAGGTTCTTTTCTTGTTAACAGCCAGTTTGAAATTTGATTAAATACCAACACTGAGCAGCTAACAGCCGTGCAACTTGATGGAAAGCTTTCCTATTGCTTTTTTCGTCAGTTTTGTGTGATATTCATGTCTGTTTTCTTTTTTGGCTAGAACGGGAACAGCAGCTGTTTCCAGTCCCAACTGATTCACAGCAGGGTATTCAGATATTGTGAAATTCTCGTATTCTGGCATCCTGGTATCTGGGCTGTGTTACGGGTCAGTGCTTTTGGCAATTTCCAATGCAAAAACAAAAGCCGCTGACATGGCAGCAGATGGCATGGCAACATTCGACAACAACCAAATGGTGTGAAAATGTTGGGGAGCTGCAAAAGCTGAGGAAAAGTCCGTGCGCTTAAGGATGGCCAAGTGTCGCCAGTTAGTTATCCTTCACATTATCTTTTGAAATTTATTTTATTAAGCTATTTGCAAGTGATTCCACGTTGAGTATAAACATTTGAATGAGTGTTTATTTTGTTTTCTCGCAAAAATACGCATAAAAACAGAAACCAAATGGCAAAAAGGCAAATGGCAAATGGAAAATGGCAAATAGAAAATGGAAAATAGCAAAGGGAATAACGCCAATCTTTGACTGCACAATAAAATGAAAAATCCATGGAAAACTTTGACAAAACGACAAAACTTGTAGATTAACATGCTTAACTCAAATAAAAACTTTGATTAAAGAAAAGATTTCAAGAAATTATAAATAAAAGCAGTTAGCCTTAAGTATAGTAATAATCATAGATGGATAGATACATAGTATATAGTATAGATATATGTAAAGGGTTAGTAAGGTAAATTTCACACAGTATTCATTAGGCATACCATTATAAAATAGTAATTTAAAATTTTTTTTTTTTTTTTTTTTTTTTTTTATTGGATATATTCATTTAGTTCAAGTTTCATTCTTCCGAACTTAAACAATGAAACTTTTATTTAATGAATATGTCTAATAAACAATAAAAAAAATTAAAAAAAATACATTTTAAATTTAAAAATTAATTTTACTACCCCCTTAACTATATTGACAATAGTTTATTTAGCTTAAAACTTGATTTACTTCAACCCACTCTGTAAAATGTATTGCAGCTGTAAGTTGCAAAAAGAAGTATGAATTTAGTAGCTGTGCTAAAATGAATTAAGCACTTTAACACTTACCAAGCAGTCCAAGCATAGTTTTAGTCCCATTACCAATTTTATATAGAAATATCTGCACACCACTGTCATGCTACACTCATTATTGTTTAGTAATTCAGCAGACTGCTCTTTTGAACAGAAAAATCGAAATATTTTATTAAAATCAAATTTAAACCTAAAGACCAAAAATAAACAAATATTTGTCAAAAACTGTCAAGCCATAAAATTTCATTGGCGTTTCTGTTTCTGTTATTGCTTTTGTTTTTTTTGACTGCATGCGGTTTTAATATTTAATGGCATTTTAATGTTTATTTAATATATATTTATTAAACAAAATGCTTATTTATTTGCATATTTTTTATCAAGTCTTTTGGCTACAACGCAGTTTCAGTTTTTGACAAAAATATGCAACAAAAATTGTCAACTCATCCAATTTTCATTTGCATAAACTGCAAACAAGATTTAAATGTTGTTTCTTTTCCAACTGAACGCAAATCTTTTTTAATAATTTATATTAATTTTTGCTTTATAAAAATGTTTAAACAAAATACTCTTTTTTATACATGACTTTATAAAAACTCTGTTGGAAACTCGAGTAAAATTAAATCTTAAAATGACTTTCAACTTTTATCGCACAGAACATACACAGACTATTCAGATATTTTCATTTATAGCTTCTGTCTTCCACTGCTCATGGCTGCTTTCTCTTTCAGGTCTCGTTCTTCTTGTCATCGTACGTGGCTCCATTGACGCTGATTTGCTTCCTCTACATGGGAATGCTGGTGCGATTGTGGAAGAGTGCGCCGGGCTGCAAACCATCAGCAGAATCGCGGTGAGTTAAGACAATGCTACAAATATTACGCATACGACACGTGGAATAGAAATCGAAAGGTTTTTGGAATTGGAACTGGAATTGGAATTGGAATTTTAAGCCTGTGGGCACTTGGGTTTTTGTTTGTTGTGCGTGTTTTTGTGTTTGTGTGTGGGCTTGTGTGTTTGCTTGTGTTTTTTTGTGTTTGTTTGTTTGTTTGTTTACTCGACACACACACACACATTGGCGACACACAGCGGTTGCTGCACCTGCCCCATGAGGCATGATGAATGCCCTTTTATTACGCTTCGTCGTACCATAGAGTAGAGAGCATTGTGGGCGTAGCTCATAAATTTTTAAGTGCTCTCTCTCCTCCCCTTTCTCTACTCCCACTCTTTACATGAAGTTTTTGTTTTTTGCCCTCCTCTTCCGCCATTCCAACTTTCCCTTTGTGCTCTGTTATTGCAGGTCAATGTATTTTAGCCCGGTTTTTGGTTAAAAGCAGCTACCATTTATCTTGTATTGCTAACTTCCCCAATATAATAAATTATTTAGTTTAAATAAGCGCATAACTGACATCAAACGAAATTCATTCAATTTGTACAAGTTGAAAGTAAAAATTAAGTTGTAAATTCACTAAAATCTTAGTATTATTAAGAGGTTTCAAATTGATTCAAATTGATTCAATTTTAGTTATGCTTATTAGTTAAAGACACTGGCTTTCCACTTCATTTAACTCTTTTTTGCCGTTAAATTTAATTTTTTTTTTAGCTTTAACTTAGAAACATAAACAAACACATGTTAGAAACTTTATCAATGAATATTTATTTATTATTATTTTTTTAAGCGTGTTTTTATTTACTGTCTGCTACAATTTCAGGTGACAGCACGAAATATTAATTTAGACATTGTTTACACAAAAAATCTAAAGCAAACTAGTCAAAAAATCCAGCCTAAAAACGAGCACACACAACAGTTTGATACCCTGAGTTCTTGGGGAATTATTGATTCAATTAAACTACTTTTTTCATAGCCTTTAAAAGATACTTCAAAGTGTCATAGAATCTTCAACTTTTCAAAACAATTTGTCGTAAATATTGTTGGCTATTCATATAGTTTTATAATAAAACAAGAAAGAAAAGTACAGTCGAGCGCGCCCGACCGTATAGTACTCTCTGCATTTGTCCCGATTAAATTATTAAAATCGGTATCCCCATATTACTATGTGTTTTACTTGCATTAAAACACGTTGAAACAAAAACAATCTAAGCATAATCAAACACACATCTGTTTGTTTGTATTCGAATACACATACGTTTGACAATATATGATGCATGCATGTATATGTGCATTCGGCGCGGCCAGCGTCCGAAAAAATTAAAATTTATCTAGCTGGCTAACCAGGCGAACAGAATCAGCAGCAAGCGACAGAATTTAAGTCAATTGCAGAGTCTGGACGCTAACAGAGCAGCCGCTGACGTCACTCAAACTGTGTCAACAGACAGTTAACAGTAGCTATAAAAGTGCTGTTAACGCTTAATAATTTTTATATTGCGACCTGCTGATCTTTCTGCTTGCCTGGTATTTCAGTAAGAATTACTAATAATTTTAAGCTCTGCACATCGCAGCGGTCAAAACAAATCAGCGAGACTCATTGGTGCACAGCTAAAAATTAAAATTTATCTAGCTGATTAACCAGGCGAACAGAATCAGCAGCCAGCAACAGCATTCAATTCAAGCACCAATAACAGAGTCTGTTAATGCTCCTACAGAGGCGTCTGCTGACGTCACTCAAATAATGACAACAGAGAGTTAACAGCAGCTGAGCAATTACAGTGTCAGAGCTGGAGTTGCTTCTGCAGCTGTAAAAGCGATGTTAATGTTAAATAATTTTTGCATTGCGACCTGCTTAACTTTCTGTTGGCCTGGTATTTCAGCGAGAATTTCTAACGATTTTGGGAACTAATTAACCAGGCGAACAGAATCAGCAGCAAGCAACAGCATTCAATTCAAGCACCAATAACAGAGTCTGTTAATGCTCCTACAGAGGCGTCTGCTGACGTCACTCAAATAATGACAACAGAGAGTTAACAGCAGCTGAGCAATTACAGTGTCAGAGCTGGAGTTGCTTCTGCAGCTGTAAAAGCGATGTTAATGTTAAATAATTTTTGCATTGCGACCTGCTAAACTTTCTGTTGGCCTGGTATTTCAGCGAGAATTATTACGATGTTGGCCAAAAACGTAGATTCCACGGTATGAACTACCAGGCGAACAGAATCAGAAGCAGGCAACAGTATTTAAGCGCAATTAAAAAGATTAGTGTGCGTGAGCATATTAGCGCCGCACATGACAGCGAACAAACACACAAAACGTTTGAGTGCACTGCTGGCGTCCGCGAACATTCACACAAACAGAGGCAGAGATCTCTGAGCGCAGTTAACAGAGAAAGAGTAGGAGCGGGAGAGTGTGTGAGCAGCACCTGACAGCGAACAAACACACAAAACGTTTGTGCGCTCTGCTGGCGTCCGCGAACATTCAAACAAACAGCGACACGGATCTGTGAGCGCAGTAAGTGTAGAGAGCGGGAGCTTGAGAGTGCGCATAAACACACAAACAGCAAGGAGATCGAAAGAACAGAATTAACAGTAACGAGACCTTAAGTGGCCTATGTAACTGCAAAGTATGTCCTATTGCTCATTCTGTTTGCCTGGTATTTCTGCCGCTTGCAAGCTAGCTAGCAGCATTTTTACCCCACCCACTGCCCATGTGTAATGGAACAGGGATAACGAGGCGTGGCATAACAAACAGCTTTTTGAAAACATTGCAAAAATGTTTCGAATTACAGAGTCTGTTTCTGTGATTGTTCGTGGCCGTCAACAAGCAGAGCATTAACAGTTGACAGAGCTGGAACTGCTTCTGCCGCTGTAAAAGCTCTCTTAATGTTAAATAATTTTTGCTTTGCGACCTGCTAATCTTTCTGTTTGCCTGGTATTTCAGTAAGAATTACTGATGATTTTGGGCCCTTTACTTTTTACTGTTTCTTTCACTTTTGATATCTGTTAAAAGAAATATTGAAAATTCAGTTGGCGTCATTCTTTTTCTTTTTACTTTTTTGAAAATATTGTATTAATGTTCGAAAATAAACAAGAAAGAAAAGTACAGTCGATTAAATTATTAAAATCGGTATCGAGATATTACAATGTGAATTACTTGCATTAAAACACGTTGAAACAAAAACAATCTAAGCATAATCAAACACACATCTGTTTGTTTGTATTTGAATACACATACGTTTGGCAATATGTATGTGATGCAAATATGTATGCATGTATGTGTGTATTCGGCGCAGCCAGCGACCGCGGGCAGCGCTGCCGACACACAGGCAGCGAAAACGTTCGAACATGTGCTTGTGTGTTTCTATCTCGCTTGCACCTGTGGGTTGATATTGCGTTCAATTATCAATATTGTAACGCTTCTAGTTTTCTTGTTTATAGTCCGATTTTAATGCGCCTTTCAGGATAGTTTAATATAGTTAATCTCCACACGAATTATATAATTACAATACTGTACGATACGAACAAGTTCGCCAAAAACGGCATTGAAGATTGATGACTTTTTTATCAAATGTGGGAAAAGTGGGCGTGGCAGTCCAAAATTTTAAATGGCAATGCAACTATGCTGTCGCTAGGAACTTCCCATAATAGAATTAGTGATCTTAGGTGCCATAGTTACTGAGATATTTGCCGAAAACACCAATTTTTCCCAAGGTGTGTCCAGTTTTTTGCTTATTGTGGGCGAATGGGGCGTGGCATCGAAAAAAAGATTCTTGTATTGACTGACTAAATATGTGATCGTTTGACACCAAGCTCGAACTTGTAGCTCTTACCATCTCTGAAATCTGTTTGTTCATACGGACAGACGGACAGACGGACAGACAGACAGACGGACAGACGGACAGACGGACAGACGGACATGGCTATATCGACTCGGCTTGTGATGCTGATCAAGAATATATATACTTTATGGGGTCTGCCACGCCACCTTCTGCCTGTTACATATGTACTTTTGCACAAACCCAATATACTCTTGCAGAGAGTATAAATATATATTTATATTTTATTACTTATTTTTTATACCTTTCTACAAGTCTTGTTAATCAATTTAAACATAATTACTCTACTTTCAGCTGCTCATTTAGTGTTCATCAATTTAGTCTTTGCTAGCGCTGAAATTAAGCTACTTTTAAAAGCAATTGGAAGTTACTTTACACAAGCCATCATAGTTTTTAGCCAACTTTAAAAAAGTTAAACTTTGGATTATCTGCGTAAAAATGGAAAAGAAAACAAAGAAACAAAGGGCATTTAGTAAACAAAATTTAGTGTGACTCGCTGAGCAGGTTAAAAATTGCATCATTCCACAATAAAATGAATTCAAAGCAGACTGTCTGTGTGTGTGTGTGTGTGTGTGTGTGTGTTTCCTGTGGGAGTGTGAGCTGTGTGTTTGTGTTCTGCTCTCTTTCCACGAAATCAAAAATCCAATTCCTTATTATGCGAATGGCTTGCTGCGACAATGAATGTGTTGGATTGCGATGCGATGCGATGAGTGGAGTGTAGTGTGTGCGATAGAAGCACACGAATGTGCATTTGTATGCCGCATACTTATGTGCATATGCAAATTGCGCATACGCCGCGTCTGACGCGCTCGTACATTTGCCGTTTGGCAATCGCTGCGCAAGGCGCGAGTTTTTATTTAGATTGCATCAGTTCATAAATCACACTCTGAATACAAACTCAACTGCAGTTATACTATATTTATTTTGTGTTTTTATTTAGTTTCACTCACAAACATATTTTACAATAATATGCAACTCTCTTTCTCCCTTCTCCCACTCCTTCTCCTTCTCCCTCTCTTTCTATTGCAGCAAGGGCAAACGTCGCGTTACTCGAATGGTTGTTGTTGTGGTTTTGGCCTTTGCCATCTGCTGGCTGCCAATACATGTAAGTATTATTTCCTGCTCTGAAACGCTTGTTGTTGAACTTGCATTAATACGAAATGGAAGCAAAATTGTTGAACTTTAATATTATCAACAGCTGTATAAAGAGTGTAGTATTAATAAACATATGCAGGACATAATGACACTAGCTCTAAATTAACTTCATATCAGGCACAATTCATTGGGCTTTCGATGCTCATATAATGTAGTTAGTCAACTAAAGTGTCAACTAAAATTGTTGACTTTAACAACAGTAGTAAAAGTTTTTCAAATAAATCACTTAAAGTTTAAATTTGATATAAAGCTTATGAAAGGTCATAAAGCTTACCAGGGCTAATCCACTTCAAAAGCTTACTCTTAGACAGTCAACTGTAAAAGCTCTTTATATGTCAAAAGCTTTAACGCACAGCAAATAAAATATTTCTTGCTAAAAACGATTGGCAGCAATTAGCGACTAGTGTCATTGGCATTTACAAGAGCCAACAGAGACTCAGACATCAAGTGGTACAATTCAAATAAAGCTGCAGCTGTTGGATTCGATTGGAAACCAGATGACAAGAACTCTGCAAATACATGCAACTCAAACTCATGAAAAGACAGACAGACAGACAGACAGGCAGACAGACAGAGGGGCAGAGGGACAGACCAATAGACCAACAGACACACTAAATATTTAAATACGATTTTGTGTTTGTCGTTGCTGCCTGTCATTAGGCAACAAATTGACATTTGCGCTTAGCAAATGGAACAATTTATTTACACAAAATATTTAATAAGCCAAGAAAGTAGACGCAGCTGCTTGAATTACTCGTCTCTAGTATCTTTGACTGCCCTAAATTGCCCTATTATTTGCATAGAATTCAAAGTGTTTGCACAAAATCATTGCAGCTGCAAATTAGAACTGCAAATTAGAACTGCAATTTTCAATTAGCATAAAAAGGGACAAAGCAAACTCAAACTACACTTGGCTGGGCAAATTAAAACTTAAATTTACAGAATTTGCAAATTATTAAACAAACAAGTCTTGATTGAGGCAACGCAAAGTTGGAATTTTAGTCTATAAACCAACACGTCTTTAGCTCACAAATTGAAACTACAACGCTAAAATCTTTTACATAAAAACAACTTAAAGTATATTAATTTTATAAATATGTCGGAGTTAGATTTAAATCTTTGCAAGATACACGAGGACGTGTACGTTGTCAGAATGGCCGTGTAGGAGATCGAGTAAACTATATGAAGAGTTGCCGAATTCTTCGTGTAAACGAATAAGGCAATCCTGATTATTAAGTGTTGGAAAGTCTATGATAGTACGATAATAAGGTGTTGGAAAGTTTATATCAGCAGTGCTGATTCAGCAAAAGTGAGACAACAGCTTTGCTGATGTTGAGTGTGGCCCATGGTGTGGTCGTGCGAGTGAATAGAAGATAGTGTTTAAAAATACGACTTTCATACGACTAACACGTGGGACTCGCTGCTCTAGCTGTGAATTTACTGGAGTTTACTCAGCAACTGGAGGGAATAAATAGTGTTTCCCCGACAAGTATTTTTAATAAATTTCCTACTTTTCTACATAATTTGAAAACATTTTAACTTGAACTTTAACTTTAACACTTTCTTAGATAACAAATAGTTTAATAATTTTAAAATAAAATATCTTGAGCTAAAAACTCAAGTATCCAAACATAAATAGCATAAGCGTCTGTCTTTGCTATTGAAATATAAACAATTTATAAAAAAAATTTTTTTTTTTTTAGAAAATTTACTAAAATTGAAACTTCTCTTTGTAAAAAAAATATATTAATTTAAAGGATTTGTTTTTCTAATTTGTAATAATTATTAACAAGCCAATTAATAAATATTTGAAACTATTTTTTACAATTTATATAATTAAACTTGTAGTAATAGAAGTCTTGGATTACATACATACATTTTGTGACTTATTTTTAGGTCATACTGGTACTAAAGGCTCTGAACATGTACGGCGGAACACATCTAACGGTCATCATTCAGATAATATCCCACGTGGTCGCCTACACAAATTCCTGTATCAATCCGATACTCTATGCCTTTCTCTCGGACAACTTTCGCAAGGCTTTCCGCAAGGTAAACGTGACGACACTTTACTCAGCTGTGCTGCTAACCCTGTCTCTCTCTCTCTCTGTCTCTCTCTTCCTCTCTCTGTCTCTGTCTCAGGTGGTCTGGTGTGGAAGTCCACCTCCAATTATGAATAATCAGCAAATTACAAAAACCACTCGAACAACCGGCAACGGCACGTCCAACCCTGAAATGCTCTAAGCTGGTGAGTAAACCATTAAATGCTCTATTTATTCCTTTCTCTCCTTTACGCTAATCTCCCCCTCTCTCTCTTACTTTCTCACTCTTCTGTAGTTGGCAATTCTGGATATATTATGGGAGTTTTTGCAACCACAAAAGCCCATTAGACAGTTTTTAACTAAAATAAATGGAGTTACCTAATGCAAATATTACATATGCATATTTTAGTATATATATTAAACTTACACAGACACACACTTAATATGTCTCATTTTAGTGCTGAGTGTTGCATAATTAGTTAAGCTTTAGATAAACAACATGTATAACTAATATATATATAAATATATATATTTTTTTGTATTATAAATGCATTTGCTGATCAGTTGAAGCGTGTATATCAGCATGGGCTATACCCTGTAAATTTGTTGTTTACCAAAAATTTGTATTAAAGTATTTAACTTTATTTGAAAGGTAGGATCAAAGCCACTTACCTGCTTTAACTTTCTAATTTAAACTTAACTTATTTTACAAAGTAATTTTAGTTTTTTAAAGGCAGCTTTTTAGAGACCCCAAACCAAAGTAATCACAAGTAAAAGTTCGTGATACAATTCCCATTTAAATTTGATTTTATTATTGCATTTATTTCGAACTCATGCCACAGATTTTTGGAATATAAAAATAAACATTTTTGGTGCGCTGAACAACAAAATAATTGTAATACTAAATAAGCATAAAAGTAAATAAAAAATTTATATAAAATTAAGTAATTTGGAATTTATGCTCTTTAAGTAATTCCCTACGGTATAAAGAAATCAACCCATGAGTGTTGACACAAATACAGTAAAAACTAAGCTAACTTTGCCTAGGGCATTCAAAACCAGAGGGATATAATAATAATACAAATAATAGTGCTAATTAAAATCAAATAAAATCAATTGAAATGTCATTGAAATTAAATTAAAATAGATTTAATCCGAGAAATGTTAATTAAATTTACCAAATAAATGTCTTTAGGCTTAATTATGTCAGTGTCCATGTCTGTGTATAAATATCAAGCGTTCACTATATACAATTAAATACAAATAAATATATGCGAGTATATTCAAACTAATTCCAAATATATAAACTGATTAAAAACAGATTAAAACTGCATACACACTAAGATAAATTGATGAATCTTTTGGCATTTTACCTTATCGCAGAACCGTCAAATATTTCAAAGAACTTGATGGATAAATTTGCTGCAATAAATACTAATGCCGTGTAGTAACAGTCGTAATAAGTGTTTAACAAATACATGAATATTTAATGATACTTTGTAAGTGAAACAAAAAGCATTCAACTTGAAAAACGCGTCGAGTTTCAAGAGTATTAGTACCACAAAGGTCTCGATGGGATTCTACTATATATAACATATATAATCGCTCAACAAAACTGTAATCAAGCCGTTTACTCAGACACAGTCTAACCTAAATCTCTGCTATTTAAGTTGAAGTTTGTTTATTAATTATAATTTACATAAACAAACATAATAAAAATTCTATGAAAAATCACTAAAAACAATTTTGTTTTGTTGCAGCTTTCCAAGCTATTTAAACTAGTTCATTTATTTTATATTCTACGCTTAACTTGAATAATAAATCAAATTTATTTCTAAACGGTTTCGCTTACACTAAAGTTGACTGTAGTTTCCTGAAAAATAATGCTAAACTTTGGCGATAAATCCTAGATTAATGAGTAGCGAAATTGGCTAAGAAAATTATGCAATTAAGTGCAAAAGGATTATAGCATTAAATTAAGCAATTAATTGAAATAAAAATAAAATTGAACTATGATAAATTAAACAAAAGACCATTGAAACGTATTAATTAATAATTAAATGATCAATTATGAGTATAATACGAATTTGTTTATATTTGACTATTGTATAGGAGTTGCAAATGTTTAAGTTAATTTCTAATTTCTTTGCTTCGGCATTGCCGAATTAAAATTTAGTAATTTAAGTGTTAAACTAAACGGTAACCAAGTGGATAGTATGAAAATTGAGGATAAAAAAACAACTTGTGGATTTTTTGTGTGTTATATTGCATATGATTGTATGGTAATTGTAAATGTAACCTACTGCATTCCTAGCACAGTTGTGGAATTGAACAATATTTGAATTTAACGATTTGCGAATACCAACAATAAACACAAATACAAATTAAAATATTTTAGAGTTAAGAGTTAAGGCTAATTGAATATGGCATTAAATGGAAACAGAAATTTATTGTAAAAACTTTTAAATACGAAAACGTTTTTTTTTTTATCACTGTACGTACTACTTAGTCTATAGTCTCTACTATATACTTACACGTACACATAAACATATATATTTATAGGGTATTCACCAGTCATTCAGCTGCTAAACTGTATGAAACAAGTCAAATACTTACAGCATACTAATTGTCACTTGAAAGAGCAGAAACAGAAACAGAAACAGCAACAAAACTGAATTGTATTGTATTTGAATATAAATGTTTGTACAATAAATTTGATTATTGTGTTAATAAAACTTATACTAAATGTACAAATTTGCTATATCCAAACAATTATCACTTTCAATTAAAATCCATTATTTCATTACTTTTATTTGTTCAGCAACGCGACGTATTGGGGGGAACTGAGGCAGGCTGAGCAATGATTTCCCCTCTTGACACGTATTGGGGGGAACTGAGCCAGACTGAGCCTGTTTTCCCTCTCGAGGCCAGGTACTCAAGTCGCTGATGATCTTTAAATACTACAGCCTGGTAGAACACTCCTAGGTGTAGCATATTCCTACTCTCATTCGACTGGCTACGAAAAGCTGTTCCGCTTTCTTCTGTGCACTCACTGGCGCACTGACTCACATGCCTGCAGTTTAGCCGCTGTCCTTGACTACTGCAGAAGTTGTGGAGTTAAGAAGGAGAAAGGAAGAGGAGACGGTGAGAGTCAGGTCGCACTCTAAGCGCCCACAAACGTAGTTTACCTCTTGCGATGTATCCCAGTTACAACCCCTTCACTCAATAATGATACAGATCTCCAAACGTAGCGCTAACGAGTCTGCTTCAAATTTGCTTGCTGCCCGCCACTCACAACAGTGCGATTTTCTAGCCACTTTGGCTGGTTTATAGCTTTAAACTTTCAATTTTTGTCACTAAAATACAGTGTGATTTTCGTATTTAGTTTTCAACACAGTTTTCACGAAATTACGCCACTTGCACTTCCTTTACAAACTTCAAAAAAAAAAAGACGAGTTTTGTCTACAGTAAACAGACTTACCAGCTTCAAAGCGCTCCAGTGCAATACTAAGACACGGTCACAGCTTCAAGCCCAGCAAAAGGCAAACAGAGCAGCACTTGACAACCGACCTGCGCAGATTTTAGCTAAGTAAATTGGCAACATGTGTAAACAGTGACATTATTTAGCTTTGATATTGCGTTTTTGTGGGCGAAAAACGCACGGAACGGCAAACCCAACCAGCAAATTGGCCAATTCGCTGCCAACCGTGGTACGAAAGCTGCTAAAATCGAACTAATTCTCCTTTGTTATCGATAGTTTTAAATGAACTGCCTGCTAAAATTCAAACTGACACCATTTTAACTAGAATCTCAGCAGGCATTTGGTTTGCACATAGCAAAATAACTTTAATCACATCACAATCACACGTGAGTTTCAGCAAGTAATAACTTATTATAAATATATATTTTTTTGTACAATTTAAAAGTAAACATTTTGCACTTTAAGCATGGCTCAGATACGTGTAAGTAGCCACGCAACTTTAACTGGAATTAAGCTCTTACCTCCCCCCCCTTTTTAGCAACCAAAGTTTAAAGTAAACAATTATAAATTGTTGCGAAAGAGTTATGTGCTTGCGGTTATACAGAAACTGAAGCCCTTGATTAGTGAACGCTACACGCAGTATCTGGCTGAGGAATCGGCTAGAGCTAAAGTTTTCGACGACATTGATATGCCACAAAATGGCGCATTGCTGCAGAAGCAAAGGGAAAACATTGAGCATTTAATTGCAGCCACAATTGAACCGTTTAAGCCATTTTGGCATACCAGAAGTGGTCAGGGCTCCAGTCCGTGTGTACCGCTCATAGCTGAGACTATTAGGGATGCCACACTAACCGACAGCTCCAGGGAGCCAAGTGATAACCACAATCAGGTAAACCTCCTCGAAATACTCCAAAACTTTCACTCCCTTATAACTGACAACCTTTAGACTTCAGCACGCTCTTCAACTGGAACTGCCGATTTGAATGAAATATTATCTAAAAACTACATAACCGATACACCATCCACTAGTTTATCCAATTCGGTACAGGATTTCATCTCAGCCGACAATTTAATACCATTGGCCAAATACGTTGAGGTCCAAGGAGCTTCACAAACTGCACATCGTAATGAAATCGATGTAACTCAACTCGAAGGACTCTTGACTCCACCGATATACTCAAAGTATTTGAATGCCGTGTACGTTAACAATCGAGCAGAACCAACACCAGTGATTGAGTTAAGTGATCAGTTGCCTGACGACAACTTTGAACGTTCCGACAACATTAACTCCAATCTTATTGACGGTGCGGCAACGAACGAGTTCGTTGAACCTCAAAGTTGGTTCAGATCAGCGCAAAATATTCTTGAATTTATTTTAACTTATTTGGTTGTCTTTTGCATTATTGGATTTTTCTTCGCACTTTTACCCTAAAGTGCCCAACTTGAGTCTAAATTTTATTTCAATATAAAAGCATCTGTTATCTAGGGTTAACTGTTCGCTGTCGTCTTCATAAATAACAAAATTTAGATAAATTAAGAAACAAATAGAAAAAACGTTAAATAAATAAAGATTTTGCTGGCTGCCACAAAAGTTTGTTAATTTTAATGGTAATTAATTGTGTAACAAGTAGGGTTACAGTCGAGTGAGCCGACTGTAGAAGACCCCGTGCTCGATCTAGGCAATTTTTGACCTATTTTACCTATGACAGCTATAGGCTATAGTAGTCCGATCCGAATGAAACTTGGTGAGGGTTGTTACAATGGTACAGTACATAAAATATGTGACTTTGGTTGCGATCGCTCAGATAACACTACATGTCTTCATACAAATTTTTTATTTTTTACCGATTCGGCCTATGGCAGCTATAGGCTATAGTTGACCGATCTGAATCAAACTTGGTATGGATAGTTATAATTACACCATACACACAATTTCATTACGATAGCTTTAGTAGTTACCAAGTTAAGGTTTTATGAAAATAGTTTTCTACAATTTGCGGGGGCGTTAGTGGGCGTGGCACCGATTTGAAATAAACTTCATGTGCTGGCAAAGTAGGCGAACTTTCATGCCAAATTTGGTGACAATAGCTCTTATAGTTTCAGAGATCTACATGTTTATACAGAAAGACAGACGGAAAAATTCGGAGGAGTTCAAATATTACAATAGATAACTTACGTGTAGTCGGGAGTATTAAGCAAAAGTGTGGCAAATTTGTAATAGTTTATTAAAATTAAAAGATTCAAGATTTTTCTACACTAAACTCGCAACACTCGTCACACTGTGACTGTGAAATTTATGCGAATTTGTTAAGGAATGGCGAAAGCAAGAGCCAAAAGTGTTCGCAGTGGACAGTGGGCAGTGGACAGAGGACAGTGGGACGAGAACTGGGCAATTTTACGATGCAAACAGAAAATAATCGTAATGTGGTCAATTTTATGTTGTTTGTTTGTCAACAGGTAAGCAGCAGCAGCCGGTGCAGGAGCGGCACTGCGAGTAGTTGGGCAGAGCGGGTGGAGGGGTGGAAGGGTCACTGGGAGCACTGCAGGAATTGAAAGGATCGAGAAAACTTGCAGTGCCCAATTCGCGTACCAGAGCACAAATAAACAAGGCAATAAGCGTCAGGACAACAGGACTATTGTTGCCGTTGGTCTTCATTAGCCGCCAACTGGACGCTCATATGTGAGTGTCAGCGTGTGTGTGTGTGTGTGTGTGTGTGTGTGTGTGTGTGTGTGTGTGTGTGTGTGGGCGGACACTGAAAGTTAGCTCCCTTCTGCAGCTCTTTGCACACCTCATTAGTTCAAATAAAGCGTGTGGCGGCATTTCATTTAATTATGCAGAGTCGTCGCCAGTTTGCCGACTCGGTTATATTTCAAAACCGGCAAGCGCAGCCTGCAAACCATTCAGTTGCCCGTTGACCAGCGAGTCGAGCGAGTCTCCTATCTGGCACAGGACTCTCAACTTAACTCTACGCAGTTTAGGCCAACTTCATACAACTTAAGCCAATCCAGAGCTATGAGCCCGTGTCCAAGTGGCGGAGCAGCCGCGCGTACCCGCAACTGGACACTACGCGGAGCTGTTCTTCTGCTGGCACTGCAGGTCATCCAGTCTGCGAATGCCCTGCAGCACACCGAGGAGGGTCTCGAGCTGCTCTTTCGCGAGCGGTAAGTTGTGTTCACTGGCTTGTAAGTTAGTCTACTCTGAAGGGGAAAAAGGGTGTAAAAATATCCTCAATCGCACGCGGTAGAGTGTCACTGCTGTCTAGAATGGTTTCCAAATGAAAGCGGCTTGAAAATTGCTTAAACTCTCATTTTCTAAATCAAGCTTCCTCTTGTTTATTTAGAGTCCTTTGATTCAAGTAGTCATTGTTATACCCTTGCAGAGAGTATATTGTTTTTGTCACGAAGTTTGTAACGCATTGAAGGATGCGTTTCCGACCACATAAAGTATATATATTCTTGATCAGCATCAACAGCCGAGTCGATATAGCCATGTCCGTCTGTCCGTCTGTCCATCTGTCCGTCTGTTTCTATGCGAACTAGTCTCTCAGTTTTAAAGCTATCTCTATGAAATTTGGTACAGACCTGTAATCTCTCTGCACGCAGTTCATATGTTAAAATCGGCCAGATCGAACCACCATATCATATAGCTCCCATAGGAACAATCGGTTGAAAATGCTTAGTATGAACATTTTCGGTGTCTATTGACATATTTCACATTAATCTAATGCCATTTTAAAAGCCAAAGTTTCAAGAACAATCAGTCACTTAATATGCTAAGTAAATGTTTTTAAACCCTTAATTCCACTTCACTTTGGCTGCTGGAAAGTTTACCAAACTAAAATCAAGATTTTTCAGCTTCAAGATTTAGTATTTGAAATGCAAAAATGTATTTAAAATATAGGTTAGATTAGGTTAGGTTAGGTTAGGTTAATGTATACATAAAATACTTGAAATCAGTGCAATTTGTTCATTGATTTCCTTATTTAAAATATAGGTTAGGTTAGGTAAGGTTAGGTTAGGTTAGGTTAGGTAAGGTTAAGTCGGACGTCCTCGCGGGTGCAGTACCTGGGCCAGTTATAGCCCTTAGTAGTCCCGACGCAGAGGTTGCTATGGCTTGAAGTCTGGTAAGATTTGGGAGTGTTCCGCACAGTTTTATAGGTCTTTCGTCGAGCGTTGGGATACTTCTTGAATTGCGGTGCGCCTAGGCGACGTCTTGTTCTCTAGGGCGCTCTAGGGCGAGGCTGTGGCAAAATAGATGCTCAAGAGTGATCTTAAGCATTTTCTACAGTTGGTGTTGCTAGCTATGCCCAGCTGAGCTGCATGTGCAACCGCTAGGCAGTGGCCAATGAGGATTCCAACTATCAGTCTTTTCGAGAAAGGTTCAAAAGGAATCGGCTAAGGTGGGCACTGAACTCATTGCACATGATTTTTGCTATCTTGTCT
The DNA here is from genome assembly GCA_018151165.1 of Drosophila arawakana. NCBI lineage: Eukaryota > Metazoa > Arthropoda > Insecta > Diptera > Drosophilidae > Drosophila > Drosophila arawakana. The sequence continues at coordinate 12,260,919 of JAECWX010000002.1, forward strand.
GAGCTGGTGTTCCGCCAACTTTGATTTATGCGCTTGTTGGTTCTCTGAAGACTGCAATACAGTGATCTTAGGTATATGGCCCAGTGTTCTGTGCTCAGTTAGTGACTCCTCGTTTCCAGGCATGCCCATTAAAATAAATATTTCTATAAAAACCCCGACTGGTCTTATAATTCTACCACCAAAACTGCTGCTCAGCAGGCAGATAATTTAAATAAATTCACTACACTTTGCCATGGAATTGTTTTATAAAAAGCACTACAAACTTATGCCCAAAACAGTCACTGTTTCTGACTACTGAATAGCAAATAAAACTAATACAAAACCTCTGCCTTGCAGCTCTCAGTCGGACTGGGAGAATGTGTGGCATCGGGAGACGCATTCCCGCTGTCGGGACAAACTGGTGCGGCAACTGTACTGGGCCTGCGAGAAGGATATCTACAGATTGACACGGCGCAATCGAAAGAGGAACGGGGCTGAAATGCTCGCCAAGGACAGCTACAAACGTAAGCAGTAAAGAACACTTAAATTTTTAGCCATTTTCAAGCTGTTTTATGGTTTAGCTGAAGCTGGAGTTGGAGTGGGAGCAGCTGCCTCCACCTGGCTGCATGTGAACTATGCCAACATGCTGCTCCGAAGCAGACGATCGGATGCACCGTCCATAACCAACGAGTGCTGCACCAAGGCCGGTTGCACCTGGGAGGAGTACGCCGAGTATTGCCCCTCCAACAAGCGTCGCAATCACTACTAAAGTCCCTAAAGTCCTTAAATTCCTGTTGCTGTTGTTGTTAACTCATAATAATGCCAAAGTCAAATATTAATACCAATACTAATAATATTTATGTTCTTTTTTCTTCTGGTATTTTGGTATTTTGGTATTTGTGTGTGTGTTTGTTTGTCGCATTCCTTTGGTAGCTGAATAAAGTTTTTGTGCCACAGCAACAATGCGTTTTACTGCGTTTTAAAGGAAAAGAAATAGTTCCTTTTATTGGATTTAATAAATAGATAATATATGGGGAGTTTATTCATTGATAACTGCCTAAACTCCACATATATTATATATTTATACATAGGCAATGACTTTGGGACACTCCTCACTCAATTTACTCCCATGTGTTACTAATTTTAGCAACATTTAACTCTTTTCAGCTTATTGACGATAATTCTATAATATTTACTGCTTCTTTTTAACCGATTACTCCTCTGACAGCTTTAGACCTAAGCAGTCCAACTTGTATGAAACTTGTTCAGTATGTTAAGACTGCTCTCGAGTGTAATCTGCCTAAGTTTTAGACAGCTTGATAAACCCAAAAGCTTTTCCTGCTTATTTCTGTTTAGACTTCATTTTACAGACTTAAAGTTCCGGCGAAAAAAAGACTATTGATATGCATTTAAAGAGGGGAAGGAGTGCAACAAGGTGGCAACGCCATGCATAGAGAAGACGACAAAAAGAAGAACAAGTAAGAAAGGCTACAGTTGAGCTAGCCGACTGTAAAAGACCCCGTACTCCTTCTAGTGCGTAATTTTCCTTACATATGAGCAATTTTTAAACACTTTGTTCTATGAGAGCTATAGGCTATAGTCGTTCGATCCGAATCAAACTTGGTGAGTATAGTTATAATGGCACCATAAACATACAGTGTAAATTTAGTCACGATAGCTCTGATCGTTTGGAAGTTGTAGTATACTGCAAATAGTTTTTTACAATTTGCGGAGGCGGTAGTGGGCGTGGCAAAAATTTGAAATGAACTTAAACTGCCTGACATATAGACGGACTTTCATGCCAAATTTAGTAGCTTTAGGTCTAGTAGTTTAAGAGATCCAGGTGTTCAAACGGACAGCGGACGGACGGACGAACAGACAGAGAGGCAGAGAGACAGACGGACATTTCTATATCGCCTCGGGCTGTTGATGCTGATCAAGAATATATATACTTTATGGTGTCTACCTCGCCTCCTTCTGCCTGTTACTTACATGCCAACGACTAAAGTACACCCTTTTACTCTACGAGTAGTGGGTATACGAATTGCTTTACCCTCTTGGCCCAACTTAGATTGTAGTCCAAACTTACAGCTTGGCAATTATTCAAAATCAATAGCCCCATCAACAGTTCAAGTCCTCGAGGAACAAACTCCAGTCATACAGTCTTTGTATCTCTGTCTAATGATGAGCTATGCTATGCTATGCTCCTGTACTGTGATTAGATTTATTGGTTGCATTACAAGAGCATCCATCGATAATCGATAGCTGTGTGTGAGGAGTGTCACTAATGCTGAGCTGGGTTAACACGATGAACAAGAGATTTGCTGCAACTGATCACGGCGAATGTAGACCTGCGGAGATGCCAACTTGCTCAGCTCACGATCGATGCGATCCAGTTCATGTTCCAGTTCGATTTTCAAGTTTCGCACTCGCAGTGTGCCCATCGAGAGCGGCAATCGATTGTATTGCCAGATGAGGTCCCTGTAACGCTCCTGCGCCGCTTGCAGCAAGGCCACGCGCTGTGGCTCCGGCAGCAGCACCTGCTCCTGGGCACGTGCCCGTTCCCGCTCCTGTTCTCGCTCTAGACGCTCTCGTTCGCGTTGCTCCGCTTCCTTTTGCGCCTTTAAGGCATCGGCGTTTGCCTTGGAGCGAGTACGAGACAGGGAAGAGGCATTGCTGCGACCGCTCAAAGATTGATCCAGCTGCGGATTCTGCTCTACGTCCGTAATGTCGGGTATCGCTAGCTGCACTGCTTGATGCACGGAGGCTTCCATTGCAGTTGACTTCAGCGACAAGCAGTCGGCGTTCGCTTGAGACTCCTCTGGCTGAACTGGTGATCCTTCTGGCTCCTGCCAGCACTCCGCACTGTGCTCGTCCAATCGTCTGGGCAGAGTGTCCGTCGCAGCGCCCAGCTTACGATGACGTATCGTTTGATAGCCACTGCGCTGTGCGGCCAATTTGCCCAGCTCAAAATTGGATGCAGTGCGTCGCAGGCCACCGCTGTCTTCGTAGCCGCTGCTGGTATTTGCCGTTAGCAGCGGCTCATCGCCTTCACTGCAGCCGCGTAGCCACTGCACTCCCTGAGCCAGTGCCTGACTCTGTCCATGTGCCTGCTCCGGACAGCACTTGAGCAGCGCTGCATTCAGAAACTGCTCATCACTAATATCCTCGGTTTGGATTTGCTTCTCCGAGCTGCTGGGCACAGCTGCAGCCAAGTAGACGACTCCAGAGCGTTCGCCAGGCGTCGTCATCGCACAGCGTCCCATCGATGCGGTGGTGGGCAGCTCAGAGCCCACCCGTTGACGTTCCCGCTCACGTGCCATGCGCCGCAGTGTTGTCTGACGCACCAGCAATCTGTTCTCGCGCAGAAAGTTGCGCTGCATTGTGGCGCCTTGGTCCAAGTCAGAGGAGTGCTTCATCCACACGAGAAGGAGGTGGAGGAGTGGGAGTTGGCAGCTGATGAACCTCTGTAAATGCTCCAATGCAATTGCCAATGTCGCTATTGTAAAAGACAATTAAATGTATAAACAACAAAAGTGTAAAATTCTATTAACTAAACAAAACTGTCAAAAGAAAGCAACAATAACTAAAGCTAGTAGTGGGACTACTGACTGACAGCATTGAATAACTAAAATTGTTTAGTTTTGACAGAATGGGAAGAGTTTTGGTTTAGAAGCTGTTAATAATGTTAAGTTTACAGTAGGTTAACAGGCGCAGCATAACATAAATGAGTCAATAACATAAGTTAGTCTCTTTGAGGAGGCATCGCAGAGTCTCGTCGTTTTATTCTCTTGGCTTGGCAAGCGGAAGTTTGTCTGCTAAATTGTTAACCCTTGGTTGCCACAAAAGAATGAGTTATTTTAGTTAAAGCTCTTTATTTGCAGATTACAATTTAAACAAAACAAAAGTATCCAGCAAGAAAAACAACGTTTAGTAGCAAGTTGAAAATGATAAGAAATAAAACTGTGAAGAAAGACTTCATCTATTTGTATATTTGTATTTTTGGCTACTTAAAACCCCAAGGGTCAGCGGTGGGTTAATCAAACACACTGTACAGCCGTAGCAACGACAGTTCTGCCGCCGACGAGGCTGCCTTATGTTATTGTATTATGATCGAAATTGTAAGCTAAGAAGTAAAAGAAGAAGAAGAAGAAGAAGAAGAAGAAGAAAGGAAGAAGAAGAAGGAGAAGAAGAAGAAGAAGAAGAAGAAGAAGAAGAAGGAGAAGTAGAAGAAGAAGAAGGAGAAGTAGAAGGAGAAGAAGAAGAAGAAGAAGAAGAAGGAGAAGAAGAAAGGAAGAAGAAGAAGGAGAAGAAGAAGAATGAGAAGGAGAATAAGAAGAAAAAGGTGAAGAAGAAGAAGGAAAAGAAGAGGAAGAATAAGAAGAAAAAGGTGATGAAGAAGAACGAAAAGAAGAAGAAGACGAAGAAAAAGGAGAAGAAGAAGAAGGAGTTAAGGAGAAGGAGAATAAGGAGAAGGAGGAGAAGAAGAAGAAGAAGAAGGAGAAGAAGAAGAAAAAGGTGAAGAAGAAGAAGGAAAAGAAGATGAAGAAGAAGAAGAAGAAGGAGAAGAAGGAGAATAAGAAGAAAAAGGTGAAGAAGAAGAAGGAAAAGAAGAGGAAGAAGAAGAAGTGGAAGGAGAAGAAGAAGAAAAAGGTGAAGATAAAGAAGTTAGTTCTTAAGCAAGAGAATATAGAGTGAGCCCAAGAGCTTTTATTGTAAGAGGCTGTTCATAGTTTTTTAGTTGGCCAGAGTTCTAAAGAATAGCGCTGTCTTATTATGACTTATTATGTCTTACTATGACTCCTATTATTAAACACACTTGTTTTCTATTAAACCTTCTACACTCCTGTTCTTCTACAGCGCGTCCATTACTCCACTTTCTACGCTTTGCGCTCACTGAACTTGATGTTAATGCCCTCCCGGAACTTGAGCACCATTTGCGCCATGAGCACAGGTTTCTCTTCCGCTTTCGCTAGTTGCAGCTGGAAACTCTGCAGAATGCGCACAGTGAGCAGCTTCATCAGCAGCAGCGAATACTTGCGTCCAATGCAGACATGAGGGCCACCAGAAAATGGTATATAACTGTATGGTGGTGCTAGGGGTGGTGATGCTGTTGACATCCCGTCCTCAGTTAGCCAACGCTCTGGCCTGAACTCATAGGGTTGCTTGAAGTAAGTCGCATCGTGTGCCAATCCATACATATTGATCCATACGGTGACACCGGCACAGTAGCGACGTCCTCCAATCACTGTTGACTGTGTGGTCTGCCTGCCCGTGCTGGGCACAATGGTGTAGTGTCGCAGCACCTCCTTGATCACAGCATCTAGATAACGCAATCGATTGAGTGCGTCAAAATCAAGTTCAAGCGCAGTTGTAAGCTCTTCCAGTTCTGCGTGTAGACATTGCTGCACCGCTGGATGCTTGGACAGCGCATAGAGCACAAAGCCCATGGCGGCGGTGGTGGTGTCGACTCCCTGCCAAATTAAAAAGCTATAGAAAGGGTTCAGTTTTAGAACTGCTTGCAATTACTCACGGCAAACACAAACGTGTTGATCTCGTCGCGAATTTGTTGCCTGTTAAGCTCTGACAAAAGCAGTGCATCAAGCAGGATACGTGGCTGACGTTGTACTGCTTGTTCCTCGCTCTGTTTCAACTGCTTGGCACGATGCTCAATGACCTGCTCCATGGTCGTGTGGATTACCTGCAGCTGTACACAAAGCTTGCGCCACAAAGCAGTGCGTTTGAATACAAAATCAGTTGCGAAAATGGGATTAATCATGCGCTTGAAAAGCAGTTCACCACTGCGATGAAAAGCCGCTACAATGGGTGAGTGGACTGCTTGCTGTGTATGCAGCTGGTAACCCATGGAGGTGTCTAAGCACAAATATTATGATAAGCTTGAATTGCAAACAGTTCTGTGCATTAGCGTCTTACCCACAATTGCATCCAAAAGACAGGCAAAGAGATGATCAGTTACCTCAAGGGCTGCGCCTTTTGTCTGCTTCAGTCTGGCCACAAGACAGTCCGCATGCTGTGTTAGCTGAGGCACAAAGCTGCGTAATAGCTGCGGCTGAAAGCACGGCGTCAAAAGGCGACGCTGTTTGGACCAATACGGGCCATGGCTGATCAACAAACCGTTGCCAATGAGCGGCGACAGTTGCTGAAAAGTATCCGCTTTGCGCAATGTCGGATCAAGCAGTGCTTGCTGTGACTCCTCGGCTGTGTGCAGAAACACCCAAAGCTGTGGGCCCAGCCACAGGCGATAGGTGGCGCCAAAGCGTTCTCGCAGCTCTGTAAATACCAAGAAAATGACTACAACAACAAAAGGGCTTAGACTGTCCACCAGCACTGCTTTCCCCACCACCCAACCCCCCTACTTACACTCTGGCTTCAGTTTGCCAATCATCTGTGCATTGCCAAGCAGTGGCAGTGCCCATGGACCGGCTAGACTACTTCCCAGCACGATCAGTTGCCGCTTGCTCCACAACAGCAGTAACAGCGCCAAGCAGAGCAGCAACCACAGAAGCTCCATCGCGATTGTTGATTTCCTATTGAAAAGATTGCAAGCTCGTTGGAATTGGAATTAGTTCAATCAGTTGCTGATTGCTGCTAATCAATGTGCGATATTAATCCAATTGCAGTTCAGGGCACGCATAACAGCGGCACTAGCTGTTATGCTGCTGTTAACAAACAGTGTAAGCTTAGTTTTAGAAGCAAGCAGTTGTACAGCTCGCTCAAATGCTGCTGTTAACAAGCAGACAACGCTGGCTTGCCTCTGTTAACAAGCAGCTCAAAGCAGCTTTCATGTCTGTTAAATAGCCCCAGTTCATGCTGATAAGCTTAACATGAAAAGCACTGCAGTTGCGTTATTGCGATTAACTTGGAGTTAATCACACAAAGACATGCGCAACCACGTTATTCAATATCTAATCTTGCGGTTCCTATGCCAGCAACCAGACATCAATTTATATGACCTCGTTCGACTGCAAATTACTGTAATTTAACCCATCGATGAGCGAGGGGAACAAATGTGTTGCACTGCCTGTTGGAATGAAAAGCAGTGCAAGCAGAGCAGGCAGTTCTAAGCCTACAACAATTCTCTTCACTGCGCATATGAGCTAAGCCTTATCAAGCACATAAGGGTTAATGCTGTTAAGTCCCCACTAACAAGCAGTTCACAAAGCTGTAAAAAGAAAACCATGAAAATCAATACGTTTTTGAAATTGTTGAATACATTTGTAATATCGTTTATTCAATAATATATGTATGCATGTATATATATATAATTTCTTGTTTTTTTTTTCAAATACGCCGACACAAAAATTTGTAATAATTATAGTTATTATCATTTGTTTTTATTTTTCGTTTCGTTTCATTTCGTTTCGTTTTTCGTGTTTTTTTAGCTTTGCTTGTGTTTTTTTTTTTTTGTTTTGTTTTTTCTTTGTAATTTTTTATGAACCTTTAGATTCATTTTATTGTTGAGAATTGTTTCGTTTGCCAGTTGCAAATATTTAATTAACACATATTTTAACATTTACAACGAATATAATTTGTGTGTTCGATTTGATTTACCGTCTTTATATTTATTTTATATATATAAATATTTGTTATTAAAGCTACTATAATTCATGGGTTGACTTCTGCCTTCCTCCTTCTTCCTCCTTTCTCCTTGCTCATCGGTTCTTCTGTGGATTTTCAATTAATTCACGTTTTTTTGTTGTTTTTGTGGGCTTGTTTACGTTGTTTTTTTGTTCGTTAATTAATTGTTTAATTGTTAATTAATCAGCAATATTTGTTTTAACAATACTTTGATAGTTATACAAAAGTTACATATTTTTCTTGTAGATATATAATTTCATATTCGATATTTAATATTTAATACTCGATAAGAGCTACATATATGCAAAAGGAATTGATTTGACAATTTGTTAATAATTATAATTAATTATCTTTCCTTGAAATTAATTTTTTAATTTATTTTTAGTGCGCTGAATGTTTCACATAAATGTTTGTAAATATGTGTATATAGTATATTTAATAAGATTATTATATTTAACCGCTTCTAAATTTTCGGACCTTCGTGCGACATTCACTTTGGTTTGTTATCGATAGTTGGCACTGCCAATCGATAACAGCTCTGTCTCTATATATATAACTATATATATATATATATATGTGGAATGTATATATGTGTATATTTTATGTACTTCTCTTTACTAATTCAATACGGACTTTTGTCCTTTATAACATTTTTATTTATTATGTTTTTCCTCTTTTGAATATCGCTTCGAATTTCTTTTGTTTTCGTTTATTAAATACAATTGTAAAATTTCTAATTATGTAGTTAATAAAGCATTTTGCCTACTTGGTGTTTGGGTGTTCTTGAGTTTTGAGTTTTAAGTTTTCAGTGAGTTTTATTCGATTCATTTAACTGAGTTTCGTTTACATTTTCCCTTAATTTTCATTTAATTATTCAAATACTATTTTGAAGACTTGTTTTTATAAGTGCAACTATGTAATGCATTTGAAATTGTTTATCAAGTTAATTAGTTTGGTAATTGGTGTTTTTGATTTGATTGATTTTCTTCAGTTTCGTAATCTTCATGCAAATATATTAACTATAATTTGTTGTTGTTGCCTCTTGTGCTTTGGCATTCCAGTTGCATCCAGTTGTTTCCAGTTGTTTCCAGTTTTTTCCACTGTTTCCAGTTGTTTCCAGTTGTTTCCAGCTGTTTCCAGCTGTTTCTAGCTGTTTCCCGCTTTATAAACATTTCCAAATTGTATTCCAGTTCCATTAATTCGTTTATTACTAAATTTTTATGTTTTCAAATGGTTTAAACATACAATTGTTCAGTTTGCTTGAAGGCTGTGCTATTGTTTATTAACAATTTAGCACAATTATTAATAATATAAGCTGTATAAAGCGATAAATTGTCGTATATGGGCATTTCCAGCATGTCGAATGGAGCATTTGGTGGGAATTGCTGAACAAAATATTGAAATATATTTTTCCAATGCTTAATTTTTAATTTACTGCTTTAGAAACCCTCAAATTACATTTAAATTTAATTAAAAAACTATGTTTAAAAGTACCACAATTTGAATTGCATTTTTCAGGAACATTTTTGTTTACTTACTTTTTTTAAAACTGGAATTTTGTTTAACTAGAAATTGTTGTTAAGGGTAGAAAAGTTTGCAAAGTGTTGCGCAAATGGAAATTCTTTTGTTTATTAAGTTCGTTAAAAAACTTTTTGGCTTTTGTTGACAGCTGCGTGGAATTGCCCATATATGGAATATATCGAGTAATATATTTGCTAACTTTACATGCAAGTTGGAAGCATTCAAGAGGTTGCCTTGAGGACTTAAACTACAAACTCCTTTAACAAACTTGCCCTCAGTTAGTTCCGGAATCCGGAGCGAAGCCAAGCTTCAGCATTACAAATACATATGTAATATGTGTACCATTAATAGTTCAAATACTCGTACTAACTATGAATGTGCGTAATGTTTCACAAGTTTTACATTTTTGTGATTTCTTTATAACTTTACTTTTGTTTACTTTACAGTTGTTGCTTATGGAGTATCTTTGGGTACAGAATACTAGCATAAAACAAAAAATTAACAAAAATAAACTAGAAAACAAAAAAAAACTCAACACTTTGAATTTGGAGTCTTGTCTGTGATTGTTTTCTTTGGAAGGGTTTAAGTATAAACTTTAAGTTTAAGTTGTTATAAAACTATGGGGATTACTGAACACGATTGTGTTTTTATTGTTATATATTGATTTCATTATTTGTTTACACTTCTTTTTATTGCTCATTGGGATTTATTATTCTTTGAGTTGTGTGTGTGTGTGAGTTATTTAATTTACTATATAAGGCCTAGTTTGATGATTAGTAACAGCTTGCGCCGTTGACAGGATCATACAAAAAGTTACAGTTGGTGAAGTTTGGCAGCATCGCAATTTATGCGTTTTCATTTTGGTGTTTTCGTTACGTTTCGTTTTCGTTACGTTTCGTTTTCGTTACGTTTCGTTTCGTTTTCTTTGTGTGCAAAGCGGCAACAGCGCCGCTCGTGCTGCATCTTTTAAGCTAGCTATGAAACAAAAAGCGAACAAAATAAAAGTGTTTGGTGCATAAATGAAACAAAAGGCGTTAAATAAAAGTAAAATAATATTGCATTCGGTGTCCATTTGCAATGATCGCATATAAAATGTTTTATTTCATGTATAAATACAAATATAATTTGTGTTTTTTTTTGTTTTTTGTTTGTTTTCTTCTTTTTCTTTCTTTCTTTTCCAATTTTTTTGTTTTGTTTTTCAAAATAATTATAACAGTTTGAAGCACTTATGCAAAGCGTTAAAATAAAAATTACAAAATTAATTTAATTTACAATTGTTGGTTTGTTTGTGTTCTTTTTAATTAATTAAGATTACTCAAAATGTTTGCTCTGTATGTGTGTTGGTGTGTTGGTGTGTGTGTGTTTGATTGTTAACAAAATTAAGTCATGCCTTAAGCTACAATTTTCTTGTTTATTGCATTTCTCTTTCCTTCGTTCAATAAAAAATACACAGATTACAATAAAAAACAGTTACAACACACACGCAAACAATATTTCAAAATGTAGAATTATAAAAAAAAAAAACAAAAAAAATAGAGTTACACACACGTACATAGATATAGTATAATAATGTATATTTATGCATAATAATTGTAGTACTAAAATAATTATAATAATTTCTAAATCGATTATCATTTAAAATGTAACACAATAAATCTGATAAGTTATATATTCGTATAAAATAAAAGCGAAATACATAAATCGACAAAAAATATATATGAGAGAGAAACAATATACAGAATACAGTTACAGTTACAGTTACAGTTAGAATTACACTCATTACAGTTAGGAGACAATAAATGGAAATAACTTTAAGTTTAAACTAAAAATGTAAAAAACACGTGACGTTAAAAGGACTGGCTGGGGGTGGGGCTGGGAGTGGGAGTGGGGGGCTTGTTGTTACAATTTAGAAAACTTTCAATAGTATAAACTTATGCACTTAATCAGCTTAAATTAATTTAATTGTTTTATGCTTATTTTTTTGGAACAAGGCAAATGTGTGGAAACTTGATTTGTTGATTGTTAATTATTTTTTACATATTTTAGTTGCGTTTTTGTTGTTCTTGTTGTTGTTGTTGGTGTTTTTCTTTTCTTTCTTTTGTTTCTTTTGTTTTTATTGATTTACCTTGTTTGCAAATTGATTGAATTCTTATGCGCTTGCCGCTATTCTGTTCTACGTTTTTATCTGTTCGATTACTCAGTTATACACTATACTAAGCTATTCTATTCTGTTCTCTGTTATATGCTGTTCTGTTCTATTCCGTTCTGTTCCGTTCTGTTCTGTTCTCTTCTGTTCCGTTTAACGCCGTTATTTTGAATCACAATCAACGCTTTTTATGTTTTAACTTATTTTGTTTTGTTTTGTTTTTCTTTTTAACACTTACAACACTAAAACAATATGCTTCTCCTCATGTTGTTGGTATTTTCTTATTTTTTCTTTTTCTTTTCTCTTCTCTTTTGTTTTGTTACAGATCAAATGTGATCATATACACATATACTGACATAATACGCATGTATGTATATCATTCACAATTCTAGTTACTAGGAGCTTACGGGCTTACGGGCTTAACAGGCGGGGAGAGCGAGGAAACAAAAAAGAGTAAAACACACACAGAAATTATGTGGAGGATAAAGAACACTGTGGTTTACATTTTAGAAAATACACACAACGAAATACAAATTAAAACAGAATCAGAAATGAGAAATCAGAAACTTCTTTGCGCTCTCACTTTTGCTACAGTTGGAAAGGGTAAGAAAGTGCGTGTGAGTGAGTGTAAAAGAGAGGAGTATACATGTGGCTGTGCCTGTGCCTGTGTATGTGTTTGTGTGTGTATGAACTCTTCAGCTCTTCATCTCTTCAACTCTTTAACTCGCTCTCGCTCGTTCTCTCTCGCAAACTAGCTCTCTGTGAGAGCAAGCGTAACAACTGTGTATGTGTGTGCTTGTGTGTGTGTGTGTGTGGTTTGGCTTATGATTTAGAAATTCATTTGTCATGTTTTGCGCGGCGGCGTCGGCGGCGGCGGCAGCGCAGGCGCAGCAGCATATGCAACATGTGGGGCATGTGGCACGTGTGGCACGTGCGGCTGCTGCCTCAAAATGTTCATGTCTTTGGGAATGTTTTTGTATTTGGCTGAAAGATTATGGGACTGGTGAGCAACTTGAGTAAACCCGGCCGGCCCATGACCTGTTTCTGCTTACCTGCTGCTTGCGTCGACGCTTGCGTCGCTGCTTGATCGTTGTGCTGCTGCTGCTGCTTTAATGCTGCCAGCGAATCACTATAAAAATTAGTTTTGCGCATGTTTGCACTGCCGCTGCCGCTGCTGCTGCCATTACCGAGAATGTTGCCATTGCCATTGGCATTGCTGTTGGCGTTGCTGCCGTTAATGCTGTTGCTGCTGCTGTTGCTGTTGCTGCTGCTGTTGCCACTGTTATTATTGTTGCTGGCACCCAATGGCGGCAATGGTGGCTGCAATTTCGAGACATGTTTGCCGCTGCCTGCTGCATTTATCGCTGCCAATGGATCTGTTAACGCCACCGCTCCAGCTGCACCGACTCCCCCCGCTCCTGTTCCTGCTCCTGCTGTTGTCGCCTTACTTGCTACGCTTAGATTAGAAATTGCTGGTGGTAGTGGAGATCTTTGTGAATCATTGCCAATTTCGCCCGTGTACCTACAGAAAACACAAGCACAGTTAGTAAGGCATTTCCAATTATAAGTTTTAATTGTAAACTCACTTGATGTTGGTGTACTCGCGTCCAACCTGTATGCTCTGCTCCTCGGCCCGCTTGCGTGCGATCAGCGTTTGTATGTAATGCTGTACGGCGTAATAGACAAACTTGTACTGTGCCTCTGTCTGGACCATGCCCGAGCGCTGCGAGCGCACCATTTGGATAGTGCGCTGTATATCGATTTCGGTGTCCAAACCTAGAAAAACAAAGAGAACAAGTTTAGAAATGCAAGCAGTAAACAAATGCACTGCTTAACAGAGCAGTCTGCAGTCCTTGGTCTGTTGGGCTATGAACTGCTTAGGCACTGAAGCTGGCTATAAGCAGTTCAAAATTAACAGCGCCTGTTAAAGGCCAAGCAGTTGACTGTTACAACCTTTCGAGACTTCCTCTTTCGACTTACCGTTGCGTACAATCTGATCCAGAATCATGTCAATGACAATAAAGGTGCCCGTGCGGCCAATGCCAGCCGAGCAGTGCACACAAATGGGACCCTAAATAAGGTTAGAAATAGAATTTAAGTAAATCAGAGCATAACTTTGAAGTTAACTTCAAGTAAAACTTACGGGTTTCTCGCCCGCCTGAGCGAGACTGCTCTGTTTGGTGTTGACGTCCTGTAGGAAGTTGAGAACGCAGCCAGGATCGGCGGGAACACCGTGATCGGGCCAAACTTGGAAATGGTAATGATAGATGCGACGTTCGGGCTTATCGCGCCACGAGAAGAGAAACTCCCTGAGTGTATAATCGTTGGTGGAGTTCTCCTTGATGCACTGCACCTTGGCATGACCAAACTGCTTGCACTGCCCCTCATCAGGCCAGTAGCGTTCACACTTTGACTTGCCACGTTCGATCTCCTTGGTGGTCATGACAATGACACGTGTGTTCTCCTGCCAAATCATGTTCCAGAAATCGGTCTTGGTGTTGGCCAGACAGCCCTGTGTTGCAATGTATGTCTTGAACATGTCTCGCTCCACGCTCAGCAGTGAACTGGAGACGGTGTTCGAGCATGACAAACTCGATGTGGGCGGTGGTGAGGCATCACCGCAATGTTTCTTGAGTAGCACAGCAAGACAGCCGTTCAATGAGGCGGTTGTCGATGTCGAACCACTGGCGGTGGGTGTGCCCGGTCCGGTGCCCGAACCCGAAGCATTTGTGGATGTCGTCGAAAGGGATTCGCTGCGTCTATGTTTGCTCAACGAATCCGATTTGCGTCCACAGGTGGCACAATTACTGTACGGCAAGGTGGCCGACTGCACCGCACACTGCACACACGTCTTGTTCAGCAGCTGGCAGTTGCGGCAATTGCGTTGTGTCTGGGCGGCGGTGCAGGCGGGACACGATTGCACCGAATTGAGGCTCTCGGAGGAGCTGCTCATATTGTACAGATCGCCATCGGTGGGTAAACGTATGTAATTGGCATTTATGTACTCGGCTCCCGGTGCACTGCGCTCCACATCCTGTAGCTTAACACGCGTGTGATCATCTAAGCACCAAGCAATGAAAGAAAGTTAATCAAAACATTCCATCAGCATCAAGTAAAGCGTACAACTTACAGGGCAATATGTTGCGATAACGATTCTTCAAACGATTCTCGTCCTTGTAGCCCTCGTGACGTGAGAATGTATCCCGACTGTCCTGCTGCAGTGACTCGAACTCCTCCCAGAAACCACCCTGTAAGAAATAAGTTACCAAATTAGCATTTGCTGCCTGTCAAATACTTTAAGTTCGCTTACTTTAACCAACTGATCGACGCGTGCATTTATGCCGGCTGCTGTTATGCGTGTCGCATTGAAGGGCTGCCTCAAATGCACCACTGCGCCGCATGTCTCCACCATTGGATTGCGTTTGTAGTGCTCAATTAGTTCCGATAGTGTGGCAAAAGATTCTCCACCGCCAACGTCGTACTTTTTATCCTGCATGAAGATAGGAAAAACAGTTGAATTAGTTAATACGTTTCATGTGTGCACTGCAAAAGCCACTGCTTTCTGCGGTTTAGTGGTAAAAGCTACTGCTTCCTGTTGCTATCTTAAGCTTGATCGTACTGCTTTCTGTTGCGCTGTCGAGCTTGATCCCACTGCTTCCTGCAGGAGTCTACTTAACGCTACTGCTCACTAGCAAGCTGAAGTGTACTGCTTTCTGTGCAGTTAACAGCGGCTTATTCAGAAAGGACTGTTATCTAATTGGGAGCTCTTCAATTACAATTCTTTAAATTATGTAACAAGCAAAAAGATTTCCCCGAACTGTATTTAATTTCTAAATATTCGTTACAAATTCTACGTTAATTTATTTGACATCCCCCTAACAGCGGGCTCATAACTTTAGTTATTCAACCGAAACGCAGCATACCCCGTTGACTGCGAGCACCCCGCTAATTACAGGGTAGCACGCGTTAACGTTGGCGTTGAACCGCAACAATAAAATTAATTGAAAAACGCTACACAATTAGCTAATAAAAGTGCAAACGTGACCGCAATGTCAAATCTAAATAAATACAGCAACAGCAACAGCAACAAACTGATCAACTGGTCATGTAAATAACATTATTGTAAAAAATGGCGTCAAAAAGCGACAATTGCAACAAAAAGTTGCATTTTTTGTGGGGAATTACAGTAGTAGGTTATTTGTGAGTGTGTGTTTTTTTTGTAATTTGTTACAGTAAATATGCATGTCCGCTTTATATTGACTAAAATATGGGTTTGTCATGCTTAGTTGTAGCACAAGTAAACAAAAAATACCCTCGTCGAAAAACGGTTTAATGTTATGTATAATTGTTTGTAAATTACTATTTATTTATAGTTATTTTCTTGGTAAGTTAATGTGGGTTTTGCAGCAGCAAAAAACTTGCATAATTCAATTGGAAATGTTTAAATTTAGTTTGCAAATTAAATACTAAAATTGTTTGCTCCCTTGAAGCTGCAGGAACTGCTTCAGGCAGTGCACAAGCAGTGCAGAGCTAGGAATAACAGTGGGCTGTTAGGCATTGCCAGGCGTCAAGCAGTGCGCATTTATATTACGCATACGCTGTGAGTGCAAAAAGCACGAAAAAATTGAATTAGCTCCTAAATAGGATGACAATAAGTAAATATGTAATTGCAATTTGTGCTCAAATGAGCTAAGCACACGTATTTACCCGTCACATGCAAGTATATACCGTATGTGTGTGTACACATGTAGTTAGAGTATGTACAAGTTGCATACATACAACTAATTCAAGGTCAAACGATGAGGAACTTTACGACCAGTCGTTTGCCATTACTTGTCTCAGTTGCCGTTGCTGTTATTGGTACTTGCTTGTTTTATTATTGCTTACAGATTGCTCTCGACAACAAATCGATTTGCATTCATTCTATTAGCCACTGTTGGCCAAAGTAAACAAATGGGATTTTGGCACTTACCTGCCATCTAATCATGACATGCGTCACTTTGTCATCTGTGCGCACGGAAAGCACAAAATCACCAGGTTTACTTTGAGATTCACGCACAAGAAACGAACCATTCTTGCCACGCTCCAATATCAATTTTTCAGCTTCTTTGCCAGAAAGATTGCCATGAAACCATCTGCAAGGAGAAGAGTAAATGGAATGGAAATTAGCAAAAGTTTCGCGTTGTTTTCACTTACGACTAAGCAGTGCATGTGTGTGTGTGTGTCGCTTTAAATCAAAGCAGTTGCTTACCGACCGACTGCAGTGCGCGGGGAAAGCAGTGTTTATCGACTGCAGTGCAAAGAGCTGAGCTATTGACTGAATGACTCTATTCAACGACTCGAACCGTTTGCTTAAATTATTGTCGTTCTTCTGCTCTGACCGACCGCCTTCCTCTCTCTCTCTCTCTCTCACTCACACTGTCTCACTTTGTGTTTGCCTGGCTACGTGCGCACTTGAAGTGCAACTATGAACTGCACAAAATGCAAACATGTGAGAAGCGCCAAATGACAACAACTAACAAATACTAAAGTGCGATGCCGACAGCCAGAAAACACGCATAACGCTCAGCTTACAGGCAAAGGCAGCGTGCAAATACAAAAACGAATCGAAACGAAGCGAATTGAATCGAATTGAATCGTTTCGCATCGCAACGAAGAAAACGCAAGGCAAACAGCTATAAATGCGACGCGTGGAAAAGTGTTAGTTGTTGTTGTTGTTATTCAACTGCTGACTAGACTTGAGATCTACATACATATAAGGCTCTGGCTTGGCCAGTTCTACCTGGACACAGACACATGTAAATAAAAATAAATATATAATTATTTGATGGCAACAATTGGCTGACACAGAAAGCAAAAGGCATCAAAAGTCAAAACAAGTTGTCAACAGCCGCTTATTGCACTGCTTGATGCGCACACATGTGGCAAGCAGTGCGAAAAGCGAAGCAAAGCAAAGCAGTCCAGAGACCAGTGCGCAAACGTAGACGAAGAGGTTTAAATAAATGATTGTGACTAGTTTGTTGACTCCTAGCAGAGTTAACTAGTTCGCAGTGCAGTGCAGTGCAAGCAGTTGCAGTGCTTTAGAAACACAGTTCACACCCCTTCTGCCCAAAAGCGACTAACTATAAAAGCCCAATCCACTAAATGCTTACAGGGCATTCAGTAGTCGCCACTCTCCGCTTGTTTGTTTTGCCCAACTTTATTTTGTTTTTAATTGAAGCGTCTTTGTGCTGTTGCCCTGTGCTATTTTGCATAAATAACACTAACTTAAAAAACTTGCTTTGAATTTGATTAGAAATGCAAACAGATTCAGTTCGCTGAGCGGTACGTAGACAAACGCTCCGTAGTTGTAGTCAAACAAGCGATGTGTAGATATGCGAGTGTGTCTGTGTGTTTGTGTGTCTCCAGAATAGAGACAACAACTACACTACACTACACTACACTACACTACACTGCTGTCTTCTATACTTTATTCTATGCATAAACAAATCAATCGAATTGATTTTGATTTCAGTTGGCCCAAGTTGTCCTTAAGCCGGTTTCGATTTAACGGCTTTGTTGTCGCCTATTTTGGGGTCATAGTTATCATAAAACATGATCAGCTGACGAAACTCATGTGTTGTGAATTCCTAGTAATCAACTCAACATTTTCCTCCACTAGCGATTTATCTTCCGCAAGTACTATTAATAGATACACACATATCTGTAGCTATTTCTATATATTTATTGAATTTACATTACTTGAGACTCGGCACAATTTGCCGATCATTACATATTCAAGGTGAAATCAGGCGGAATCGATAACAGTG
Source organism: Drosophila arawakana (assembly GCA_018151165.1). Lineage (NCBI taxonomy): Eukaryota > Metazoa > Arthropoda > Insecta > Diptera > Drosophilidae > Drosophila > Drosophila arawakana. The sequence continues at coordinate 12,278,973 of JAECWX010000002.1, forward strand.
TTATTTTTAGCACCGGAAATGGCATTGAAACCATGCTCGATAGTTTGATAGATTGCTCTGCCAGTTATCGATAGATCACTCACTTGCTTTATTATGTAATTAATTTGAAATCATTATGAATTATAGCACACTGCTGTTAGCTTTTGTCACCGCACGTTCAACTGGAATTGGCATTGCTGGCACAGACCGTGTTCAGCCAGTAAATAATTCCAAATCAATGCTCTAATCAATTCTTTATACAATTCTCACTCTTCTTTCTTTCGTTATCCACTCTTTCTGCTTCTGCTACTGGCATCACAGCGAGTGATTCAATGCGATAATTGACCAAATTAGCACAAAACTCACTGCGTCTATTTTTATTATTATCAATTATTTTTCATCGGATTTCACGTTTTTCTTTTATGCGACGTAACTGAACAAATTGTTAAATTTGGCTTCAAAAGCAATTAAATACTTAATATATTCACTTTTTATTCAAATTGCCGGCGCATTTAAAAATTATTTTTGATTCCGACTACCGTTTGCGTCACGTAAGTGTCGTGTGTAAGTCATGCATACCCTCTAATAATCTAAACGGGTCGCTAAAGGGCTGCGTATGCCAGTTTCTACTTATGCTTCAATTAAATTAAATTAAACTATTTTTACAGTCAAAACTTGAAAGAAACTTTATTTAAACAAGTCAAACTTAATTTGCAGTGCGTACATTAATTGTGTACTGCTTGCTTAGCCTTGAACTGCCTGACAGGGTATGCACTACGCAGTTCAAGCAGTGTTTGCCAAAGGCACGCTCAGCGCAGCTCAGCTGTTACAGTTGCAATTACAGTTACAGTTACACACAGGAAGCAGTGGACGTGCGTCGTTTGTTGTCGCTGTTGGCCATTCATGAATTGCGTTCAGTTCGCTGGCAAAAAGGTCAACAAACAGCTTTGTCTCAGTTTGAATTTAAGCGACTTGAATTCAAATCTCAATTGTAAATACGCATATGCATATATATGACTCAAATTATGCATATATATGCATAAATAAATATATAAAGTGAAATTAATGCATGTATATCGTTTAAATTAACATTTGTTACAGCCACACAATTTTGTGTGCCATCGCAGCTGAAAAACACAAAAGCTGGAGGCTGGAATCGTAAGCAAGAGAGAGAGTGAGTGAGAGGGAGAGTTTAAAGCTTTATGGCCTCTACTCGAAACTTATACATGTGTGTAAAGCAAACAGAACGCAACTGAATCTCATTAATTTTCATCCACTTTTGTTGTTTACATATTTATTTAATTTTTAACTTAAGCTTTGCATGAATTGTGGTAAATTAATTTATTTCATTTGCCTAAGTAATAACAAAGAAAAACAGTGTAAAGCGGAAAGCGAAACAAAAACAATTTACAATTGCATGAAATGTTGCCACTTGAAGCAGCTTGAAGGCAAGCAGTGCAGTGCCAAGCAGTGCAGCGAGCAGTGGGCAGTGAGCAGTAAGCAGCTGGAAATGCGGATGGATTAACCGTTAATTGAGTGCGCTTTAAAGGCACTTAACACTTGACGCTGACAGTAAACTGCAATTTGACCCACTGTGCGAACTAATCGCACTGTCGATTAACAACACACACACACAGCCGGAAGTGCAACAAAGTGACCCTGGAGGTGACGATGCCAAAATTGTAAGAAACGCAAATCAAATTAGTAGCGGCAAAAACTTTCCATTAGGAGAAGCCGGAGGAAGGGTATAGAGGGGAAAGGGGGTGAAATCAGACGCGACGACAGGGCAAAGAATGAGCAGAAGCTGTAGAGTGAGTGGGTAAACATTGATATACAGATATATAGATATGTGTATGCATTCTTCATTGTAAATCCAGATAACAAGCGGGTTTATTTAGACTGAACGAAGGGGGTAGCAGAAGGGGGTAGGAGAGGGGGGTAGGAGAGGGGGCCTACTTGGGCATACTGTGTGCCAGATACGCTTCCCAGGTATACGCGCCTGCTTATCAGACTCTCGTCTCGGGTCTCTGGTCTCACGTTTCTTCTGTCGCTCATTTGGTTATTTATATGAGCCAGGAATTTCGCTTGTCGCGATAAATGCCTTAGAAAATTTCATTAGAACTAGTGTCGCAGTTTTCGGTTTCCAGTTCTAAATACTAAAATCAATAATAAACAAATTAAGAGTATACAAAAAACAAGAACGAATCAGAAAACAACTCAACTAAATAAACAAAAACACGTGTGGGCGACTGGGAGATGGAGATCGAGATCGAAATCGGAATTAAAGAAGAATTTGTAGACTTTAATGTGTGTTTAAAAGAATTCATAAAAGTGTTTGATAACTCTGGTCTAGGGCATTCAAGTGTGGTGTGTTTACTTAAACAAATTAACTGTTTTCAAGCTGTGAGTTCAGCTAGACTTTCAGTGGAAATTTGAGCAAACTTTTGTTACCAAAAGTTCTGCTTACAAAAATATTTAAAATAGTTTTTAATTTAGTTGCCTATGTTGTTTATTTTGTTAATTTATTTATTTATTTTTTACTCTTGAGCTGCTCACACTTCACATAATTTGTTTATTTTTCTGCTTGAATTTTAATAATTTTCTTAATGTTTATACAACAAATTGTGTTTTTTACGCTCTTATTTATTTTATTTTAATTTTTTTAATTGATTATTATTATTTAAACCATTTTTATAAATATTTTTTATTTTTGTATCATTGCTTTATTTATTTATTAACTTTAAAAGTGTTGAGTTATTTTTTAATATATTTATTTATTCTAGTTTTTAAATTTCTTTTTTTTTATGAGCTTAAAAGCAGTCAATTTATATAGATTTGCTTTAAAAATTGTAAGTTAAGTTATAACATTTTTTTTAAAGGTTTAAAATTCAATTTTTATTTATTTTTTTTTTTTTTTTTTTTTTTGAGTAAACTTGTAATGAATTTTTTAGCTTTTTCTTAGTTCATTTGAAGTGATTTATTAATATATATTTTGTAGTTTATTTTCTGTTTCCTATAACTGAAATTTATGCACTAAACTCAGTTTAATATTTAAATATTTTCAAGTTTATTGTTTAATTATTTTTTTTCTTAATTTTCTGTGCTTGTTTTTATTGTTAATTTATTTTCTATTAATTTCTAGTTTATTTTCTTTTATAAGCTTGAAAACTGTTTAAAAATCTGCTATCAAAAAATTAAAAAAAAATTAGATTTTAATATAAATATTTAATTTATTGATTTGCATTTAGTGTAGATGCAACTCGTTGTATTTAATATTTATATAAAAATAAATTTTGTAAAATTTCTCCAGCTTGTTTAAGCTGTCAACTGACGCTACCCTGTAAGTTAATTTAAAAGTCAACTTGTTGTTTTGGCTGTTATTGAAAAAACGTCAACGTATCATAAATAAGAGTACAAACAAGACAACAAAATAAGTCAAATATGAAAACAAGAAAGCACAACAGCAACAACAACAACAAGAACAACAACAAAAGCAAAGAAAACTGAAAATGAGACGTGCAGGCGTTTTGTTTATCCATCTTGACCATATAAGCAAACAAGACACACACTGACACACCACTTTTTAGCCGTCTATTAATGTATTAGAATGTCACTAGCCTCAATTATTGTTGCTGTTGTTCTTGTTGACTTTGCTGATGTTTAGCTTAAATATTTCAACTCATTTGCGTGTCAATTTTGGGCACATGACAATTTCCAGGCATTAAACTTGTTGTTGTTGCTCTGCCATTAACAACAATCTCTAATAAGCCAACAACAACAAGCACCGCAATTTAATTTGTGTGGCGCACGCGCCGCCCAAAAAAAAGAGCTAGCGGAAAACGCGAAACAAGTGGAGTAAAACGACAGCTAAAGTCCCTGTAGTGCAGCAGACACTTCCACAGAGTCTTTCCTTCTTACGAACTTCAAATCTGCAAGAATCACAACTAGACATGGAGCACTAAACAGTGGGTTTACTGCTAAAAGGCGAGCTATCAATCATAGCAATCATACAGTCCATCAATTCCTCGGCAAAGCTTTTAGAACACAGCAAATTATATAAGCTTGCAAGTAGCTAACTTTGGCTAAAGTAGCTGCAAAATTACACCCTTTTAGCCGCTTTTTCTGGCTTTAAAAAAATTCTAAAAAAATGCCTGATCTGCTAGGCGTATAAGGCTAAACAGCTGTCAACTCTGTTGCCCCAGCTTGCACAGCTTTCGACTGTTAAACTTCAACTTCCCCAACCAACTCCTTCAACACTGAACTGCTTACAGGCACTAGCTCTAACAAGCAGTTGCAAAACCGCGCGCGTTTATAAACGCGCACAATTAACTACCCGCGCGTTTTTTCTTTAACATTTTTTTTTGCTACTCACTTAAAGCCGTGCAGTTGCACACGCATGGTCGCTAGCAGCGCCAGTGTGCCACTGGAGCCACCAAAATTACGTGTGAAACTTGGTGGCGATGCTGACCATGAAGTGGGCGTGACTGGGTAGGAGGCGAGGCCGCTGCTGCTGCCACTGCTGCTGTTGCTGCCTCGTGGCGAGGCAGGTGCACGTGGCAAATGCAGTGACTCTGTGGAGGAACTGCTCGAGGATGCTGTTGTTGTGGCGGACAGTGGGCGTAGTCTATTATTGTTGTTGTTATTGTAGGCGTCACCACGAATTATTGTCGCCAGCTCATCGTTGCTCATGCAATTTTTGCACTGCTCATCAATTGTAGCGGGTGTTGTTGCTGCTCTTGCTGCTGCTGCCTTTGTCTTTTGGCTTTTGCTGCACTTGAGCTTGGGGTGACTGTTGCTTCTTCCTGTTCTGGCTCTTGCCCGCTCGTTGCCACTTAAAATACCACTGCCATAATGGGCTTGTATAGCACGCTCATATTCAAAATTGCGCTGCTTGTTGTACTCATTTAGGTTGTTGTTGTTGTTTATGCTAATGTTGTTGTTGTTGTTGTTGTTGTTGTAGACCTGCTTCTCCTGCAGTTTGTGATTTACGACATTGCCCAGCGAACTGGACAATTTTTCAAGGCACTTGTTGAACAGCATTTTGTTCCTGTACTGCTTTCACTGCTTGCTAACTACTTTCTTTAGATCAACTGCTTGTTCTGGCAGTTGCACTTCTTTTGCTCCTTCAATTATTTTATATTTCACTTTTCCACAACTTTCTTGCACAACACAGCAAAAAAAAAGTTTTGAAAAATTAAAAAAAAAATTAAGTAAATATTACACAGCGAATTAAACGCGTTTTATAGTGTTCTAACTGCTGTTCTCCTTGTTGTTGTTGTTGTTGTGTAACAAACTTGCTCAGTTGAAAAACAAGCAGAAAAACACACACTTTGTCTTGTTTGTTGTTGTTATTGAACAGCAATAAATAGTATTTCTTTTCTTCTGGTTCGTTCTGTTAATAATAACAACAATATTAATTGTTTTGCATTTGCTAAACTCTTGAAACGTTTTAATGTTCGTTTTTTATTGCACAATTTTCTTAAAAACCGACAACAATTTGTTTTCCTTAACTAGCGTTGCTGCTGCTTCTGCTGCTTTTGCTTTCGCAGCTGTTGTTGCTGTTGATTTCGTTGACAATTTAGCGGCTGATTTTGCTGCTGCCTCGTCCAGTCGCGTTTGTGCCGCAATCAGATGCTCGAATACGAATGCGGCCGAAGGCATAATAAATTAAAACGCGATTTTTTAGTTCAACTTATGCAATAAAATTTGAAATCTTAATCGTTTATCGTTTAAAGCCGCCCACGCACTTGGACTGCTTGTTGCACTGCTTGTGTTTATTTACGTATTGCCGTTTATATGTAAGCGTATGCGTGTGCGCTTACTGCGTACTGCTTGTTGCGCCGTTGAACCGCAACTCGAGAATGAAGCTCCAGCAGCCAAGTGTTAAGCTTTTTGCTTAAGGCACAGACTTCTACTTCGTGTTTTTGCCGACGTCGCGACGTCGATTCTTGTCGTTGTCGTTGTCGTTTTTTTCGCTGCTCTCGTTGACGTCGTCGCTAGCGTCGTCGCTGTCGTCGTTGTCGTCTGCGTTGTCTCTTTTGCTGCTGGATTTGTGCTCTGCCGCTCTGTTCTAAGCGCTCAGATCGTGTGCTCGTGAATGAATGAATGTTGACTGACTGCGTGCGCCGCTTTTTGTTTTAAATTGCAGCACAAAACAAAACCGAAGCGAACCGGGACTGACTTCAATTCCAATTTCAACTCGAAATCGTCTTAATTCTTGCTCATAATATGACAACGTAAATGTAATCACGACGTTGTTGGCTTGTTTTTGTTTTTCTTTTTTTGTGTTTTTGTGGGGGCGTTGGCGTCATTTCATTTCATTACATTTAATTTTCTGCTCATCGCTTTGTTTTTCTGCTTTATGTCTACTTCTTGCACTGCTTCCAGCAACAACATGTAGCAGCCACTGCTTGACCAAGCACCATTTGAAAATTACCCATCTTATAGCATCGAGTAATGGGTATTAAGTATCGATATCGAGTAGTTAACAGTGACACTTTTACTTTTAAATTGCCCGGTTGACAATGACTAAGTTTAATTGAAATTATGTGTGTGTGGCAGTGAGTAAACTGCACATAAATACATACAGCACACACACACACACACACAGAGTACAGTATGCACTTAGCAGCTATTTAAATGCTAAGCGTTTGTTTGTCTTGACACATGAATCAGAATTCGTATACGAAACTTACTGCTTGTATGCATGTACGTGTGTGCGTAAGCAGTTCGTATATGGTCATAAGGTGGATGGGATGGTAAAGCAGTGTGTAAGCGCCGCCTGTGTTAACAGCTACCGGAAATGAAATTGAAACCGATTAACAACAATGCGGGCAATTTTTCGTCTTGATTTTCTTAAGGGGAACTTTTGTTGTCCAGAGCAGGAGCGAGAGCGAGAGCGAAAGAGAAAGAGACAACGCACAGCCGCAGACGTCAGAGGGAAACGTGCTGCGCATATTTGGCAGCCAATTTTGGTTGTATTTCAGTTCAGATCTTGTGACGACGTGCGCCGGCGAACACGCTACAGTGGGACAGTCGGACAGCCTACACTCTGTGGGGGTTGTTTGGTGATGACAAACCGTTTGGTCACTTTAGTAGCTTAGCCCCATCATCGGAATTAACTGGAACTGTGTACGTCAAGCGCCAAAGTCGAAAACAACCAAGCAATCACAGCAATCACATCAATCAGCTTTTAACAGCCTAAGCATACATGTAATGTTTAAATAAATAACAACAACAATACTAGCTGACTGGTAAACAATAACAATAATAATAACAATAACAAGTCTTAGGGCATCTTGTAAGTACCACTTAAAATACAAATAGAAATAGAAATAGAAAATTTTCCTCTCCACAGGCATTAATAGTCACAAGATCAGATCATTGGTAATTTTTTGTAATTAAGGAAAACTTGATTCTTTAAATGTCTACGCTGATGTCAAACTATATCTTCAACTAAGTTTCAAAGTTCGCTTTAAAAAACACTAAAAAAAAAATGGGTTTATATGCAGAGCGCTTTAAAAAGTGTAAATTAAATTACTTTTAGTAATGAGGAAAATTTTGTTATTTTAAAGAAACTAAATAAAGTGGCGCCTATTTAAGTTCTTAAATTGTTTTAAGCTTAAAATTATTTTATTTAAACTGAATTTAAATTTAAGAAAATATTAAACAATGTTTAAAATCAAAATTTTTTACTTAGACACTAATTTTTTATTAATTTTTTTTTTAATATTATTACTCCCATTTCTAGTGTACATTTTTTTAATAAAGAGAAACTAAATAAAGTAACGCTTATTAAAGTTCTTAAATTGTTTTAAGCTTAAAATTATTTTATTTAAGCAGAATTTAAATTTAAGAAAATATAAAACAATGTTAATTATGCGCTTACTTTAAATAAAATCAACTTTTTCTTAGACCAAATTTTTTATATTATTACTCCTATTATTATATTACGTTCTAAAATGGTGTAAATAAACAAAATCATATTTCAAACTATACAAATCTTAAATTAAAATAAGTTTCTACAGCTACAACTTTAAAGTTATAGAACTAAGTAAACTTACTCCACACTTTTTCCGGTGTATAAATGATTTTCTATTTAATTTCACTACAAATCTCAATGGGGCTTTAAAAAAGTGTTGACAAAGGTTTAAAAATAAATGTGAGTGGGCCAATTTAATTGAAGATTTGCTCTCTGCTGCCTTTTTGAAATTAACGATCCGTAGCATTACCGAGATCTTTGAATAATAACTCTATTTGAGTGTACGAATATAGTTTTATTCGTATTTAATTTTAGAAAACTACGCGCATTCATTCACAGGCATTTCAAGAGCATTCAAGCGACGACCTTCGTTTGTGGCCGAAAACAGGCGCTATACTAAAAATACTACAATGGCCGAAGTAATAAAAATAATAATAATAATAAATATAAAAAATAATAAGAAGAAAAACCATTTGAGCACGACGAGCGACAACAACAACAACATGTAAACCGAAAATGATCATATAAAAATAAACATAATTTATTGTTAATAACATTTTTGTGTTGTGCGCAAATGTCACAATTTAATATGCGAGGCGCGAAACTATGCGACGCATTCGGTTAGCCCGTACTCCCCAGTGCCCAGTACCCGATACCCGGTACCCAGTACTCAAACGGTTTCCAATTCCCAGTCCCCACTCGAAACTCTGGAGTCGTTTGCTGTGTTCTGGAGTCTGGCACTTGGGACGCCTTTAAGAACTGTTCATGGGTTTATTAGCCACCTATTTAACGGCTTTTATCAATTCATAGTCAAGTTCAAAGTCTCTCTCTGTGTCTCTCTCTGTGTCTCTCTCTGTGTCTCTCTCTCTCAATCGCCCCCTCTCAATGCTTGTCTTGAAACCCTTGACTGCTTTACTGCTGCTGACACTGAGTGCAGCACTGCTTGCACGTGGTAGACAGAGTGTGAGTGAGAGGGGGCCACAGCAAGCAGTGCCAGAATGAGTCAACCGTATTTACATGCTGAGCATATTTAGCATAATTCTGTTGAAGCGACATTCGAATATGTTCATGTGTCTCTCTCTCCCTCTCTCTCTCGCTCTGACTGTGGCTGAGTCTTGTGACTCAACTGGTTGTGCACTAAACTATACGCAAATTACAGCGACTAAGCAAATATAGTCGATAGAGCAGTTACCCTGTAGTTGGCAGCTTAGCTAACACTAAACATATATATTTAAAAGAAGAGAGTCAGAGCACTTGAGATGTTTTATTATATGCTGATTAAGCGGATTAGCCGACAGATACCCCGTGTTTAGTGCTTTCAGTTACATACTCTATTCCTTACTTTACCTTTAAGCAAGTATTCACACTTCGCATTATAAACAGAGCGTGATTTAGCATAGTCTGTGCAGATACCCTGTACAAATTGTATTTAGCATGAACCACTTACTTTACCTTGCACTTTATATATTTACTTTAAATAAATAAATCGAATTCAATTGAAGTAAAGCAGTTAATAATAAGTAAGAAATGGTTACAGTCGTTAGAGTCGACTGTTTAAGACCCCGTACTCAAATAAACAATTTTCGACCGATTTCTCAAACCGATCTTAACTAAATTTAGTATAGCTAGATACAATAATGCCATACAAATAGTGTGTAAGTTTGTTCACGATAGCTTCAGTAGTTTTTAAGTTATGTTGATTCTAGCTTTCCTAGAACTTCCTGCTTCTGTGCCTCAAACCTGAAGCTAATACTTGAGTTCCTTAAGGATTTGAATTCAGAAAACAGCCTATTAATGCTTGAAGCTAGAGCTACAAAAGACCGAAGGAGACGCTTCAATCGTTTACACATTCCTTCAAATAAATGACAATCAGCGTAGCATTCAATACTTTCTGCAATATTTCATTATTTATCGATTTCCATAGCCAAACACGTGAAATATTAAAACAAACACTCAAAACTTCCCAAAAACTGATTAATGATGAAAATAATGACAATCGTAAAATGAGAAACTTATGAAATTGTTTGTTTTTTTAACAACTTATGATATAACACAACAGCGATAGAAATATCGATACTTTTATGGGCTTTATAATTATAGCTATTAATGCCGTACAACTAACAATTTAACAACATTGTGAATTTCTTCATTAAGAATTTTATAAGAATATCGAAAACTAAAGCAAAATATAAAGTTTTTATATATAGTAGACCGATAAGTAAAGTAGATACGAATGTCGCCTGTCAACAATGAATCTCTAGTTTATGGTCTTTACACAATTGTCATTTCTTTTATTGTCTGGCTTTTAAGTTATGAGGCTCAAAAGTCTATTATTAACTAGGCAGCTGTGCAGGAATGGAATATATATGAATATAGTATATATATTTTGGGGTGTACGTGCATTGGGGATTACACAAAGTGAGTAAAAGCAACAAATGGAAATGTAAACCAGGTCAAAAAGTCCATTTTTTATATTGTTTATTGTTGCACAACTGTCGCTGTAGTTACATATGTATAAATGTATCTATATGTACGTTTATATAGTAAATGATGTCTGAGTAGCGTTGCTTTCTCTTCCGGGTTTCGATTGATTTGATCTATTCTATGTGAAGGACAACCTTTCGCCAATGATTGCACGTTTTCTGGTTCTGATTCTGATTCTACTTCTGTTCGACTTTAATTTGAATTCGTGTGCGGGATTTACCAGTATCAATAATCACATGCAGTTGTACTGAATGTCCGTACGGACGGTACCGTCACAAAGACGCTCTTTGTCAACATCCATTTGCGGTTTGCCTCACGTTCGTGCCGTGTGCTTTAAATCGTGTGGCAAAACCATTTTGGATATAATTTATACACGTCTGTCTCACCATATGGTCATATGGCTATATAGCTATATAGCCATATAGCCATATACCCATACTATGGCCATATAAACCTAACCGAACTGAACCGACTCATACATAAGCATCTAACTGTTCTCAGTTTCGAGTTTCGTGCGCAAACAAATCGCAATTTTTGATTTGATTAACTACAACATGCAGTCACTTAAGGGAAGTACATCTACTTGTTTCAAATACAAATGAAAACTTGAATCATTTAACAAAATCAGAAGTCATTAAATCACCGCTGTTTAAATCAAAGTCAAAACCAGCCAGCAAATGTTCTAGTCTAGTCAAGATCTGTGTGGAAATCATTTTGTTACTGATCAAGCACTCAAACTATGCCCCAAAATCATTTTATTAATTAACAATCCTTTTTTCAGAGCTAATTTATCACTACTGATCCTCCACGCAAGATCAGTTTGGAAATTATTTCGTATAATGTTCATACGTCTTAGTCTGAGACAAACACACTGATCAAGTGCTCTATTTTAGCCATAATTTTAAGCCTTTACGATGATCACTGATCACTTGTTAATCATTTTCAGTTCAGATCTGACTGAAAGTAAGTTTCAATCCTCTATACCTTTGTCTGAACATAATTTTAAGCCTATACGATGATCACTGATCAGTTATTGATCATTTTCAGTTCAGATCTGACTGAAAGTAAGTTTCTAACCTCTGTACCTTTGTCTGAACATAATTTTAAAGCTATACGATGATCACTGATCAGTGATTGATCATTTTCAGATCAGATCGTTGTTAATAAGAAAGTGAGTTTCACCCGATAGTTTAACTTAACTCCACCCTAACTAAGTTTAGTCTAGATCAGTTCTACTGCTCATAGGATAAAAAGAAAACAATTGTTTTTCTTTCAAATGTTCAAATCAGTTTAATTAATCGCATTGTTTGCAATTATAATTAAAATTATAGATCAACACATAATCTGATCACACCAGAGAATCGTTTCCAGTTAATTGGTTTAGAGCAGTAAACAACTGAAAAGTGTAGATCACTTGAACACTTGAACACTTGATGGTTTAATAGTTTGATCGTGTGATAGCGTGATCGTTTTGTTATACAATCAGGAGAGATCTGAGATATATTGTTGATGACGTTTAAGCCCCCCCTTGTTTTGGGGAACTACATGTAAGCGTCTTAGACTTCATTTTCATTTATAGTAGATCATGTGATCAGAGAACGTTACATCAACAGCTGTTGATGCTGTTATCTGCTGAAAGGGAATGCGGCAGTTAAATGGGCCAAATAAATAGGTGATAAAATTCTTATGATGTGATCGCATCGTTATAGTTAATTGCCAGAGCTCAGGATGTCAGTGTGTCTCATTCTCCCTCTCTCTGTCTCTTTCTACTGAGTGTACTTTTCAAGTGGTTTCAGTTGGCGTATGTGACGGATGACACGCACCACAAGTATAATTTGAGGGAAGAGAGCAACTCAAAATTATATATGCCATATAAATGAACCACTTTGAAGCGCTGTCGTAGATACAGATTTAGATACAGCGAAAGGTACGAGTACAGGTAATTCTAAAGGTAATACACCGTAACAAAAACTAGTGACTACTAAAATGCTTTTTTTAACCAAAGAATTCAAAGTTAAATACGGAAATATTCTCAGCAGCTCATAATAATTTAAATATGTGTTAAAAAACGTGCTTAAAAAAGTATTACAAACTCGGTTAAAATATAACTGAAATAAGCCCACTGCTGACATCGTTTGGCAGTGAATTTCGATTTTCTCACTGTGTAGTTATAGCTACAGATTTGAATTCTCAGTCTGAGCTATACGGATACACATTCGAGAAGCTGTCAACGTGCACGGCATAATTTATAAAGCATTTGTTGTAGGCTTGTCTTAATTGTAAACATTTAGCGTTTCAAGCTACACTTCAAATCAGCCACAACGAAATGAGTTGGGGACCGGGGGAGGGATGGGGTAGGTGCTTGGGCGGAGACGGTGGGCGGTGGTGTTGCGAGTATTTACGGTACGCGACCCATTACCCAACACGCCAACACAAAACAAATTGAAAACTTAATTGATTATTGTCAGATTTGTTGTGAGTGTTTCTCCTGTACCCCCTTCTACCCTCCTTTACACTCCTCTACCCTCCTCTTTCCCACCTTTCCTTCCCTGCCTTTCTCCACCCTTCAGTCACCCCACTCACACCAAGTAGATCTATAAAATTGTAAAACTATTAGACTTTGGAATGCCCGGAGAACGCGAAGAAAGTAATGCAATTACAATTATCAATTATCATTTTAATTACAAACTATTAAATGCCACATTTTAGTTTCATAAACAATAAATTAACAATACAACAAACTTGCATTTCATGTTGTTATTGTTGTTGTTGTTGTCGTAACTAAAAGGTTAATGTTATAAACCAAAGGAACTTGAGTAAAAGTGGATTGTAAGTGGACTGCAATTGTTATGGACGGTATTGTAGTAAACAATATGGCTAGCAAAGCCGTCAGTTTAGCTTATTTATGAAAGCTAGAAATGCAGCTGTTTTTCGATTAGCAGCTGAATTCTAGCCTTTTTCCAATTAGCTGAATTTTTAAAATCACAGATTTTATTTTTAATTTATTACAATTTATTAAACTTTTTTCTATTATTAAAAGCCCCAAAATTTGGAAAAAGTACTTTACTTTTTGTCCATAAATAAATACAGAAATGCTAAAAAATCACACTTTATTTTGTAGATTGAAGAGATTTACAAAATACTTTTGTTCACTTCGTTTAAAAAAAGATTCCCGTTTAAAAGTTGAAAAACTAATTTTACATTTTAATTAGTCGCATTTAGGGAGGGAATCCCATTGTTTGAAATTGTCTTTTATTGAGTTCTTTTCTTTATTATGTTTTTTGTTCCGCGTAATATTTTCAAAACATTACATCACATTGTAAAGCGCGTTACAAGCTCAAACAATAACAAAAACAAAAAAACCGAGGGGCAGCTACAAAATGGCGTACGATATTCGTACTATGCATACTGAGCAGAGCTTTTGAGGCGGAAGCTCAAAACTCCCCCAACAAAGCAGATCGGACAAACATTTACATTTACATATGCATAAGTGTCAGTATGTGTGTGTGTAATACACACTGAGTATGCATGTGTGGAACTCGAGTCCAAGACAGAAGAAGTAAGAACAGACATGCCAAGTTAGCCTTTTTTCCCGCCAGTTTGGAAGCTTACATAATTCTAACTGCAGACAAAAATTTATATTTTTTTATGACTAACACAGTTTACAGTTTTAATAAAACATGATTTAAGTCCATAGTTAAAGTTTTAAAACTTCTAATAAATATTTTGTGCAAATTTGTTAGCTTTTTCTAGCTAGTTAAAAATATAAAGTTTCTGTTGGCGCTAAAGTGCTGCCAACACTGAGTAAGAATGGCAGGCTCGAGAGCAGAGAGTATGTAAACTCTAATGAGGAAGTGGCAAAAAGAGTGCGAAAGGGACAGACAGATTAAACAATAGCATGAAAGGAGCAGAGCAAGAGAGACAAGCTTAAAGAGAGTTTAGGAAAGACACAAAGAGAGCGTGAGTGCGGTCGCTTTCTTTTGTTTCTTTTTGGGCAAATCTAATTTTAAATTGATTTTGATCAAGAGAGAATAATTAAAATACAGTCAATGCATGGAAACGTCATCAAATGCAAGAGCGTCACGGGCAATTGACGAAAGACTCAGGTTAAGTGGGATGATCAGTTAAGGGAACAAATCAAATTCGAATTATAAATACGATGATAAAAATAACCAAAACAAGAATTAATAATAATTTCAATACTTGCGACCCACAGAACGTCATGTTGTGAAATTTGCAAATGCTACACGTTCGACAGGGTGTGGATATCGTGGATTGCGTGGATTGTGGATGGCGGGCGACAGTGAAGTGGAAGCTGGGCAAGCCGCAATCGCTTTCGCTGCCACTGCCGCTGCCGCTGTCGACGTCGCTGCTGCTGCCGTTTAACGTCAGCGCGGCGCACTTAACACAGTTTAAGAGCTCAAGAGACGCGACTCATAATTATATCAATATGTGCAGCAATTTGAATTCGAGTTTGAATTGCAGTTGCGGTTATTTTTAAGTGCTCAACAAAATTAGCCAGTTAAGGCAGACGGTCAAAGTCAGTGGGCGTGGTGGGCAGCGCGCAGTCAAAAGGTGGCTGACCGTTAGGATGCGGAAAACGCAACAACAAGAACAATGTGAGCAGCACACAAAACAAAACAAAAACAACAAAATTGGAAAGACATTAAACACAGTGCGAGCGAGATGCAAACAGACAATTAGAGTGGGAGTGCATGGGCGAGGAAGAAACGGAGAATGGAAACGGAGAGGAGACAAATTCGTGGAGCGAGAGAGAGATGAAGAGAGAGACGAAGACGAAGATGAAGGCGCTGAGTGACTGGAGAGGCGATTGTAATAAAATATTTGACAGTCAGACAACAAAAATGTTAATAAGCAATAAATAAAAAAAATACTTAAGCGTATGCTTGTTCTGTATAAAACTGTCCAAGTGTGAGTAAGTGTGTGCGTGTGCCTGTGTGTGTGGGTTGCAAAAAGGCAGCAACAACAACGAATAGAAATCACACAATGCATTGCTTCTATGGGCAACACATTGTGGGTGTATGTATGTGTGTGTGTGACAGTCCACCTGTATATGTGTGAATTGCTGCGTTAAATCGAATTTCGAAATTATTCACACTAAATTTCATTTCATTTCGTTGGCGTTCAAACACACACAGTTGCGCATACTGGCAAACAGCCGTGAGCATATTAACAGTCTCTTTGATCAGTTTTAACAGCGCTCTGTTAATGTTAGAATCTGCACGTGTCTATAAAATTCTTTTCTTGTCGCGCTGTTAACCAAGCAGACAGCGCGTCGCTTTCTTTTTGGTGCCAATAAATAGTTTTTTATTTATTGCGAATAGCAAACAATAAATTAACATATTAAAGAACAAAAAAGGGAATAAGTCGAACAACTTTATCGCCACGATTAATAGATATTCGATTATATTATTTAAATGTAAATTTAACTTTAATTTTAACTTTGAGTTTCAGTTTTCCATTACAATTTTTACAGCAAACCATAGTTTATACACATACGCTCACACGCATAGAATCAGTTTGATTTGATTTGTGGAGAATGAGCTAAATGTGATTTAGAGTGTTTTAATGCAAAAAAGGCTATAGTGTTGGAAAAACAGAAGCCAGAAAAAGCTAACTGGCGTAGCAAACACAAGTTTGTATTGCTCTTATACTAAAATACATAATTTAATAGACATCTGAGAAGTTGTTACAGTTTACAGTTGCGGTGAAAATATAGTACAGTCTTGTGGTGTTTTAAAAAGTCAATTAAGAGGATTGTAAAATAGCGTTAAAGAAAAGTATTTAGTTTCTTTCAGTTTTTTACTATAAAAAATAAAGTATAGGCTTTCTAAATGGCAGTTAAATGTATAATCTTTTGTAAAAACTTGACAAGTAGAACACAAATACGAGCTCTCCCCAATTAGAACCGCTAGAAATTATCAGGCTGTTTCTTGGTTGACTTCTTTAAAATCTATAGTATGATTTTATTTCATTTCTTATGTAAACTAAGAATCAAAGGCGATCCCTTCCTACTCAGCAGCACTTCTAATTGCCTGACCCCAAGTGTGCTGCATATTTTTGCAGATATCGTAATTGATAATTATAAAACCCTTTGCAAAAGTTTAATGCAGAATTGGGTCAAGGAAATGGGCAAACACAAGCATATCTATGCATATTACACACACAAGCACACGCTGACACACACACACAGGGCCGCACATGCACGCACGCATACGCGTGCATCAGATACGCACGTGTATGTAGTCCACATCGGTGTGTGTGGTCTATTTGTGTATGTGTGTGAATTTCATAGAAGACAGCATGGCGACACTGTCTCAAATAACAATAACAATAGCGTAATAACGTAAACATGCGTGCTTAACAGCAACAGCTGTTAGCAACAGCTGTTATCAGTGAAGTGCAACCGCTGCTGCTGCTGTTATATACGTTTCTTATTGGAATACCAGGATACTCTAGAGAAGACACTCACCTTTCCGTTGTGGGCTCAGCGCAAATGAGCGGTTGCTTCAACTCAATTGCCTGGCCGTTTTTCTCCTTCAGCTCCCCGTTTTCCACATAATATTGTACCAGCTCCGGCAATGTGGCAAATTTCTCACCTTTGTCCAACAACAAAAAAAAAAAAACCAGTAAATTAAATAATTGCAGTGTGTTAAATAAAGCAAATCCATACCTCCATAGAGATCAAAGAAATCGCCATTGTTTTGGATTTTAATGTGGGTTACTTCGTTTCCACGACGCACGGAAAGTGTGAATGCGCCGGGATTTGATGATGAAAGACGTGCTAAAAATGAACCGTCGAAACCTTGTTCCTGTAGCAATGTTTCAGCTTCGATGCCAGTTATCGTTGGATGGAACCATCTGAAAAATTGTGTAAAAAAAATAAATTAAATGAATATATGTATAACCCACTGTGAGTGCAATCAATTCTATAACACACACTGTATATGCTTAGTAGTACATATACTAAACCAAATTAAGGGCAATCAAATATGACACTTAAATGCTCAACTCCGTTAGGGGTGCAAACAAAGCGAAAGTCGTGGTCGTGATCGTGAGGGGAACAAATTTATATTCGTGATTTAGTTTTTGTCGTTTTGTGCTCACATCTCCAGTACACACGAAACAGAAATTCACAATAGCCACTGACCTAGCCACCTGCCAAACCCTCTGCAGCCCGCACTTATCCCTTTTTGCTTTCCCCCCCAACAGCCGTGACAGTAGCAACAACAACAACAACAGCAGAGATGGCAGACAGCAACAGCTGTAGTTGTAGCTGTAGCTATAGCCATAGCCATAGCCATAGCCATAGCTGTAGCCATAGCCATAGCTGTTAGCTGTAGCACGACCGATATTGCTATAAAACTTGGGGTGCGGCAGGGGGCGGGGGCTACTTTAGCGGCTGCTGCGAGGCAATTTACTTTCAGCACTTTGTTGCACTTTTTTATCTCAGTGTTGTTGTTTTATTTTCTTTGCTTCACTTTTTTTGTTTTCTGTTGAGCCTTTTTTTTTTTTTTTTTTGGTTTTTGTATATACTTATACATATGTAAATAGCCCCAGAGTGTATCTATGTGCATGAGCATGTGTGTAGGAATGTGTATGGGTTTGTGTGCGCGTGTGTGTGTAAGTGCTACATATGTGCTTTGAGCACGTTTGTGTGAGTCTCGTATTTGAGTGTGTAAGCGTGAGCGTGAGCTTGTGTGTGTGCGTGCGTGCGTATATGTGTGTGTACATTGTCGTTTTTCCTATTGGATTTACCTTCGCGATGACATTTTCTTTTTTAACGCGCACTTAAAAAATAAATAAATTTTACACTAAACGAAAAAAAAAATTAAGTGATGTGCATATGCTTTTGTTAAACTTATTTTACTGTTTGGATACAAAAAAAAAACTATGGATAGGCAAGGCTAGTTGTCGTAGTGATGGGAGCTATCGAGCACGACTGCTATCGATTGCCAGCAGCCAGCGTTCGATATTAGCTTGAAACACTTGATAGTGTGTACACACTGGCAACGCCCAATGCGCGATTCATTTAAATAACTGTTGCACAGATGGCAATCGATTGATATAATTCAATTTTCAACAAGCAACGAGCGTTCTAATTTTCACTTGTGCTTTTTGCGTTAATAGTAAGCGTTATTGGCTTATGGCGTGCTCTTTTCAACAGCTGTTTTTAACAGTCTGGTAGCTCGCCAACTATTTTCCAGCGATGTGGCCACACTGAGTTGCAATGTGCTCGATTTTGGCGCCACTTCAATTGGAAGCGTAATTTATTTGAAAATAAATACTCGTTTATTGGCTTTTGTATTTTTGGTTTTTATTTAAGCAATTTAAAAGTTTTTCCCTTTTTGTATATAGAGCATTGCATTGCATGTATACATATATATATTTATATGCATATATATAATATGCATGTTGTATTTTTTTTTTCTTTTATCATTTTTGTTCTTTACTAATTTATCAAATAAATATAATTTTCATACTTTGCTCGTCTACGTTTTCGACATTAACATGGACTCTTTGAATAAATGTACAAATTACACTTTCTTTTAAATTTCTTTTAGCCTTTCTGAGACCTAAAAAAAAAAGTGTTTTTTTTTTATTTGAATTTTGGATTTGCATTTTGGTAAATATCAAGTTTTATTAGTTTTAATCTGTATTTTATATAAAGCGCGATCATATATCAGATATACTATCTGCATATAAACATTTATATGAATCGTAAACATTTGTGCCATTTATTATTGTTTTTTTTTTAAGTTTTTTTGTTTATTTTCTTATTTTATGTCTTTTGGTTTTTGAATTTAGTTAAATTTAGGTATGAATATTGTTTGTAATTAAAGGTACCTAAGATTTGCATTAAATGTGGTGTGTACTCATTGAAATTCTCCAAAATGTTTGCTTCAATACTTTGGAAAAATACAATTTGTTTAGAGTTTTTTTTTATGAAATGTGAAAAGTGATATAAATGTTGTCTTTTTGTTGATGTTGGACTGTCCGTTGTAACGGCTGATTCGTTAACTGGATGTAGATGTATATTTACTTTTTAAACAAATAAAACCATAAATAAAAGCACTGTGCGCCTGACTGAATTTTAAACTATTTATTTGCGATTTTCTTGTTTTCTTTTTCTTTTGATTTTGTTTTTCTTTTTAATAATATATTTTATATAGTTGTAGTTGTAGTTAATTGTAATTGTATTTGTATTTATGCATGTTTTGGTAAAATTAAATAACACAGCGTTTTGCATGCAAATTAAAATTACACATAATTGTTTTAAACAAATGTTTTTAAAAAATAATCAAATATAGAGAATTGTTTTATGGCCACGCAGGAGCGAAAAAAAAAACATGATTATTATTAATTATTTTAACGTAATTATAGTAATTTACAATTGTTGAAAAGATTTCGAAATAAATTTGTAACAAAATTGAAAACAATTATTAAACTACATAAAAGTAAATACAATATATAATAATAATTATAATTATAATTATAATATAATATAATAAACCTGATGTTCAGTTGAGATGATTAGAGCAAAATGCAAACTCGTTGGGAGCACATCTTGAAGCGAATGGAGAGCAAGAGCCAAAGAAGCAAGTTACAAAGTTATTCAAATACAGCACATAGATATATGTATATATATACTCCAGTTACATATATACTCCATATAAAGTACGTACAACATACAGGTATATAAACAGGCGCTTAAATTAAATCTCTCTTCATTTTCTTCCCCTTTTTTTTCTTTTTCTTTACATACAGTTTACGGTTATATATTAATGCATGTGTTTCTTTTATGTATTTAGTTATATAGCAGATCTATTGAATACTCTGCACACTTATGTTTTTAGCATATAATTTTAGCAATTGTTTTAAATTGATTTTTAGCTGGAAAACAGCTGGAAACAAACACATACGCACACACACACACGCAGGCAAGTAGAAGAGTAGAGCAGTTTTAAGTAAGTGAGAAATCGATGTGAATCAATTAGCTCTAGTATGTGTTAGATGACATTATAAACTCTATATTATTTTCATGGCTTAAGCGTTGAGAGTGCGTGCTGCTGGAAGGGGCGGAACGGGGGCGGAGGGCGTGTTGTGTGTTAGTTAAAGGGACTGAAATTGCTTTATTACTTGGTAGTTTTCTCTTTCTACTACTCTCTCTCTCTCTCTCTCTCTCTCTATCTTTCTGTTTGTCTGTCTCTTTCCGTTTCGAGTACTCGGACTGGCTTAGTTATTGCAGGCGTCAAAGGGTTAAAGGGCTTAGGATAGTAACTTTGGGAGCGTCTAGGTGTCAAAACTTGCTCGATTACAGTTTTAGTACATTGTATATTTTGTTTGTAATATAACTAATTTTAAATATATACTCGTATAAACACAGGCAGAGAGATAGAGCGTATTATAATTAATATTTCTTATTGTTGTTGTTCTTGCTGTTGTTGTTGCTGTTGCTGTTGTTGTTGTGTTTGTTATTGCAGCTTGTAATTTGTTTAAGTGGGGCAAAGCACCTTCAGTATGTAATCCGTTAGCAGCGTCGGCACCGTCGGACTGTCCTCATTAATCGCCTTGAGTACTGCAAAGAAAAACCATACAAGTTGTGATTAAAACAAATCTTAAGCTTTTTGGATTAGTAAAAACTGCTGAGCATAGTCTAACGGGTATTTTAGACTAGAGTTCTAGACTTTATCTCTAGTTCTCTCTATCAATTAACAGTCTTTATGATCAAGCTTTATCAGAGTTTTATAGGTTTCCCTATATGTTTCTCTATAACAGGTATTTTATGCTATAGTTCTAGACTGTATCTCTAGTTCTATCTCTCTATTAACAGTCTTTTTGATCTAGTTTTATCAATGATCTAAAGGTTTCCCTTCAAGTTTTCTAACAGGTCTTTTATGCTATAGTTCTAGACTTTATCTCTAGTTCTCTCTCTCTAATAACAGTCTTTTTGCTCAAGCACTATCAGTGGTCTGTAGGTTTCCCTATAGGTTTCTCTATAACAGGTCTTTTATGCTATAGTTCTAGACTTTATCTCTACTTCTCTCTCTATTAACAGTCTTTTTGATCTAGTTTTATCAATGTTTTATAGGTTTCCCTATAAGTTTTCTAACAGGTCTTTTATGCTAGAGTTCTAGACTCTCTCTATTAAAAGTCTTTTTGATCAAGCTTTGTCAGTGTTTTATAGGTTTCTCTTTAGGTTTGCTTTGTTTAAAAGTCACACATTTCTAACATAAATCCCATTTTTGAATATTTATTTTAGTTTAGTCTTGGATTTTCCTATAGCATGCACTGCTCTAATAAGCTTTGCTAGCTCTTCCAGGCTATCGTAGCTTATGTTCAGTCTGCTCTTCAGCTCAGCGTGTTATTCCACTTCTGCTACGTAGTTGTACTCCCTCCCTCTTCCTTCCTCAACACCGTTGGCACTTACTTTTGATCAGCACCTGCAGTGACTGATTATTGGGCGTGCCATTCTCCAGATGGTACGGTATGACGGTGGTCAAGTATTTCGGTTCTGGACCTAAAAAAACACAAACTTTAAAACACAATTCAAATTTCTTTCAACTGGTAACAGACCTTGGAACTTGCCACGTTTCTTCTCCACGTGATACTGTCGCCGTTTGTTCTGCACGGCCAAGAGCAGCGAAATGAACGAGTTCTTCAGTTCCTTCTCATATTCGAGCTCATCGCGCAGCGCCAGCTCATTGATCAGTGTTTCGCTCAGTTCCTGAATGAGCATCTCCATCTCCATGTACAGTTCATTTAGCTGTGTGCTGCTCAGATATTGTAGCTCTACAAAAAAAAGCACAGGGTATTAAACTGGTGGGGGTATGCACGACGTCTACTTACTCTCTGCATAGAGTGGCGCACCGAGCACTTCACGTGCCTTTTCAATAACCTCCGAATCACAATTCTCGGGCTCATCGAGCGGACTCTCCGCCTCATCCATAATGTCATCAATCTCCTTGATCACCTCCTCGACGGTCTTGATCGGCTCATCCACATCTCCATTGAGGCCGTTCAAGATGAGTGCATGCATATCCAAATCATTGGCCACCGCTTCATCCTCGCTGGTCAAATCATTGAAATCATCTCCAGGTGTTTGTGCATCCAATTGATTTTGCTGCTGTTGTTGTTGTTGCTGTTGATGTTGTTGATTCTGTTGATGATTTTGTTGCTGTTGCTGTTGTTGCAGCTGCTGCTGTTGGTTGTGTTGTTGCTGCTGTTGCTTTGTACGATTCTGTCCCAAATTTAGAGTCGGCATGTGCATCTGCCGTGTGTACGACTTGGACCAATCGATGGGTAGAATGTTGCCAAAGTTACCAGTTATGGTCCACCACATTCTGCAAAAAGTAAACAAGTTTATGCATGATTAGATAACGTTGATAACGTTGCGCATCGTCAAAAGCTTTCGTATATTTTATGCCCAAATGAAACCAGTTTGCAACTGTTTCCATCACTTTATTTAGTTGTATTCAGTTGAGTTCTTAATTACGGCTCGAATTGGCTTTGATTTGAATTAAACAGAAATTGTGTAGTAGTTTAAGACTGCTTACTAAATAAGTCGATAGTTATAACTGACTGTAGTTTAACATTATTCCAATACCATTAAAATTGTAATCCGAAACCGTTTAATATTCTTTGTTTAGTTCTTTTCACCAATTATTAATATTTATAGTTAAATTCCAAAAGAAACTCTTAACTTGTGCCTTATATAAATGAACTTTTAAGCTAGTAACTTCACTTGTTTCAATTCTGCATCTTTGACTGTTACCACCAGTTTTAAAGTGCTTCATAATTTGATCAGAAAATTAAATCACTTTGCTCAAAACTGTACTCAAAATTATTCAGATACTATAAAGTTACAAATTGGAACCGAAATAATAAATATATTGTTGAAATTGATAGCAATAAACAGTTCTCGTTTGGTTATTGAACTTTTTCTGTGGTTCCTAACACAAACTCAAACTCAACTCTAAATTAAAGTTTTTTTTTAACAATTGAAACAAAATTCAAGAAATATTTTTAAAACAATTGAAACCAAAATCATCTTAAATAATTAATGATTAAAGTGCTCAATATACAGCTCCCTTGGCCGCACAGCCATGGTTTCAGTATTTATGTCCGCCAAAGAGAGATGTCCCCCCAAGAGAACGAATTTTGTATGAAAATCAAGCTAAAAAAAACTATAAAATTCGTCCGCCTAAGGGAGCTGTCCGCCTAAGGGAGCTGTCCGCCTAAGGGAGCTGGCCGCCTAAGGAAGCTGTCCGCCTAAGGGAGCTGTCCGCCTAAGGGAGCTGTCCGCCTAAGGAAGCTGTCCGCCTAAGGGAGCCTGTCCGCCTAAGGGAGCTGTCCGCCTAAGGGAGCTGTCCGCCTAAGGGAGCTGTCCGCCTAAGGGAGCTGTCCGCCTAAGGAAGCTGTTCGCCTAAGGAAGCTTTCCGCCTAAGCGAGCTGTCCGCCTAAGGAAGCTGTCCGCCTAAGGAAGCTGTCCGCCTAAGGAAGCTGTCCGCCTAAGGCAGCTGTCCGCGAGTAGAGCTTTCACTGTATTTAAACACACCAAAGAGTTCTGCTGATTTATTCAAAGTATCGGCAGGTTAAAAAACTCCTTCAGATTTAAAAACAATTTCCTTACTTCTCTACTAACTGATAACTGATTAAAAACTGAATGCTAAATTGTTGCTGACATTTAAATAAATTTATAAACAAAACTTGTTTAGCTTTCTAAACATTTTCAACATGTGCCTCATAAATCAAACTTTTCATTTTGTTTTTACAAATGTTTCATAAACAATTGAAAATGATTCAAACAAAATTGAAATAATAAAAGCTGAATTTTAAGTACCAAAAGTACTCATGTCTATATGTATCTTGGACATCTCAATTCCATACCCCCAAGGAATTATTGTAAAATTCCATTTCGATGCAACTCATTTTTTGCATCGATTTGGTGGGTAGATGGGAGGGAGGAGTGGAGCCCCAATAGGGGAAGGAACTAAAGAAAATAAATAAATATAAAAATATAAGCGCCAACAAATTGTTGTTCGCAGTTCTATAAATTTACAGAGAATTTTTTTATGGCCGCTTTTAGCGCAATGCGCCCAACGAATGCACAAAGAATTTTTTCTTGGATATTCATTTTGGATCAGCGGCAAATGGTTCACGTACCGCCCTCCGCCAGAGCCAGAGGCAGTGAGTGGGAATGTGACTAAGCGGACTGAGTGCCAAGTGGGGCACAACGTGACTATACCCTGTAAATCAGCTTGATTTCAACATTTATAGCTTAATTAGTACTGCTGTGGTATCAGTCTTGTAACTAAGTGACTGACTGATCATCGCTCAACCTAAACACAAATAGTTGCTTAATTAGTACTGCAGTGGTATCGTCTCAGTCTTGTAACTAAGTGACTGACTGATCATCGCACAGCCTAAGCTCACATAGTTTGTACGCTAAATAAATTATAAATATTTTATGTAAATTTCATTTAAGGAGGGTAAAAACTATATTCAAACAATTGTCAACTATTTTTTGAATATATGTAGTTTTTACCCTCCTTAAATGAAATTGACTTAAAATATTTATAATTATTGCTAAAATTCCAATAACCGAGGGAAAAACAGTGTTATAAATAACACTAACTGACTTAATAGTCAAATATAATTTCATTTACTTTAAAATTTAAAAAATTTTATTTTATTTAAATTTTTAAATACTTTAAAATTTTGAAAAATAAACAAATTTACAAATACTATATGTAAATTGAATGCCAATCATTTTTATTATAATTATAATAATTTGTTACTTAGTCTTTGTAAATTTTTTTTTTAATTTTTATATTTAAAATATTATATAGCATTTGAATATTATATAAATATATTTTTAAACTAATTTTAAACTAAACTAAAACTTAAAAATGAACAAAAAGAGCTTGAAAAAACTCATTAACCCATTAACTCCCCGATGCTTTTCCCCAGTGCGCTGCAAATACCCCACTGTGCGAGCCCTTTCGGTTACAGGGTATTTAACAAGAGCGACGAGTGGCACTCGTTATGCGATTTTTTGTGTGCTGCAATGCATTCTACTTACAAGAAAAACGAAATAAAAATGAAATATGGCAAACACAAGAGGGGGAAAAGAGGAAAACTAAGAAAAACTGGCACAATAAACTGGCAAGTGTCTGATGTGATGACTAGTTATGTGCTAAAGAAAGTATATAAAAGTACTTAGTACTTGTACCAATCGAAACTGGGTTTATTTCGGCAGTGGGGGGGGCAAGAAAGGGGAAAGGGGAGGGCAGTAGAGCAAGACAGTGGCCAGAGTGCAACACTTTAGCACTGATAAGATAAAATGCCTCATTAGCTTGCAACAGCACGAGGCAAACAAATGAGATGCAATTAAGATTTGTAGACGAATAAAACAGTCGGCTGTCAAATGGCTAATTCTGTTAGACCCTGTAGTGCATGGGCAAGCAAAGGGGGTGGCTTAGGGATGAGTTTTTTTTTGTGTAAGTGACGCCATAAAGACAGACCTCAAAGAAGACTCGAATCTTGTGCCTAAAAGTAGCACTTACTAAATGCCACTACAGGGTCTTTAGCAGTCGACTTGCTTGTCTTCAGCTACTGCCTATCAAGTTCCTGCCTGTTTGCCATTTCCTATCCTGTAGTTTTGCAAAACGAGTAGCTCGAATTGCAGTTGGCAAATTGCCAGTTTGTCAGACAGTTTGTCTAGGGGAAAATACTCGTATGTAAATATCTGTGGGCACAATTGCTATCAAATTTCACGATCAATGCCAATCATTTAATTGCCAGCATTTGTAGACGTTTTGGTTTTGTCTTCCATGTCAGTTCCATGTCTCACTCCCTGTTGTTGTTGTTTCTCCCATAATTATAATTATTCATGCTCTACATTTGAGCAATTGAATGATGTTGTCTGCCCTTGTTGTTGTTGTTGTTGTTGTTGTTGTTGTTGTTACTGTTCATGCTTTTCATCACGACGATGACGATGCCGATGATGATGAGCATTTTGCACTTGAACGCTTTAACAGCACACTCACAAATTGCCTTGAGAAAATGAATTGCTGCGCTCTGAATCTCGTTCAAAACGATAGCGAGTAAGTTTTTTCTATAACGTGTAGTTCGTGCATGCAATGAATTTTAGAACAATTACTTGGGAGAGTTTTATACACGCTCTGCATCAAGTCGAGTAGAAGTAAGGTATAAAGTTAAGTTACTAGACTCTAGTTCTCGCTGAATGTGCAGCTAGTAACGAGTACTTTAGAGCTCCTCACCACTAACAACGATTGAAAAGTAATTCAATTCAGGTCTCGCTGAAAATGCGACGAGTAACTAGTGGCGAGTTAAAGCGACGAGTGAAGCAAATTCCTTATAAAGTCTAAGTTGAACTGCAACGAGTAACGAGTGGAGTGCTTTACGAATTTCGCCACTTAGAACAACGAGTGAAAAGTAGTTAAAATAGAAACTCGCTGCAATTGCCACAACTAACGAACTTAACTGAACTGAACTATATTAATAAAGCTTTCACGGCATCGCATCAAGTAACGAGTAGCTATGTACACATTTTGCATTCAAATGTTCTTCAATAACAGCAACGAGTAAAAATAAGGTAAATTCTCGCTGTAGCTCATGTCTCGCTGTAGCTCGTGTCTCGCTGTAGCTCGTGTCTCGCAGTAGTTCGTGTCTCGCAGTAGTTCGTTTCTCGCTGTAGCTCGTGTCTCGCTGTAGCTCGTGTCTCGCTGTAGCTCGTGTCTCGCTGTAGCTCGTGTCTCGCTGTAGCTCGTGTCTCGCTGTAGCTCGTGACTCGCTACAGCTCGTGACTCGCTACAGCTCGTGTCTCGCTGTATCAATAACGAGCTAGCTTAGAAAACTATCAGATAATATTGAGAGCTTAACAGCTGCTATTTAAAAACAAATATAAATTAAAGTGATTCCAACGAGTAGTAACAACGAGTAGTTGGTTGTCAGAACATTTTTACAAAATTATAAAATTTGATTTAATTTTACCAATAGTTTTATTAAAACACCAAACATTTCATTCAACCAAATGCTGTCTAAACAATAACGAGTGTTTTATAACGAGAGCATTTGCAAAACTTTCAAATAAAGCCGTCAATCCGTGTCTTTTTAAATGAATTTGAAAAGTCTTTTTCGTAGAAGCGGAAATGCTAAATGACAAAATATGGTAAGAACTAAAGAAATGCTAAAATTGAACTCGGAGAGTGATACGAACTAATATTGCTGCGGACAGAAACAGAACGAGAGATCTTCATTCTTGTGCCAGATCTGTCTTTGTGGAACATTTCGTATATTTATGACGTTTGTGCACGGAATTTATGCTATTTTCTCATATGTATATGAGAAATCATTTAAATTTTGCTTTGTTTTCAAAATGTTTTTACTTATTCTTTTGGCTGTCATTTCATTTGACTGGAAATGAATAATGATTTTACATTTTTGCATTTCAAATACTTTAATGTATTTTTGCCATTTGCCTTGTGTAAATAAAATTCACATAAATATGAAAAGCAGCGGAAAAACGCCGAAAATGAAAAACGCTTTTCCGAATTGTGAGATTAAAACTATTAAGCTCTTTGACAGCAAATGATTTAGTAATCAATTTGTAGAGGAACTAAAGGCGAAATGAAAATTACTGGTATGCCAAGTAAAAAGTATTAGCTCATGATCAAGAAATCGGTGTATATATGGACATGTGCCCTAAACGCCTTAAACAAATGGTTACAAATTAATAATACTATTCAAAGAGCAAGTAAAAATAGCACGAAATAAATAAATCAAAAACTTTGAAAACTTTTGGAAAATAAAAACAACGCGTAAGCGAGTTAGAAAGTGTGTTGGCTGCGACTAAGGCATACCCTGTAAAAAAAAGGTAAGCAGTGCTGAGACAGAAGAAAACAAAACCTTTGACTAAATTCCAACTTCTGTGTACTAAGCCTACCCAGCTTAAGCAACTCGCTTAGTACAGGGTATCTTGCTAACAACAACTATCAAAGGCTAAAGATGAAAAATGTGCGAAACAAGCGAAGCGCGCAAATCGTTTGCGACACTCGGAAAATGCGTCAGGTAAATAAATGTCTACACACACACAGGCACACACACAGGCACACACACACGCACACCTACTTAGTTGTATCTCTGTGTATGTGTGCGTGTGTGTGTGTGTAGATATATTTTTATATGCACACGTAAATGGTGCATGCTCCGACTTTTGGTTTGCTGCTGTGTCGAGGCCAGCAAAAAATCTCTCTCTGTATTTAGAGGTCTTTAGAGCTGCAGATAAATAACAATAAATAGTTTTATATGTATACATGTATAGGTTTATGACACACACACACACACACACACATATACACACATGTATCTGCAGTTATATATCCGCATATTTATTCATTTTTATGCCTGTATTTGTGGGCAACATTTTTGGAGCGACACGATCAGTGGGCGATGCACAAGACAAATGAATTATTTGTAATTATTTCATAAAGAAACGCGAGTAATTAGCTGATTAACTGGCTAAGTAAAAGACATACAAGTTGTTGCACAGACACACCAAAAGGTGACTAAGTAATACCCTAGAAACTTTAGTTGAAATCGAGACATTTATTTATTATGTGCTAGTATTGGTTGTAGTAAACTCCGCTGCCCATTTTCTATGCCTTATAGCTAAGTGCAAGTAGTATAGACCAAAAAAAATACCCAATTTATTTGCATTTTAAAAACCATATTAATTTTTTGTCTTTTTTCACTTTGAAATTCTTTAAAAATTAGAAATAAATTATTTTTTATTCTGAACTTGGGTTTAAGGCATAGCAAATTTAATTCCTTTTCATTTAGTTTTCGAATTAAGTAAATCGCATGAATAGATCGAGCTCTACCCGTAAATTTCAGTTGGAAAACAGTTTGAGAAAAACGCGTTTAAGCTTGCTGGAGTCATGTGCTTTCCAGTCGCTGCAACTTCGTCAATAATTGTCTCAGCGGCAAATCCTTTTGCATACATATTCCATACAGATCTATCTATCCAAAAATAATCGATTTGGGCTGACCCCAAACCATGAGTAGGTTCCCTTAACCCAACTCAACCCTACATACCCTAAATCTGTCTCAAAACAAAATTAGTAAAAATTTTAGTATTGGTTTATTTACTGCTAAGTTTAACTATTAAACTTTGTTTAACTATAGGCAAAAGTTAAATATGAAAAATTAAATATTATTAAGTTTTCCTTAGATACACTTTAAAATAAGTTCAAAGCTTTTATTTTACAACTAAGCTTAGCTTGATCAAAAACTCTCCAATTTAAAAAAGGTTTGCGCTTATTTAAAGCTATTTAAAGTCTAATAAAGTTACCAACTTGCATATAAAAATAAATATTAAATAAAAGGTAAGGCTTTACTTTAATTTTATATATAACAAAAAAGACATCATTTTATTTTAATTTTAGTTTCCATTTTTTTTTTTTTTTGATACTTGTGACTGCTCTAAATACTTCGACTTCCTAGAAACAATTTGCAACTTGCTTTGAAAACTATTAAAAATAAATATTAAAAACAGTTTTAAAGGCAAATAAAACTACATAGTTTGTCAACTATGATATCATTAATGAAGCTGAACAAATTTGAAATGATACAAAATAGAACTAAAACCAAATTGAAGAAGGAAAACGAAACGAAACGCATAAAGTCACAATTTCAATACAAAAATGCCAGGCACTTTTTTCCCATTTTTCCCACACTCCACCCACAAACCCCCCCCCCCCCCCCCCCCCCCCCCCCCCCCCCCCCCCCCCCCCCCCCCCCCCCCCCACAAAAAAAAAAAAACACACACACTCACACACACACACACACACACACACACACACACACACACACACACACACACACACACACACACACACACACACACACATACTCATAGTTTTATAGATTTTTGTATTGAAATTTCTATCATCGAGCGGAGCAATTAAGAGATTCTCGGGCATCACAATAATTCTTAATTATTCGAGGAACGAAACATTTTCTATAGCACTTATCATAAGCATGAAATCAACGCCATAAACGATGAATGAACCCTGACCGCTCTTACGACATGCCGATGATCGATCGCAGAGGATCAGCGTGGAGTGGAGAGAGGAGAGGAGTAGAGAGAAGAGGACAGCAGCTAAGCGGATTGTAGTGGGAACAGTCTTATCTCTTGCCCATTTGCGCTTCGACTCTAGCCCTGACCGATACCATCCCTCTCTTTCCTTTGTCTATTTCCATCTCTCTCTCTATGATTATGCTGATGATATGTATGCCACATCTGTTTGAGCGACAATTAGCGGCTCAATTTCAACGGCGATTTGCTGTGAGTAAAACGCCCACGAAATGAGCTCATCTCATCCCATCTCATCACCACATCTTTATTCTAAAATTCTGACATTCCTACAGTGGCCCATTGTCTCGTTTTGCTATATGAAAATTAATGCGTAAATATTTTAATGAATTTTAATTGCGGTACTTAGATAACGCAATCAATTTGTGTCCAACTGATGAATCAGTCTAGTCTGACTGACTGACTGACTGATGGACTGACTAACTGATGGACTGACTAACTGATGGACTGACTGACTGACCGTACGCGATATGACATATTTACTTGATCTTCATTAAGATCACTATAATCACGTTTTTCATAATAATGTCAATCACGTTGAACTAGGGATGGAAGAACATGTATATTTGGTTATGTTAAAATATCGAAAATATCGAAAATATCTAAAATGTTGAAAATATTTAAAATGTCGAAAATCTGGAAAGTATTAAAAATATTGAAAATATCGAAAAGTCGAAATATCGAAAATATCTAAAATCTGGAAGATATCAAAAATATTGAAAATATCGAAAAATGTTGAAAATATCGAAAATATTGAAAATATCGAATCTATTGAAAATATCGAATATATTGAAAATATTGAAAATATCGAAAATGTTAAAAATATCGAAAATCAGGAAAATATTAAAAATATCAAAAATGTCGAAAATATCGAAAATAATCACAAATATCGAAAACATTAAAAAGATTTAAAATATCGAAAACATCGATTTATCGATGTAATTTATGTTTAAAGAAATGTAGATAATATTCTTGTAGATAATATAGACAGATAATAACAATGTATTACATAATATTATTATTAAAATATTACTAACGGCCTATAACTATTGTAATACGATAACTCCGAGAAAAATGCCGATTATTTTGAATTTTCTTCAAACTTTTGAGCAGAACTTTGTTTCAGAAAAGTGTATCATAAATTTAAATAATAGTAATCCAAGTAGTAATCTTATAAATAAATACAAATTTAGTCAACACTTTAAATTAAAATAAAAATAGTAATTTGGTAAAAGCAATAAAAAATAAATTACAACTTTTCCCATCAACCAAGAGAACAAAATAAATGACACGGCTTAAAATAATAAATGAAAATTAAGAAGTCTACATTTTAATGGAGGAATATATATAAAAATGTATAAATATAAAATATAAATAAATAAATAAATGATATAAAAATAGAAGTATTTAAATATATATAAGAAATATATTCTGTATTTTCAGTAAAAAAAATTCTAAACTTAAAAATTGCTATTTAGAATTTTAAGATTCAATTAAATTGCATTAACAAATTATATATTTAAAAATTAAAAAATAGTTTTAAATAAACTATTTTGTTTGTCTAACTAAAAAATGCTTTACTGTCCACTTAAACATCAACATTTTGTTCCAACCCTGTGATGAATAATATGATATTCATTTATAGCTACGAATATTCATTATTCGCCAACGCAATTGGCATTTCATTCACTTTACTTCACTTCACTTCACTTGACACAACTTTACTTCATTTTTTGCCCACGCAGCATTTGACTTTTATTTTATTTTGTATTTCATTTTATTTTATATTCGTTGCCATTATCAGATTTTTTTTATTATTTTATTTTTGCCATTTAATATATTTTTTTTTTTGTATTTAACATTTTTACCATTATTATTATACTCTCTGCAAGAGTATATTGGGTTTGTGCAAAAGTATGTAACAGGCAGAAGGAGGCGTGGCAGACCCCATAAAAGTATATATATTCTTGATCAGCATCACAAGCCGAGTCGATATAGCCATGTCCGTCTGTCCGTCTGTCTGTCTGTCCGTCTGTCCGTCTGTCCGTCTGTCTGTCTGTCTGTCCGTATGAACAAACAGATTTCAGAGATGGTAAGAGCTACAAGTTCGAGTTTGGTGTCAAACGATCAGATATTTAGTCAGTCAATACAAGAATCTTTTTTTTTTTCGATGCCACGCCCCATTCGCCCACAATAAGAAAAAACTGGACACACCTCGTGAAAATTGGTGTTTTCGGCAAATATCTCAGTAACTATGGCACCTAGGATCACCAATTCTGGTACGGATGTTCCTAGCGAAAGCATAGTTACATTGCCATTTAAAAATTTTGACTGCCACGCCCACTTTTCCCACAATTTATAAAATAGTTTTCAAGCTTCAATGCCGTTTTTTCCGCATCGTACAGTATTGTAGTTTATAACTGGTGTGGAGACTAACTATATTAAACAATCCTGAAAGGCGCATTAAAATCGGACTATAAACATGGAAACTAGAAGCGTTACAATATTGATAATTGAACGCAATATCAACCTATAGGTGCAAGCGAGATAGAAACACACAAGCACATGTTCGAACGTTTTCGCTGCTTGTGTGGCGGCAGCGCTGCCCGCGGTCGCTGGCTGCGCCGAATACACACATACATACATACATACATATTTGCATCATATACATATTGCCAAACGTATGTATGTGTATTCGAATACAAACAAACAGATGAGTGTTTGATTATGCTTAGATTGTTTTTGTTTCAACGTGTTTTAATGCAAGTAATTCACATTGTATGCTTAGATTGTTTTTGTTTCAATGTGTTTTAATGCAAGTAATTCACATTGTAATATCTCGATACCGATTTTAGTAATTTAATCGGGACAAATGCAGAGAGTATTATACGGTCGGGCGCGCTCGACTGTACTTTTCTTTCTTGTTTTTGCTATTGTTGTTGCTGGCAGTTACAGGCAAACAACTTTCTAATGCGCTTATTTATGGCGATGCCACCAAAAAGATACGAGATGTTTGTGGCAGAAGCAGAAGAAGATGCCACAAAATACGAGGGACTTAGGCTGTTATCTCTTTATCTATCGCAGCAGGTTGCAAAGCTTAAGATAGTATGAATAGTAAATTAATAAAATTAATGCTCTCTATTTCTAGCTCTAAATCAAAGAAGGAATAACGAAAAGCAGTTAAACTATTTATTAAAATAAATATACATCTTTTATCTCTATCTTAAAACTGCTTAGCTACACTTAACTTGTCTCTCTTTTCTCTCCCATGAGCGCTTTAGTTTTTGCCATTCTACTTTAAGCCTCATTCTTAAACGCTTCCCACAGCGACACTTGCTCAACAGCTCCTCGTCTATAACAGCAACATTTGCACAATTTTAAAAGCTTCATTAAATGCATTAATTGCTCTTTTAATTAATTACCAAATTTGATTGTTAATTATCAAACAACATTCCAGTTTTATTGATTTGCTAGATTATGTATATTTTTCCCTCCAGTTTTTTTTGGTTTATTTGAAACAGTTTGCAACATTTTGTCTGCTCGGCTGTTGTTTGTTTGTGTTGTGCTGTGTTGTGTTGTGTTGTGTTTTTTAATGCTCGTAACTTGGGCAATCGGTTGAGGATTGGCTTTAAAGCCCACCGATCGCGCGGTTCGTTCACACGTCTTTGCACTCAAGCGCAGCGTTAAAAAAAAAAAATTAAAAAAAAAAACATTCACAAGTTTAACTTTCGGCTTAGCTCAAAGAAAGAAAATAGAGAAAAAAGTACAACAACAAAATATGATAATGGGAAACAGCAAAGCCAACATTGAATGCCCTTTGTTTTAGTGTGAAAAACTAATTAAGAAATGCTAAAAAAATAAGTTAAGTAATAGAGAAAAGTCTGTAAAAGTTTTTGGCAGGTAAAAAAATAATTAAAATGTAGGCAAAACATTTTTAAAATAAATTTAAGTTTATAGAAAAGTAAATTAAATTTTGAAATTTAGAAAAAAATTAATTTAAAAAATATGTATAAATTTTTGTTTGAAGTTTAAACGAAAATAACAGTTTTTAATTATAAGATTAAGTATATTTGTAGGCAAAATTTAAGAAATAAAACAATTTAATAACAAAATAAATAAAAAAAAAATTTTTAAAAAATCCTTTTAAATAAAAATCTTGCAACACATCACAGAATGAATAAAAAATAGAAGTTTTCTTGGAAATTAAATGAAAAACAATATATGGAAATGTTATTTATAAACACATGCGATACTAGATGACATAGAGCACAGTAATGCTCCCTCGCAGCTGGAGTCTAGTGAAAGATAGAGACGGCAGGGTAGAGGGGGGAAAGAGAGCAAAGAGACATGGGAGAGCAATATTTTTATTTTATTGTGCATTGTGTGAGTGTGAAAGTTTTCACTGGGCCCAAACATGTTCATGTACACAGGTAAAAATACCTACACAGACTTGTGCAAAAGTATCTGCGAATACATGTGTGTGCAGACATAGACACAGGCTTAAAGCAGTCGCTAGTAACAGTAACTGTAACTTAAGCCGAAAACCCAAATTAAAAACTAAACTAAACTAAACTAACACACGAAATGCTGCAAACACTTCAAAGCAATCTAAATTTAGTTGTTCACACTTTGCGTTGGCACACAAAATGTTCAGATACACAATGCAGATACAGATACAGATACAAAATACAATATGAGATGCAGATGCAGATACAGATACAAATGGGGACAGCAGCGTTGACAATTATTTCTTGCTCCCGATATTTCTTTGATAATATTCTCACAGAGGGAGTGCGTTTCAAGGCTGTTGATTACAATTTTCCCTTTTTCTATTTCTGTTGCACTTAATAAATTTGTACACTGAAAAAAAGTCAGACTTGTGGGCATAAAAAAGCTACAAGAAAGA
This sequence comes from Drosophila arawakana, assembly GCA_018151165.1. Taxonomy (NCBI): domain Eukaryota; kingdom Metazoa; phylum Arthropoda; class Insecta; order Diptera; family Drosophilidae; genus Drosophila; species Drosophila arawakana. The sequence goes on from JAECWX010000002.1 coordinate 12,314,526, forward strand.
ATGATATAGGCGCCTCGCGACTTTATAATACCCGTTACTCAGTTTCAATATGTTATTAACAATGGTGATGGATATAATAGCTTGGCAAACACAGAACATTTTCATACAAATTCATGTTTAGAGCATATTTTCGACCGATCGGCCCTATGGGAGCTATACGATATATGTAGTTGTCCGATTTGGATCAAACTAGGTCAGTATATATATATTATTGGCAGATGTATTCTGTGTGAGTTTGATTAATATAGCTTAGTTAACGCAAAAGTTTTTCATACAAATTCATGTTTAGAGCATATTTTCGACCGATCGTTCCTATGGGAGCTATACGATATATGTAGTTGTCCGATTTGGATCAAACTAGGTCAGTATATATATATTATTGGCAGATGTATTCTGTGTGAGTTTGATTAATATAGCTTAGTTAACGAAAAAGTTTTTCATACAAATTCATGTTTAGAGCATATTTTCGACCGATCGTTCCTATGGGAGCTATACGATATATGTAGTTGTCCGATTTGGATCAAACTAGGTCAGTATATATATATTATTGGCAGATGTATTCTGTGTGAGTTTGATTAATATAGCTTAGTTAACGCAAAAGTTTTTCATACTAATTCATATTTAGAGCGTATTTTTGACCGATCAGGCCTATGGGAGCTATACGATATAGTTGTCCGACTTGAATCAAACTTGGTCAGTACATGTTCTTTCTAGACAGGTACTATCCGTGTAAATTTGGTTCAGATAGCATAGCTAACAAACAAGTTTTCTATAGTAAAACATTCTAGTTTTACCCGTACATTTACGTTTATGTAAAGGAAGAACGCCCTAAAGTGGGCGTGTCAAAAAAACAAGAACAAACTTGTACTGCTTGGGTATTGTACCTTTCATTTGCGAGCCCTTTCATCTTTCTAGCTCTTATAGTCACTGAGATCCTTTTGTTTATACAGACGGACAGATGGACATGGCTATATCGACTCGGCTTTTGATGCTGATCAAGAATATATATACTTTATGGGGTCTGCCACGCCCCCTCCTCCCTTTCACACACATTCCAACGACTTCTATATACCCTTTTACTCTACAAGTAACGGGTATAATTAATTTGCTGAGTTTGGCTAACTTTTGGATTAACAATTTAATTACTTTTAAAACAAATGCTACAAAAAATTATAAAAAAAATATTTGAAATTTGTTTTCTTTGCTTTAAAAACTTGAAAAACTCAACAAAAAATTTCGTAACATCAATTTGATAGTTTTAAAACATTTTGCTCAGTGCATTGATACGAGCAGCGTGTGGTTTTTAAGCCTAACCTCATTTAATAGCTAATTATTTTCTTAGCTGTTTTGTATAAATGGGCCAGAAGCGAAAGAATCGCGATATGGCTTCCATGACAGCGTTAACAACGTCAACGAATTGCTTGTTGTCAGTTATGTGGCCCATAAATAGCGGCCAAAACAGCAAATAGGCAACACACAAAGCAATCACTGAGAAATGAACAACTAATGATCATTACGAGCCAATACCAAAAACAAATCATCATCAAAAGCAACTTCAAACTGACAAAGTTTAATATTTTATTTATTTTCTTTTGGAGTTTTGAGTAATAAAAATGAATGTTAATTGAATGTGAATTTATTGAAAAATCACTTTGAGGTAGAAAAACTTTCTTTGCTTTGTACCAACAGTTGTGACTTATTTTGACTTTTTAGCTGCTTTTCAGTTGCCTTAATTATTTGTAATTAAACATGGAATTTTCTTTTGTTTTATGCAAAAGTTTTTCCAACACTTTTCTTCTTTACTCAGTTCTAAAGAGAGTTACTGATAATTGACCTCAATTGTCGTTTCAAGGACTTGAGCAGGGTGGTGTGAAGTGTGGGTTGCTGTGAAAAGTGGGCGTGTCCGCATATCAATTCAATTGAAGCTCAATTTATACAATTTTTATACATTTTTTGGCTCCGTTTTATTTGCCGCCGACTTGTCGTTGTCCTTGACTGTTTTATTTTGTATTTTTTTCTACTTCTCCGACGCTTCAAATGCTCAAAATGCTGTTTACTCTTGTTGTTGTTGTTGTTGTTGTCGTTGTTGTTGCTACCGATGATGTAATAGTCGGCGGAGGCAACGTTGTCCGATTCACAGTCGATTCGCATTTGTTTTTGGGTGTGCGACATTCTCATCCTCACTCGCAATATTAGTCATTTGTATCTGTATCTTAAGCTAAGTATCTGCGCTGTGTATGCTGCAGCTACACTGCCCAAAATAACTTGCACTCTAAGCTTAAGTAATTCATTACTTTATTATACAATTTAGACTTAAAGTTGACAGTTTCAAATAAAATAATCAATGTTTATAAAACTTATTGCTCCATTTTTGAGCAGTGTAGACGTACAAAGTATCTGCAATGAAAGTCAAATTCCCCCCCTTAAAGTTTGCTGAGTTTAGCGGGTACACTACATATAGATCGCCTGGATTCTTGGGGTGCCAGAGGACAATTAGCTTGCCGCCTTGCGGTACAAAAGGTTAATGTCCTTTTTGCAGCCTTTCTTTTTTTTTTTTTTGGTGCAGGAAATGACTTTCAAGCAACCCTCAACAAAGTGCACAACAACATGGAGCAGACAACCCGGGACAACCCTATTGCAATTAAGGCTCTAAGCGGGAGGCCTGTCAACCTTGTGCATATGTCAGTTTGCTTTCCACTCTTCCGTTTCCCTGCTAGCCGCTTTGCTGGCGTAACACGCATACGCCATGTTGTTCGACCCCAAAAGCATGACTCATACGACCCGGGGGGATGTTATTTGCCTGCAAAACTACCCCCGGTCTATATTTAAACTATGTACACACACACATACACATTCACACAATTTGATTATTATTCATCGCTTTTTTTTCTCATTCCTTTTGTTACATGCAGGATATTTGTGCTTGCATATTTTCAAGGCAACTTCCTGTGACGCTGTGCCCGCTCCCCACCTCCCCCCGCCTCAATTGATTATTTATAGTTAAGAGCATTAAGTCGACGCCTTTCATAATTGATTAAACCGAAACGTTATGGCAACTTGATACCTTCTCACTGCCGAATGACTTTTAAATTTGCTTATAAACTTGACTACAACTTGGAGCAAACATTTTGTTGTTTGTAGCTATAAAGTTGTTAGCTGTTGTCTAATATAGTTTAAATAAAGTTTGACAAAGTGGCTACAAAAACGGCTAAAGAAATTGATTCAGTTTAACCAAGTTAGTTTGTTCACTAAGTACTTCAATTCAATTCTTTTAACTGAGTTAAACTTGGAAAATTGACATCATTTTATAACTGTTTAATATTTTACTGTAAACTGCATCACTTTGTAGTTTTTATTGAACATTTTATTATTAAAAATATGATTTAATTTAAGTGTAACTTTATTTGCATCGTAAACTCTCAGTTTTAAGCCCAAAAATAGTTCAAAAACTTGTTTTAATATTTTTAAAAAATAATTTCTTATAAACAAAATTTGAAGCTCATTTCTTTAGCATAATCAAAGCCTTAAAAACCTCTTTAGATTTCCTTAATCAATCGCAGAAAACTGCACAGTTTTAAGCCATGAAACAAGTCGTTGCTTGCTCAAAAGGAACACAGTTAACGCCTGCCACAAGTGGCAAGTAGCGTCTTCAAACGAGTTTTGTTTAAGCTGGATTCGATGGCAGCATGAGCTCAATTCCATTGGCAGGATCTGGCGACAGGACATTGAACCCTAACAACAAAGTAGGTCGTAGTATTTTTCTGCTCTTTTTTTTTTGTGCCTTGTGGCTCAAATTGCAGTTGAAATTGTCAGCTTTAAAAATTAATGTGAATTATTACACGATTTGCCGCATGTTACGTCACTGCCACAAGAAATTGAAAAAAAAGAAAGGCAAAGAAAAGCGAAGAAAATGAAAAGAAAATAAGAGAAATGCAATAGAAATGAAAAGTCTGATGGCGACAGCTGGAAAAATCAAACGCTTAAATCAGTTATGTCAACGCGAGTGCAGTGAGCATTATGGCCAAAGGGGGGATGTAGGGGAGGAGGGAGTAGGGGTAGCGGTAGCCCGAGGGGATTGAAACTTTTGATCGACAGCGTCGCGTGTCCCACGCGTTGCTCATGCAAATAACTATTAGGCTAGGCAACGCTTGAGTGAACCCAACTGCGCGCAGCCCTGTGCAAAACAACTACAAATTTGTTATAAAATGAAATATAAAAACAAAAATAATTAAGAAAAAAAACAAGTTGGTGTGCCACAACTTTTTTTCAGTAACTTAAACCACCCTTTGCGCTTGTCATGTACAGGGTGCATAAAAAAAAAACCGGAAAGCGTATCCATAACAGCCAACTGACTGACTGACTGGCCATATATGCAGTTAACAGTCAAGAGTGGACAGTGGGACAGCGTACAGTGGTACAGTGGTCACTAGACAGTGGACGTTGCATGCCGCAATATGGTCAGCCTTTAAGTGGCACACAGCACAAATGCGGTTGTTTTAATGTCGCCGCCACATGCAACAACAACAGCCACAATCAATACACTGCAATAAAAAACTAAAGTGCCAATCAAAGCACAAAACGTGCCATAAATAGTCTCAACAATCGAATTATTAATTTTATATAAATAAAATCATTTATGCGCTTTATTTAGGATTGACTAATCACATACATATGTAAGCAGTGCCTACTGTACCACAATAAAGCGATAAATAGTTGTATATTTATATAAATATTAATTGTAAAGTTGCTTATCGTTCAGTGTAGGCTTAGAAGTTGTTGTCGACACAAAAGTGTCGCAAAAAAAAAAAACAAAATGCATTTACTGCTGTTTAGACTTTGTTTCTTAGTTGGCAAAGCATTAAACGTGTTTTTGTGCTTACCGCACCAAAGAAGGGAAGACTAACAAGAAGAAGATGTTGAAGAAAAAAATCGTACTAATCTCAAATACAAAATCTACAGGCTATGGGACAGTAATAAAGACACAGCTGGAGAGTTTTCTACGCCAGACCTTTAAAACCTTCGTTAAATGTGGGCTGCTGGAAGCCATACACATACACATACACATGCACATGCACTGACACATAGATAAACATACAATAGTCGTGCGACCTTCGTTGAGAAAGAGTGAGATGACTGCACAGAATGTTAGTAATGGGTAACGTAAATATTGACAAGTGCTTAGTTCTCTTCTCCTGCATTCAACGCGCAACGTGAACAAGAACAAAAAAAAAAACGAATTAGAAGAGAAGAAGAGAAGAGAAAACAAAAGAATTACAATTCCCAATGTTGACAGTTACAGTTAGGCAGCCGCAGCGGTTCTGAGATGCATCAGTCGTTCCAAAGTGCGTAACGGTGAGAGCAAAGCACAGCGGAAGAGCAACATTCACAATGGTTGAATATTAGGTAGACGACATGGATAAGAGCGCTAAAGGGCAGGCCGACGTCTCTGCCTTGAGTGTCTGTCTCTTCTCTGCACTTCAATGCTAACCTGGTAGACGAAAGAGGCGTGGGAAGAAGCTTGCAAAACGAAACGTGGGGACTGACGTACGGGGGAAGGTGGGCCATGAGTGTGCGTTATTTGTACACTCAACGTAGTTGCCAAATGGTGAAAAAAAACGAGATGATGAAAATAAATGCATGGAAATGAATTCGGATTTTACTTTCAAAAGAAGATTCATTTTTTTATGATTTTAAGTTTTTTTTTTTATTTTTAGAGAGTGAATTGCTAAACGTATGTTTGGCTAATTAGCACTTCTTCACATTCAGATTGGCGTGACTGTACTCACACTAGCCATATACCTACATACTATATGAATATGCTATGTGATGTACTTTTGCTGCAGCGCATTAAATATCACGGCATACCACATGCATACATACATATGTATGAAAACAATTTAAATGTGCATACAAAATACTTGTTTATTTGCTCGTAAACACACGCACACTAATACACAACTCTCACGCACACACACGCCCGCACACACTAACAATATCGCACGCGATTATCAAATTTATTAGCTGATGTCAGCACTGGCGACACAGCATTGTCCAATGAAAAAAAAAAAACAAATTCATTTCACTCAATTTGCATTGCATCAAATATTGCTCGCTCTTTAAATTTCGCTCTCTCACGCTTCCTTTCACTGCTGCAATGCGATCTCCACTCTCTTTGAAAGCAGTGTCAAAATTTGCTTGCTCTTCACGTTTCGTTCTCTTAAGCTTCCTTTACGCGCTCTTCTTAGCTCCCACACCACCCACTGTAGCCGTCACGCTCTCCCTCTCTCGTTGGACCACCACAGGCAAATGCACTGACAAGTGTTTTTATTATCAGCGGTCAACTCAATCACTCTCCCTGCTGTGGCTGCTGTTCTTGCTTGTTATTGTTGTTTTTATTATTTATGATTTACGCACAGCAAAACGCATCCAATTGTAGTTTTTTTTTTTTTTGTGAAATTGCTTTGCTTGACAAACGCCACTTGCGCTGATTGCGACTTCCCCATTGCGTACGCACACACACACACGCACACATACACATAAGTGGGCCATAGACTATTATCATGTGTAGAGCAGCGGAGTGGGTGGGGTGATTGTAGGGTGCGTTTCCGCTAGTTACTGGTCAAGGGTTGCTTAAACTAAGATGCTGCAATTGAAACTTGTAGATATAAGCTAACTAAGTCTGAGAAAGCCGTCAACTTTTATCGATCCAACAATGTTAGTCTAACCGCCCCCTTAACCATCCCCCTCTCTGCCTTCGTTGCTTAAGCCAACGACAGGATTACGTCGTTATATGGCGCCAGGGTTGGCCAGCCTACGACCGAGGACGAGGGATGAGAACGAGGGTGGCACAATCGACGCATGCGCGTTCCCATTTATATGTGTAGAATTGCATTTTATATAACTGTTTTTTTGGTGGAATGAGAAATTGCAAACCGGTTCGAACCAGTTGAACCTATTTGGGCCGCCAAAGCTTAATTTAATTTGCTGTATACTCACTGGCATTCATTCATAATTTCCTCCTGGCTGCGCACCTGTACTGGTGCCAGTTCTTCGACATTCTCCTCGTAATTGCCAAAACATTTGGTGATTTTCTCATCGAATGTGTTGACCAAATCCTCCAAGCTGCCGCCAAATGTCTCCGTAAAGTTGTCCACATTATCGCCGCCACGTCTATCGAGTCCATCGATGCCACCCAGATTGCCGGTTAGACCAGCTGCCACATCGTTCAGACCCAATTCCGTTAGATTATGCGTATTGCAATTGGGACTTATGTTGCCAGTGGCACCAGTGCCACCGGTACCAATTCCATCTCCTACAGCCACACCTCCGCCACTTCCACCGTTTTTGCTGATGTGTGCATCGCGCACAGCATCCTCCAGCAGACGCAATTTGTCCTGTTGTTGCTGCTTGGCGTTGCCATCTTTCAGATTCCGATTGGAATTCAAATTCAAATTAAGCGTATCGTTCAGTACATTCTGATTGGAAATGAAGTCACAGCCGCCCCATTCGTCTGTCTCCTCAAATTTCGCTAATGGAGCCTCGAATTTAAGCTCGGCCATTTTGGTGCCGAGGTCACGCATGGCACGCGGGGGCGCACGCAGAGAAGCTGGCAAAAAGGAGTTGTTTTTTTTTTTGCGATCTGCTGCGATTTGTTTTTATTACTACTCTCCTTTTTCTTTACAGACACTCACACACACACGTACACGCTCGAACACACGCTCACACCTGTGCTGAAAATTTTTGCAACCCTTATTCCAAATTTCGCACTTGTCACCCACAGTTTTCTTGCTCTTCTCTTCTTCGGTCTAGTATTTGTATTTGTTTTTTCCTGTATTTTGATTTTTCAAATTTCCTTTTTCACTTTTCTTTTTCTTTATCAACTTTGTGTGAAACAAACAAAAACAAGATTGAAAAAAAAGAACGTTGTTGGCTTTCGCTGTATCTGCGACGTTTGAAAACTGTGTTTTTATTAATTTATAAGACGATTTTTCAATAACGAACGTTGTTGAAATTGCTCGCAAACGCAAATAAAATAAACAAAGCGCTATCCGCGAAACGCGCAACACGACGGCAACTACGAGACCAAAACACAACGAAAGTTTTTGCGACTATTCAACAACAGTGTGACCGCACGCGGCCAGCTACAAAATACCGAATACCAAACGCAGCAATTAAAATCGATAAGTATATGTGGTCGCTTTACAACACTGTACGTGTAGTTTAAGTGACCGCTCGATTTGAAATTTGAGTGAAAATTGTCGTTAATCAATACAATTAAAAAACCATTTGTTGTTTATATTCAGTTTTATTACAATATAAATTAATATTTATATTTAATAATACATTATTAGAGTCCGAGTCCTAACATTTTATTTTTTCATTCTTTTGTTTATACTGTGTAATATCGAAGCACTCTGTCCAGTGGCATTATTAATATTATTACAATTATTTTGTCGATTTCTTTCAGTTTGTTTTTAACATGCTTTTTTTTGTTTTGTTTTGGGTCAAAAAATATGGTTAAATTCATATATATATATATGTATATATGTACGTAGTAAGTAGGACTTGTTTCTGGTTTTTTTTGCCCATTTTTTAGTGCTCTTGAGAAATGCAATTAAATAACAGAATTGTTAAACATTTTTTTGTTTCGTTTTTTTTTTTATAGTTTTTATAGGATTGGTTAAGTATCTAAAGAGAAGCACATGCACATGTGTGTGTGTGTGCTAATCACACACACAGACACACACACACACACGTGCACTATAAGGCTAAGCTACAACAATTTTCATTTGTTTTCCATTTTTCGTCTTTTTTATTTCGTTTTCTTTGAAGCATTTTTGATTTTCAATTTGTTTTTATTTTTGCTTGTTCTTAAAAATCAGAGTGTTAACTTTGTGTGTGTGTGTGTATTTGTTTTTTTATTTTATTTTTTGTCTTTGTTAGATAAGAATTAAATGTAAAATAAATATTAGTACATAAATTATATGCTAAAAGAAATGCAAAAACAAATCTCCAATCTCAACTGCACTTAAATCATTTGTTTAAACAATTTAAATATATGTTTGTAAATGAAATTTAAAAAAAAAAAAAAAAAAAAAAAACAAACAAAATAGATCAACTGGAAAATGGCGTTTCTCAAATTCATGCAGCCCATTGTTTAATGTTTAAATGTAAAATATGTTAAATTAATTTATGTAAAAATTATATAGCAATACGTAAATTGGTTTTGGTGCTGGTAGTATTTTTCAATAAATTAATACAAATTAAATACAGTTTTGTTTTGTTTTCTTGCTATTTTTTTTTTTTAGTTTTTTGTGGCCTTTTTTTGTTTTATGTTTTATGTTTTAAATAAATACAATGTGTGTAATAATATTGAAAGTAAAAAAATGTAATCGGAGCAGCGAAAAGTAATGGAATCTCATATTATGTAAAATATGTGTTAAGCATTATGTGTAAGTATATTATAAATTTTATATTATGGTATATTATCATTATCATATTGTATGTATAAAATAAATGTCTTTTTCTTTCCTTTCCTTGCCTTTCCTGTTCCACTTCCCACCTACTTCTTCACACAAACAAACAAAAAAAAATTGTAAGCATTTATCGCCGCCATTTTGTTTGCTTTTCTTACACTTTCTCGGAATTTGTTATAATTATTAAATGTTTAAAGGTCTTTTAGATTTCTTGCGGTTTCTCTTTGTTTTTCTCTGCAACTTATTATTTAGTTTTATTGCTTTATTAGTATTTTTATTATTGTTTTGCTAAAGCTTGACTCTATTTGCTTGCGTATGTGTGTGTATGTGTGAGAGTGCGAACTAGCGCACTAGAGAGACAGTGAAAGAGAATACTTAACGAAACAGAAGAGAGTGAATGTTTGTGTGAGCGAGCGAGCGAGCGAGAGAGCGCGTATGAGTAAGCGTAACATTAAGCAGGCTGTCCTTGTTCTACACTAAAATTTCATTATTTATTATTCATTTTTTTTAAATAATTAACAAATTCGAAAATTAGTATGTGAAAACACTTATGAAAACTATTAGTGTGCAGTTTGAGAAATGATTGAAAATTTCTTTAAATAAAAGAGAGAGGAGGGGGGGATGAGTTTGTGTGTATGTGTGTTTTTACCGTTAGTCAACAACAACTAGCAAATATCAACCGTAGGACAGAAAATTTGTTTTTCTTTAAAAATATTTGCAGAATTTGGTTAGGTGTTGCAAAACGTTCAAAGCTTAAAAAACAGCTGATATTGCTGTTGTTATTGTTGATAATGCTGTGTTATTAGTGGTAGTTGTTGTTGTTGTTGTGGTTTACTGTTTGCTGTTCTTGATGGGCTTCTGTACTAAGAGACTTGCCTAACGTTTATTGTTTGCCGGCTTAAAACTGCATGACAGCATCTCCTCCTTGGCCAATTTAGTTCGATATTCGGCCATCATATCACGACACTGTATGGCAATATCCAATAGTGTTGAGAACATTGTCTCGCCACGCTTACAATACGCATCCTGATCATAGTCCACATAGTTGGTCAACGCATACAGTGCCTTCGATTCGGCTAGGAAACTCTCCAGTGTTGCATTCACACTCCGATGGTAGTCAACAACCATTTCCTCCGTCTGCTGCAGATCATCGATCGCCTGATGCTGCACAATCAGTTCATCGGACATTTCGTGTTCCTACAAAAATGTCGAAAATTTAACAAAATTAATCAATGAACGTTTTTTTCAATTAATTCACTTAAATTTTATAAATACTTAAATATTCTAGTAATTCTAGACGCGCCGTAATGATTCTGTTTGTAAAATTTTTTATTGAATCCAATAAAAATGTGTGTTCACTTATTCAATTTTGAACAAAATTTTGACCAAATTATTGCACTAAAAAATACACGTTTCCAATATATATATACATATGCATATACATATATATAAATACACATGTATACATATGTATATATGTACAATTGTTTGTTTTTGCCAGTAAGAGGGGACAGTTAACGCCGAGTTGACTTGACAGCACTACGATCACGTGGATTAGTTGTCTTTGATTTTGGCTTGCTTTGCACCTAGCGATGTGGAAAGGTCAATTTACAGTTTACAAAATCAAATAATAAATTATTAATAAGCAAATCTAGTCGACACTATGCCGACCAGCTTAAAAAGGGATAGGAGTAGGAAGCCAAAAACCTAAACTAAACCTTAACCTAAACTATTTTAAATTGAATTACAGACAACTTTAAAATGTGTTTCACTTTTGTCAGTAAGTGAAGTATTTTCTATTCAATCATTGATCGCATGTGTCACTCTAAGCCAGCCATAACATTATAGACAAGCTATAATTCCATTCACTAAGCCTAAAGAGTATCTGTAAGCACACCTAACACACCTTTCATAGTTGATCTAACCCTTCTGCTATTGAATCCTACAGGATAACTCAAACTACTAGCTCACACATAGCTCAGCAACTATCTTACACTTAGAGAAACTGTCAATCACTTCCCTATTACCATTTACTCCACAACGTAACTTAAAAACCCCATCAAATCCCGTACTACCTACGCTTCAGCTCAACAGTGTATCTATAAACCCAGTTAACCCCCTTATACGGTATCTTCAATCCTACTCCTCTCACTGCCAGCCTTCGTTAAGCTTTGTAGCCTTCGTTAAGCCTTGAAGCCTTCGTTAAACCTACTTGATTAGCTTGTCCCAGACAACTGCTCTTCTTCTGTGGCAAATTGCTATTCGCATCGGCATTTCTATCCGATTTCGGTATATAATATAGCGTAACGGTTTTCTCCCGTTGCAAGCGCCGTTTGCAGATCTTCTCAGTGTCAATGGCATCAGCGAACTGTGCTGGTGGTGGTAATAGAGTTTCCCATAAATTTTCCTCCTCCATTTTCGTTTGCAAATTCGCTCTTCGATAACGCTCAGCGGCGGTTAAAAACTGTTGGAAATCATGGGGAGTCGAGCGAGCACCGTCATTTTCCCGCAGAGGCACAAAGAAAAGCCGTCTCGTGTTGTACGACTTCTGTGGCTCGGTTAGCACAGGTAAGAAAGGCTTTGGCTGCAGCTTTTTCATCAATTCACTGGATTTCCTTTCGTGCGTTTTCTGCCCACGATTGACCAACAATTTTGGCTTTAACTTTGGCTCATACCTGGTGTTGGCTAGATTTGCGCTTGCAATCACACGACAGTAAAACGGCAGTTTATTCTCAACAGTTTCTAATTTTTTTACCTTTGCTGTTGCTCTTGGCATTTGCTTTGTGTCTGTTTTGCTGACTTTTCTTTTCACTGCCGGTCCGTCCATCACTTTCGGTAACTTTTGTGTGGCCAAAGTCGATTTATTGTTGGACTTTAAGTTTGTCTCGCTCGTTAACCGCTTTACTATGCTGGCCATTTTTATATGTTCACGCAACTAAATTAAAATTCGGTGTCGTTTTTCTTTTTTTTTTTAAATTTCAAAATGTTTTTTTACCGATGTTATGTTAACGCTTGTTTGACTAATTATTATAAAGCTCCGACTTTAAACTGGTTTCATTTAAAGTCAGGCCAACTGAGTTGTGAATGAAAATTATAGAGCAACTGGGGGTCTAAATGGAAAACAGTCCTTTGGGGTTTTAACCACACTAGAAACTATAAAATTCCTTAGTAATCATGCTCTTACTGATCCACATGAAGCCTAAGCGAGAGGGCTGCGAGGCTGAAATTCTTAGATTTCTTTAAATTTATATAAGAAATTGATCCAACAGTTTGCTGCTCTGAACTAAAAACTGATCGCCGTAGCATAGAAACAGTTATGGGGCTTGAAATTTGTATAATTCACTCACTCGCTGATCTGTGTGAAGCCTTAAGACAAGGGATGGAAAGCTATCATTTTTATACAACTTGAATTTCTTAATAATAAATGCAATTACTGACTAAGTGGCTTATTGATCAATGTGGCACACAAACGATAAGTGGTGTAGTCAATATTTTTACACAAAACTGATCACAGAACTGTTTGATCTGTGGGAATCACAACCCCGCCTAACTTTACACAAAATATATATAACTATATACTACAATACCACTAATACAAACTATCTGATGCATCTAATCTGTCTGCTATTGTCTGCTAGACTTCTTCCCTAGTTCTACTAGATAGCACAGCAACTATAACTGCACTTTATCTTAAACAAACTCATAGCTAACATTAAGCTACATAGTTTTTGAAGTAACTTTAATGTTTGTTTGGTTAATACTTACGCTCAGCGAACTTAGCATGGCCAAATCCATGTGGGCGGCATTTCCGTTCTTGCTATTGTTGTTGTTATTGTTATGGCCGCGCTGTAGCGATTGATGATGATGATGTTGTTGCTGATGATGATGGCCCGTTTGATGGGATAGACCAACACCCTGTTCATCCAACTGTTGATCCTCCTCATCATCATCATCCATTACCTCAATAGTCTCGGCATCGCCATGCCCAATTTCAGCAACATCCTTGACAACCAACTCCTTGACACGATCCGCATAACGAAGTGTGTTTAGTGTGTGCTCGCAACTACTTAATCCGGGTGATATCATGGCAATCATGCATGTCTTGCTCTTCTCTCCAATAAATGAATCACGCAAAACTTGCGTCAATTTGGAGACACGGAATGGCAAATGTGCCGACTGTTTGCCCAAAGCACGAATGCATTCTTTCAGTGCCAATAGAGATTTATTGATTTCGGCACCCTCCATGCGTGTCTGTCGATCCGCCGATGATGTGTCCACACCACGCTCATTGCCAGCCAAATCAATAAATGAGAATTTCCCATGGATTTTAGCGCTGCCCATGGGACGCAAGACAATTTGGAATACGGCATGTGAGCGTGATGAATTTGAATTAGCCGATGTTTGACCAGATGTCCGAGCTGCATTTCCATGCTGTATAAGTTTCAGCACTTCCTCAACGCTGTCCACCACCTTCTCGGTAAGGCCAACAACTTGTACCTGTTGCTTGCCATCCTCGAGGACACGCAGCTTCTGTTTATCGGCTAGTAAATCAAAGACCTGTAAGACAAATCGATTTAATTAAATGTCAATCAAATGGGGACACGCTCACACGTTGGCTATAATACTCACTTTACCGCTGTAGATCTCAAAGAAACTGGCCGAAACGACCAGATTGAGGGAGCGATAGCGTTGACCATTCAGTGTGACAAACACATCCTTGGCAGCCATGGCATAAATACCATTTTTGCAATCCTGTACCTTTCCATTGAACTCACCGCCCATGGTATGTGTCTTACCAGATCCCGTCTGGCCATAAGCAAAGCACGTGGCCATGCCGCCCTCGAAGATGGTCTTCACCAGCGGCTTGGCTGTGTATCTGCAGAATTGGAAAAGAAAGATGGGAAGTTTTAGTTTATCATTGGCATTACGAGTGCTTAAGTTTATGACAAACATGTAGAGTAAAATGTTTAGGGAATCAGTTGATTAAAATTTCCACAAAATTTAGCAAATAACTAATTTAAAGCTCTTCTAAGAGTAAAAGTTATTAAGACTAAGTTTGTTTTTAAACTCATTTCACTTATAGATTCATTTGTTACAATTTAGTAATTTAAGATAGTAAAAGCAAGTAACAAAGTCTACAGTCCGGCAAGCTCACTTTAAAAGACCCCGTACTCCTTCTAGTGCGAATTTGTCCATACAAATATGCAAATTTCAACCGATTTGTGCTATGCGAGCTATAGGCTATAGTTGTCCGATCTGAACCAATTTTTTAGAGTATAGCTGTAATCATGATATATACTGTACATACAACGTTCATATTTTTTGACCGATTTGTCTATGGTCTTTATTTATAACATAAGTTTGATGTAGCAACTATCATAAGTTTGGTTGCAACCGCTCAACTAACACTACATTTCTTCATACAAATTGTTTATTCTTGACCGATTTGTGCTATGGGAGCTATAGGCTATAGTTGATTGATTCGAATCAAATTTGGTGAGAATATTCACGATAGCTCTGATAGTTTCAAAGTTTTAGTGTTATGAAAATAGTTTGTTTACAATATACAAGGAGTGGTATTGTGGATAAAATATAACTACGAATTTTTTCATAATGTAAATTTCGACTCAATAAAAGTCTTATATATTTAAAGCTTTTTCATGTTCTTCCAGGCTACTTTAAGGGTATAAACTTTAGAGGACAAGATTGTTTATGAAGAATCCACTGAATTCTTGACTAATTACAGCAATGTCTATAAAATGATCAACACTATTTTAAAAATGCTAAGTCAGAGATTCGATTATAGTTGCAACATTCTAATGCCAGGAAAAGTTTACTTTAGAGACTATAAATAATGTTTTAAAAATTATTTTCGGAAATGAAACTTTTTTTAAAATATTTTATGTGTTAATTGAAGAATGCATTGGCTAATGCTTTTTTGAAGATCATTTTTATCTGAGAATTTGTCAAACGTTTGAATTTAAATACTTTTAACTAAAGAAAAGAGTTTATAATTTTGCAAAGAAAAGGGAATGAATCTAAATCTAAATTAAATGAATATTAAATATTTTGAAACAAACGATTGATCGTTTACGGGTAACCACATGTAAGTGATTAGAGGTAATGCCAGCTAAAAACAGTTTGAAGAACACACATTCAAACCCAGTTAATAAAAGTAAACAATTGAATTGAATCATATGCTGTTTTTTGCTGAATTTATTGACTAACGTAATTTGCTGCCAATAATTAAAATGCAGTAAGCTAAATGCGGTCTGTGGCTTCTTGGTAAATAAAGAACACACACACACACAAACAAACGATGAGTGTGTGCTTATCAGTGTGATGATTAGGTTTCACCGTTGCTTAAGCAAGTGGCGCAGCAGTTTTTATTATTGAGCCATTGACTCATAAGCGAAACCGGAAGGAAGAGGATTGAATACAAAAACAAACAAAAAATGCTACAAAATTAGGGCCAAAGTGCGGCAAGCAGCTAAAACTGGAAAGCTCGTTAATAAAACCAAAAAGTAAATAAAACAAATCAGAAAAGAAAAGAAAAGGAGAAGAGAAGAGAAGAAAGAAAAGCCGAAATGCGCATAAAGAACAAGAAACAAAGACGGTTATTTTTGAAGTGTGCAGAAAAACAGCCGCAGAGCATGAAGAAAGAGAATTCAATAAAGAAAATAAAAACAAAGTTGATGTTTTTTTTTTTTTTTTTTTGCCTGATTTCGATGAAAAATCAAAGCCAAGTTTCAGAAAGTTCATTGAGACGAACAGAGCGGAGCTGCAGCTGTGCAGGGGGTGCGTGCGAGACAGCCAAACACGCTGACTATGAGCGTGACAGAGAGAGAAACAATACAACTTTTGTGGGTTTAGTCATACACTGAAACTTTGCTATTTCGGGAGCGAACGCGAACGCTTTGAGTTTGCGCGCCTCTAAGCAGCTCTGCGTGTGCGTGTGTGTGTGTCGCTGCCTGTGTGTATGTGACTGAATTTGAGCTTGTGTGCGTGTGTGTGAGTCAGTTGCTGTTGCTATTGAGCGCAACTTGTGCGCAACTTCATACACATTTAATGTCGCCAACGCAACAAAATAACAACAAGAACTACAACAACAACGATAACGAAACTTAACGAAACTAAATAAACAGCTGTTTAATTGAACACTTTACAAGCGACAAGGACAGCACTAAAGGATAGCAAAACGAGCTAAAAATAAAACAAAGATTTTTAAACACTAAAAAACTATGCAAAAAAAAGCAAAAGCAAATATTCGTATATGATAGAAACAAAAAAAAAACTATTCAAAACAAAGCTATAAATTATTATAATATATTTAACCACATTATTAAGCTCCACAACAACTTTTCAAAGTCTGTTTCTATAAGAATTCTATAATTTGAAGTTCAATACTTGGAAACTTTAAAAATAAGTTTGCTTATCGCATGGCAAATTTGCCACAGAAAATACCGATTTGCTGTAAAAATAAGCAGCAAAGTCAGTCACAATTTCTGTCATCAGTTGACATCAAAAATTTTAAACAAATATTAAACTAAGCCGTGAAAGATACTGAATCAAAGCCCTACTATAACCACAGATATAGCTAGCTAAAGACATGTGTATATATATTCCCATAACTGATTGATCTACTCACTTGTATACCATGGCATTGTCGCATGCATCGTTGAATGCGTAATCGAAGCGAAATTTGTGATTCTCCAGGAATTTGGTTAGATCAACTTTGGTTCGCGGTTCGTGCACCATTAGTACATCCTTGCGTGGCACGGATATGACATCGATCTCCTTGCGATTCACCTCTTTGCGGCTAAGTGGACGCTTGCGTACACACACCGTAATTTGATGATCATCCGCGGCCTGACCATCAAGAAGCGGTGCAAATTCTAATGTATTTTGATACTCACGTATCATTTGTGCTGTCTCCCAATTGGGATTACCAGGATCTTGATTCATTAACGCCACCTTTTCCTCCTTCATTTCCGCCTGACGTGCACGTCGCTTTTCGCGATTCTCCTTTAGACGTTCGACCTCCTTGAGGGCATGGGAACGTCGTGCTCCGGCTGCACCGCCAGCACCGGAACTGGCACCGGTGGGAATTGTTGAATTATTTGTTGAATTATTTGTGACTGTTGAATTGATACTGTTGCCGCCACCGCCAGTTCCACCAACAGCATTAACACCGCCACCACCACCACCACCACCGCCACCGCCGCCGGCTCGTTCATTGTGCATATTATTGCTAATGCTGGCGGATGCGATGCGCGTCTGGGCATTGCTAGTGGGTTGACTGAGATAACGTTGTCGCAATAGTCCAGTGGCTCCAGCAGCACCACCAGCACCAGCTCCAGCTCCTCCTGCACCGGCCTGATTACCAACCGCTGTCATATTGCCATGACTTCGACTTTGGCCCAAGTGTGTGGATTCCGTGTGGTTGCTTGACTCGTTGATTTTGTTTAGCTGATTACCGGTCATGGTCATGCGTGTGGTTAAACTGCCTAAGCCACTACTAATGCCACTACTTACTCCGCCACTTCCAGCACCACCGCCACTACCACCACCGCCAGATCCAATTGTCGATTGTGTGGGATTCCTTGATAGATTGATTGGAGCTGTTGCCTGTTTTTTTGGTTCGGGCGCTGTATGTTGCAATTCAACAGATTCGGGTTGCGTTAATTCTGGATTTAGCGATAATATGGCCTCCAGTTCAACCTCTTTGCCTTTGGTCTCGCCACGTTCATACCACTCAACGGTGATGCATCGGGCTGAAGGATTCAGTTTTGATACAACAGCTCCATGAACGCGGCCATCGGTGCGTTTGATTTTAACGCTTTGACCAATATTAATCGCTTCCATCTTTCCAAAGTGATCCTGTCTATGATGATCCTATGTGTGTGTGTGCTTGTGTGTGTGTGTTTGTTTCTTTGTTTGTTTGTTTGTGTGTGCGAGCGTGCTTATGTGTTTATTTGTGGCTGTATATTCTATCAATATTTGTATGTAGTGTGTGTTTGAATTCAGTTTGTTTGTATTTGAATGTGTGTTTGTGTGTGGTTTTGCTTTATTGCTATTTTCGACTGCCTTTAAATGGCCAACTGCTTGGTTACATGCGTCGATTTCTGTAATGAAACATATAAAAAAATAAACAAATAAATACACTTGTATATATCACATGTGGGTGTCTGTCAGTCTGTCCCTCTGTATGTGTGTGTGTGTGTGCGTTCTCACTAGTTATCAAGTCAAAGTGTTGCAGAGTCCCGCTAGTAGCTGCAGCCAGTTGCCGCTTATTACTCACATCGCAAACTCTTGTTGGTTTCCAACAACAACAATTACAACAACTATAACAACGACAACAACAACAAACTTAAACAACAACAAATAACGTAGATGTATGTAAGCGAGATAGCAACACATAAAAATGGCTGCGCTCGCTAACTGTATGCTGCCGCTACTGCTGGCGCTGCTGCTGCTGTTGTTTACTGCTGCTGCTAAGGAATGACGACGACGACTGTGCTCCGCTCTGCTCTGCTCTGCTGTGTTGTGCTTTGGCTTTGGCTTCTTCTATGTCGAGGTCGCAAAAATATTCACGGCGTCTCTCAGGTCTCTTTTGGTATGCGTGCGTGCGTGTGTATGCTTGTATGTGTGCGTTTGTTTGTTTGACTGTGTGCGTATGAAATTCACACAAAATTCAAATGTATAACCGTCACTTTAAATTCGCTTGCTATCGATAACACAATTAATAAACACACGCATCAGCAAATACACACATGCATGCGCACATATGTTCTTTATATGTTAATGAAAAGCCGCCAGTAAACGATACGCCGCTAACAATTGTCCAATTGTGATTTGTGCGCCGTTTTTTCTTCTTTTTCTCTTTTTGCAAGCATCGGCAACGGCGTTGTGCAACACTATTCTTATATGCGGCACATAGCGACAGTCTCGCAAACTCGCACACAGACGCCCGTATTGCACACATATGACATGCACATATGTATGTATGCATGTGCATGCGCATATGCATATAAGGTGTGTTAGTGCCAAAAAAAAAAAAAAAAAAAAAACAACAAAAAACAACAGCAGTTAATCAATGCCAGCAAGCTTTACGTTGTTAATTACACATACATGTGTATGTGCAAACGTAGGTTCGTTACGCTATTGTGTCGGCCACAGCCGCAGCTTTACGTCATGCAGTAGCTGACGGCTGCGGCTCCCACATAGAAACACATACACATATGTACAATATACATTTACAGCTGCACGCAGAAGACATTGCCGTCGAACGCATCAGAGGGCTTTCATGCAAACACACACACACGAATAGGCACGCACATCTTTTTCAAACGCGGAAATGTAATTGAAATTTTGCAACTGTTAAAACGCTACTTTTGTTGCCGTCGTTGCAGCCAACAACAACAATACAAATTGGTAATATTCGCTCACCTCGGCACAGTCATTAGTTTGAACACACACGATGTAAATCCTGTAACTATTAAATAGCACAATCCAAAAAATTACTAAAAGGAGTCTTTTATATTTTTGGAATAAATCACAACTAGTTATCACAAGAGTGTGTTCGAAATAAAAATTACAAAGCGACCAGATGTCAACAACAGAGTTTTAGTTCACAGTTTGCTTCGCCATTGTGTTTTCTTACTGCCAGCCAGTCATAGTGAACGTTTTACAGCACTACCTGATTGAATGAAAAATCCGTTAGAATTAAATTAATTTAAAAAATGACAAGCATAATTTAATTATTCATGAACAGATATATTATTTGCACTTTTTAATTAATATCTGCATGAATGAATCATAATTATCGTGTCTTCAATCTGTAACTCATTAAATTAACAACAGCTGGTGGCCATGGTTTGGTATGTTTTGGTATTTTTCTGCTGGCAAGTGCATTTACAACAACACAAGATAGAAATATCGATACACCGATAACACTAACACTAACCCTGTGTACGTGTTTGTTTGTGGTGGTTGCAATAGAATTGTTTGTGCGTAGAAAGCGTAAATTATTGCAACGAAAAACGAAAAAACCAAGAAAGTAATAACATAAGCAACGTGCAACACACAAGTGGATATAGTGAATGTCATTAAAGAACAAACAATATCAAAGAGGTATATACAAATTTGATAAGCAGCAGAATGGATATCATGGACATACAAGCTGTCGAATCGAAGCTAAGTGACGTCACAGTGACACCAATACCACGCTCGCAAGTACAAAACTTCTACAACTATCAACAGCAGCGCGAACAGCGCGAGCAGCAGCCCCAAATCCAAATATCCGCAATACATCATTCACGCAGCGGCGCCGGCAGCAGCGGTAACAGCAGCAACAACAATAGCTCCAACAGCAACAACAATAATATGGTTGCCACCGATTATGCGACCAGCAGCAGCAGCAAAAGAGATCGCAGCAATGCCCAAAGCAGTGCAGCGGCAACAGCAGCCGCTGCAGCTGCAGTTGCTGCATTGCAATATTCCCCACAATTTCTGCAAGCACAATTGGCACTGCTGCAGCAGCAATCAAATACAACGGCCACACCGTCAGCATCAGCAGCCGCCGCAGCAGCAGCGGCGGCATTATCGTTGGCCAACATTGCAGCGGCATCGAATGGCCGTAATGTGGGTGGCAACAATGGTGGCAATGGCAATAACAATAGCGCCAATAGCAACAATAGTATCAATATCAACAATCTTGGCTTGAATCTCACACAATCACAGCTCAAATACCCGCCTCCATCAACATCGCCGGCTGTTGTGACCACACAGACATCGGCAAATATCACAACACCGCTGACATCCACTGCCAATCTGCCGACGGTGGGCAGCAATGTGACCACCAGCAATGGTTTGAGTAAGTACGCCCAGCTGTTGGCGGTTATCGAGGAGATGGGTCGTGATATACGGCCAACGTATACGGGATCACGCAGCTCCACGGAGCGTTTGAAGCGAGGAATTGTCCATGCGCGGATTCTGGTGCGCGAGTGCCTCATGGAAACGGAACGTGCGGCGCGTCAATGAGAAGAGGAATGCGGTGCGCCGCATTTAACAACGCCGGATTAAGCACTAAAACTATACTCTAATATAGTTTAAGCACTTGGCATTGGGCATGGTGAAAAACATTAGCATTTAAGTGTAAACAGTTTTTTTTTCTGCTCTTAATTTCACAATTATTTTGCTCATCTCTGTTTTAGATCTATAATTTCTTTAACAAGTTTTTCCTTGTAGCCAGTCGGCAAATCAGTTGAGTTGGTAATAGAGATCTGCATAAATAGCGGAAATGGCATATTCGAGTAGACAATGCTTCAAATACAAAGCAGAATAAGTTGAAAAACAATGAATTGAATGAGTTTGAATACATCAAAATGAAATTCGATTTCATTGGAATGCCAAAAGCGGCTTTTCTTTACACTTGCT
Source organism: Drosophila arawakana (assembly GCA_018151165.1). Lineage (NCBI taxonomy): Eukaryota > Metazoa > Arthropoda > Insecta > Diptera > Drosophilidae > Drosophila > Drosophila arawakana. The sequence continues at coordinate 12,336,440 of JAECWX010000002.1, forward strand.
GAGCTTCTTACAAACTCATTAATCAATATAAAAGCTAATTAATAATACCGGAAACATTTACCCAGAACATACATAGCTATTAATCTGAGCAAAGAATATTGAATAACTAAACAGCATTCAAATGTACATACATTGTTCACGTACATCCAATTCAAAACTGATAGAAACAATAGTGTCGTCTAGGGTTTGTTCTATTGAATTCTTGTGTTCCGTTGATACCAATGAAATGAAATGAGTACTCAACAAGTGTATGTCGCAGCTCGAGTCCTTTTAAATGCCTTCGGCTTTCATTTACTGATTTCTATGAATTCTATTTGTTATGAGACACAGTATGGTCTATACTCTACTCACTGAATTCAATTCGAATCCATTCAATTTCGCCAGTGCATAGAGTGAAGCCGTGCAGACTTCTAGTTAGTAATTAGACAGTACCTGCTGAATAATACCCCTTTTACATGGAAAGTTCAATAACTAATGCCGTACTACTTGTACTACAACATTTTCAGCGCCCTACTTTACAATTTTTATCGGATAGGTAGGTTGTACTATATCTTATTTTAAAGATATTGCTTCTTCAGAGTTCTGCTAAAATTTTTATTAAATTTCAGCTACCAAAACTGTATGTTAAAAATTTATATATATTTTTCTTAAATTCTTTTTGATCAATTCAGAGTTCAAAAATGCCCCACAAAAAGAAAAGCTATTCATATTAAATGGTTACAGGGTATAAACAGTTTATATATGCTTATTTTCACTATGCCTATTTAAGTAACGAGTAGAAATAACGAGTAGCGAGTTACTTTACGTTATTATTCATTTTTTACTAAATATATGCCGTCATTTTATGTTATAAGTTTATATTTTTTATTATTATTATTATTATTATATAAATACATATACATATATGTCATTAAACAATAGTAAAATTTATGCAAAACGTTTTTGTTTAAATCGTTTGTTTTTCTTTTTTAGTTTTGTGCATTAGGAAGTCGAGAAATACTCCACAAAACAGGCAAATTTTTTGCCACCGGACCATAGTTAAAAATGTTTAGACTAGCTCAGGTTATACAAGTTATATATTACTATATATATGTATATTGTATACGATCACACAAGCACACACAGTTAATGTGCGATAGCTTCAACTTTTAGACATAACAAATATTTGAATATATAGTATATATATATATATATATGTAGAACTATATACATATTAGTATATAAGTTTAGATCTAAGTTTGCACCTGCTAGATGACACCTTGATGTGTCGAATTCAATGTATGTATGTGTGTATTGATGTTGTACAGCTTTAAATTGCATACTACTCCCCGATTACTCGATATGTATACTATAAGCTCTATATAGAGTTATTATACCTAGATCCATTGTGTGTACAACTTATAAACACTGAACAAACTGCAGATGATTCACGATCTGAGCTGTTATTTTAGAGAACTATACAAATATATATATATATATATACTCAATTTATATATAAACTATATATATATATTTTAAAGGTCTGGTTAAATACGAATCGAGAGACATATATATATAGTTATAGATATATTGGCTAAGTTCAAACATGTATACCAAACCAAAATCAAATAAAGAAATATTTTGGTTTTATTTATTATATATAGTATATATGTATATGGTATATACAGATATCTGGCATTACGAACAATCGTAGCGTGGACAACAGTCGGGATAGGGTTTACTGACATCAGTTTTAAATTTTCTACAGGGTATCGAGCGTATGACCGATGGACAACTGTGAATGCAATGAATTAGAATCGAATTATGGAGATATATATATATTTTTCTTTACCTTAGCATTGATGATAGCACCGGACTGTGACAGGTAAATAGAGCACACTCCTCACTCAACGGAAGATTTTCACCTGCCATCAACTTTTGACCCTCAAACTCACAGTCAACTGCAAAATTTGTATATATAATCTCAGCAAAGAGTTTTCCTTGGATTCCTGGTAGCACTTACAGCCCATTATGAGCATCAGGTGAGCACCCAGCACCAAAGTACATAGCACAAATGTCACCGGCAGCATTGTAAGCTCAAGTCTTAGATCTTTCAGATCGCAAATCTATAGTCAACTGTGCTGATTTCGTTTGAGTCGTGCAATTTTATAAAGACCTTATCAATTTGGGCATTTTTACAGGCGATTGTATCAGTATTATAAAACTGAATGTTTTGCAAAACTTTACGACTATCAGGCATTATATGAATGAACAAATATTTATTTATTTATATATTTTTTTTATATATTCGTGCACAATCAATAATCACATGTTAAATCTATCAAATATTAAATCGTATGTTGCTGTTTGTGTACAAACTTAATGTTCTGAAAATTTCATTCTGATCGGATGTAAAAGCACCGCTAATAAACAGTATTTTCGTAAGTAATACTCACTACATAGATATACAAGCATTACTTTGGCAAACATCATTTGCAGCAAATATTTGCTACATTGATTTCCCCAAATTTCAAGTTTGACTCACTTTACACCGGGGATAGAGTTTGTGGCAAACATTTTCAGCAAATATTTGTGTACACAGAGAAGCAAATATTTTTTACATTTATCAAGCATATATTTGCTATACAAAATTTTTTTGCTTAAATTTGTGCTTGTAGCAAATATGTTTGAAGCCCGTTATATAGTTAATCACAAATATAGCAAATATTTGCATCATATTTGCGCTAAAAATGTAGATGGTGAACAAATTTAGGCAAATATTTGTAGCAAACATTTTGCTACATGGAGCAGCAAGCAAATATTTGGTTATATTAGTAGCAAATATTTGCTGTACCATGCAATAAAATGCAACATTTTTAATTTTCCAATGTAAGCAAATATTTGCTTCATATTTGCGCAAAAAAATATAAAATATGGGCAAAAATTTGCTTATATTAGTAGCAAATATTTGCTGTTCCATGCAATAAAATGCAATATTTTTAATTTTCTAATGTAAGCAAATATTTGCTTATATTTGCAAAAAAATATAAAATATGGGCAAATATTTGCTTATATTAGTAGCAAATATTTGCTGTTCCAACCAATAAAATTCAATATTTTTAATTTTCTTCCCCTTTAAACAACTGTTTATATGTAAATTTTTAGTTTTTAACAATTTTGAGCAAATATTTGCTACACATATATGCCACTTGAATCGATTAAGCTAAATGATTAACAAATTTATAATGCATAATCGGATTAATCCGTGTTGCACTCAAGTAGGGCGCAACATTCCGGATAGGGTAGCGTATAGTCGTTGGGTGTAAATACACAACCGAGCGGCAATTGCATGCGATCACAGCTGCAAATCATATGATAATATAGTATATATATATCTATATGTATAAATAGTTACACTTACTGCCTGATCATGAGCACGTAATCCTCCCGACAATAGACCTTGGCGCAAAAGTGCGGCTGATCCACCGGAAAGACGGTGTCATTAACCGGCACCGAAAGTTTTAGTTCCTCATAGTAACAATGTGCAGGAAGTGCTATCAAAAAAATATATATACCGAATTTAGATCAACATGAAATGAGCAAAAACACGGACTTACTGGGATGTTTGGTATTGCCCCGATATTGTGTGCTGAAGCTTAGAACTTGGGGTATAAGCAGTACCGCCAACAAACAAATTTCTAGGCTCCAACGTCGCATCGTGAATTCCGTCTGAGTCTGAGTAATTGAATGGAAATGTTTCGACTTATAAGGCAAATAATTCCCAACAATTATCAGCTCTTGAAATTCTCCGATTTTTGTTTGTCTCTCAAAAATATTCCATATACTTTCAGTGGCAGTTTGGGTACTCTAAAGTACTATTTGGATCTAGCTTATCATTTGTAGGGCATTGGGGGTTACTTTATTTTAGACTCGTAGTGCTCTTTGCACTTTACCAATTTAGGTTTGACTTTCTAGTATTTATTAGTTACTCTCGATAGAGCATAGAACTTTCGGTTATACTAATTTGATTGTTAATTAAGTCTCTCACGACAAAAATAAAAAAAACAAAGCTATATAATAAGTATTTGTAATTACAATGGCTTAACCAGGTGATAAATGACGACGTGTATCAGTCATGCCTCATTTATAGACAGTCTCCATTAGTTTTCTGGGTACTTTCCCCACTGTTTTTATTGACCTAAGCTCAACTTTTTTATACTTTCTTTTTAAGTTGATTTTGTATTAACATTTTTAAAATTTTACAAAAAATTATTTTTATTCTTTAACAAGGTTTTTTATTTAACTTTTCTAGAAATCTTCAAGAGCAGTTTATTTTTTAACAAATTATATTTATTTATTTTTGCTAATCTCTGTCAAGTTCATTCAAGTTGAAGTTCGAATAATATTTTATTTTATTTACTTGGAAGTCTTGCAGAAGTGCGAAGCTGCAACCTTGCCACCGATTGCTGAACTGGGGCAGCAGTGCTGTGCTTTTAGCCTTTTTTTTGCTGGCTTTAAAAAAGCTAAGTTGTGAAAATTTTGTTTAAATTTTATAGTTTTTTAAACAAAATTTTTGGTATAAAAATTTAATTAGCGTAGAAACTTAATACCAATGTATCTGACAATTAAAAAAAATAGCTCACGAGCTATATTTTATATAATAAAATTGAGGTTGGTGGTTGATAGCTTGAAAATTGATGTTAGGTTGACAATTGAGGTTAGGTAGACAATTGAGGTTAGGTTGAAAATTGAAGATAGGTTTAAAATAGAGGTTAGGTTGAAATTGAGGTTAAATTGAAATTGAGTTTAGGTTGAAAAAATTGATGAAATATAATGAAATAATAATGTTTCAAAGTGAGGGCGTTAAGAAATTGCAATTTTTGTAGACGTAAAATAAAATATGCACCAAAAATACTTAAAGAAAACAATTTAAGACACTGTAAAATTTAAAAAATTGAATAATAAGTGTAAAAATAAATTCTATAAATAAGAGATACTTCTGTAAAAATATTTTGCTTATGGCTAACATTTTTGGACAACACTGAAGACAAGCTTGCAACGCCTACGTGACAATGGACTCTCGATTTCATGGATTCAAGGGGCCTGCAAAGGGGCGCTGTTTGAGGGGGTGGAGTGAACTGTACAATGGCTTAATTAATTCAAACTAGAGCTAAGGCAACGAAACAGAAACACAAACTGAAACGAAGGCGAATCGTCTAAAGACATCGTCAAACAAAAGTCACGACGTATTTATATATGCCCCATATTCAGCTACAGATACAATAAAGTATCTTCTAGATACAGTGTGCAAACAAGCGAGAGGGAGTAAGAGAGAGAGAGAGAGAGAGAAGTCTTCACAATGTTTATTATTAATTTTATATAAAAGCAACAACAATTAATTGCAATTGTTTCAGTCGCACTTTTGATGCTCGCGCTAAAAGTTCAAAAAATTTAACAATTTTTTTTTCATCATTTTGATAATGCCGATAAGAACTGGCAACGATTATGGTCGTATGGCAGCAATGTTGCTGCTACTGGGTGCACTCTGTACAGTAGTAACTGCCGATTTGGCCTATCGAGCCAATGCCGTGCATCCAGGTTGGGCGAGTATAACAGTTTCAACTGTTATAAACTAATGAATCTTTTGGGTTTTTTTTTTCAGACTATCCTGGACAGTGTTACTTTGAGGAGCTGAAGCAACCGATACCCAAGCATCAGTCGTATAAACCCATCAATCGGGAGGGTCACTGCAAATCCGTTTACTGTCGTCCCGATTTTGTGCTGGAGATCGGCTAGTAAGCCGTCCATTTCCTTCTACTATACTACTTATCTATAACATATATTCCACATCTTTTCAGCTGCGGTCGACACAATCTGGTGCCCAGCAAGAACTGTAGAATCGATTCCGATATGCGTCGCACCTTTCCCCATTGCTGTCCAAAACTTTTGTGCCAGGAGCGGGATTCCAACGACATTTAGTTATAATTCTATACTTACCTCAAAGCTGTTATACTATGTGTATTCGTATCTATAAATTTTGCTATGCTTTATTATAACCCCAATAAACATAACCTCACATTGTTTAAAGCTTCAGTTTTATACGTCTGTTTGGGGTAATAACAATAGCTCTACTTACCATTCAATGTCCAACAAAGCCACAGCTGTAATTTAAGACTATGTCAAGGGTGTGCTATATACTATATCCAGTTGTGCTTTAAAGTGCAGCGACTTAACCTCAATTTTTATATAGAATTGTAGACCAAGTACTAAAAAAGTATAGGGGTTTATTAGGTGCATCAAATCAAAAGTACATAACAGGCAGTTAGTACAGACCAATCCCAGTTGCTATATATATTCTTGATCAGCAGTCGATTGGGCATGATCACCTGTGTTTCAGAGACTATAAGAGGTAGAGTCACCACATTTTGACTGTTTGACTTTTCTACGCCTCCTGACAATACGAGTTCTGACAGGCAGGTAGTGGACTAATCCGAGAAACTATATATATTCTTGTTCAGCAGGCGATTGGGCAAGGTCACCTGTATTTCAGAGACTATAAGAGCTAGAGTGACTCTTGCTACGTTCCCTCACAAAGCGAGGTCTTTTTCCAGTGTGGCACTTCTGCCAGTTTAGCTGAGTTTTGTCTGTAAAAAGATGTGAAAATCCAATTCAATCTCATGCTACACATTGAATAAGTACTTCAGATACTTTCAAGTGATCGTTTAAACGAGCGCAGATACAAATTTGATGTGTGAGGCTTAAATTGTGCAAACCGACTGTGAAACACCCTGTAGACAGCGTAGTAGCTTAACAGAAATTTAATACATCTATACTCAACCGATGCCCAAGTTACACTTGATCTGTGTGCAGTAATTTGTATAGTAGCGTAAATAATAAGTTATAGTTGCTTGAGTAGTTTCCAATCAAGAGTTACAAACCGCCCACAAGTTATTAAAATTGTTTAAGCGATAAAAGTTCTCAGAATGTTTATGAAATATTAGAACTGAGCCGAGCGTTTGATATAAGCCACTTCCATAATTTCCGAGTAACTCAACGAAACTACTTACTAATCTTAGTCAGAGTCAGCTGGATTTGTTTATAACTCAACTAGACCTTGAATATTTCGCTTGAAATTCTACCAAAATGTATCGAGTTCTTTATACAGCTGTATTACTTAGTAGTAATGACACTGATGAGCTTTGATTAACTTAATCACTAACTTTGGGTGGAGGGTGTGTAGGGGAGCGGGGGGCAAATGAGAACAGTTAACGGCAATTATGCAATTAAAAATGCGATTTGTGGCACAGTAAATAACAAAAGGAAATAAGCAATGCTACTGTGGGGCATGCACGACTGGGAAAATTATGCAAAAAATCTAATTATAATAAAAATTCTGTTTTTAAACATAAAGGAAGCTTGTTAAGCACATTTTGAAACATATTTTGAATCAATTTCTATGTACAGAAAACATAAAATTAGGGGCTTAGGCGGCGTGTCCTCCCAAATTTTAAAGAAAATTCAGCCCAAAAAATTTATTTCTAGTTTTTTTCTCAAGAAGAAAACTAAAACTATGAGAAAACTTTATGAAATTCCTAAAATTGTTTAGATTTTGCAGCGCATATCGTAAGTCGCGCTGATAAGCACTGAATTTTAAATTAGAAATTCAGATTTGCGCAGCGAAAAGTGAATAGAATGAGAGCGTTAGATTCCGAGGGTATAAATAGCAAAACAGGTTCACTTAACGGCTTTCAGTCGACGCTCTACAGGTTCAGTCTCCAGTCTGCAGTCTCCCGTCTACAATCCACAGTCTACACACCACATAACAATCTTCGTTTCCAAAAATGTGCAAATTTTCGACTGTTTTGGGAGCTGGAATTGCTCTAGTTTTGGTGCTGCTCACGTTGGCCCCAGCCAGCGAGGCTGGTAAGTTTAATAATGCCAAAATATTATTTAAAAATTGAACAAAATTTGTGTTTTTAGTCACCGAACCGGTTTGCACCTATCGCAACTCAGAGGATGAGACAATTTTCCTCAAGTATTTGCCGCTGTTGAAAAAGGGTCAGGACTATGTGGATTTTGGCCAAGAAGGTAAATGCCTTAAACGCGCCATTTGCACCGACACCTTCAAGACCATTGTGGAGGAGTAAGTACTCATTAGATTTCCATTTCCATATAGAAATCTAATTTTAAAGCCCTGTTTTTCAGTTGCGCTCAGCACAAAGTCACGTGCCAGAATAAACAACGTTTTACGGGTGTTTTTCCCGCCTGTTGTGTCAAGTGCCACTAGAAGATAATCCTCCTGTATGCGCTCTATTATATATCTATTGTTTATCGACTTGAAATGTTTGCAAATTAATAAGAATTGACTTCGTGTTCCACATTCATATTCATTATTATTTTCTTTGATTTTTTTCTCTTTTTTTTTTGTTTGTTTGTTCTTTTTTCTTTATCTTTTATTGTGTTTGTATCCATTTCATAATTGTTTGTTGCTGTAACTTTTCATAGAGCTTCCTTTTAATAATTTAGGTTGATTTTTTTTTGTTCACGTTTCTTTCTTGCACTTACTCTAAGACAATTTCTCTGGTAATGTTTTTATATGTTGCTCTTTTCATCAATTTTATATGTATAATTAAAAATTGTTTTAATGCCGGGCAACAACAAATATTGGGGAATTACAAAAAAAAAAATATATAAAAAAAAATTATTAAACAAAAAAAAATATGTATTAATTAATTTTACATAATATTTTAATAATAATGCGGGTCAGTTGTGTTGCAACATGAATGTGTGTGTGTGTGTGTGTGTGTGTGTGTGGCGAGCTGCAGACTATTGTGTGTTTGCCAATTGTTTTAATAATGATTTAGCTTTTTATTTAGCTGAATTTTAATGCACAACTGTTTTTCGCTTAAAATTTCTGACGTTCACCCTGTGTATTTTTGCTGTTTATTTAAGTTCTTTTTTTTTTTAAATGATTTTTTATTCAGTTTGTTTCTGTTTTTGTATTGTTTTTGTTGTTTTTTTTTTGTTGTTGTTTTAATTATTTGTTGATGTTAACTAATGCTTATAGATCCTCATCCTCATCGGGCAAAGCGGTCGCCTGCGCTTCCTGCAAATCGCGTTCGATTTGAATCTGCCAGTCTTTGTCCATTTTGACCTCTGGTGGCAGCAGCGCTGGCATTGCTACAAACTCGAGATTGGGATCGCCAACCAATTTGCGGGCCAGCCAAAGGAATGGTTTCTCGAAGTTGTAATTCGATTTAGCGGAGATATCGTAGTACTACAGAAAAAAATTGAAAAAAAAACAAACAAAAATTAACATTTTGAAATGTGTCATCTCAAAGGCGCACAGAAAGCAGCAACGAATTTTTATCGATATTTTTCTTGGTTATCGCTGGCGATAAACAAAAAAATACTAAACGCCATTTGAGTCGATTATATTTCGATGCTTTTGAGCTGTTTTGTCACTCTCGCTCTCTCCGTTTCCATCTCTTTCGCTTTCGCATTCGCATTCGTTTTCTGTTTATCTTTGTCTAATTCGTTGTTGATGCTTTTTTTCAGTCATGCGATTTCGTTTTCTATTTTAATTACAATTTCACCAACGTCTCGACCACTCACCTGCAAGTTTTTCTTTCGGTGGAACACAATGCTTTTGGCCTTGACCTTTCGATCCTTAATGTCCACTTTGTTGCCACAGAGAACAATGGGGATATTCTCACAGACGCGAACCAAATCTCGATGCCAGTTGGGTACATTCTTGTAGGTGACACGCGATGTTACATCAAACATAATGACAGCACATTGGCCCTGAATATAATAACCATCACGTAGTCCACCAAATTTCTCCTGGCCAGCTGTATCCCAAACATTGAAACGGATGGCGCCTCGATTGGTGTGAAAGATCAATGGATGCACCTCCACACCCAATGTGGCAACATATTTCTTCTCAAATTCACCGGTCATGTGGCGTTTAACAAATGTTGTTTTACCGGTACCGCCATCGCCGACCAGCACGCACTTGAACGTGGGCATATCTTGTCCTTCCTGAGCCATGATCGAGTTACTTCTTTTTACTGTTGTGTTGTAAACAAATTCACCAAATCACACGTTATTGCTTTGCTTTCCTTCTTCCTTCCGATGCTGTTGCTGCAAACAAAGACACATTTTTAATTTCTTTTCATGTACAGTTTGTTTAATAGAATGAAAAAAACAGAAGAAAAAAAACTTTAAATTACACTATTTTATGCCCGTGTTCGTTGTTGTTGATTGTGCGGCGACCGTAATGCGAATGCGAGCAGCGCAGCTCAGTTAGAGCCTAGGTAAACGGTAAGGTAAAGGTCGAACTAGAGCAAAGGCGACTGCAAAGCGCGCCAAAGGACACCAACAGCTGTTGCCCACATCTATGCAGTCTCTTTGCGCTCGTTCTCGCTCTTACTCGCTGGCTGGCATTGAAGGCAAGAGTAAAACGAAATGCAAGAGAGCAAAACCGCAACAAAAATGCAGCTGCTATGCCAGCATGCCTTTGTGTGTGTGTAATAGAATGCGTGCGTGTGTTTGTGTGTATTGCATGTACAGGCGCAGGTAGCATGCGACAATGTCGTGAGAGGAGGCTGCCTGGCATACCATTACATTACTTTGTTGTTATTCTTTTTATGTAATTGTAATAATAGTAATATATTTTTCATTACAACAAATTGAATTTAACAACTCTTTGAAAAAAAGACTCGAGCACATGCTTCTAACCAACTTTGACAAAGAAACTAACAATTTTATTTAGCTGGGCATAAGACAATCCCGCCAAATCGTAAATCGGATGAAATTATTACAACTGTGTATGCAAATGATGAGCAAACTGTTTGTCATACGAATAAAAATATGTTCGAATGTGTCATTTTTGCCACAGAATGTTTGAGAATGTTTTACCCAAATTATTGAAATGCGTTGAATCAGCACAGCACAGCACACGCACACAGACGCAGCAGCTTTGGCAAAGCACACACACACACACTCATAGAAAACAACCCTGGCAGTGCGAAAGAGTAGGCAAATCATCGAAAAGCGGAAGAGTGAGAGCAGAGCAGAGCAAGCGGCTGTTATTGCAGCAGAAGACGCAACTAAAGCGCGCCAAAATGTGTAAGCCAAGCAAACAAAGAATATTAGGCCAAGTGTAATAGCATAAATTCGCTTGAAGAGCGAAATACAAATACAAAATATATTATAAACACAATCAACTACCGCATAGTCTTGCTCACACACACACAAATATACATATATATCTCTATAAAAGTATATATGTACACATGCCCAGACGCCAATACACGCGCCACTGTCTGAAACATGACGCAAATTTTTTTTTCTTTCAAATTCAGTTCATGTTTAACCTCACAAATTTGATCGAATTTGCTCCAATTGATGGGCAGTATTTTTTTCGTTTTTCGTAAGAAATATAAACTGGACAAATGTTTAAAGACTTGTTTCGCTGCAATGTTAAATGCCTAGGGCACAACTATCCTTGTTGACAAGTCTCAAATAAATCTCGTATGCTGGCCAACACGCGGCTGGCGGTAGCGGCAGCGACACCACGTCGTGCGACGCCGGTCTTAAGCCGCACACACACACATACGCACAGTGGCACAAAATAAATAATTTCGGCAAATGGAGTTGTGAAGGCAATTTCAGCATATACACAAATTTATACATATGTAAAGTTAAATTGTGTATGAATTTGCACATTTGAACTATCAGCAGATATACCAGACGCAGACCATCAGCAATCGACGTCCGAAAATTCGAGACACCGTCATCAATACAATTTGGAGACGTTTGCAAAATTTTCTTAACAAATTTGTGAAAGTAAGCGGAGCGTTGAATAATAGAACTATACTTACATGCTCACTAGCTTTGTTTTCGTTTTAAACAATTAGCGTGTGCACACTGGCCAAATGTTTCTCTCAACAGCACGGACACAAAAATGACCACTTTATTGGTTCTCTTGTTGGGTTCTACTGGTAAAATAAAATTGCCAAGTTAACCTACTTGACAATTGTACAAGTTATCGATAGCATAATTAATCAACACTCTTCTTTGATATGAAAATACTGAACTATTCAGTTCAGTCATAATGTTATCGATAGTAGTTGAAGATAATTCAGTATTTTGCTAAACACTGAACAGTCGATATTGTTATTCTGTTGTTTTTATACGGTTTGATATTGATATTCAATAAAATCAGTAGTTTACTATAATCATGTGAACTGACACCAAACTAATAAACTTATTAAGCACCAATTAACATGACTTTAAGTTTTATTTGACGCCGCCGGTACCTCTGTGGAAAATGAAAAAAGACATAAAATACGATGCCTCGGTATAAATTTGGCCCATTTTCAATCGATGTATCGTGACTGTGCTGAAACATCGATGCATCGCAAGTGGTATCGATTCTAGTTCCAGCTCTACAATACGACTCTTTTATTTATTAACATCTCTACTAAATTGCACCACAATATCAAAATAAGCAACAGGATAGTAATCAATTAAAACAACATTGAATAACATATTTGCCTAGCTAAAGGAGATAGAAAGAGAGAGAGAACGAGATACAAAGATGTCGACACGTCGCCAGGCCATTACACTGTACAGGAATTTGTTGCGTGAATCTGAGAAATTACCTTCATACAATTTCAGGTGCGTTAACGGTTGTGAAATTCAGCATTAACAAATATGTACGATAATATTCTATGATGACAGAATGTACGCGATGCGCAAGATAAGAGACACATTTCGTGCCAATCAGAAGGTGAATGATTTTAAAGAAATTGACCGGCAAATGGCAACCGCCAAGCAAAATCTGGAGTTAATTCGTCGACAGGTGAGTAGATTTGTGCGCGGGGTCATTAGCTTTGATCAGCTGTACGGCAAATGCATTTATATGCACACATGTGTGTGTATGTGTGTACGCCTGCATGTGTGAGTGAACCGCGTGCGTTTTCTGCCCAATTGTTATCGCATCGCGCGATAAGCAACAATAACAATAACAACGACACGCTTGCCTGTGATTTCACTAAATTTTTTTGTTACTATTTACAGGTAATTATCGGACATCTCTACACTACGGATAAGCTGGTTATCGAGCCAAAAAAGACACTGCGGCCATCGGATGACTGAAAGCTGTGATCGATCGGTTGCATCACTAGAATCCATTCACACACAAACACACACACACACAGACGCCCACACACATACACTTTAAGACAATTGACACTTGGACGGTAGATGGCGCTGGCGGCCTTAAAATATATAAACCCAAAGGGTTCGTTAAGTTTGAATGTTTGCCGGCAACAAAGAAAAAAAGAAACTAAATCCTCAAGCAAATTAATAAAAAGGGATTGTAGCGTAGTATAAAAAAATAAACACCAATTTAATAATAAAATTTATGATTACAATGAATTTATATAAATCGTATACAATTTACATATTTATGCTAAAACAAAACAAAAAGAGAATAGAATATAATGCAATTGTCCATTGCCCATGGAATGTTTGAGTGTTCTCCGGAGCTGTGTAATAACCTATGCCTGATACGTGCTGGCCGAGACATTTCCACCCGTTCCCGTCCAGTTGGTATGCTGGAATTTGCCCTCCTCCCCGAGCAGCTCATAGGTGTGGGCACCAAAGTAATCACGCTGTGCCTGCAACAAATTTGCCGGCAATTTAGCGGTACGATAGCCATCGTAGAAGCTGAGAGCGGTGGACAGCGCCGGTACGGGTATGCCCCAGCAGAAGGCATTGGCCACAACGTGACGCCACGACTCCTGTCCCTGTTCAATGGCGCGCTTAAAGAAATCATCGAGCAGGAGATTGGATAGCGACGGCTGACGTGTGTAAGCCTCCTTAATGTTGCCCAAGAAGACGCTGCGAATGATGCAGCCACCGCGCCACATCAGCGCAATGCCACCATAATTTAGACGCCATTTGTTCTCGCTGGCTGCCTCACGCATCAGCATGAATCCCTGGGCATAGCTCACAATCTTGGCACAGTACAGGGCGTGTTTCATGTCATTCAGGAATTTGGTGGTGTCGGTGAGGCGGGGTTTACAGCCGGGTCCTTTGAGCACACTGCTGGCATGCACACGCTCATCCTTCAGAGCGGACAGACAGCGGGAGAAGACCGCCTCGCCAATGAGCGTAACGGGCACGCCGTATTGCAGTGCTGCAATGGCCGTCCATTTGCCCGTGCCCTTCTGTCCAGCCGTATCGCGTATACGCTCCAGCAAATGCCCCTTGGCGTCCTTGTACTTGAGTATATCGCGTGTGATCTCGATGAGGAACGAGTCCAATTCAGCGCCATTCCATTGACCAAACACATCGGACATTTGTGGCGGTGTCAAGCCCAAGACTTGCATTATATGATAAGCCTCGCAGATCAACTGCATGTCACCGTACTCGATGCCATTGTGAACCATTTTGACAAAGTGTCCGGCGCCACCGTCGCCCACCCATTCGCAGCAGGGCTCACCATCGGCCTTGGCGCAGATCGCCTGGAAAATGGGCTGAATTATGGGCCAAGCGGCTGCGTGTCCACCCGGCATAAGGGATGGTCCATGTCGTGCTCCCTCCTCGCCGCCGCTAACACCGGAGCCAACAAAGAGTAGTCCCAGTTTTTCCAGTTCATCACAGCGACGGGAGGTATCCTGATATTCAGAGTTGCCGCCATCGATAATTACATCGCCGGGCGATAACAACGGCACCAGCTGTGCGATAAAGTCATCGACTGCGCTGCCGGCTGCAGAGAAGAACGAAGAGAGCAAGAAAAAAAAGAAAAGAAAACAAGGTCAATGGTGTTAAAGAGAACGGCGGCAATGATAGTGATGGAAGTCGTGTATGCTGATCACAAAAAAAATACAAATGGAGGTCAAAGCAAAAAGTTTGCGCTTAATTCGTGATTTTTGTTGAAATCCACTACTAGCATGTTCTACTTGTTGGCTCAAGTGGACCTTCAGTTAAGGTCGGCCCAAAGTCGTCAGTATTTTGCGCTTTAAGCAAGATAATAGCTACAACATTTTGATAGCATTTGATAGCTCGAACAGCTGACGAGCCCTTATCGGATGCACACATCTCAATAGCAAGTGCCGCGTAATACCTGTCACTTTTGTATTTTATTTGACCTATTGTGAATGTCACGACAAGCGCTGACTTCATCAACATTTTTTGCAAGACAAGCGCAGCGAGCTGCGTATCCAGCTTAACGATAGTAATAGCTATCGACAAGAGTAAAACTTAACGATAGCCGCAAAAGTAAAACAACAATAACAACGAAAGTAGTCACGCACTCTCTTACACACTGCTCTCACTCTCGCTCTCCCTCTTTCGGTGTCTTACTATTTACTCTCTTTTGCGTAAATTGCTCGCTCTGCTGGGATTTGTTTCAGGTTGACGCCGCAATGCATTGAACTTGCTAAGCAAAAACAAATAGCACTTAGCAAATTTTTGTGTGTATGACTTTGCTTTGACTTCCACACAAGCACATGTACACACACAAACACACACACACACACACGCATAGGGCATGCTAGCATGAGGCGATCGCTTTACACGCCACTCACTCCACGATTTACAGTAATTACAACAACAACAACACTTACCCTTGACTAGCATCATAACTTTGCGTGGCGTTTTCAGCTTGTCGACCATGTCCTTCAATGACTCAGCACCAATCACTTTTGTGCCTTTTGCCTCGTTGTTTAGAAAATCAGTGACCTTCGATACGGTGCGATTGTATGCACAGACAACAAAACCCTTCTCGTCCATATTCAATATTAGATTTTGACCCATTACGGCCAGGCCAATAAGTGCAATGTCTGCCTTTCTGCATCATAACGAACAACGACAACAAAAATAACATGAGAAACAGAAATACAAAATCGTTGCGATTTTTATTTTAATCGTTTGCAAATGTCAAAATTGCTTACCCGCTCATTTTATTAATTTTGTTGTATTTTTTCAAAACGAAATGAATTTATTAATTTTACACAACAAAACTTGATTTGTCGCGCTTTCACAGAAAATAAATAACTAAAAAAAAAAAAATAAAACCGTTTGCGCTGTCGACTTGCGGCTGTTTCCGTTCGCCAACTAAAACTGCCGTGCGCTTTGCACAAAACACAAAAAGGCAAACGATAAAATTCCAAATGCTCAAAAAGCTTTGACATTCGATCGGCGCTTAACTCGTGCTTCTATCGTGTCACGGTGCAGCCAGGGCTGGGCAGACATAAACGTAAGTAATTTAATAAACATGTGTTCATTTATATAATAATATATATTATTTTTAACATTTTACAAGCACAATATGTTATATTTATTTATTCTTAAATATTTAAGATGTTTTTACATTATTATTCTAGCACAGAGCTTTCATGCGATCTGCAAAATCGCATGCTACTTAGGGCCGCCTGCGCACTGCGATAACAAACAATCGATACCGATTCGGTTTCAATCAGTTGTTTAGTGAAACTTTTATTTCGCAATTAAAAATGCCGCTCGATTAAATCAGTTTTTGAACTGATTCCCTTTTGACAACTATCGACATGTGACATAAGAAATCGAACTGTCTGTCAGTTGTGATTAATTTCGTTGTAAGGAGACCCAGTCACATGACAAAATGAATTCAGTCTAGCACAGAGCTTCGCAGCGTGATGTGCTCTCAATTTCTAGTGTTTTATTTTCTCATAAAATTAAAAGCATTTCACTAAATCGGTAAGTAATTTAATAATTCTTTGCTTAGTTTGTGTTCAGTGCATTAAGTGTCCTAATGGTTAATGCTTTAAAGCAGCAGCTACATTTTCTTCGGGTTTTTCTGCTTGTACTTTTTTTTTGACAACATGGCCGCCATGTGTCGCCCAACTCACTGTTGCCTTCTCGCTCTCACGTTTAGCTCATTTTTCTGCAGTGACTTGAACATTTTGGTGCAAGGAGCCAACGACTTTTGGAATGTTTGCTTCGTCACTAGCGTAAACTGGTGTGCACAAAAATTATGCCAACTGCTTCAAATGCGTAAAAATAAAAACACTGAACAGACCTATCCGGAAAAAGGTTAAATTTGCAGCACAGCCCCATTCATTTTCTTAGTTTGACCATATCGGAAAAGCAGTCGACGATGTCTCACTAATGAAAGTGTGGGCCTAAGGAGGCGTGTCATAACGGTAAATATTATACTAATGACAACGGTTAAATATATGAAATAACTTATTCATTTCTCATCACAGATAGAACAGACCTATCCGGAAAAAGGCTAAATTGGTAGCACAGCCCCATTCATTTTCTTAGTTTGACCATATCGGAGAAGCAGTCGACGATGTCTCACTAATGAAAGTGTGGGCGTAAGGAGGCGTGTCATTGGACGTCATGGGCGTCCTTTGGCGTGCACATAACGGTAAATATTATACAATTATGACAACGGTTAAATATATGAAATAACTTATTCCTTTCTCATCGCAGATGGAACAGATCTATCCGGAAAAAGGCTAAATTGGTAGCACAGCCCCATTCATTTTCTTAGTTTGACCATATCGGAGAAGCAGTCGACGATGTCTCTGGGCGATGTAATCACTAATGAAAGTGTGGGCGTAGGGGGGCGTGTCATTGGACGTCATGGGCATCCATTGGCGTTCACATAACGGTAAATATTATTATACAAGTGTAAAAACGGTTAAATATATGTGGTAACTTATTCATTTCTCATCTCAGATGGAACAGATCTATCCGGAAAAAGGCTAAATTGGTAGCACAGCCCCATTCATTTTCTTAGTTTGACCATATCGGAGAAGCAGTCGGCGATGTCTCTGGGCGATGCAATCACTAACGAAAGTGTGGGCAGTGTCAATGGACGTCATGGGCATCCATTGGCGTTCACATAACGGTAAATATTATTAAACAAATGACAACGGTTAAATATATGCAGTAACTTATTCCTTTTCCTTTCTCATCGCAGATAGAACAGATCTATCCGGAAAAAGGCTAAATTGGTAGCACAGCCCCATTCATTTTCTTAGTTTGACCATATCGGAGAAGCAGTCGACGATGTCTCTGGGCGATGCAATCACTAACGAAAGTGTGGGCGTTGGAGGGCGTGTCATTGGACGTCATGGGCATCCATTGGCGTTCACATAACGGTAAATATTATTATACAAATGACAACGGTTAAATATATATAGTAACTTATTCCTTTTCCTTTCTCATTGCAGATGGAACAGATCTATCCGGAAAAAGGCTAAATTGGTAGCACAGCCCCATTCATTTTCTTAGTTTGACCATATCGGAGAAGCAGTCGACGATGTCTCTGGGCGATGCAATCACTAATGAAAGTGTGGGCGTAGGGAGGCGTGTCAATGGACGTCATAGGCATCCATTGGCGTTCACATAACGGTAAATATTATTATACAAATGACAACGGTTAAATATATATAGTAACTTATTCCTTTTCCTTTCTCATTGCAGATGGAACAGATCTATCCGGAAAAAGGCTAAATTGGTAGCACAGCCCCATTCATTTTCTTAGTTTGACCATATCGGAGAAGCAGTCGACGATGTCTCTGGGCGATGCAATCACTAATAAAATTCTGGGCGTAGGGAGGCGTGTCATTGGACGCCATAGGAGTTTTTTTCTTTTAATTAATTTAATTGTGTAGTAAATTTTATATCTTATAAATAAACCTTATTATTTGTTGACTTAAAAATTATTTTTTTAATTTTTTTATGGTATTAAAATTGTATTTAAATAAAATCTATTTTTTTCTGACTGTTCATTGTGGGGGGAGAATGGAGAAACGCGTTCTAGTACTCAAGAATAGTAAAAGTGTTTTTGGAGTTGGTCAGAAGAGAAATGGGCGTAGACCCAATATATTATTAATCAGCATTAATAGCGGGTCGATATAGAAATGTCTGTATGATATATAAAAACTTGAATCCCAGAGGCTATAAAAGCTAGAGCTAGCAAATTTGGAATAAAAGTCCTTCTATATGTCAGAAACATCAAATTAATTTCAATTTGTTGCCACGCCTCCTGCCGCCCCGCAAATTACAAACCAATATGAAAACTACTATGGTATGGTCTGGTATGGTACCTTTTATAGCTATCCCCACCAAGTTTAACTGGTATCGGACGATTAAGCATATTCTAAAGCTGTCATAAAAGTTATTAAATTTACAGGGTGTTTTACAGTCGGCTTGATTTCAAGAAAAGACACAAATATTTTATATATTTTAAAATAATCATATTAATTTGTTTATTTTATGTACGTTTAACTTTACAAACTTATGTTAACAAATGCAGCAAAAAAAAAAAACAAAAAACACAATGACTCTCATAAGCGGACATCGAATTTAAGCTAGTGTCCGCCTATAAGAGGCGCATATTTCAACACATTACGATTGGAGATTGGATTGCAGTTTGTCCACTTATTAGGTGTGTCCGCTTATCAGGGGTGTCCGCTTAAAACACGTTTCACTGTACAAATTATGACGCTTAAATAACCATTTTGTAGGGGTTCAGAATGCCCTTGGGATCAAACATTTTCTTCATGTCCCGCATCCAATCGATGGCCACCGGATTCTTGGAGTAGTGCAGATAATTCTTCTTGAGAAAACCGATGCCATGCTCAGCACTGATGCTGCCCTTGAGCTTGGAGGTGTACTCGTAGACAAAGGGTTCCACCCGCTTGTAGATATCATCGTTCAGCTGCTCACAGCTGACATTCAGATGGAGATTCGAGTCCCCGAGATGGCCATAACCACAAACGACGGTGGCCAAGGGACCGCAACGTTCACGCATCACATCGACAATGCTATAGAAATCACGTAATGGCAGCGATATGTCGTACTTGAAGCAGAAACTCTTCTCGATCAGACCCAGTGGCACCATTTCACGTATCTTCCAGATTTCCTGCACTTTACCAGGATCACCGGTAACCGTACCATCCATAATCTCCTCCCGTTCCATGCCCAGGCTAATGAACTGATTGAGCTTCTCCTCGTCGTGGGCGCCGTTGCTGCCCGACGTCTCGATGAGCATGTAGAAGGGATAGCCAGAAATTGGGGAGCTGAAAGGGGAAGTGAAGAAAGCACAGAAATTTAACTAAATTCTTTCAATTTAAAAGAAAATAAAAGTTGTACATGAAAAAGCTTTAAATTTTTGACTTTAGCCAGGAATTTACTTAAGTACAAATAATGAAATTTAAAAAATTAAAGTGTTGTTAACAATTATTCAGCTGGGGATTGGAAGTACTAAACTTAAATATTTCCTACGCTTATAAATCTTTATGGTAATAAATTTTATTTACAAACAAATACTGTAGATTAATTATTAAGTGCAGAATAAATATCATTCAAAGCTTCATTTCAAAATTATTTTTATAATTTCCAATATTTTAATTATTTTATATTATAAAAAATGTTTAAAGCTGAGGTTAGTGCTAAGCTTTCCGGGATTCTTTCTCCTTTTCAGACATATATGCCCAGATTTATCTCATAGAATCCTTGTAAAGTCAATGCTACCAATAGTTTACTTTTATAAAGCTGGAAAGCTGACCTGCTGACGAATTACTCACTACTCGAAGGTTTAACCCTCTACTTCCCAAGAGCGCTGGAAGGCGGGCTATCTTAATTGGCATCCCAAATCGGTTCTTAAAACGATATTTCATTCATCTGTGATAGTGAGTCCCCAACTTATATGTTCCTTCCATTGTTATAAAATAATTGTAAATATCTGTCTAGATTAAGTTGCCTGAAAGGTAGCAGCAGACTTATCTCCCATAATTTCATCAAATAAAGAAAAAAAGATATTGTTAGACTTTTTTTTTATCTATCAAAAAAAATTCCAACTTCCATTTGGTACCCTTACATTTGCGTTAAAATCGTCTGTTAGAACCATTTAAATGCTAAGTTTTGTGTAAATTACAGAAAAAATATTTTTTTTTAATTAGATGCAAAATGCACAAATTAAAAAATATATAAAAAATTACATTAACTGTCGTAGCTGAAAAAAATTGAATCTGTGTATTGCTACATTCGTTAACATACAAAAAATTTAATAATCTAGAAAGGAAGTGTCTTAAAGAGAAATGTTTTTTTAAAAAAGAAAAAAAATTTGCTTTGAGGTTAATGATAGGGGGCAGGCAGTCCACGTTTGCCCCTAAATATCCTAAATTCTGCTCTAATCGAACATTTTTCCAAAACAAACATTTCTCATTAAGCCAAGACCAAAGAAAATATATATATATTATTTTTAATTTGAGTAGTAGAGGGTTAACATGGATTTCTGCCCGGAATTTCTTCGCAATAATTACTGATTTCCAAACAATTGTTCTTTTTAAACTATCACATATAGCCAACAAATTTTACTTAAGGGCGTAGTAAGTTTAGTTTGATGCAAAACAAGATTGACTTTGGAAGTTTTTCTAGGCGACACCGTTAGTTTATTTCAAATTTTAAATTTACTACATTATAATGTTATGTTTAAATAATATTGTGTGCAAGTTTCATAAATTGTCATGAAAAAATGACACCGACCGCGAGAAATATGAGTTTTAAGATTTTCGGCGGCGTGTAATCGACATACTACCATACCGACTGTATCTTTGTTAATTTTACTCCAATCGACTTTAAACTTTTACACAATAATCTTAAGATGTTATAAAATAATATAAAAAAAAAAAAAAAAAAAAAAAAAAAAAATAAGTCGAGGGCGCCCGACCGTATAATACTCTTCATTTGTCTGATTAAATTATTAAAATCGGTATCGAGTTATTACATGTGAATTACTTGCATTAAAACACATTGAAACAAAAACAATCTAAGCATAATCAAACACACATCTGTTTGTTTGACCGCGGGCAGCGCTGCCGACAAACAGGCAGCGAAAACGTTCGAACATGTTGTGTTTCTTCTCCTTCCCTTTTGTTATTTATATTGTAACGTTTAGTTTTTGTTTATAGTCCGATTTTAATGCGCCTTTGAATAGTTTAATATAGTTAGTCTCCACACGAATTATAAAATTACAATACTGTACGATAATAAAAGTTCGCTCAAAACGGCATTGAAGCTTGAAAACTATTTTATAAATGGTGGGAAATTGGTGGGTCAAAAATTTTAAATGCCAATGTAACTATGCTCTCGCAAAGAACACCCGTACCGATTGGCGATCCTAGGTGGCATAGTTACTGAGATATTTGCCGAAAAGACCAATTTTTCACGAGGTGTTTTCAGTTATTTTCGTTGGAAGGGCGTGGCATCGAAAAAAAAAAAAAGATTCTTGTATTGACTGACTAAATTTTGACCGTTTGATACCGCTGAACTTGTAGCTCTTACCATTCTTAAATCTTTTTTGTTCATACGGACAGAAGAAGAAGAGGAAAAGAAAAAAAAAAAGGAAAGGGACAACCAATCGACTTTAAACAGACAGACAGACGACAGATATCGATGGCTTAAGATGCTTATAAAAAATATATATTTGGGGGTCCTTAAAAAAAAACCAAAGAGTAAAATATAAAAAAAGAAATTGAAATACCTTACTAACCCCTAAACATTAGTTGGGTTGAAAATATTACAAAATTTTATGCAGAACTTGACGTCATAAGCTATGATTGTGTTTTGGAAACAGCGGATTAAAGAAACATATTAGGCTGATCAAGAATTAAGAGTCAGAAATTGCATCTACTTAGCAAAATTCAATGGCCATAAAATTTGTGGCTTAGAAACATTTCACACTCTGCTCAAATCTTGCAACTTGACCGACTTAACGCCCTTCAAGACCTTTTCGTCTTGACTTTACCACGAAATTAAAGATACTTCAGTCTACTTACTTGAGGAACTTGTACTGAGCCAGTGCCACATTGAGAGCACGCTCATCGATTAGCTCGCAGGAGCTGAGGATTTCGCCCAGATTCCGTTTGGCGCTCACAAACGTCTTCAGCACGTCGTCAAAGGAGTTGAGGCCCAGAAACGCGACATTCACCGCCTTCGATTCGTGGGGACAGAGCATCGATAGCTTGGTAATAATACCCAAAGTGCCCTCGGAGCCAATGAACAGATTCTTCATGTGATAACCGGTGTTATCCTTCTTGAAATTGGACATAAGATCGAGTACTTGGCCATTGGCTAGGACGGCTTCAACGCCGAGCACTGAACCGTGTAGATTGCCATAGCGAACGACACGTACGCCGCCGGCATTTGTGGACACATTGCCACCAATATGACAGCTCGCCTTGGCTCCCAAATCGAGGGGTACCGTTAGACCCGCCTCCTGTGCACGTTGACTGAAGTTTTCCAGAATACAACCCGCTTCCACAATGGCAATACCCGTCACCTCATCCACGGATAGAACTTTGTTCATGCGCTGCAATGAGATGACGATCTCATCACAAATGGGCACTGAACCACCCACCAGACCAGTGTTGCCACCCTGTGGCACCACCGCCAACCTCCGTTGATTGCAGTGCCTCATTACGGCCGCCAGTTCCTCCGTAGTTCCGGGTTTCAACACCAGCTTACTGTTGCCTAAAAAAAAACTTTCGGAATTGGAAAATCGTTTGGAAAGTGAAAACTTGAAATTGAACACTTACCGCGTATGCGCTTCAGGAAGCACACATTGTAGCCATCGAGATCCTCGGTGAGCACATGATTCTTGCCCAGCAGCTGCTCAAAGTGTGCAATGTCCGCGTCTTCGAGCACGGCGTAGTTGCCACGTTGCACATTATCCGTTATCTGAAAAAAAATGGAAAATGAGATGTGGGAATTACTGGTTAGGAATTTCTGCCCAAAGTGGTACATAACGGTATAATTAGCTGGAGTATTAAGCTCGACTTTCTTAACATACATTTTTGAAATCGTTAACACATATCGTCTAATATAAATAAATAACTGCTTATAATTAATCAGTAATAAAAGAGACAAGTCTTAAAAAGAAAAAGCTTTTCATTTTTCTATTCCAGAGACTTAAAAAAGAATTGTAATCAAGTTCGGTTCCAAAATTCTAAGTTCCTGAACCGTTGCGGGTACCGTTAGCGCACTAAACGAGTCAATTGCACTTAAAGTAATTTCGGTTCGAAAATAAAAAAGTTTAAAGAGAAGGTAATTTTTTTATATCATGAATTTTGTCATTAAAATTTTGTATTATTAAAAATTTAAGGCGAAAATTTAATTAATTCAAAAAAAAATTTAATTTCTTCTACTGAAATAAATTTCTTACTTGTCAAAAAAATTTAAAAATAAGTATTATTTATTTTTTTACTGTGAATTTTATAAAGTCTTTTGCTAGAAGATTCTATTAGGTAATTTTAAAATCTATATATAATAAAGCAACTACATTTTCTATTAACAAAAAACATATTTACTTTATTTAATTTAAAGTAAAAAAAACATTTTTCTTTACTTTATTTAAAGTTAAATTCAAAAAGTGAAAAAAAGATGGCGATTTGATTTAATTTCTCAACGTTTACCATTATTAAACCCAGAACTCAATTCACATGCTGAGCACAACTGTACTTGCATTTACATTTGATCAACCACCATTTGCAAAGCGCTGCTCCGTTCAGCAGCAGCGATTGGACCAGGAGCGTACACAACGTTAACTCACCACAGAGAGTCACTGAATCAACTCTCACACTCGTCCCGTGCATACACTCTTTCGCTCTCCCTCTCACACTGGCTTTCACTATTGCATCTCACCATGTCAATCACTCACACTCTTTATGTTGTTAGCGCGCGCGCTCTCACTCTCATGCTCTCTCTCTCTCTCTCGTTCACTGCCTCTTACCTGTGTCAGTTCCGGCAGTGGCGATGCGCTGCTTGCCAGTGTGCGCACCATTGTCTGGTTCTGTGTGGGTAACTTGGTTTGTGTTTGTATACGCCCGCTTGCTTGTGTGTGTATGTGTGTGCTTTGCCTCAGGGTGGCAACGGTTGCATATCTGCGCAATTGCAAAAGTCCCTGAAAACGCATGGTGGTAACACTGGCTGCTTGGCTGGCTGGCAATGCAATGGAGTTGAGCTTAGAGATGGACTTGAAGGTGGCTGTCGCAGTGGAAGTTCAGCGCAAATTTAAAAGTTCCGTCGCTGTAAAGAATGAGAGCAAATAATAAACGATAGTTGTCAATTGATAGCGAGTGCTTAAGTTTAAAATACACAAAGCTATTAACTTTGAAGTAAGCAACTAAATTTAAATAAAATAATGATGAATAAATTTAAATTTAGGTCTGAAATTTAATACAGTCGTCGCAGTAGAACAATTTTCAGCAATTAAATATTGAATGACTTCTGGAGTGTTACTGAGTATAGTACTTGTAGTGGTAGTATTATTTTAATATCGTACAAAAACGCAAACACTTTTTAAATAAAAATTGCACTATTAAAAATTTATTAAAACCACAAAAAGTTGTGAGGTATTACGACTTTAAGTTACTTAAGTTTACTGCAAATTTTCCACTTTGTTTCAAACTCCAATTTTTATTATAGGAATTTTAAAAAGAGATTTCTACAAAAAACCAAAGTATTCCTTTAATTTAGTTTCCTAAATTAACATATGTTTTACTGCAAATTTACTACAAATTTTCTAACTTTACATTTATTTAGGCCACTTTGGCCTTGTAGACTTCTTAGCTTATAATCAACTTAAGGTGAGTTTAAGCGTGCAAATGTAGAACAGGCTTTAATTAAATATTAATAATGAATTAACATTTAACTTCGTTTTAGTGCAAACTAAAAATATTGATAAAATAATGGGCGGAAATTATTGAACTGATAAAAGCAAAATTAGTAGACAGAGCATGCGGTTATTATCAACTTAAATCGCACAGTTTTTAACTAAAAAATGATTAATATGTTTAATAAAACCCCTAAAAAACATAATCTACTGGTATTATAGCATAAATAATTCTATGCTTACACAGCAACATACTACAACATACAGTTTTTTAAGGAAAACTTAAAAAATTTGTTAATTTAATTTACAATTAGTTGAATTTCACTAATCGAAATGTATATAGTTTTAAAAAATTCACTTTTTAAGATAAAAATTCCATACTAAAGAACTTTAAATACCCGTACTGTTTAAACACATTTATAATCAAATTTTCTCTTGAAATATCAGCCCGAACCAAGACAAATTTGCTGCTCACTGATTGTATTACGGCCCAAACACTACTGATAGCACCAAGGGGAACCCAAACTTTTCCACAATCTTTCCATATACTATAATTATAGATCATTTCAGATAGCAGTCAAGAGTATTAGCTTTAAAGCGCCTTCAGACGTCGCTATCAGTATGCCTGATATTTATTTGCCTTGGTCTAACAATAAAATTAGCATAGTTGTTGTTGTATTTGCTTTGAACGTCTGAGAATGTCATGAGAGACTTGATCTTGATCTCAAACAGATTTAGGGCAAAAACTTCAACCGAGTGCTGTTAAAGTCAATATCTTTATGACCATTACCACCACCGCTGGGGTTTACATTGTCCAATTCCAGGTATAGAGAGGTATAAAAGGCAACAACTGAGCACAGAGAACTGAAAAACTGCATAATCATAAACTCATTTACGACTATCGTTTGCGCTACGCTTCTAGCCGGCAAGTTACCTGAGGTCTGTGCGGGTACAAACCGCGTAAAACTGCCCGAAACTGAATAGAGCTGAAGGTGGAAGAAGGTAGACGAAATGACAGGCATGGGAATTATTATCGTGAGCGAAGTTTACCAAAATCTTTGAAAGTAAATCCATTAAGAACATTTTTGGTATACCATGAAAATGTTTACTCTTCACTGTGTATTTGCTGACGGCAAAGATCTTGTCAAATAAACGGCCACAGAAGTGGTATATGCTGCCATATAAGGAAATCGAAACCACAAACAAATTTTGAACTAAACAATTTCCAAAAAACTAGCTAGTTAAAGCTAGAGATGGGTACTGTCAAGTTTTCAGCTTGGATCGTGTTGGGCGTGCAAAAAGACACACGCGCCCATCTCTAATTGCAGTCACTGCCAGTGTACGAGCGAGCTTTAAGCTCTTTCGCTCTCTCATCCGCGCTCTCCCTCTATCTCTCTTTGCTAGTGATTTTTTTTGTTTACAAATGATCATGTTGCCTTTCATATGCCCTGTCTGCGTGTTTATATATATGTGTGTGTGTGTGTGTTTTGTTTTTGTTTGGCTTACGTCAAAACGTTTACGTGTGTGAGTGCACGTGTATGTCGTTCACTTTTCTTCAACTGCTTAACAGCTGATAAGCGGCAATCAAACTTTAAACCAAACGAAAGTAATAGAAATTAAAAATTATAATTGAATTAGTTAATCAAACGAAAGTAACTGATTAAGACTGCTTTTTGTATTCCTTTTATTTTTTATCCATTTTCACTCACACATGCGTACATACAATGGCGTCATTTGCGTCTACTTGCACACGCGCCTTGCACGCAGTCAAAACAGAGACACAACTAGACAGCGAGTGACTACGCACACACACGCACACGCATAGCCAGACGAACACACACATACACACAAACTAACCGCACGCGCCAGCAATTTGCAATAGCTTTCAGTCGGCTATGGAAAAAAACCAAAGACACTAACACTAACACCAACAAACTTAAACTAAATTTATGCAGCTATGCAAACATTTGATGCACCTTCAATTAAGAAATATTTGTTATGCACCTACGTTTATATATTTTAATTTCCTTAAACTTGATTAATTATGTTTCGGCGCTCTTGTAAATCGAAACCACAACAAAACAAAACTAAAACTAAAACGCAACCGCTAACTGAACGAATCAAGCGGCGAAGCAGATTTTCCAAAACGAGAGCACAAAACGTAAACCAACAAGAGAGGAGTGAGACAAAAAGCTACTGAGCGAAAAAGCTGTTGCTCTCTTGCGCTTACTCTCTTAGATCAGCTGTTGAATGTGGCCGGTTGTTTGTGTTGTGGCGCAGACAAGAGCGCGATAAGAGCACTCAAAGCAAAGCAAACAAAATAATATTTTGCTATTTTCTATATTAGTTATTATGAGTTGTAAAATTTATAAAATACTTTAAATTTGATTCTTTTTATATATTTAATATTTTATTTCTATTTTTAAATTTATACATATTATTTATTATATAAAGAATCGCGAAAATAAACTTTAAATGCTTAAATTTACTTAAAATTTTTTTTATAAATGCATAACTCACACTCTCTCCGGTTTTAATAAAATTTATTTCATATATATAAAATTTATATAAAACAGCTCCTCCCCCCCTCCCCCCCAACAAAAAAAAAAAAATAAAAAAAAAAAAAAAAAAAAAAAAAAAGTTTAAAATAAAACTTTATAATTTTATTAGCGGAAAA
Organism: Drosophila arawakana; assembly: GCA_018151165.1. Lineage (NCBI taxonomy): Eukaryota > Metazoa > Arthropoda > Insecta > Diptera > Drosophilidae > Drosophila > Drosophila arawakana. The sequence continues at coordinate 12,364,783 of JAECWX010000002.1, forward strand.
GTGAGTTAAAGTCTGATAATTATTATCTATAAACTAAATAAATGACACATTTTCTCAAGTAACTTTCTTCAGTTTTGTATTTATTCATTTTTCTGATAGTTTACAGTAGTTTTTAAAAACAACTATTCAACTAAAAGAAAAAGAAAGTAATAAAATGAGGTGAAAGTCTCCTCTTGATGCGATTTTTTTTTTTGAATTTTACTTTACATTCCTCAAACCTGAATAAAATTACAATTATTTTTTATTACATTATAATTATTGTTATACAGTGAAGGCTCTACTGGCGGATAACTTCCTTAGCCGTACAAACTTTATAGAACCGTGGCTGTCCGTCCAAGGAAGCTTTCACTGTATATAGAATATTTCACATGCACTTACTATTTTTTACCACTTTCTGTACATGCGATAAAACACAATACTGAATATGAACACCATAACGAAGCTAATAAACAACATGATGCTCAATAGGTCTGGTACCGGATCCGCAGGCGGATAAAAGTACATCACAAGTTCCACAACTATGCGATCGATTGTGGCGATTCCAGTGGGTTTCCACCACGGTAAAATATACACAACATATCTTTCTTCTGGCGTCATTTTCGATTTTGTTATAGTTATAGAAATCGAAAACTGAATACTCGATACACAGACTTTAAAAAGTGATTATAGTTGAAGCAACGCCTAGTAATAAAGTACGGAAATTATCAAATGTTGCTATGTTATTTAGAAATTTTACAACTTAAGTTAAACATAATTAATCTATAATTTGTGTTGAAATAATTCCGAACAGAATTAAAAAAAATTTATTATTTTAATTAATTCCCACAATTAGCCTGTGAAATGAATTTGTTGAAAAAAATTCAACTGTTATACGCGCTCACCATGTTGAGGTCGTAACTCACCACGGACCGCCCACTAGCCAGTCGACCCACCACCAGGCACTAAGAATCTATGTGTGTGTATGGCCATCCCGCTCGCACTGCCTAAGCACACGGCATGCGGCTTTGGTGCACACCCACCCCAAACCGGCGAGCAGCGCGCCCATTTTTCGCCGTCGGCATTTTGTATTGGACGCAGTCGCGACACCAACTGACTGCAATTAGACAGCAAACAGCCACAGCGACAGCCACAGGGGCAGCCACCGCGACAGCGCGGCGAACATTTACAATCAAAATGGCGTACGCTTCTAGCTGTTCACCGATGACGCGTCGTCTATAACGGTTATCTAATCTTAATCGCATACAAACCAACAAGATAACTGTAAAATTCGCCACGGTTCTTGCCATAGATACGAATTAAAGATAATTCTATGAAACTTTATGAATTACGGTAAAACATTTAACGATAAATTAAATGATTAACTTATTTAAAGCATTAAATACATTTTTTAAAAACTTTAAAAATGATTTCAGATACTTTTAAACATATCAACAATTTATTGGTTTTTAGACAATATTACTATATTTAAATAAATAATTTAACAACAATTTTTAAATTTAGTCTTTACAATTAACTAAACAATAAATTGGTTTTATCAAGAACAAAAAAACATAAATAAATATATATAATAGAATTGATTGATTTCAGTAATTTTAATATAATTGTTGGAAAACATTAAATTTTTTATTTGGAATTTTACGGATTCTTATCAGACATCATTATGGGTATTTCCAAATATATTTCACTATTAAATAAAAAACAAAATTCTACGTTATTTAACTTTAAACTCGAAAGCAATTTAAATCACAAGCTTGACGGGTTATGACGTCACTGTCCCACTTAATTGCCTTTAAAATTCAAAAGGAAAATTTAACTAAATATTAGATTTTTAAATATTATTATATTTTTGCTATAGGTAATTGCTTTACTTTATTTTTATTTATTTATAAATTATTTTATTTACTTTATTTATAAAATAAAAATAATAAATACATTCATACATTTAACATTTTTTTAAGATATTGTTTTTCTATAGATATTTTTAAATAGATAAAGTCGTATAGTCTTTGATTAAAGAATTCACAACTTTAATTTTTTAATCAAAATTTTAAAAAAAAATTTTTTTTTTTTGTTTATAGCATCATTTTTTGTTTTTGTTATTATTTCATGTATGTATATTGTTTTTTCTTCATTTTAAAACAAAAATTAAAAAAATTTGATATATATTTTTTTTAAAGCATTTTGTTTTTTTGTTTTTTTAAGTCTTCTAACATATGAAAAAAAATGAAATTTAATCTCTAAAATATGTAAACATATTATTTCAAAATATTTTCTTGAAGATCAAATTTGTTGACTGATAGACAGACTAATGTCTGTTATTATGAGGATCAGAACAAATGGTTTCGTAAGTTAAAAGATATGGAATTTATAACTGTAAAATTATTTTACAACACTAATAAAAATAAAAAGTATTGTAAGTTTTAACTCTAGAGTTAAATTCTCATTTCTTCTCAAACCTAAATGTCAGTCATAATTCCCAAATAGCTTAAGCAGCGTCAAATTTGCTAAGAATATTAGTTTGATAATGATTTAGAAGCTGGAAATAGCTAAAACTCACTTAAAAGCAAACCTAGAGGTTTATGTTATAAATTTTAGTATCATAATAAAATAAAAGTTGTCAGATTTTTTCAAAAAGAACATGTAAAGTTTGTTAAAATGAAAAGAAGTTTAATATTAATATAAAAGAAATATCAATTTACGCATTTTAAATTTTCATTTTATGACATATAGCCACACATTTGCAAGTATTTAGAACTTGTAAAAATACCATTTACAAAAACATTTAATCTTTTTAAAATTTAATTTCTTTCTCCAAAAAAGTTGTCTTTTAATAGTTAGTTTCAATATAAACAAAAAAATATTTGAACGTAAAATTTAATCTTAACAATTTATAGATCTTGTTTTAAGATTTGTGGCATTAAAAAGTTTGCATCTTTTGGGTTATATTAAATTTGAAAGTGGATCATAAAGTCAAACTGACTTCAATTGAAGAGTTTTCAAATTCAAATTCAATTGAAATTGATCTATAATATAATATGATCTATAATGCAATATAGGTTTTGTTTGTTTGAATTTGATTCAAGTAAAACTCTGCATAAACTTGGTCTTCTTAATCTATGTTGAGGCCTGCAATTAGATTTTGCCAAATCGTTCTAGAACATTTAAAGTCACTTTAAATAGTTTTAAAATCATACTTAAGGTCAAAAGTGAGAAACGTTGCAAATTTAACTTGAAATAAGGAAGGAATTTCTTGACTGACTCAAATAAATTTAATTACTCAGTGAGAAAACATGAGCTAAGCTTTGACATGGACAACTAAATAAAGTCCTTATCAAAACTTACACTTTTTATTAATTGAAAAAAGCTTTTGTAATTAAAATATATTTTTGAATAATAAAAATAATTACTAGGTTAAATATTCTAACATGACTAAAAAACCCAAAAAAAATGAGAAACATTTTTTTTTAAATTTTTAAATGTTTTTATTGATTTCAATTTATTCACCGGTATCAATTTTGTTACTACAGCAGACACTAAGTTAAATGATAAATATTTTAATATGATATATTTAATAAATATTTTGTTTTAACAAAAATTCATAAGTTTTGTTTTTAGTATAGGGTTTTATTTTTCCAAACCTAAGAGATTCCGTAGAATGTGAAACTTTAAATTAATTCATATGTGCATTTGCAAAGAACAGTTTATATTATAAATTTTTGATATGTAGTGTTATAAATTTAAAACTTTTAGATTTTGTTAATTTGAAATGAATATCAGATTAATTTCTGCTTTACTTTGTTTACAAATTTAGTCATGAGCACTTACTGTCTTCTTAAATAAAGAAAATCTACAAATAAGTAATTCTAATCAAAAATTTAAGTTATAAGCTGATCTTGGCAAATACAACGAAGATATTGAATATTAAGGAAAATTATTTATGTTTATGGTGTAAACTTTCTTTATCTACATAGTTTCAACTGATAAATATTATTTAATCTTATTATAACGCAGATTAAGGGTTTGATGTTTGAATAGCTACAACACCTTAAAAACATCATCTTGTTTCACCTGTTATTGAACTCAATTTTTAGGAATAGTTTTTATATTTTCAGGAATAATTTTGGGTGCACATTTTTGATTTAAACGTATTTTTTATCCGTGTAGCTATAGAAATAACAAGTAAGAAAGGCTACAGTCGAGGGTGCCGAAAGCCCTGTACTTTCGTTCTCTATTGGCTATAGTTGCCTGATCCGATCAAACTTCTAGTTAGCACTTCTTTACTATACACATAAAAGTACATATCTTGTACAAAATTCCAATTTTTCCACTGGACTTGTCCTAAGGCTATAGCCTATAGATGTCAGATCCTGCTCAAACTTGGCGATAATAGTTACCATAGTACCATACACATTTGGTCATGATAACTCTAGTCCTTTTCAGGCTATGGTGTTGTGCAAATGTTTTTTTTTTTTGCGGGGGCGGTACTGGGCGAGGCAACAATTTAAAGTAAACTTGATCTGCCTGCCATATAAACGGACAGGTGTTTACACAGACAGACGTCTCGGCTTTATGGGGTCGGAAACCCCTCCTCCAGCCTGATACGCACACTTAGCATCTGACAAACCTAGTAGACTCCTTTATTCTCTTTTAGAGCACGGGGTCTAAAAAGCTATATTATATTGCTTAAAAGGTTTCTTTCTAAAGAAAGTTAGTATTTGGTTATGGGATTGATTAAAAATAACTTAAAAAACAAGAAAACTTAAATTTCAGTTTATATTTTTTTGGCATTATTTTTGATGGATTCCTACGATATTTATGTACATATGTGATTTGTGTATGATTCTTCTTTTATTCCCTACAATTAAAGTAACTCGTTTTGTCTAAAACTTTGTCAATACATGAGTTGGAACACTGTCTATATTTAAGATTATCTTGATTAGTTTGCCATTTTTTCATATGTACTCTCTTGATTTAATATGATTAATTTAGAGGGCAGTTCATAGTTCATATAGAAATAACCAAGAATACTTACTGGTAATCATTTTCATTTGGTACCCTAGATGAAGTAGAAGATATAGTCAATTATTCGAATATTCAATTAAAAATTAAGTATACGTCTGTTAGGTTCAATTAAAAACCAATTTGATATGCGTATGGTCATTAAAAATAACAGATTTAAATAAAATTAATAAAAATGTTCAAAAAAGAACAGAAAAATAAATCTGAGTGATATCGAACTAATTAATTTCGATTTACTTATTCTATTTGTATCTTTTACCAAGTAAAATCTTAAAAGAAACGTACTTGAGCTTAGATTAAGAGAAAAGTTGGAGCTATCAGTACGATCATAGTACTTCCCCATACTTAAAAAGAGTACAGACGTCTGTCATTTGCCATGTCCGACCGCATAAAGTATATATCTTCTTGATCAGCATCAACAGCCTAGTCGATATAGCTATGTCCGTCTGTCTCTCTGTCCGACTAACTATATGAACATGTGGATCTCTGAGACTATAAAAGCTAGAGCCACCAAAATTTTGAATGAAAGTCCGTGCATGTGTCATGCAGATCAAGTTTATTTTAAAATTTGGTAATGCCCCCTACCCCCCTGAAAAATACAAAAAAAAACTATTTTCCATCGTGACCACACACTGTAGTGATCATGCTTTCATTAAAACTATGGTCACCAAGATGTGTCCGGATTGGACAACTTTATATTATAGATCTAATATGTCTAATCGGTCGATTATTGGTGATTTTTATTGAAAAGCGATCTCTTCATTGAGTACGGGGACATTTACAGTCGGCTCGCCCGACTGTAGTATTTCTTACTTCTCCTTAAGCCCATTATCCCTCACCTACCCCCTTTTAGACCAATTTCCAATGAGTGCAGGTTTTAAAAAGAAATTAAAAATTATCTAGATGCTAAACAAATTTAAACGACAAATATTCGCAATGATATTAATAGATAAAAGGTTTCATTATCTCTAGATAAAATTCAAAATTTTCCCAGGACATTGGGGTGATCTGTCTGTAGCACCCTATTCTACCACATGGAAATGCATTGAGCAGCCCTTGCTACTTATCATCCCCTCGCCCGCAACCCTCTGCCAGCATTCTTCAATACGTATTGCTCTTCCGGTCCAGGCATACATGATTTTCGACTAAAAAAGAAACCGGGAACAACAACAACAACTCGAAAGATCAGCCCTTAACGAGCTTAGGGGTGGAAAATTTACACATTCCTCTTAATAGTTGCAATTTTGGGGGTAATTGTTGAGTATTTGCTTTGGAAAAGCATTCGAAACGGTGCGTAAAATGGAGAACAAAAAAAAAAGGGAGTGTTGTTCAAGAGTCGAGGTCGCATAGTTTCAAGCCTAAAGTCAAAGTTCAACCCTTCCGAGTGTCCCTTGTCCGTAACGAACTACCCTTTTCATGGCCAATATGTTGAGCGGGTACAGTTCGTGTTTGTCTGATGGGTTTTAACGGATTCTCAAGAGGGTCACTAATTTGGTATGGTTTGGCCTAGTGTTACCATATCCAAAATATTCAGCTGGAAATTTGAAACTTTTTACATTTTTTATTGAATTTTATGCTGAAATACTGGCTAACTGTACTTTATGCCTATCTACCTAAATTTGTGCCAAATTTACTAAAATTGATTTTATGGAAAACATTTTTTGTGTACAAAAATTTGTATATAATCGATTTTCCACTTCAATTGGTAGCGCACACACAAGTCACATTGATCGCACCACTTTCTAGTGAGGTTATGTGCGCTGCACGTTACCCGTTAGCTAACGGGACATACACGCAGGTTGAGGTTAACTTGAAGCGTATCCAGTGGGCTTAATTAGCTGACTGCAATGTAGATTTCGCAAGTCTGCTATAGATACACACACATACAGACAAACACACATACAAACTCGGCTAAGGGTCGTCCATAAGCCTTTGAGAAATTGATGGTGGTGGTGATCTGACCACGCCTTAGCTGCCTTTATTACAATCGGAAGCAGAGGCAAAAACAAAGCAAGCAGCGACGGCGAAGGCAACGACGACGACGACAGCAACAGACGCAGCAACAACAAACAACCCATTTTGATAGTTGAATCAACACACACGCATACATACATATATACAAACACACGCACACATAGGCACAACGGAATCTCATACGCCCCGGAATGACACCCCAGCAAGCCATTGGATCGGTGTGTGTGTGTCTGTGTGTGTGTCTGTTTGTGTATATGCAGATGTTGATAATTCCAAGGTTTTTTTATTTTTCAAAAATGGTGTAGGAAATTCTAACAATTACAAAAGCAACAACAGCATATCGATAACAATGCCTGTGCTAATGTGTATGAGTGTGAGGCAATTACAACAGACACACACACACACTCGCACAGACACATTCTGGCACTCAAGCGAAGTACTAATGAGTGGAAGCAAGCCAGGGAGTGGCAGAGCGAGAGAGAGAGAGACGGAGAGAAAGAGAGAGAGAGCGCGCTAAGCAAATTGATGCCAGTGAAAAAAAGCACGCGCAAAGCAATTTACGCTGATTATACATTTGTCATTTTTGTTCGAAATACAAATACATACACAGATGCACATGTATGCACCAACACACATGTAAGCAGGGAGACACACACTCGTGCGCTCGCTCACACTACGGCGCCAAAGACAACGACCTCCCAACCAGCGCCAACAACAACATCAACAATTTAAGTGAGACCCAACGAGTTTGAGGCAATAATTGAAAACAACAAAAAAAAAAAGAGCGCATGCTCCGCATGGCTCTTTGTACAGTCAAACGTGGCACCAGAAGCAAAAGAAGAAGAGTCCAACAACTAATAAGAAAAAACTACGTACAAAAATAATATAAAAAAAAAACCCGAAACACAAAAGTCCATCCATAAAAAATTCAATACATTCACAAAGTTCAGCAAAAGATGAAGCCGGATCGCAACCCACAGACATGCACACACACACACACACGCAGGCCGCAATCAAAAACCAAATAAAAGGCATAATAGAGAAGAGAGAAGCAGCAGTCAGAAACACTTAACAAGCGTAAAAATAATATGGCGACGGCTGCAGCAAAAAAAAAAAAAGAATAAAGTGAACGAAAGACCAAAATGTTTCGTGCCATCGTTCGTTTCAAGCTTCGAGTCTGCTCACAATCAACAGTAACGCTGCCCGTCGTTGCCAGCAGTGAAACAAAAACAACAACAGCAGCAGCAATGTGAGACGAAGATACAGCGACATAGATACATACATACATATAATGAACATTTATGAACGTCGGCACAAGAACAGCCCAAAGCAGCGCACGCATACAATTGCACAGCTACACAGGCGAGGGCAGCACACCCATACAAACATACAGACGTAGCGCAAGGGCAGCAACAACAAAATGAAAAATGGAATACCAGAGAGTCTGACAAGGCACAGTGGTACAATTGCAATGATTCTATGTTTAAAAATTGTATGTTTAGCATTTGAGTATTTTTTCTTGATCAGAATGTTCTATCATATTTGATATGTGCATTTTGGAAAAAAAAATCGATTTTATTTATTTTTATACCTGTTGGTTAATATTAATGAGCATTTTTAAGTATTTGGTTTGATATTAATTTTACTTTTTTGAATATTTCTAAAGTGTTTAAATTTTTTATAATAATTTATATAATTTGTTTATTGATATTATTAATATCGTTTTTTTTTAATGACAATTTAATAATTAATAGGTTTTAATTTTACCATAGTCTGTTATTATCATAAATATGTTTATGAATACAACAATATAGCAGCAGTGAATGCATTGAAATGACTTATAACTATGCAGTTAAGTGAAAAATTAAATATAATATATTGCATTCAACCAACAGTAATGAATTTCCGACCACTGTACGAACGAGCGAGTAAGCGAAAACGAACAAAAAAGCATTTTGTTGTTGCTACGATTGCTTTTTGTGGTACGCATACGCTATACTTGAGGGCCCCCCTTCCACGACTCAAGCAAAACGACCCGTCTGACGCCAACAAGCAAAACTAATAATAAAATAAAGCCGCCGTCGATTGCTAGTCAACTCAGGTATGCATGTATGTGTGTGTGTATTTGTATGCAATGGTGGTGGTGGTGGTGGCAAATGCGAAATCGAAAAAAGAAGATGAAGTATAGCAGCAAGCTAAAAGAAACAACACCAACAACAACCACGACAAGACGACATTCGAGTGTACAGACACAGAAAACTGGTCTCCCGCTCGACGGCAGTAGCGATAGTGGTTGGGGTAACGGCAGCGGGCAGGGTGGTTGACAGCGCACATATACATTTACAAACACAATACACACACACACACATACACATACACTTATCAATATATGTATACATGTGAATGTGCTACAGCGGGCGCGAAAGCAAAAGCAAATACAATACACCTGCCCGCCAGCTGTGTAGCCTCGTTTTTTTCGTGTACATTTTTTCTTTCGTTCGCACACACCCCCAAAGCGCATACAACAAAACATAGCAAACAGCGAGTCATGGGGCTAGCGCTGTCACACTCTGGCTAGCTGATGACGGAATGTGAATCGTTGCTGCCATCGCATTCGCACGCCCGCATTTGTTATAGAGAAATGTTGTGCGTGTGTATGAGAAACTGGTTTTCTTCCTCCAGCTGCCTACCAACCCTCCTCAGATACTCAATACACACACTCGGATACACAGATACGCGCACCAACACTCATGCGCGTTGCTGCTTCATTTTGTTTCGGCAGAGTTGTCGCCGCTGCGCGCGGTTTAGTCTGAAATTTAACTTGGCAGCGCACGGTTTGTTTTTTGTCGACATCAGATACGCTGCTCGTTCGTGCCGATCTGCCCAAAACGTTAGTCGAGATACAAGATACAACGCGTCGCGCAACGTACACACATGCCTACATAAAATAGACTAAACGACAGAAAAAAACGCATGCTGACAGAATCGAGTCGCTGTTAATTAACATCTGGATTTTTATATATTTTTTTCCCGTTATATGTGCAGTTGTATTCAAATTAAACAACAAACAAATTAAAAAAAAAAAGATACATGCCGAAAAGTGAAAAGTTATGCTGCCGGCGTCGCTGTCGCAGTCGCTGCCGACGCGCGCAGTGAATTTGTGCCGCCTAACAAAAAATATGTTGCTAGAGTTGTCGCCGCGTTTTATGTAAGCTAAAGAAGAGCTCAAGTTAAAGCTCCCCTTCCTACGCTCTTCCCATCAACAGACTACACATCTCGCGTGTACAGGTGCTAGACCTATGCAACATAATTAATAAAGTTTAAAATAATAAAGTAATAAAAACCAAAAAGCAGGCACTGCATTAATTGTGAGCCATTGTCGTCGTCGTCGTTGCCACCGCCGCCGCCGTCGTCGTCGACACAGCCGTTGCAGCGAGTGGAGTATGTACTAATTATTGCTCTCGTGCACGAAACGCTCATTTACACGCCTCAGTCGCAGTCGCAGTCTCAGACAGCGCATACAAACACATACGTAGACAGACGCAGACAAACATACACGTACACTAGCACACACACATCTACAGACAAGTAAACTACACATACACCTACAACGACACTGACACTGAGGCTGACGCTCGTCGAGACATTTTTTTTTGTGTACATTCTTGTATGTTTTCTTGATGTTATTGTTGTTGTTTTGCAACAAAGTTTTACGTTTACGTTGTTTTTTGCCTGTTTGTATATATGTTTACTGCCTGTACCCGTAAACGTTATTTTGTGTGTGTGTGTTTATTTCGTATTTGTTAATGTACCAAATAAACTAAAAACTAAAAGAAGAAAATTACAAAACCCATCAGCAGCAGCAATATGCTGGCAACAACAATAATAACAATCAGCAGCCGCAACAGCAGAGCACTCGCAGTCGCCGTCGCAGCAGTAACAGAAAACAACAGAACGTCGCTGCCGTCGTCGTCGTCGCTGCTGCCGTCGCCGCTGACGTCGCCGCATGCATACTATTAATTTATTATACAAATTGTTTTTATTTTAAATAATGGATCGTCGTGCATTGAAGTTTATGCAAAAAAGGTATTTTTTTTGTTTCGTTTTCGTTGTTTTAGTTTTTAATTCACATTTGTTTTGCAAAATTGTTAACTTTTTTTAACATCAGCGCAGCAGCAGCATACAGCACATGTGTGTGTGTGTGTGTATATGCACATATAAATACACAAATCTATATACATATACATATAGAAATGTATTTGTGTGTTTGTTTGTGTACTTACATGTATGTATATGTGTGTCAATGCACTCGCGTTTATTATTGCTTTATTACTAACGTTATTACTTTTTCTGCCACTATCGCACACACGCTCTCACGCACGCAGCTCTCTCTTTTCTTCTTCGGCTTCCACATTTGTTATTATTACACCGATTTCGTGTCTCACGTTCGCATTTAAGTGTGACCCTCGCAACAGTGAACGAAATATTTATGCGCTGCGCTGTGTGCACACACTGATTTTGCTCTTTTGTTTTTTATGTTTTTGTTTATGTTATGCTTGTTGCTACTTTTACTCTTATAGTTATTTGCTTGCTATTTTTTTTTTGTTTGTGACAAAACTCTTCTTACACCACACACACACACACACATGTTTACTTACAAATGCAGCGTTGCCTTTGGCGCGCAGTTCAATTATGTCTCGTTTACCAACACTGCTGCGACTAATGTCAAATATGTACAAATATTAATTATATGTATGCTTATATGTGCACACGTGTGAGTGTGTGTGTTGAACGTCCCATCATAATCTTACTTGCACTTAAAACGCTTTTCTTCTTCATTCAAAGCAAGCAAAAATCACAGTCCCAAAACGAGTTTCCTTCCCCATTTGCTTTGCTCGGTGCATGCATTGTTGATAATACAACAGCTACAACACTGCAGTGACAGAGTCTCAGCCATATATGTCACACACACACACACACACACACACACACGCACATAAACTCACATGCACATATTTACGCTCACAGTCAATTTCGCAATGCACGCCATGTGTGTATTTTTGATGGTGGTTGGTTTTTTTTTTACTTACTTTTTGCAGCATTGAAAAGCAAAAGTTCTAAACCAAAAGTAACATATTTTGGCCGAAACTGAAACTGCAGGCGGCATTAAGCAGCAGCAGTGAAGTGAAGCAGAAGAGGAAGCAGCAACAGCACTCAGTGGAACGCACTCTCTCGTTCTCTCTCCCGCTCATTGTCTCCCTTAGTTCAAACTTCGAAGTAAACAAAATCTGTGGCGCGTAGAAAGTGTTGCCATCGTTTTTAAAATAAATTCATAAATTGAAACATGATATTGAACATATTAAAAAATGATTGTATGTTTCTAAAAAAAAAATACAAGACTTCTTGTTATCTGTTAAAATGTATAAAACTGATTTCAAAGAAAAGTTTTGTTTATATTTTTGTTGTTAGTTGTGATCAATTTATGCGAGTTGGCAACTCTACACACACCTACACCAACTCATTCTTGCTCTCTTATGCCTGCCTGTGTCGGCTGTATATGTTTTGTGTTTGAGCTGCTCTCGTCATTTGAGCAAGCAACAAATGCTATCCCGCTCGCACATGCGGGAGTTCGGTAGCGCCGCAACAAGGGTGACAGCAATAGCGTGCACACAATTGTATTTGTATTCGCAATTGTATCTGTGAGTGCTCCCATTCGTGTGTGTGGTTGTATGTATATATTTCTGTGTTGGTGGCTGTGGCTGGCATGCAGAAATGAAACCCGTTCGTATAATCAATATGTAGTCATCTATTTTCGTCCCGTCCCCGTCACCCCCATTCCCTCGTACAGGTTTAATGCCCCAACAACCACCAAAATGAAATTTGCACGCATGATTCTCGCAACAATTTAAATTTCATGTTCTATTTTGTTGTTGCTTTTTGTCTTTTTTTTTTAATTTCCTTTTGGGTTCTTCTGTCTGCATGCCAAACTCCAACGGCCTAATAGCTGCGCGCGCTCTCCTTGTCTCTATCTCATTCTCGCTTTCTCCCTCTCTCTTACTTTCTGTCTTTCCCACTCTCTCTTCCTTTCATTTGTTAGGCCCGCGTCGGCGCATGCGCGTTTTGTGTGCGTTGTGTCGGCATTGTTATCAATCTTCCTCCTTCTCCAGCAACTCAATTTTGGTAGAAACGAAAATAAAATTGATGATGGCTCTGTGGTATTATTGTGAGACTCGAGACTCTCGGGGTCTCGGCACTGGAGGACCCCCAGACTCTCACACCAGGCAGCATGACAAGCCACTCATACAAGCACAGTCTCTTTACCCATTACTCTCTTTCTACTTCATTCACACACCACACTCACACGCACACAACAAGCAAATATAAAAACCAGTCTTGAGTTGCAAGTTTTTGTTGTTGTTGTAGTTTTTTTTCCTCTCTGCTGTTGAGAAGGATGCTGCTGTTGCTGCTGTTGTCAGTGCTGCGTCTGGCACAACGTCTAGTCGCAAGTTTTATGTTTTTTCTCTTCTCTTTCTTTTTGTTTTTACCATCAGCTTTCGCTTGCTCTTTGCTGTTTGCAGTGGTTTCTGGGTAGGTGGGCAAGGTGGTTGGAAGGGGGTAAGTGGGGGGAAAGAGTGCTGCGTTCGACCTTAGCATACACTGCTGTAACCCAGCAGCAACCCAGAAGTTACCCAGCAGCAACCCTGCCGCATGCATGGCACACACCCCTGACCGATTTCTGTTCAGTGCAGACCAAAAACGCCCACTACAGCTACCTTTGCCTGGCACCATATTCACACCACATCCTACCACTCTTTTTTGGGCTTTCCATCTTCCCGCCTGTTGTTGCCTGGCTCTCACCCTTCGGAGCCGCCCTCCTTCTCAGCTGTAAGCTGTCCTGTTACCAGGGGTTACCCTAATGCTGTGCCAACTCTAATAGCATGCCTTGTATTTTTGTTTCACAGTTGTTGTTCATGTAGTTGCCTTTTATATTTTCTTTCTTCTTTTTTTATATGCCTCACGGGCATTATGGCTCTGTGCTGGATTAGTTTGGGACCAAGAGTGGAGGCCATGGCTGCTGGCAGGGATATGTCTAAGTGCTGTTAAGTTATGAAACTTTAACCACATTTTGTTGATTTCTTTTTTTTTTTTTTTGTGTAATGCATGACATGAGCATCAACTGTCTGCATTTTAGACGATTTCGCGGGTCTTTGAACTCGCAACTGTAGCACACACCATAAATACAAAAAAAAATGGGTGAACATTGGCATCAGCTCATTATGTCATTTGGTAACACGTCCTTCCAGTGTATAACTTAAAATAATAGTTAAAAGCTTCATTTAATGTGCATCAATTTGCCTACTGTGCAGTTTCTGATATCTATGAATTTTGTCAACGTCTGATGCCATGTTGCCAACGTTCATTTTTAATAGTTTCTGCTACATACATATGTAAATACATTTTTAAAAGCTTATAAGTAAATTTGGGCACATTTAATGCCCAGTTGCCACTTTTCTTTCTAACTATGTAAGTGTAAACATAGAAATACACACGGATTAAGTATTTACTTGGTTCACCCATATTTTGCAGTGCAACGTTGCCAAATTTCTGTTTGTACCTATGTTTACATATGTTTGCACGCATAAGTCTGCTTATGTATACACACACAAACACACATAAATGTACACATGCATACTTGTATTCATGTATTGCAATTGCATGAGATTTTAAAGTTGTGCAGCAAATAACTGTAACAGCAAATGCATCTCTCTCAGCAGCTCTCTTTGCCGCCTTCTTCCCACACCCTATGTTTCTCTCTTCCTCTCTTTCACTCTGTTAGTCTGATGCGTTGTAACTCCTTTTTCTTGTTTACAATATATACTGTTTGACGTCAGTAGACGAGCTAACTATAAATATATATTTTCCGGGGCCTCCACATGCAATTTGTGCCCAGCGCATAACAACTGCCCCCGGATGCATTTGTTCCCCTCTTCAAACCATGAAGTGACCTGCTTTATTAGTGTATTTGCACAATGTATGGAGCCCTGTTTACAGTTATGTGGGTCAATGATAGCAGCTGGAGTGGCCTAAAAATGCTATAGAAACTCTTAAAACAATAATAAATCTAGAGGTTAGAGTTTTCCTATATAGAAAGTTTAAAATATGGAAACTATGGCTTTATCGATAATTAAAATCTTATTAATATATTTATACATATGTATGTACACTTATCAGCTGTAGTTGATATCAGCGGAAAATATAAATCAAAAAGGAGTTTTTCATTTACTTTCTACTCTCCACATCCCCCGTCAACGGTTTTCATTTGGTTCGATTTGATTAGAGTACTAAATATGTATGTACATGTACATATATCTCTACTGCACTCAGAGTTTGCTTTGACCCAATGAGTTTAGAAAATCATTTACAATATAATAAGTTATAAAAGCAGTTAAAATAAATGAATGAAAGCTTATGCATTCGTACAACAATTATGAATGATCTTTCAAGTTGAATCTCGCTGCATCTGCTCATCACAATGTGTTCTTTTACGCTCATCAGTTGTGAAGAGCGCAAAGACGTGGGAGACAGTCAGCCAAGGAGAGGCAGAGAGAGCCAAGGAGCGTATGAGAGAGCCGGCCCACGCTCTAGTTGAGCTTTTGCCATTGGCGGGTGTTGCCAACTTGTTTTTGCATAGCAGTGCGTTGCATTTTTGCTCTTTCTTTTTATTTTTTTGCATTTCTGTTTTCATTTCGTGGTTTCTTCGTTGCTTTACTGCGTTTCGTTTGATTCTTTTTTCTCTCTTTGGCTTCTCTTTTCATTTGACATTTGTGTGCATGTGTTTGGCGTGCAAATGTTGCAAAACGAATTTTGGCAAAATGATGCATGCCACACGCCGTCGCAAGCGTTGCAAGTGCGTAGCGTGTGTGTGTGTGCGTTGTAGTATTAGTAAAGTGTGTGCCTCTGTCTGTTTGTTGATTTTCCAGTGTGCTTTTTTTTGTACTAAACTGTTTTTCTCTTCTTCTTTTCTAATGCAGAGCGGACACTGAAAGCGACACGACAGCAACAACAACAAACACATTGACTTCATCATCATCATCAACAACAACAACAACATCATCATTGGCAACAATTTCGTTAGCAGCTACAGCAGCAACAGCAACAACGACAATAACAACAACAAATATAGCGCAACCTTTGAAGGATAATTCGAATATTAGAAGTAGCGGCAGCAATAATAACAACAACAACAGTGATAAGTTGCAACAGCAACATAAACAGCAGCAACAACAGCAGCAAACACAACAACAGCAACATATTGCTGGTGTTGAGCGACCTTTAAAGTGCTTGGAGACACTTGCACAAAAAGCGGGAATCACTTTTGACGAGAAATACGATTTTGCCAGTCCACCGCATCCGGGCATAGGAGCAACCACACCCACGCACAACAACAACAACAACAACAGCAACAATAATAATAATAATAACAACAACAACAGTCAGTTGAACAATAATAACGTTAAGAGCGGCACGCCAACTTCGATTGCCACAAGCATCGCACATACGCCGCCTTCATCGCGTCGCCAAACGACAGCAGCAACAACTACTCCAGCAGCAGCAAGCACACCAGCAACTGCTGCAGCACGTTCACGCAGCGTATCACGTTCGAGATCCCGCTCGAGCACACCCACCTCACGTCACATCACCGGCACGCTGGAGAAATCACAGAGTCCCGCCCAACAGGTGGCATCCGCTGCGGCGGTGCCACTGCAAATCTCACCGGAGCAACTGCAGCAATTCTATGCCAGCGGTCCCTATGCGGCCATACAGGTAAAACAGGAGTTTCCCACACACAATGCTGGCACAGGTACCACTGGTACTGAGCTGAAGCATGCGGCCAGCTTGCTGGAGGCCACACAGACGACACAGTTGCAACAGATGCACTTGCAACAGCTAACGGCTGGCGATGGTGGTGCAGCGGCTGCTGTTGCAGCTGCAGCGGCCGCAGCGGCAGCAGCAGCAGCGGGTGCTGCAAGTCCAGCGAATGCACAACAAAATGCATTACAGCAGCAGGCACAGCAGCAGCAGCAACAGGTACAGCAGCAAGCACAACAGCAGCAGCAACAACAGCAGCAAGCACAGCAACAGCAGCAGCAACAACAACAACAACAGCAGCAACAACACTCGACAGCCATAAGCACAATGTCACCAATGCAACTGGCTGCCACTGGTGGTGTGCCCGGTGACTGGGCAAATGGTCGAACGGTGCAACTGATGCAACCATCGAGTTTCATCTACCCACAGATGATTGTGTCGGGGAATCTGTTGAACACGGGCCTGGGACAGCAGCCGATACAGGTGATTGCGGCCAGTAAACATTTCCAGGGCAGTGCACCGCAGATGATAACAACAACAACACAGAATGCCAAGCAAATGATTGGCGGACAAGCGGGATTCGCAAGTGGCACGTATGCAATACCATCGAGTCAATCACCGCAGACGTTGCTCATATCGCCAGTGAATGTGATTTCGCATTCACCGCAGCAGCAGCAATTTTTGGCCGCTGTAGCGGCACAGCAGCAACAGCAGCAGCAGCAGCAGCAACAACAACAGCAGCAGCAACAGCAGCAGCTCACACAACAGCAGCAACAACAGCAGCAGCAACAACAACAGCTCACCCAGCAGCAACAACAACAACTAACTGCCGCTGCAGCAGCACAACAAGCAGCCGCTTTGGCTGTCAGTGCAGCAGCTGCCACCAAAGTCGGTGATGCACAGGGCAAGTTGCAACAAAAGGTTGTCCAAAAGGTAACAACTACAACGAACACAGTGCAAGCAGCAACTGGCAATGCTGCCGGCACTGTTGTCGGCCAAGCACAACAGCAACAACAGCAGCAGCAACAGACCACCACGCAGCAATGTGTCCAAGTGTCACAATCAACGCTACCCGGTGTGAATGCTGCTCAGGCCGCACAGTTGCTCAATCCACTGCAGAGCGCTGCTGCTGGTCAGCCACAGCAGATGCAGATTAGTCCATGGTTCTGGCCAAATAGCCTTCAACCGTTCGGCACAAATCCCATTATTTTGCGTGGACAACCCGATGGCACCTCCGGCATGTTCATCCAGCAACCTGGCACGCATCAGACGCTGCAACCGCAACAGAATCGTAAGTAGTCACTAGAGTTTAAGGAAACGATAGAAAGGATTCACTACATCATTTAGTTGGAGTAGCTTAATTGTGGCTAGGTTTCTTGGGTAGCTAGGGTAGACCAGATTCCTTGGTTAGCTTATTTATATTACTGGTTTATTATATGAATTATCGAACGGTAAAATCACTTAAAATTTCGAAGAAGCTTTGATTGAGCTTTGATTTGGTTTGCTAATCGGATTTTTAAGTTTGTTTAATCAAGATTTAGTGCCCAAGCTTACAAAGCTTTTTACTATTTGTCTCTGTAGGCTCAATAAATAAAGGAACTTTTAAGCTATAAGTTAAGCTATAAAGTTATTTTTTTATTTGAAATCAAAAGCGCTCTACATTTAACCTTACAACCGATTTACATGAAGTTGGCTGCGGTTGAAAGGTGAGACCTGTGCCTTTCTAATGTATCAACGTTCAATAGAAGGTTTTTACGTGTTTCATGATTTAAATAAAAAAATCTGCTTATTTATTGAACATAAGTGCATTTTTTATAGTCTGACGTCAGTGATTTTGTCACTGAATTTGTCACTGTAAGCGCAGAGAGCTCAAATGGTTAAAACTTATCTCAACAAATATATAGCATGTATTTGCGTAGCACATATAAACTTTAAAATCCTCTTAAATAAAAGTATTTAAAACATATTTTCATAAAGAAAATACTAGATTTTAGTGCAGTGAGGGTTCGGGCTTCAAGAAGGTGTTGTATTTAGTATGTTTCTAATCTTCTTTTCAAAGTAAAGCCTTTATAAAAATATTAAATATAAATGGACAAGTATAAAATATAATATTTTATAATTACTTACAAAATACTTATATTAGTATTTTTGTGGTATTTTAAACTAGTCTGCGCACTATTTCCCTAACAAACTGACTAAGAAAATTGATTTCGACTAGGAAATCAGTGCTTGTGTTGAACCATCTGAAGCTAGTTTAATGTAATACCCTCTAAATTTAAGAGTATCTAAAATCTAAGGCTCGTGTCACGCGCCCATCGCTAAACACTTGCGTAAGAGTTTTCTGAGAAAGAGTGAAATCCAAAGATATTTCAAGTTTTAGTTTTGTTTAACCAATCAAAGTCGTGTCACGAAACTATCGCTATAGCAATCCAAACTAATTTGTTCCATTTCCATTCACTTTTTGCAGAGATCATTCAGTGCAATGTGACGCAGACGCCGACAAAGACGCGAACCCAACTGGACGCACTGGCGCCCAAGCAGCAGCAGCAACAACAACAGCAGCAGCAACAGACGACCGTACAGCAGCAGCAACAGCAACTGGCCACACAACAGCAAGCGGCGGCAGTGGCAACAGCACAGTTGCAGCAACAACAGCTGACGGCCGCACTGCAACGCACCGGTGGCCCCATCTTGCCACACAATGGGGCACAGGTGCGACCAGCGAGTTCAGTGTCTACGCAAACGGCACAGAATCAGAGTTTACTCAAGGCCAAAATGCGCACCAAGCAGCAACCAGTGCGTCCCGCGTTGCCAACACTTAAGACCGAGAATGGTCCAGGGGCGGGTAAGGCTGGTCTGGGGGCGGGGCAGGTGAATAGTAATGCCACCAATGCATTGACACAACATTTGGCAGTGCAGCAGCAGCAACAGCAGGCGGCGAGTCTGCATCAGGTGGTGACAACAGCGGGCAACAAGTGAGTGCTGCACAGTGGTACAAAATTGAGTACAATCAATGCTAAATTTCACTTTTCATTTACAGAATGGTTGTGATGAGCACGGGAACGCCCATAACGTTGCAGAATGGACAAACATTGCAGACGACGGGCGTTGATAAGCAGCAGCAACAGCAGCAGCAACAACAACAGCAGCAACAGTTACAGTTGGTGAAGAATCAACAACACATGTTCCAGCAACAAATAATGCAACATCAACTGACATTGCAACTGCAGCAGCAGCAGGCACTGCAGCAGCAGCAGGCACAGCAGCAGCAACAGCAACAGGTACAACAGCAGCAACAGCAGGTGCAACAGCAAGCACAGCAGCAGCAACAGCCACAGCAACAACAGCAGACATTGACCAATGCAACTGCACAGCAAATACTGCAAGTGGCACCAAATACGTTTATTGCCTCGCAGCAGCAACAACAGCAACAGCAGCAGTTGCACAATCAACTGTTGCAGCATCAATTGCAGCAGGTGCAACAGCAGCAGCAGGCACAACAACAGCAGCAGCAGCGTGAGCAGCAACAAAATATAATACAACAAATTGTGGTGCAACAAACGGCCACACAGCAGCAGCAGCAACAACAACAGCAACAGCAGCAAGTCCAACAGCAACAGTTGCAGCTTAGCAGTGTGCCCTTCTCGGTATCCTCAACAACAACACCTGCTGGCATTGCCACCTCAAGTGCATTGCAAGCGGCACTATCTGCCTCCGGTGCAGTGTTCCAAACAACCGCCAAAACGAGCAATTCGTTGCCCAGCAGCAGTGTCGTTACTATCAGCAATCAGACGACTGGACCGCTTGTTACCAGCAGCACGGTGGCTAGTCTGCAGCAGCAGGCACAGCAATTGCAACAGCAGCAGCAGCAACAACTTATCTCAGCCAGCATTGCGGCAGCAACGCAACAGCAACAACAACAGCAGCAGCAGCAGCAACAACAACTCACCGCCTCGCCACATACAACCACATTGACTGGCGCATCACCAACACAGAATCCACTTTTGGCCATGACATCGATGATGAATGCCACGGTTGGTTTGCCAACAACAACACCGCCCGTCAGCAATGCTGTTGTCAGCACAGCGCTTGTGACGCTCAGCAATAGCATCAGTTCACTGCCAGCAACGCCAACAAAGGCAACCACAATGACAACAGCGAGCATACAAGAGACAACCAAACAGTTGCAGCAGCAACAACAACAGCAGCAACAGCAACAACAGCAGCAGCTGCAGCAACAGCAACATCAATTGCAACAACAGACCGCATCTCTAGTACCCATTGAGTCGCCATTGCAGGCAGCAACAGCAGCAGCAGCTGCTGCAGCGGCAGCCACATTCCTGGAGTCAAGCAAAGCAAGCGCCGAGGCAAGCAGCTCAACAACAACGGCAACCACAACAACCACCATGGAGACAACAATGTTGAATGGCGATGCCAGTGAAGCGACGCCCACAAAGCTAGCAACATCAGCAGCAGCAGCAACAACAGCAACAAGTGTTGCTTCTGTGCAGTTGCCCACAGTGAAGCAAAGCAATGCAGTGTTGCCCAGCAGCAGTAGCAACAGCAATGACAAGACCAACAGCAACAGTAACAGCATGGCAAGTGTAACGAGTTCAGCAGCAACAAATGGCATTGCCAGCAATGCAATGCGTGTCAGCAACAGTAGTTGCAGCACCAGCAACACAATAACCACCACCACCACCAGCAGCAGCATAAGCAATAGCAGCAGCACAACGACAACAACCAACAGCAGCAGCAATACTAACAGCAATAACAACAACAGCAGCAGCAACAACAACAGTAACAGCAATGGCAAAGACTTGCCCAAGGCAATGATTAAGCCAAATGTTTTGACGCATGTTATTGATGGCTTTATCATACAAGAAGCCAATGAACCTTTTCCGGTTACACGACAACGCTACACCGACAAGGATGGCAACGATGAGCCACCAAGTAAGTAAACCTTTAAACAAACACCAACAACAATAAACTAAATGTTTTTTATCAAACTCTTTTGCAGAGAAAAAGGCAGCCATGCAGGAGGAGCTCAAACCGTTGGCAGCAAGCACAGCGACAACAACGACTACCAGCAGCAGCAGCGTTACACCAACAACACCAACGATTGCTGCTGGCGGTGGCAATCTTGTGGTTGGCAACTTATCCGCCGATATGGTGGCCTGTGAGCAATGTGGCAAACCCGAGCATAGAGCCAAGTTGAAGCGTAAACGTTACTGTTCACCGAGCTGTGCACGTTTGGCCAAAAGTGCTGGTAATAACAGCAATGGTAGTGGTGTTGGTATGGTTGCTGCCGATGCCATGGCATTGGCTGATAAACTGGATGAATCTCTGGCTGAGGAGAAGATGCAAACGGATGCAATGACACCGGAGCCAGCAATGATAATCTCTGAATTGCCAGCATCAATAGTAACAGCAGCAGCACAGGCAACAATGCCAGCAACACTTGCACCTGCTATTGCGGTGGCAGCAACAATTGCAACACCAATGCCCAGCAGCAGCAATTGTGCTGTCGAGCGGCCAATTTGTAATTGGAATGTCGAAGAAGTTAGCGAATTTATACGAAATTTACCCGGTTGTCAGGATTATGTGGATGATTTTGTGCAGCAGGAGATCGATGGACAAGCGCTATTGTTGCTCAAGGAGAAGCATTTGGTGCATGCCATGGGCATGAAACTGGGACCGGCGCTGAAAATTGTTGCCAAAGTGGAGTCCATGAAGGAGGTGAATGCTATAGCTGCCAACGATGCGGCCAAAGAGGCAGGCGTTACGCAATAGTGCAGCTTGCAGCGGGTATTGGTAGCAGCAGTAGATGTTGGCAACAACAGTGACAGCAGCAGCAGCAGCAGCAGCAGCAACAGCAGTTTGCTTTCGCCAACGTACTCGATAACGCCGCCACTATATTCACCGGTGTTTTCCACTAAATGAACCCAAGTCCAAAGCTGGAAACTGGTCTAACCAAGCCAACATGGAACTGGGAATGTGATTGACAGCAGCAACAACAAGAAAAATAAGCAGAACTCAATAAAAAAGCTATAAATTGAAAAAAGCTAGAGTTAGAGAGAGACAGTGAGAGAGAGAGAGAGTAGCTACAATTTGGTGTCCCTTTAAATCATTCCCTGCCACAAACCAAGCGAATTGTAAAACTCTCTGTACATTATATTAACTTAATGTAGCTTATTGTAAGGCCACTTGTATGATAATGATTTCAATTACCAACTAACCCTAACGACAACACACTAACCTTAATCCCCCCCCCTCCTACTATGCATAAAGTATATAAAATTATTAAGAAATATATATTTTATGCATAGCTCCATCAATTGTACAATTTATCGCGTAATTGTTAGACGATTTCACTTTATATCTAGATATTTTAAGAATAAATTTTCTCTAAGCTCGGCTCGACTAAGAAATTGAATATAAAATCTATCAAATTATATATATATAAAATTTAAAATTTAAAATTTAAAACTTAAAACTTACAAATTGCATAACGAATACTAAAAAGAAAAGTTTTACTATAACAAATAAGACAAATTTAGTGCTTAATGTGGAACAGGATTTTGAACATAAAACAAACAAAAAGAAAGTAAAATCTCTAAAAAAGTTAAGCAAACAAATTGAACAAAGTATTTGAAGTAAACAACAGCAGCAATATGCGGAAATCGTTAAAAAAAAACCAATCAATTTTTGAATTAAGCGCATAGTACATAAATACAACTAGTTGCATAAATATTAATATTATATACTTACGTCTATTTAGCAATTATACAATTATCAAATTTTTTTTTTTTAGTAACTTAAATGGGTAATTTATATGGAGACATACACGAATCGGTTATTGAACCGACATTTATGCTATAGAGAGAGTTAAACCAGGTCAATCTGTCGAACCAACAACTGAAACTAAACTTAAAAGAATTAAACAAAAAACACACTACAAACATACAACTTTACATCTAATTGTAATACTTTGAATTAACTAAACGAAACAATTTATATATATACAAATATATATAGTATATTTTTTTTTTTTTTTAGCCTTAAGCTTTTTTTTTTTTTAATTGATTTTTTCGCTATGGCTGAACAAAGTAAAAACTTCACTGTATAGTATTTAATAAATGTGAATATGGAAAGTAAAAGCTGTTTTATTGTTTACTTTATGGGGCACTTTTGGCAGTTGGCGTAAAATAATGGGCTTGACTTAATCTTAAGCTCTGAATTGTAGAATTTGAGGCATCTGAAATGATCTCAAAGTAATTTTTCTGTGTTTTTCCCAATCCTCGCAACAAATGTTGGATCAATTTCATTACTTTTTATACACACATTAACTATTAATTATTAATTAATTTATCAATCTGTTTAACTAAATTTCTTAATCCTTTTCAGTTAAAATAATTTTTTTATAATTTGTACTTTTTAAAAATCATTAACATTCATTTTAATTTTACATTTAAACATATTTTATATAATAAATAAATAAATAAAATAAATAATTATTTTAGGATTTTCAAAAGTTGACTATACCAAAAAATGTAGGTTATTTTTAAACTATAATTTATTAAGGCACAACTTTAGTGGAATTTTGCTGAAGAGTTATTTTAAACCCGTAGGAAAGACGATTTAAAAAAAAAACCGTATTTTTTCTTTGAAGAAATTATGTTAAAAAACTTTGTTCAGTTATGACACTAGCCACGCTCGAGCAACTCTCTTGCCACTGCCCTGCCCTGGAGCGAACCAGACTAGGATGCCTAGGCGCACCACAACTTCACCCACTGGAAGAGGTATTCAAATGCTTACTAGGAGACCTATTAACTTACGCGAAACGCACCCAACTTCTACTAGACTTCAAGCCATGAAAACCTCAGCGTCCGGATCACTAAGGGCCATAGCTGGCCTATGTACTGTAACCTAACCTAATCTAACCCATGACACTAACCACACAACACATAGATGCGTCAAACTCAAGATTTGTTAGAAGTTAACGCTGCCTACTCATGCCACTCATGGACACCCAGAGAGCTGCTGCAAAATAGCCGATCGTCATAGCGCCTCGGGGATCGAATGGCCGCTAGGAAAGCTGTGAAGGGAAAGGGAAGCTGAAGCTATGATTTACTGAGTCGAAGTGAAGGAAGGAAGGAAGGGAGGGGGGGGCGCGAAGCTAGTGTCGTATTTGTTTTGAGCCAGTGTTTTATACATTTTTGAGCTAGTTCTTGTTACAAATCTAGCTATTTTCAGTTAGTAGGTTGACACAGTAGACAATTTGGAGCCACAGCTGGCTATATTTATACCATTTGGCTGCTTGGCTATTTTATTTTAGAACTGGCTTGCCTAATAAAAGCCAAAACTCAGAAATGCCTAAGCTTTTAGATCAAGTGAAATCAAGTTTTCTGCTTTTTTTTTTTTAGAACAAATTTGTTTAATTTAATTTAATAAAGAAGAAAACATGAGCCCAGTATTTTTAGTATATTTTTAAAAAATTGAGGGCTTTTCTAATTTATTTGTCAAATTTTAAAAAATTTTAGTTGCAACCCACATTCACTAAATTTACCCAATTGATGTAGTAAAAATGAATTCCAGAGAAAAGCAGTCAAAAGCGCCACCTATGGCTAAATGGCCATACTTACATGCCGCTTCGCCTGTTCCAGGGTTGCCATTAGCAAATAAAAAACCAGTTTTTGTGTTAAGCTATTGTGAAAATATTTTTTATTTGTGTTAAAATTCTCTGGTACTTTAAATATTTGTAAGTTATACGCATACATGATTTGAAATCCATTTTTCGTAAATGATTATAATTATAATAAATTCAATGCAGGATTGTTTTCATGACATTTCTAATAGAGTTGTTCATCATCTATAACATGTTCATTATAAATATTATTATTATTGTTATTATGCAAGTTACTTCAATAAGTTTTTAAAGGGTTTTAGTTTCTAAATGATTTAGGCTAAGTTAATTATATTTGTTTGAAACAGAATAAGTTTTGGGTAATGCCCTTAATGGGTATCGCCAGATGCACTCTAGATCGTAGTGCTGCTATATATATAAAACGAGTATAGAGGTTGTTAGTGGCAAAAGCGTAAAACGGGTTCATTTGGATCATATAAATAGACCAGATTATTGAAAACCTATATCCATTAACTATATGTGGGACTATCTAAAAATTAAAAAAAAAAAAAAAAACTATAAAATACCGACTAAATACCGACTTTTAACATTTTAGAAATGAGCGTGACGTGACACTTTATTATAATTAATATTTTATTATATTTATCTTAATTGATTTTTATCGTAATTATTATTAACTGTCAATTAAAGCCAATTTGCGTTTGTTATTAAGTCTATAAATTGAAATTGGTATTGAGTTTTTATGTTTAATAATTTTATATATCTATTATATATATAGAGAGTTTTTTTTTTTTTTAGAATTTCTTGTTTTAGTATAATATTTTAAAGCGTTTTATGTTTGCAATATTAGTTTTGGATTCTATTAAAATTTGTCAATTTGTCATCTTAAAAATACACTTCATTTGTGAAAGTTTTTATGAGTTTTTTTTTTTTTTTTTTTAATTTTTTTTTTTATGCATAAATATACTATATAAGTTTGCATATTGGTCAGATATTGTGGCATTCGAATTGTACATTCAGTTTAGATCATTGTTTATTGTTTTCACTTCTTCAATTTGTAAAACTCTTGAGGGTCCTTTAAAAAAAATGTATTTAAATGAACAATTGTTTTTAAATTTATTTTAAATTTGCTAGCGGAATATTTCTTACTCGGAATATTAAATCAAATTGTTTAGTTTTCAAATTTTGTTCCAACATTTTTTATTTAAAAAATAATAAAAAAATCTTCAAGAGCTTACCATATTCGGTTAACCGAAACTTGTTCAATCTTTTCTTGTTTTTTTTTAAGTTTTATTAAAATACTTTTATCGTTTACAGAAAGCTTGTAACAGTTAATTGTTTCCATTAGGCTTGAGACTCTGAGATTATAGAAATTTGTTTTTTTTTTTTTTTTTAATTTTAAATTTTTTATTTCTTTTACTGTAGATTATTAAGTTCTGTTCGTATTTACAGTTGTGTTCAATGCGTTTTGAAGCAAACAATAAATTGTCACAGCCGTACTTCTTATGTACACATCTATGTCCATTAGTTGTGGTTTTCACTGTACGAGTATTTTTGTTGTCATTTGATTTAATTAACGTATAATTTTTATGGCTCATTCGCATATATATAAATATTTTTTATAGTATCGGTTTATATCGAAAAAGACGGTTATAGTGTTATTTAAGTACTTTAGTCTTAATTGATTTGATTGAGGATTACAAAATTAAAATTTCGAGTTAGCTTTATTTGATTTATTAAGTTTTGTTTTTTGATTATGTTTTGTCTGCAGTTATTTATTGGCTGCAAATGAAAGTTGTAAGTTTTATTTAGTTTTCTTAATTATTATTATTATTATTTTTTAAACATTTGTTTAGTGTTGGTTTTACTAGTGAACTATAGTGTAAACTAGAGACTCTCGGTCTAATTTTTTTCGCCATTTGATATGGGCTTTGATTTGGAATCAAATGCACTCGATAATGATAGACGTTGTGAGCTGATGAGTGTAGTTGAGTGTGTGTGCAGGTGTGTGTGTGTGTGTCTGTGGCAGGGGTGTGTGTGGATCCTGTGTGGATCCTATATTTAGCCTACAATAAAATTAGCACCAATGCAAAATATATACGATTATATATTATGTGTATATATATAGTTATATACATGTATTTTTTTTTTTTTAACTCTACAGTGGAAGTGGTTTGTGTGTGTGTGTGTTTGAGTGTGTATGTGTGTGTCTTTTATGATATGTGTAATTTACTACAGTGTAATTGCAATTAAAACATTTATTTTCATGGTGTTTCGGTTTCCAATTTAGAAAAAATAATTTTTAAATAATTTTTTTAATATTTTTTTTAGAAATTTAGGAAATATAAAAAAAAAAATTTTTTTTTTTTTTTTGTAATTTTTTAGCTAATTTGCCTGAATATTTTTTCGAAGTTAAAAATCGGGACATGAACTCATTGACTTTATAATTCTAAACTACAAATAAAAATCGTTTCACTAGCTGAATTGAGTTTGTAGTTGTGAAATTTTATGTCTAATGTTTAGGGATAGTAAATAATAGTTTACAAAAAAAAAATAGATTTCCTAAGTGCAAAAACATCGAATCTTAACGTATTATCTAAACATGCGATTTATCAATATCAACATAACGACAAATCGATAAATCGATTATTTCATTTAGCTAAAGACTAATCAACAAGTTTTTTGTAATTTTTTGATGCAATGTACATACATATTTATATAGAGCTAGGCAGCTATATGCGTATGTACAGATTTGTCTATATACTAATTAGACTTAGTAGCTAATTAAAGACTGTCTTTTACAATTTGCTTGATGAGTGTGACTTCGATAAACGATCGATAATCGATATCGCCTGTTGCTGTTCTTGTATTATTGTATCTACATAAGATTAGGGATATATTACATATACATAAGTATTAGTTGAAAACCACCTACGTACTGTACTGTTTTTTATTTTATTTTTTTTTTATGGTAGTAATAATATAATTTTATTTATTTTTACTTGGTATCATTTGAATGCACCTAATTGTGTGTATATAAATTTTGTTAGCTTTGTTTTTTATTGTTTATTACATTGTAATAAGTATCCATTGGGGTCCAGCTTGAGGGTTAGTTGACAAAAACGAACCTTCCCACTATCTACTTAAGATCTGGGCAAAAACCGTACTTGCCATACTTGCATTGCATTATCTAGGGCGTACTTAAAGGCTAAACAGCATTGATCTTGCTATTTCATTTCAAGTTATAAGTTGAGAAAACCGTTGCCCAGAAAACTGAGCATTATGGTGGACACGGCCAGTGGTGCCACATTCATATTCGAGGCGGTGCTGTTTCCCGCTAGAATTTCCGCACGTTTACGCATTCTTTCCTGCACAAAGAAATTTAGATTAGTTCGTAAACAGTTCGGGGACGATATAGACCATCTGTATGTAGCAGATCTATTAACTCTATACACTCTACTCTTTCTTTCATAATTTAATCACTCACTTGATAAAGCTTATCCTCACCGGGTGGATCCAGACACTCGAATTCGCAGCAACGTTCGCCCACTCTAAAGTTTTTACAGAACTAAAAACCAAATAGGGGTTATTAGCTTTAGTATTTGTGTGAAGTTGGGCATGCCTTACATAAGGGGGATCACAGTAAATGGCCTTGCACCAAAGCGGCTCGGAATGATAGCAAACACATAGACTACAAACTCCAGGGCCGGGCACGTAGAGCATTCCATGATTCACTTTATTGCCCTGAAAGTCCACGCAGTCTTCCTCCAATGCAACTGAAAGAGCAGCAATAGAAATGTGTAAGCGAGACAGTGAATAAAAAAGAGAGAGGAGACATGGAAACAAAGGAGAAATTAAGTGAGCGGGGGAGAGAGGTAGAGAGCGAGAGCGAGTGAGAAAATAAAGCTTCCAAATTCAGCTTCGAAAAGTGATTATAAGATTTCCCTGAAACTCATTTGCTTTTACTCGTTACATTTGTTGTTCAAACTATCTGTTTCTATCACAAATCCCATCCCCAACATACTCGTAAATCACAAATTGCTTAATCTTTTGCTTACTAATCTATTCATTACCGATTTACTAGTAACTGATGTATTCGTTACTCGTCGTTCTACTCGCTGGTTTTGTAGTTGTTAATGCTGCAATCGTTACTGCTTAACAAGTCGAATGTCTAGCTCTTGGAGTTTTGTTTAGTTGTAATTGTAGTGGACTTGCCGTAGATTCGTTACATTCCTCTCGTTACTTCTTGCTTCATTCATTTTTCATATTCCAACGTGAATCAAATTTTTTTTTATGTAAATAAAATATCTATTGAATACTTATTATATCTAATCGTTAATATTCAACTAGTTACTGATCTACTCGTTACTTTTCCACTCGTTGCTTTTGTAGTCAATAGTGTTTCACTCGCTGCTGTTCACTCACAGCGTCGACCTTAGTTTGAAAAGTTTGTACTACAGTTTACTCTATTCGTCACTCGTCACTAAGTCATTCCTCTACACGCTTCAGTTCCTTAGTCATCATCAAATACATTCGTCACTCGTCACTAAGTCATTTCTTTACACGCTTCACTACCTTAGTCATTATCAAATACATATTGATTGAGTGGAAGTTACTCTTATTGC
Source organism: Drosophila arawakana (assembly GCA_018151165.1). Taxonomy (NCBI): domain Eukaryota; kingdom Metazoa; phylum Arthropoda; class Insecta; order Diptera; family Drosophilidae; genus Drosophila; species Drosophila arawakana. Next base: position 12,394,918 of record JAECWX010000002.1, read on the forward strand.
CACTGTCTTACTCTTTACAGTTCACTCGTTGCTGTGTTGCTCGTTACAATTCTACTCGTTGTCAATAATAAACATTTAAAAGTGCAACTTAAATAAATTCTCCCACTGCAATTGCTGTTGCTTCAAACGTCGTCCAACTCGTTGTTTCCCTACTCGCTCCACTCCACTCCACTCGTTGTTTTCAAATATCAATAGCACACTACGGCAGTCACAGATGATCAAATAAATTGAGTGGGATTTGTAGGTTCGAGAGACTGCAGCTGGCAACATGTTGCAAGCTCTACGCAGGTTCGTTGCAATGAGCTTTTCTTGTCGAAAGCTTTTTGCATGGAACATGCAACACGAGCCGGTATGAGTATGAGCACTTGCAACTCGCAGTGTTGGACACGCGTGACGTAGACAAATTGTGTGTGTTACCGCGACCTACCCCTAGTGTGATGCACCCGGCTACACCCTGCAAATACCCTGCACTGCCACATGGTTGAGTGCATTTACAGCTATGGTTGCAGTCACAGTTGTCGCTGCAGTTGTTGTAGTTGCTGCTGTGCAGTGGCACTCGCGGGCCACTTGATACACGGTTCGAAGTTGTAAGCAACTTCCGGACGGTCTCGCGGAACCACTGACGCGTCATGCGGCGGCGAAAGTGCCGCAAAACTTTCAGCTGCTGCTGCTTTCTCTTTTCATTCTATTTTTCTACTCGTTTTTTTTTTGTTTTTTGCTGCCAAAAGGGACAATTGGCACACAGTGTGTTCAAGGTGTGCACTGTGGGCATAAAGCTCACTTTCGAACATTAATTTGGGCTATGGTGCGATTTCAACATTTCTTAGGTAATCTAAAGTTTAAAAAAATATTTAAACACAAATTTTGTTTTTATTTTTAACTAAATTTTGAGTTGTCGAACTTTATATTAATTCGGTTGTCATTTTTAACCTAAGGCGGAGTTTTTAGTAGCTTACAAAAATGAAAATAAAATAATTATTTTTATTTTCTTAAATGTATCAGTTAATGATTTAAGAAATACTAGTAATTATTTTAAAATTTATATGAATTTGTAAACTTTTATTGATTGTGTAAATTTTAAAATTGTTATGAAAAGTAAATTGTAAATTTTGTATGACGATAAATAAATTTGAACATAAAAATAATCTCTTAAAAAATAAATTGAAGTATATAAGGTCGAGCTAAAGTCCCAAAGACAAACAACATGAATTTAATACACTTTTAAAAGGAAGCGGGTACGTTTTAAAATTAAAATTTGTATTTAATAACAATTTTGTTTTTTACAATTTATAAGAAATTTTTACATCTTACTAAAGACCATGAACTACTTAAATAAGCAGCAGAATTTAAATTCTTTGCATTCAATTTTAAGGCCAATACTTAAAGCAAAATAAATAGCTGAAAATCGCCCATTGTATTGTGGTGCACAAAGCGGAAGGGGAAGTGAATGGTAAGCACAGAAAATGGCGGATAGCGAAAGGGCGGCGGCGACAGTGGTGGCGACATTTGGTCGACTGCTGCAGTTGCAGTCGTTGCAGTTGTTTGTGCGTTGCTTGTTTCTTGTTTTGTTGCCTTCGCTTTTGTTTGTTTATTTGCCTACGTGTTTTGTATGCTGCTGTTGTAGCTGCTGCAGTTGCTGTCACAGTCGCAGTCGCAGTCGCAGTCGCTGTCTCAGTCGACGTCTGTCAGCGTCTCTCTACCCGCCTTGCTTCTCTTGAGATCACTGAATAATTAAAAGCCAAGAGCTCGACTTTTGTGCCAGCTGTCGACCAAAACAACTTAGCCTGTCCTGGGTCAAAGTTGGGCCAACATGCCGTATACGTCACACAGCATTTGCCATGCCACTCGCACCCCTTGTCTGTCGCTGTCTCTCTAACTGCAAATTTCATGGCTGTTCGCCTGTATTCAGCACACTGTATATTGTATATTGTATACTGTATTTTGTGTTTTATGGCGACATTTCACAATTATGCTTATTACTTTTTAATGCCCGCTGGCTTGCGTGAGACGCCGCTTGGCTGCCTTTGACAACCTTCTTACCCCCTCTCGCTCTCTCTACGCTCTCTACTCACGCTTTTGCACCTGACCCTCTACGATTTGAACTCGGACGTGGTTCCAATGACTGCTGGGAGTAGCAGCTGAGAGATGAGGAAGATACGTTTATGTGTGCAGTCATGCGGTTCATTTATAAATAGCTTTTGTTATGACATTTAGCTGGTGACCTCCACGAACCTCAGCAGCACCTGCTTGGTTCCATCTCCTGCTATCTTCAGAAGACGGCGAAGTGGTAGTGGGTGGGCTAAAAGTCGTGTATAAATCTGATTAACTATGACGTCCAATGTTCTATTTTCAAAGAAAATCAATTTTCAATCAATTCAGCCTCATCTCACACACATTTCTTGCTTGGCATTTAAATGCTTTAAGTTTATAACTGATTTGTTTTATTTATATCTCAAATGGCTCACAATTTCTTCAGACGTGAGTGTAGTTTATAAAAACTATATACAAATTAAAGTTATAATACAAAATTCTGACCTATTTGGCTTTACTTTGCACACGTCTTGTTGTGTCAACTTCTCTAATGATTTAATATTATGATTTATATAAATATTTAGACTAATAAACTGTGTTATTTTTATTGTATTCCTTTACTAACTAAGCAGATCAGTGTTTTGTTAAAAAAAGTACAATAAATATACGTTCAATTCACTTTCAAATTTTATATAAATTTCTTGCTAAGCTTTAAAGTGACTAAGCAAATAAAGCGGAACATTTGAAACATTTTTCTAAAGCCTTGTTGCCTAAAAGATAAAACTAAACCATTTTTTATTATTTTAATTAATATGCCATACTAACAAACTGCTTAGTTTATAAAATTATAATTATTTTGTCATTTAAAAAACTAATAAATGATTTACCTAGAGTAACTGAAGTGGCTACTTCAAGTTCTTTAAGTCCTCTTTTCCCAAAAATTTAATTTATTAAGCTTTTAAAAAAATATATTTTTATTATTTTTAGAACTAACTTTAAGTTCTTTCTAAATTTTTCCAAAAATGTTATTTATTAAGCTATTAAATGTAAATTTTTGTTACTTTAAGAACTAATTGTATTTTTTTTCTAAATCTTTCCCAAAAATGTAATTTTTTTAGCTTTTTAAAATATATATTTTTATTATTTTAAGAATTAACTTTAAGTTCTTTCTAAACTTCCCCAAAAATGTAATTTATTAAGCTTTAAAAATATATATATTTATTATTTTTTTCCCACCTACAAACTCGAGTTTTTTTTGTTTTACGTATCAGTGAAATTAAATTCCAAATGCTTCACAATTTTCTGTGCTCAGTAATTTGCATAACTTTGTTATTAAATCTCACAGCTTAAGTGCCAGTTAATGCGTTTCAGTTTTCAATATTAATTTATATTAATTTGTATAACTGTATGGCACTTTGATTGAGTGAATGCAGGGCAAGCAAACTTTGCTGTTAATTAAATTGAAACTAAAGTAGTCAATTTGCAATCAAGTGCCATCAAAAGTTGTTCAATATTGTAAACTTTCGACTTAAATTGAAGTTGAAATTAAATTTAGTTACTAAATTTGTATGGAGTGGTGGGCGACATGCCCTTGAATCTGTTACATAACTCTGTGGTGAAAAGCGCCACTTCGTAGTCACGGGTATTAAAATCAATTCAAAAGTATAACCAGCAATTAAACTACAATTAAATGGTTGAAATCCGATTAAGTTAAGCCACTGATTAGCTCTTTGAAATTGAATTAATTAAGTAATTCACATAAATGAAAGTGTGGCGAACAATAAACTTAAATTTCTATATAAATCGAATTATGTATAATTTGATGACAGCTTAAATACCCTACTGTTAAGTCTTTTTACTTGTGGGTAGCGTGACAGTTTCTGTTTAAATTTTAAAATTTAATGTCAACTGCAGAGTTGCTGTTTCAATTACAACAGCAATTTACCACAATGTACCGTCAAAATGGTCGCCAGAAAGCAAAGTTATGCATTTCGAAATACGTAGCTCATAAATTGTTACACATACACCCTCACACACCCTCACACACACACAATTACAGTATTACACACGCAATGGCAAGTGCAAAATGCGATGGGCGGATTAGTGGAAAGGGGTGCGGGTGGGGGCGTGTCAGGCAGTGTCAGGGCGACGACGTTTGGCTAAGTGCAGCCATCAACTTTTCAACTTGTGCCTGGCTCTTAGTGCCACTGTGCGTGAGTGAGTGTTTCTTGGTAATCATCGGCCGTCACTAATGAGATTTTCTTTTGTGCCACTGTGTGTGTGTGTTTTGGGGGGGGAGGGGAAACGGAAAGATGAAGGAAACCTTTTTGATGCCATTGTAGTTGTTGTTGAATTGTTAACGGAAGCAAAGATTATAAAACCATTTTGAATATTGTGCGCAATGCAATTAGTGAAACGTGCGCCCGATTCTATGCAATGCAAATTTGCCAAACACCGGCTCTTGCCCTTCCACTCGTTACCTTCCTCTTCCTTTCCACTTCCTCTTGCTTCTCTCCCCTTCTCTTTCTGCGTTGTTTTGTCGACCTGCCCAAACGACGAAAACGACGAGAAAAACGGCGAGTACTCGACTGTTTGACAGCCTGGAAAAACGTCAGCTGGTAAAGCAATTTCAAAACCGTAACTGAAGAGTTTTGCTGCTTGTTACTCGCTTACGAAACGGAATTAGTTTTGTGTTCTAGTTAGTACACCTAGTTGTACACCTGGTATTATGCTTACATTTGATGTAACTCGCTGTAGGCTACTCGCTGTCCGCTACTCGCCGTAATCGACGCTCCGTAATCAACTCGCAGTAGGCTACTCGATGTAGGCTACTCGCTGTAGGCTACTCTTTGTAGGCTACTCGCTGTAGTCTACTCACTGTGGGCTACTCACTGTGGGCTACTCGCTGTAGGCTACTCGCTGTAGGCTACTCGCTGTAGGCTACTCGCTGTAGGCTACTCGCTGTAGGCTACTCGCTGTAAGCTACTCGCTGTAGGCTACTCGCTGTAGGCTACTCGCTGTAGGCTACTCGCTTTAGGCTACTCGCTGTAAGCTACTCGCTGTAGGCTACTCGCTGTAAGCCACTCGCTGTAGGCTACTCGCTGTAGGCTACTCGCTGTAAGCCACTCGCTGTAGGCTACTCGCTGTAGGCTACTCGCTTTAAGCTACTCGCTGTAAGCTACTCGCTGTAGGCTACTCGCTGTAAGCCACTCGCTGTAGGCTACTCGCTGTAGGCTACTCGCTGTTCTCCATTCTTTGTAAGCTACTTCCTGATCTTTTTTATAATCTTGACTTAGCTGTATTAAACTCGCCAAAAGCTACTCGCTGTTTAAACTCGCTCTCTACTATCCCCTACTACGCTCTGCTTCTCCGTCCACTTCTCTTTCATTATTTTCATTCTACCTTCTAAACCTATTTCCAGTTTGATGCCAGATAACACTCGTTTGTTTTGATGGTCATGGCATACTCGTTAGCTGCCTCTTGCCACCTAAAAGCCAAACAATGTTATGCATAAAGGCAATTTGCTTTTTGTGTGCCTGCCCACACTGACGTCACACTCGAGCAATAGGCTACTAATGAATAGCTGCAGATAGGCGTTTTCGCCAATATGGCTACAGTCACACAAACACCCACGCACACACATACAAAGTCGAGTTTTGAGTGACAGAAATGCTTGAATTTTGCATATGCTATGAAAAGGATTTGATTGGCCGTCTATCGCTGTAATTATCGTTTGGCAATGGCCATTTGAATGGGCGTGTGTGTATGAGTATTTCAGTGTTTGGCATGTGTGTGTGTGTGTGTGTGTTTAAGTACTTGGCACTTTGATTGTTTGGCTGTATAATTAGCTGCTGTAATCGTTGTTATTGTCGTTACTCTCAGCCCCAACTATCGATCCAAAATGATTCGACATTGTCTCGACACGACGACATTTTGCTGTCTGCCAGCTGATACAATTTTTATATAAGATGCTCTTAAATGTTTGGCTTAAATCCAACTAATTAGTTACCCATAAGCGCACATAAGTGAGCAATCGAATTCTACAAATGCCTTGACATCGTTTGCTGTACAATCTCGTGGTCAATAACTCAATTCCATCTAAACTGGGCAATAAAACTTGTCTTGTCTTGCGGGGCGTCCTCAGACCGCTTTAAACTTTCAAATTGCCAAAGCGGAAATCAACTCCAAGAACACCAACAACGAGTAGCAACGAAATGAAACCCACTCGAAATTAAATATAAGTATGAAAATGGAATGGAAGCAAATGCGAAACGAGCACAGCAGTCACGTGGGAGATGCGACTCTCTTAGCCATGCCACAAAATAGTTTGCCAAAAAGTTTTATGCGTCAATAACAACAGCAGAAAATTGACTAAAAATATTCGAGTGAAGACATAGACTACGGAATACTCTTTTTAAGGGGAGTCGAAAACGAATTTAATTTAAGTTTTTAGAAGCTGTAATCGCTTGGCAAATGAGTCTAGTCTAAGTAGCCAAAGTTTGTACAAGCGAAGGGTTTCGGAAAGTTTGAAAAAATATTAAATTTGGGCATTTAAAACTTTATTTTTTTAATAGTTAACTTAAAGTTCATTTCACAAGTTGCAAAATAAGCAGAAAAATAATTTAATTTCGTTTGCCAGACATTCAAGGATTAGCTAAAAACTTATAGACTTCTAAAATATACACAATAAAGTAACAAACTTTAAGCAGATTTTCCACACTTTTCAAATATGTTTAAAAAGTTTTTACTTTGGTTTCTTTAACAATTAAAGTTGTACAAATAAAATACAATTAGGATTTTTGGTCTGCAGCTTTTGTCAACAACAGATGGAAGCATTTTGCTTGAAGTGTTGTAGCCTCAGTCAGTTCGATTTATTATTCGATTCTCAAATGAAAAGTTTTTTATGGCACTTTTATATGGCCAACAAAATATGAAGTTTGTGTGAATGTTGTCAGTTGAAAGTTGGCAAGTTTTATGTTGTTGTTGCAAGTTTGCAGCAAAAAATTTGTAAGTGTTTCACATTGTGGCACGCCTTGCAACTGGCACCAGAACTGGCAATGGAAGTGGAAGTGCAAGTGGATGTGGAACTGGTGCTCCAACTGCCTTCAGGTGCTTGGGGCCAGAGTGAGACTTGGCAACCGAAAATGCAGCAAAACATACCAAACTCAAAAAACCCAAACCCAAAATATTCTCAACCAAACAAACCAATGACGACTTTGCATGTGCAAAGTCAAGGCTACTTTCCATTGTTGTCCTGATAGAATATTCCTATTTTATAGTGCGCTTTTCCTTTCCTTTGCCGCTTTCTACCCTCTCCCCTTCTCACACTCTCCCTCTCTCCCTCTCTCGCCTATTTTTTTCATATTTCTTGGCCAATTGTTTTTCTGGGTTATGTTTATTTTTCGACTTTGTGGCCAATCAAAGTGCACTATGTTATTTCCGTATTTACGCTGGTCTTGTATTTAATCTGCCCCATTGCAATCGAGATGACCATAAAATACGTTTGGTTCGCATTTTTTATAGAATTTTTTCAGCATTTGACAATTTTTTATGTTATAAAATAAAAGTGCGCTAAACAATCAATAATAAATAATCCTCAGCAACTAAGTTTCATTGCTAAAAAATTTAACCAAGATTTTAGTTCTCGGCAAGACTTTGACTGCAAAAATATTTCCCAAAAAAGGTTCATAAACATTTATAGCTAAGTCTTTAATCATATTTTTTCAACAGTTAAAAATAATGATTAATTTTTCTTCAATATCTTTCAAATGAATAGAGTGACTATACTTCATATAAATGTAAGTCTGATGTACTGCATTTCAGCTTCAATAAATGTTGTAAGTTTTAAAAAAAAAAAATTTAATAGTCAGAGAAATGTCGATAAGTATTCTACAATGCAGAATAAAATTCAGAAAATTATATAAATTATGATTAATTTTTCTTCAGCATCTTTTGAATGAATAGGGTGACCATATTTCAGCTGAATGTAAGCCTGATGTACTTCAATTCAGAATAAAATAAAAAAAAATAAAAAAAATATATTTTTTTATTCAGTTCTTTCCAATTAAAGGGGGACCAAATGTCGATAATAGTATTCGACAATGCAGAATAAAATTAAAAAAGTTATATAAATTATGATTAATTTTTCTTCAGTATCTTTCAAATAAATAGAGTGACCATACTTCAGATAAATGTAAGTCTGATGTACTTCAATTCAGCTTCAATAAGAAATGTGGATAAGTATTCTACAATGCAGAATAAACCGCATTTACCGAGAAATGTCAAAATAAAAATTGAAAATATTTTACTAAGGTAAAAGTTTCGTATATTAGTTAAAAAACAACTTATTTTAAACCAGTCAGTAGTTAGTTAACCAACTTCTAACAACGCTTAAAACTGATTTAAGCTCAAAAGCCCAGATTATTTTCAATGATGCTTAGGCTATGCATAACCGATATAGGTGGAATAATGTAAGCACTTAATTACATAGTGGCAGCTGATCTGTTATGCAATGATTAGCATTTAATGAGAGAAAAAGTGAGAGGAAAAGGACACACATCCAAGCGTCAAGAGGGGAGCAAGTGAAAGTGTAATAGTGACGTGTTGGTAATTACCTGTGTAACAGCAGAGGCAGCTGAGCAGACAGAGGACAAACAGCAGCCAGGACATGCCACATGCCGGCAGCGAGGCATACAACGATGCTCGACTCATCCGCATTGTTATGCAGCCACGACGCTGACAACGTCGCCAACTCGTGCTGCGCTCATTGATTGTTGTTGCTATTGCTGTTCTTGTTGTTGGTGTTGTTGTTGCTTTGATTGGTGTTGCTGCTGCTACTGCTGCTGCTGTTGGCGGGCGCCACGTTGCTGCAGTTGGTCGCCCAACGGAGCGCTTTGTCATTGTCAGGCGTTGATTTTGAACTTGGCGGCTGCACTTGCTGCTCTTGGTGCTTTTGGTGCTTCTACTGCTGCTGCTGCTGCAGCACAACCAGCACCACCACCAACACCTCCTACACTGTCTGGCGTTGTTGTGTTCGTCACACTGTGCGGGTAGCTGCTGCTGAAAGTTAAACATAGTTAGGTTGATTGGCATAAGGGCAGCTCTCAGCTCTTAGCTTGTTCAGCTGTCACGTGGCCTTCATTTCTAGTACACTCAGCGAAAAAGTTCACAACACTAGCAAGCACTTAATAAACAGTGGAAAACTATTAAACAGGTTTTAAATTAAGTAGAATTAACCAGATCTAAAACAATAGAGAATGATTAATCAATACATTTGTTATAGTGACAAGCATCACGATTATAATGAATGCTTTTGAGCTGCTGTTTGGTTTAGGAACTTAGTTTTATACTTAGGTACATAGTTAGTTCATAATTTAGTTAATCGTATTTGATTAGGAAAAATCTTCTCTTTGATTTGAATCATTAATACCTTTTTAAAGTGGATTTTTATTTTTTGTGTCTTTCAGTAGCTTAATAAAACACACATTTAAGCTAACACAAGTTTAGAATAGTTTAAGAATAAAACTTAAATTAAATACGCTTGGATCATTTGAAACTTCTTAGATTGAAATGCTTAGCATAGTGAGCGAACAACTTTACATAACATTGACTATCTATTTCGCTGAGTGTATTAAGCAGCTCACAGCTGACTGCACTAAGTATGCCAAAGATGCTTAGTTGCTTTGAATAGGTATAGAAATAGCTATACCAATCGACAAAGATGCTTGAACAGGCCACGTTGCGTATACGTAATAAGTGAAAAGAAAGAATTCTAGCGAGCATTTCTTTTGAATAGCAAAGGCACGAACACAAACACACAAACACACGCACACACACACACACACACACACACACACACACACACACACAAACACACACACAAAAACACCTTTCTTTGTGAAACTTAAGGACACGTTTTTAAGCTTTTAACTCATGCTCAAATAAACCACAATTTAAAGACGCTCAAGTAACAAAAATTCAACAGAATTATTTGTACTGCAATCGATTTGATCTTCATTATAAATGCACTCGCTCAAATGTACTCGTTGAATTATTAACGCGTTTGCTTTAAGCAATTTTTGTGCAGTGTGTTGACGGCTAGTTTATTGCCAATTTTCTAACTCGACCGTTTTGCTATCTCTTTCACGCACACTTTCTGTGTCTGTGTGTGTGTGTGTGTGCTACATGCATTTTTTGCCCCAGAGGCTGATCAGCTGTTCCGTGTTACACTGACGTTGCCGTTAGCATCGACGTCAACAGTGGCGTCGCTGTCACTGTCGCTGTCGCAGTCGCTGTCTTCGTCGACGCTGGCAGCGGCCTCGCATGTTTACAACATTTTTGCAGCGGCCTAAAAGGAAGTGAATGTAGGGACGTTGGGGTGAACGGTAGGTGGGGTGTTGGGCAGGGGGTTGCTGTTTTTCATGGCTAGATGAAAAGAGCGCGCGCGCGGTGGAAATTCGGCATTTCGGCATTTTTGGCGTCTCATGCATTTTGGCGTTGAGGCTGCTGCCAAGAAATAATTTCGTGCGCCGTTTTGCTATCTTCTTTTTTGCTCTTTGCGGTTGTTTGCTGGCCATGCGACACACATACACACCACACATACTGAGACACATTGAAGTTCACACATAGAAAGCGTCTTTTGTGTCTTTAATTTCAATCTCATAAATTATTCGCATAGCTCGACTGCGACGAGTTTCTCAGCGCGTTTTATGGATTTTCTTTGGCTTACAAACACACACTCACACACACACGCACACACACACGCAGAGACACACACACACCGTTCGCTTTTTACGCGCATTGATTTTCTCATATTTCCGACTTTTTTGCTTTCCTGTTTTGTTTGTTGTTGTTTTTCTTTTTGGCCCGTTTTTAGGACATTTCAAGGCTCTCTGTACTCAAATCTCACGTAAATGTTTAACTTTGACACAAAGTATTTTGCACGCGAGCACTAAAAATACTTTAAGCAACAAACAAAAACAAAATGGAGTTTATACACACACACACATACGTACACACACTCACGCACACACAGAAAACAAGAAAACAAAACAAACGCACAAAAAAAAAAAACTTCTTTGGTCTCCAACATCTAACATCCACAGCCCACACACGACCCACAACGCACGTTGCCGACAAAATGGCGTGTGGAATGGAGTGGAGCGTAAAACAAGTATTGAAGCGCGGCTAACGCAGCAGCGGCAGCAACAACAAAACTACACCATAAACTATAAACAACAACAATTAGCAGACGCAGACTTGCACTAACACCGCGTCCTTTTCTATTTACTTATTTGCCTTTTTTTTTGTGTTCGCTGCTTCTTGAGCCACTTTTGTTGTCTTTGTTTTGCGATTTACCGTTGCCCTTTGGTTTGTTATTGCTGCTGCTGCTGCGAAATGTTAACTTAGCGCCCACAACGCACCGAGCTGAATCCGAGAGAGAGGCACAGCCGAGAGCCGAGAGACGTGACGTGACGAGTCAAGTCGAGCGTCACCAGCGACTGCAGCGTCGCGTTTGCAAATGTCAACTGAGCTGCCGTTTGTTGCTGCGCCGCCAATGTTGCTGACAACTCGAACATGTCTGCTGTTCGTTTCGAACGTAGTGCAACATGTTTGCCAGATTTGTTCACACCATTAGACGCAACTAAATTGATATTTGTGCCTTTCATTTACAAATTTATTATTGTTGTTAGAACAGTTTACTTTGAGAGAGTACTCTGAATTATTTTTTTCGACTTGTAAGCAATCATACCTATGTGCATCGTAATCCTGTAGCACTTTTAGTTTCCTACTTAATTAAGATTCCGTCATATATTTTAATTAAATTACAATTTTAATAAAAAATTAATTTCTGGTAAAAATTGGGATTTTATTGAATGAAAGTTCACAATTTTTACTGGACATTAATTTTTTGTTTATATTTAAATTTAATTTAAATATATGACACGAATCTGTTTGTTTGATGTCAACAAATTTATATTTTTAATTATTGTTTGGAACTTTTATTTACTTATTTATATAGCGAAATATATATGTGTAATTTTAAATATTATTTTAATTAAATAAAAATACCTAATACTACTAAATTAATTATTTTAATTTTTGAGCTCAAAAGAGTTGTTTAATCGATTCGCATTTAATAATAATGGCATTTTGAATACAAATAAATTCTTTTTTAAGCCAAGTTAACAAACATTGATTGTTATATCTAAGTTTTTTGTTAAGAAGCCCTTTCGAGCCGCGTGACACGCATGCAACTGGAACCTAAACTAACTGCGGACTTGCTTTAAACAACATGTTGCAAGTGGTTTGTCATCAGCAGCTTTAAAAGCTTTCACTGCGCAAAGCTTTATAGAGCTAAAAACTTGTACAATGCTGAATGCAATTAAAGCACTGCGTAGAAAGCTTTGTAATGTCAGCAGAAAACGGAATCCACATAAAGCTTTCGGCTGCTAAAGCTTATTCGATTATGAAAGAATTATAATTGTTATTAGTAGGAAAGGAAAAGTCCTTTCAAAAGCTTTTTATTGCGGCAAAAATTGAAATAATTTTAAACCGCGTAATAAAAGTTGTCAAGTAATCAAAGAAATTAGGGGAGCCATCTATTGGTCGTTTGTTGGGAGAGAGAGAGTTAGACGGAGACTACGCCATTTTAGTTTTGTATTGTTTTTATACTCTCTGCAAGAGTATATTGGGTTTGTGCAAAAGTATGTAACAGGCAGAAGGAGGCGTGGCAGACCCCATAAAGTATATATATTCTTGATCAGCATCACAAGCCGAGTCGATATAGCCATGTCCGTCTGTCTGTCCGTCTGTCCGTCTGACCGTCTGTCCGTATGAACAAACAGATTTCAGAGATGGTAAGAGCTACAAGTTCGAGCTTGGTGTCAAACGATCACATATTTAGTCAGTCAATACAAGAATCTTTTTTTTTTCGATGCCACGTCCCATTCGCCCACAATAAGCAAAAAACTGGACACACCTTGGGAAAAATTGGTGTTTTCGGCAAATATCTCAGTAACTATGGCACCTAGGATCACTAATTCTATTATGGGAAGTTCCTAGCGACAGCATAGTTGCATTGCCATTTAAAATTTTGGACTGCCACGCCCACTTTTCCCACATTTGATAAAAAAGTCATCAATCTTCAATACCGTTTTGAGCGAACTTGTTCTTATCGTACAGTATTGTAAATATATAATTCGTGTGGAGACTAACTATATTAAACTATCCTGAAAGGCGCATTAAAATCGGACTATAAACAAGAAAACTAGAAGCGTTACAATATTGATAATTGAACGCAATATCAACCATAGGTGCAAGCGAGATAGAAACACACAAGCACATGTTCGAACGTTTTCGCTGCCTGTGTGTCGACAGCGCTGCCCGTGGTCGCTGGCTGCGCCGAATACACACATACATACATATATATTCGCATCATATACATATTGCCAAACGTATGTGTATTCGAATACAAACAAACAGATGTGTGTTTGATTATGCTTAGATTGTTTTTGTTTCAACGTGTTTTAATGCAAGTAATTCACATTGTAATATCTCGATACCGATTTTAATAATTTAATCGACTGTACTTTTCTTTCTTGTTTATTTTCGAACATTAATACAATATTTTCAAAAAAGTAAAAGGAAAAAGAATGACGCCAACTGAATTTTCAATATTTCTTTTAACAGATATCAAAAGTGAAAGAAACAGTAAAAAGTAAAGGGCCCAAAATCAGTATTGTAAATATATAATTCGTGTGGAGACTAACTATATTAAACTATCCTGAAAGGCGCATTAAAATCGGACTATAAACAAGAAAACTAGAAGCGTTACAATATTGATAATTGAACGCAATATCAACCCATAGGTGCAAGCGAGATAGAAACACACAAGCACATGTTCGAACGTTTTCGCTGCCTGTGTGTCGACAGCGCTGCCCGTGGTCGCTGGCTGCGCCGAATACACACATACATACATATATATTCGCATCATATACATATTGCCAAACGTATGTGTATTCGAATACAAACAAACAGATGTGTGTTTGATTATGCTTAGATTGTTTTTGTTTCAACGTGTTTTAATGCAAGTAATTCACATTGTAATATCTCGATACCGATTTTAATAATTTAATCGACTGTACTTTTCCTTCTTGTTTATTTTCGAACATTAATACAATATTTTCAAAAAAGTAAAAGGAAAAAGAATGACGCCAACTGAATTTTCAATATTTCTTTTAACAGATATCAAAAGTGAAAGAAACAGTAAAAAGTAAAGGGCCCAAAATCATCAGTAATTCTTACTGAAATACCAGGCAAACAGAAAGATTAGCAGGTCGCAAAGCAAAAATTATTTAACATTAACAGCGCTTTTACAGCGGCAGAAGCAGTTCCAGCTCTGTCAACTGTTAATGCTCTGCTTGTTGACGGCCACGAACAATCACAGAAACAGACTCTGTAATTCGAAACATTTTTGCAATGTTTTCAAAAAGCTGTTTGTTATGCCACGCCCTGTTCCATTACACATGGGCAGTGGGTGGGGTAAAAATGCTGCTAGCTGCAGAGCTTGCAAGCGGCAGAAATACCAGGCAAACAGAATGAGCAATAGGACATACTTTGCAGTTACATAGGCCACTTAAGGTCTCGTAACTGTTAATTCTGTTCTTTCGATCTCCTTGCTGTTTGTGTGTTTATGCGCACTCTCAAGCTCCCGCTCTCTACACTTACTGCGCTCACAGATCCGTGTCGCTGTTTGTTTGAATGTTCGCGGACGCCAGCAGAGTGCACAAACGTTTTGTGTGTTTGTTCGCTGTCATGTGCGGCGCTAATATGCTCACGCACACTAATCTTTTTAATTGCGCTTAAATACTGTTGCCTGCTTCTGATTCTGTTCGCCTGGTAGTTCATACCGTGGAATCTACGTTTTTGGCCAAAATCGTAATAATTCTCGCTGAAATACCAGGCCAACAGAAAGTTTAGCAGGTCGCAATGCAAAAATTATTTAACATTAACAGCGCTTTTAAAATTTTTTAAGTTAGTTAAATACTGTTGCCTGCTTCTGATTCTGTTCGCCTGGTAGTTCATACCGTGGAATCTACGTTTTTGGCCAAAATCGTTAGTAATTCTCGCTGAAATACCAGGCCAACAGAAAGTTTAGCAGGTCGCAATGCAAAAATTATTCAAAATTAACAGCGCTTTTACAGCTGCAAAAGCAACTCCAGCTCTGACACTGTAATTGCTCAGCTGCTGTTAACTCTCTGTTGTCATTATTTGAGTGAAGTCAGCAGATGCCTCTGTAGGAGATCTAACAGACTCTGTTATTGGTGCTTGAATTGAATGCTGTTGCTTGCTGCTGATTCTGTTCGCCTGGTGGATTTTAATTTTGTTAGTTCCCAAAATCGTTAGTAATTCTCGCTGAAATACCAGGCCAACAGAAAGTTTAGCAGGTCGCAATGCAAAAATTATTTAACATTAACAGCGCTTTTACAGCTGCAAAAGCAACTCCAGCTCTGACACTGTAATTGCTTAGCTGCTGTTAACTCTCTGTTGTCATTATTTGAGTGAAGTCAGCAGACGCCTCTGTAGGAGATCTAACAGACTCTGTTATTGGTGCTTGAATTGAATGCTGCTGCTTGCTGCTGATTCTGTTCGCCTGGTTAATGCTAGATAAATTTTAATTTTTAGCTGTTCACCAATGATTAACGTTCAAAAAAAAGAAGTAACGCCAACTTAATATATTTCTTTTAACAGATATAAAGGGAGAAAATTTTAAAAAGTCAAATTCTTTTTTATTTGGGCCCAAATACCAGGCCAACAGAAAGTTTAGCAGGTCGCAATGCAAAAATTATTTAACATTAACAGCGCTTTTACAGCTGCAAAAGCAACTCCAGCTCTGACACTGTAATTGCTCAGCTGCTGTTAACTCTCTGTTGTCATTATTTGAGTGATGTCAGCAGATGCCTCTGTAGGAGATCTAACAGACTCTGTTATTGGTGCTTGAATTGAATGCTGTTGCTGGCTGCTGATTCTGTTCGCCTGGTTAATCAGCTAGATAAATTTTAATTTTTAGCTGTGCACCAATGAGTCTCTCTCGACCGTACTTTTCTTTCTTGTTTAAAATGGCGGTCTGCTCCATTTTGTGTATTGAGGTTAACAGTTGATTTTTAGTGGGTAAAGTATAAAGAAAGTTTTACTTAGGAAAATTAATTATTACAAGACACTAAAATTTTTTTTATTTATTTAACCCTTAATTCTAAAACTCTCCTTCCTTTGAAAATACTAAAATAAAAAACTACAATTGCTTGTAATTAGTTTGGAAATTATTTTATTTCAATATATTTCATATTAATCAGTAGTTCATATTTTCTGCTCTTATTTGTTTTTCTTGTTGTTTTTTGTTTTCTTTTAAACTTTTACACAAAAATACGTGTGTGAGTGTCTGTATATAGTATGTGTGTGTGTATTGTGTATGAGTGTGTGTGTGTTTTTGTTTGTGTGAGTGAGCGAATTTTGTGAGTGAATTAGCTCGAAATTTGTCGAGCACTCGTTGGCCATTTTTCGTCAGAGAAACGAGTGTACCCGACGAGTACTACTGGGTACTCACGGGTATTCACGGGTACTCACTACCCACATAACTTAAATTTAAAATACAATTAATCATTTTAATATTTCCATTTAAATGCATTTCAGAAATGTTTTTGGTATGAATTTAGTATTTTATTGTTTTTTTTTTTTTTTTTTTATTTATTGTGGTGAGTTTTCGGTTTTTGGAAATTCCTTTAATTATGTGTCTGTTTTACTTCACTCTTTACTCTGTTTTTTTTTGTTTGCAGATTGATTAGTTTAGTATTTTTATTTAGTATTTTGTTGTTGTTGTTGGTATACAGCTTTAGCGAATAACTCTTCAATACGGCCTTTAAGCGGGCCCACAATGTTTGTATATGAGTGTGTTAGTGTACATGTGTGTGTGTGTGTATGTGTGTGTGTGTTTGGGTGTATGTGTGTGTATGCATATTCTTAAGTTTTATTGTTGCTTGTTTTCGATAATGCATTTATAACTTGATTCATTGTACACTTAGATTTGCTTTGCTTTGGTATTATTTATCATCATCATCATTCTGATCATCTTTTTATATAATTTTTATATATAAGTATATATATATATATTATTCATTTCAAATGTTTCTTTGGGTTTCTTTACGACAAGTTTGACTTGCTTCTTTTTTTTGCTTTCTTTTTTTTTTTTTTATTTGTTTTGTGGGTGCTGTACTTTATACCACTTGTAAATAGTTTCCAACTGCTTTTCCTAGTAGTAATTTCCTCTCATTGCAATTAACGGTATTTTTCTTCTTCTTCTTCTTGTTGTCTTATTTTCCTCTTCTTTTGTGTGATTTTTGTCTTGCTGCATTGCGTTATTTATGGTTAACTGGAGGGGCAAAAAAAGATGAATAGTACACATATGTATTTTACTATTTGGTATTTTTTTTGTTTATGTTTGTATTTTTTTCATATAGTATTTTACACTTAATTTTTGTAGCTGCTAAAATATGTAATTATTGGTATTTATATGTTTTTGCCACTTATACAACACGATGTGCATGGAGAGTTTGCAGTATTTTTATTTTTTAAATATTTTATTTTTTGAAATATTTATCATTTGTATTTTGGTATTTTGTGTATGATTTACTTAGTGTTATGTATGTATATTTTTTTGCTGAATAGGCATTTTAATATTTATATTTGTATATATATATATTTAGTAGTTTTTCTACCCCCATTCAAGCTAGTTACTGCCTCATAATTGATCATGGATTTTTTTTGTTCCATCTCATAAAGTTTTGCTTAATTATAATAACTATTTGCCCATTTAGTATACATATATATTTATATATATATATATATATATGTATTTAAGCTACATATCTAATCAGTATATATCGAGATTTCATTCATTGACATAAATTTTGGAAAATATAGCATTATTGATATCGAGTTACACTTTTAAAAAGAACATAAACCGTTGCTAGATAGATTTTGAAATCAAAAGAAGTTCGCAACCCGCTGAAGAAAGTTCTTCAAGTTGGTGGATAAAGCGCCATATCTATTTGTAGTTTTTGGGCTGAAACTTCTAGTCTGTAATGTAAGTATGTAAGTGTGTGTGTGTGTTGGTGTTCATGTATGGCTGTGGGCCATTAAAGAGAGAGAGAGAGAGAGAGAGCATCTAGGCTTCGGCCTGCCGAAGAATGCTTTAATAACAATTTCTCATTTACTCTATTTAAAATTGCATTCAAGTTTCTTTTGTTCATCCACGTTTTTGTATAATAAAATGTAGTCTTCATTTTTGTTTTTGAATTAAAGGCTTTTGGTTTTGAAGTTCAGGAGGGTCTCTAGTATATAGTAATATAGTAAATATATAGTCTATGCACTTAAATTTACTTCTCTAAGAGCTCTTAACTGTTCAGTGCACAATTGCGTGTAGTATGTCTCAGAAAGAGAGAGACAGAGAGAGAGGGAGCGAGTGAGTGATAGAGAGATAGTAGGAGTAGGAGTGAAAGAAAACTCAAAAGCTCGGCATACGGTTGGAGGTATCTGTTATATATATGATAACCGATATCCGATAGTCTCAGGCAACAGTTACAATCGATAACAATGAATGATCTTTTGATGCACTACACTGGTCCGTTATCGGTGGTTATTGAGACGCCTTTCTGTGCATATATCTGTGTATCTGTATTAGTATTTTTTGTTTCCGTGTACTTTCTAAAGTTTCTCTTTCTGGATAGCTGACTATTTTTGGGAGTTTTGTGGTATGGAAACCGTTTTGGAAGTTCTTTTGCTGCCGCTCCGTTTGTAAGATACGTAGAAAAGTATAAATTAGATGCCTATGCCTTCAGTAAGATATCGTAAACCGTTAGTAACGATATCAAGTTATCGGTTATCGCTTATCGCGTATCGGCCACGATAACATTGCTTAGACTTCAGCTAACTGTGCTGTAGATAGACGACAGGTAGTTGTGGTTGAGAGATACGTGTTTTGTTTAATATATTGTTTAGTATTTTTTTCAGTATTTTGATATTTTTTTTTTTTTTTTCAGTGTTTTCAGTTTACATTTAACAATCGCATTTAGATGCAAGTACAAGTATCAGAACAAGTATATATACATTATCAATAATGTATGCTGCTTTCAGTGTTTTGGTTTTGAGAGTTAAGTAAGTTGGTCCAAATTGCTCATAATAGATTTTCATTAATCGTTTTTTTTTGTTTCATCATTTGTTTTTCACATTTTCCTGCTTAGCCACAATATCGTACACAATTTGCTCTTAACTATTCGCACTACAACTCCGATCTACAAAATATAAACAAACATTTGTCCATTCGATAACTTTAACTCGTCAGCTGCATACCTACCTAGTATATAGTATATCATTATCATAATTGATACATTTCAAACATTTTGCACTGTAGTTGTTTGCGATTCTCTAACAATTTTCATGTTATTAGTATTTTTTAAGGTTATCTTTTTTTGGTATTTTTCTGCATTTTGGAGGTTAGGGAGAAGCGTGTCTGTGTTTTTAATTTTTTGTTGTTTAATTGACTGCCAAAATATAGACTAATCATTAAATTGTACATCAAAAAGCATTATCATTTTTCGTATTTTTCTTAGTTTTCCCTCTAGACTAATTAAATTATGCTTAAAATGGTTTTTCATATACACATATATTTATTTATACCTTTTTTTTTTGTAAGTTTTCCTTTACCTTTTTTATACATTTTCAAAACACCTAGAGCTTTTGTTTATTTAGTTTACTTTAACATACATAGTTTTTGTAATTTTTTTTTTTTTTTTTTTTTTGATTTTTGGTTTTATTGGAAAGGTTGTAAATTCAAGTATTAGTCTTTATGTTTTTCATTAAACAAGGGAAGTTGTGGCATTTGCAATGGACATGAAATAAATACCATACATAAATACTATGTATTCAATTATTTCCAGAGCTTTCACACATACACGTCAGCACGAAAGCTCCTAACAGCGAAAGCTCCACCACACATACAAGTCTCAATGTGTTTGGGGTGTGTATGTGTGTGTGTGCGTG
The DNA here is from genome assembly GCA_018151165.1 of Drosophila arawakana. Classification (NCBI taxonomy): domain Eukaryota; kingdom Metazoa; phylum Arthropoda; class Insecta; order Diptera; family Drosophilidae; genus Drosophila; species Drosophila arawakana. The sequence continues at coordinate 12,415,045 of JAECWX010000002.1, forward strand.
TGTGTTTTGTGAAACAGTTCATCGTTGGTTTTCCTTTTTTTGTATAGTTCATAAGCTTATGAAAGCGATTTTTGTAGATCATTCTTAGGCTAATACAGTATACATTTATACACCTAAAAGTTGTTTCTCATTTGATATACTAGTATTGGTATTTTTAGACACAAAAAAAAAAAAAAAAAAAAAAAAAACATTTAGACATCGCAAACAATTTTGTTTCTTTTGTTTTTTATTTTTGTTTGTGTTGTTGCTTCACAAATATCAGTTTGAGATTCAGTTAGTAACAGTTAATAGTTTTCATTTCAACATCAACAACAACAACAACAACATCAAGGACGATGACGATGACGTTTGACGATTGTAAACATAAAAAAAATATATAGAGAATCGTCACTAATTACAATAACAATACTATATTGTACATACATACACAAATATATATACATACATATATATATTTGATTTTCATATACTCTAGTCATTCATATATCTTGATAATTTTGCATTTAGCTAGACATTTAAATGTACATTTAATTAACATATAGATTTGCACAGTTTTCCACCGTTTTTCCGTTTAAGTGTGCGTGTGTGTGTCTGTTGTCTAAAACTGTAACTTCATTTGATTCTGTTACACACAAATAATAAATAGAAATTTCAAATTAAAAAATGATTCAAGTTATTTAGTATGTGTGTGTGTTTGTGTGTGTGTAGTTTTGGCCAAGTACCAGCTTGTTTGCCTGCTGTGCTTAACTTTTAATTGCATTTTAAGTTTTCACTTGAAACATTCATCAATTTTCACTGCCTCTTTCCACCCATTCTAAGCACCAATTGCCACTGAGTGACGCGGGCGCTGAAAAGTATGCAACGTGTTTTTAACATGACATGTGTAAGTGTTTGTGAGTCTGATCGTATATAAATGTATCGTACATTAAATATAATTACATACAGAAATTTACATTGATATTTTCATTTAATATTTTTATATTTATTTTACTTTGCATATTTTGTTTACCATTTTTTGTGTTTTCTTTCATTTTTGGAACATTTTTGTTCGGCTTGCCTCTCATTCTTATTCGTGTTATTATCCTGCTTTGGGATATGTTGTCGTCATATTTATTTTAAGATTTTTCTATGTGTTTCTTTTGCAAAACAAATGCTTACTTTTTTTTTTGTTAGCTGCCATTTTGTCGCAATTCCTTGTGTATTATTTATTTTCAGTATTTCCTTTGAGTTTCTGTTTAATCATTAAGCTGAGGGTCTGTTCCACTCGCTCCTTCATTGCCATCTAACCGGAAAATGCACCGCAGCGATGTGTATTTCGATGTTGATGTGAGTGATTGTGATTGCGATTAAAATAGTTTAATTGTGTCGATGTGTCTGGAATGCCAAATTTCAACACAATTAAAAGTTCAAAATATTTTAAAACAAATTCTTCAGCATAGCTGATGAAATGTACCAATTTGTTGAAAAATAATATGCGTTTAGATAGTTGTCAAAAGTTTTACAATTTATATAACTTGTAACACAAAGAAACTTTCTGGCAACGCCAGCGCATTAAGTTGCACTGCACAGCAGTTTGATGACTGTGCTAATTAACGCAAAAAATTAATGCCAAAATTCGCACTGTTAACTGCTATGCACCAGCTGTGTTAAATGCGAAATGAAACCAAAAAAAAATTGAGGCGTTGCCGTATAAGCGATAACGCGGGGTGGCAACGCTTAAAGTGCTATAAAATTGAAAACTTTTTCAACTTGAAATAAGTAAACGAAGACAAAATCAAGTTTTAACTAATTGCAAACTCAAAGACAAAGTTTCGAGGGAAATGAAAGGAAAACCATCAATGTTAGGGCTAGGACCACGAATAGTTGCAATTAGGACGCCCTTCAAAAAGTGATAAACAAATTTTGTGGCGTGTTTGGGGAAGGCAAAGGATGAGAGACAGCTGGGTAGAGGGGTAGAGTTCTAGAGGGGCAGTGCAAGAGTCAGTTAGACAGTCCAACTCCGTGTCAAATGCAGCACATGCAACAGCAGTTGCCAAATCGAATTCGGCCACATGGTGACTTTGAAAAGCATGCCACGCAGTGTCCCTGAAAATCAACTTCAATAGCTGTTGCCAGACGAGTTTTGCTTGTTGCAACAACGAGAAGCTGCCACACATTACTCCCATGTGGCGACCACAGACAGAAAAAAAACAAATGAAATTTGGCGTACACTGCAAAAAAAGTAACGACAAGTAACATAATATTCGCTCCATTTCATAGACATGTAACTGTTAGTTTTGAACTATTTTTATCAGTGCAGTTAGCTGACAAGTGTTAGTGGCAAAGTTTCTGGGGGACTTCGTTTTGGCTTTGCATATGCAAAATGCAAAAATTAGTTTGCGTAATTAGACGCGTTTCACACGCGTGCAACGATTGGTGGCCAGCTGCCGCACCGCACCGCAGGCCATGGGCAATGCGTTGACCATCGAGCATTTGTAGGAGCATGACGAATTCAAGTGAAATTCTAACCGCGTCCTTTGCCCAATCAGTTTGCTAATGTCCAATTGTGTAGGACCGATTGCAGGCAGTCATTTAGTCATGTAGTCAGTTGGCACTCGACATGCAGCATGTGGCATGTGGCATGTGGCAATGTGGAAACTGGGACAATAGCTCAAAGCGTTAACAAATTTGCATACATATCAAAGCGACGATGCTTCGTTTGAAATGCGATTTGATTTCTAGTTAAGCCATCGGTTTTGAGCTGCAGAAAACTGTTTCCAGTTAAAGTAGTTAACACATTTTGGATTGAAAATAAGAGGAAAAATACAGGGACTAACTTAAACGAGACAATGGATTCAATTCAGTCATTTGAAACTATGGCCATAACTTATAGAAGAAAGAAATGCATTTTTTGTTACTGAATGGAAACGATTAATTCACTAAAAAAGGGCAAAGAAAATTAATTTTAAACATTTGCTTTAAAATAACTAATTTTACTCAAGTGCGCGAATATTTTTGAAGATCATAACTAAAAGAGAAAATAACAAATCTAATCTAACTTCAAGTCTTAGGCTTACCGCATTTCTCTAAACTATTAAAAAACAGTTTGATTTGCTTTAAAACGGAATTAATCAACCCATTAATGTACTTTTCTTTTAGTCTAATTAAAAGCTTGATTCATGCTCAATTTAAGCAGAAATGAAGACTGCCAATGTTAAATAAAAAGACATCAGTTTTAATAAAAATAATAATTGTATAATATAATGTAATATAATATAATATATAATATATATAATAATTGTATAAAATAAAAATTAATTGTAGTTTGCATAATGTCAAATAAATTGTTTGGGGATCTGCAAGTGTGTGTGTTTGTGTGTGTGTGTGTGGATGGGTGTTTGTAATTGATTTAAAATATTTGCTAGGCATAAAACAAGTGAGAGCGCCGCAGTCGCCTGCACCCAGCTGAGAACCTAAATTAAAAATGCATATAAAAATAAAAATTAAAAAAAAAAAGTGGAAAAAAATCGCTTAACATTCTTTTTTGCGTTAACAAAACTTATTAATTGTGCAATTTTGGTGCAGACTTGACGAACACGTTGCAGATTTAAATACCCTATGCAGGGTACAGGTATTACAATGACTTGACTGAATGATTGATGGTTTGACTGATTGACTGATTGTTCGATCGAGCTGTTTACACATTCTCCGGCTCGGGCAACTTCCGCTCACAGCAATGACAGACGAGCGCATTCAGCCGCTGACCAATTGCGGACCAAACCGTCATCGACATGGACGATACCTCACAGCTGGAATTGTCCTGCTGCTGTAGGGCATCTGCCTCGCCATCGGGTCCATCGATATCCACATCGTCATCGACATCATCATCGACATCAACATCATCGCTGTCATTGATAATCGCTTCGGTTTCATCGCGTGCCGTTAAAAATGCTGCCTGATTGCAAAGTGAATTGTTGGTGGTGTTCGTCGTATCGGAGCTCCCCTGTTGTCAAATCTTTGGCACCGCCTCCGATGAGGAGACACTGCCCATGCCCAGGTCACAGCTTAAGCTTGGCGGCATTAGTGCAGTGCCACCACCACCAGCAGTTGCTGTTCCTGTTGCTGTTGCACCAACAGCAGCAGATGCAGCAGCAACATTGCTGCTGCCTGCCTCAATGTTGCCGATGCGTATACGTATACCCGACAATTCGGCAACCATACCGCTGCTGCTGTGCAGTGTATTGTTGCTAATGTTGCTGTTGTTCGACATGTTGCTGTTGTTGGACATGTTGCTATTGTTGTGCTCATCGTGACGCGATGATTTGCGACTGCTGCTGTCACCGGATGAATAACGTGTGGCTGCATGACGACTGCATGGCACATCCAAGCTGTACGCTCTATGCCTGGCCACGCCTCCCAAGCTGGGCACGCCCACTTGCCCGCCGCCCAGATGACCACCCGGCGATGGCATGCTATTCGAAATGGTGCAACATGTGCTGCCAGTGGCATGCTGCTGCTGTTGCAGTTGCTGCTGCTGTTGTCCCTTGTGGCTGCCGTCCATGTGGCTGTCGCCGGCAACACCAGCACCATTGGCATTGTTATTGCCGCGTGTGGCACAAGGGCTGCTGCGTGTGCTGCCAAAGCGTTTGTTGCCTTTGTCAAAGCTAAAGCTAAAATAGTCCGAGAATTGTCGCAGTCGTGATTTCCAGCTGCTGCTGCTGTTGTTGCTGTTGCTGCCACTGGGTTGCTGTTGCACGGCGGCAGCTAGACGACTGCTGCTAATGCCAGCACTGCTGCTGCGTGCGCTGCCATTGCTGGCCTGTGGCAATGTTGGTGAAATGTTGCCATTAGAAGTGGCAGCAGCCGCCGCCGCAGCAGCAGCAACGGTTGCTACGCCAACATCAACACTGCCCACCAACACTGGCATTTGCTGCTGCTGCTGTTGCTGTTGCTGCTGCTTATCAACGTCAGCCGCTGTCTGTATCAATTGTTGGCTGTGCAGCATTGTTAGCTGTGCTTGCGGCTGCTGTACAACAGGTGGCGCTTGTGCCACATTGTTCGTATTCATGTTGAGATCCTCTCCGGCACGTGGCGGATTATTGCCGGCTGCTTGACCCTGTGACGATTCGAGGCTGCTGCGATTGTGGCGTCCGTAGAAAACATTGCTGTCGGAAATGACCTGAGGCAGGCCATCGGAGAGCCGACGATTGTTGGTGCTGTACTGATCTAAGCTCACAGCACGATTGCTGCCAAAGTGACAGCGATTGCTGTGATAGCCATGTATGTTGCCATACGAATTGCGCATACGTTGACCACCACCGCTGCTGCACAGCTCCCCGATCATCGAGGGCCGCTTCTCCCGCGATGATTTCCGAGACGTTGAGTGCGAGGATTTGCTGCGATTGCTGCAGCCCTCGGTGTCCACCTTAAATTTTGATGTCTTCTCGGCCACCTGCAAAGTTTGCTGATTAATAAAATATATAAAAAAAAAGGAGACAATTCTTTTACTTACATCCACCTCGGTGGCTGTTTCCGAGTCACCGCTCTCGCTGCCCTCAGGCAGATCATGCAGCTCAGCTGCCATACCACCGGGCTCATCTACCGAAGTGCGAGAAGCTGATTTTTGTGAAGGAATACTACGCCGTGATTTGACACTTATGCCGGAACCGGAACGTGGCATTTGCGGTGAACTATTGCCCGTTGTTGCTGCTGTGCCGCCAGCATTGCCAGCAGCATTGTTGCCACCAGCAGACGTTGCATTACCACCGCCAGCAGTTGTGCCACCACCAGCACCAGTGACATTGGTATTACCACTGGCGCCACCTTGTGACTGATTCTGTTTGTCTGTCAACAGTTTGTCACTGCTGTTGCCCGGTGTACTGACCATGGCCGCATTCGAGTCCATGTTGCCGCTGTTGCTGTCCGACGTGGCCGATGTGTTGCTGTCGGCCACGGATTTGCGCGTCTTTGTCTGTGCATCGTTGAGCCGCCTACAAAATGCGTATAAATCAGAAATTGCATTTAGTGCTAACAAATCTGTGTGTGTTTGTTAATGTAAAGAAAATATTTGCTACTCGGGGTTATAGCAAATTATTTGCTGCCTTATTTGCTGGTCAGAAAAAGATAGCAGATGTTTAGTAGTTCGCTCTATATCAAGAAAGTTGCTGTAATATAAAACTATTTGCTAGTTCCGAGATGCAGCAAATATTTGCTACTCTGGGTTATAGCAAATTATTTGCTTACGGTTTTGGTAGTCTAAAAAAAAAACAATATTTGCTACCTAGCGATATATTATTTGTTGAAAAACTGTTTCTAACAAATATGTAGCAAATATTTCCTACAAACTATTCAAACTATACCCCTAAAGTGCAGCAAATATAGGCATTTTTTTGCTATAATAAAACTACTCAAAATATCAGTTGGTATTACCTGTAATACTCGAGTGCAATGCGCACGGGTATGATGATGAGCTCAGTCAGCTCGGGCACCAATTCGCCCAATGCCTCGAATAGTGGCAACAGAACGAGACCAATGAATCGCACCTGTGAGCCAGGTTTGCTAACCTTATCGGGGTCCATAAATGGCGTCACTGGCAATCCCTCGGACTTTTCGGCAGCACTTTGGGCAAAGAATTCTTGCAATAGACGATCCAGCCAAGGCTCAGCTACATCCATTGGCCTGGCCTCATTCGATATGTCTGCCACCTTGATGAGTATCATGCAGAGCTATAAAATCAAGTCAAGAATTAATTTTTATAGTTTTTACTTGGTGTGGAATTTGGGTTGGTTTACCAGATTGATGTGCGCACGATTGTTGTAGTCGAAAATGGGCGTTATTTCCATGAACTGCGTTAGGATCTCATTGTGGCGAGCCATATCGGTGGCCAGAATACAACGGATGATGCCCTCCCGAATTGTGCTGCAAACAAGTAGAAAGAGTAAGTCAAAAGGAGTTCAAAGAAAATTCTTAAAACGCTCTTAAAGTTCAACATTTAAATACTTATTTAATTTTCCCCTTTTTGGCACTCACAACGAACTGCTATCCGCATAGAACACAAGATTTATTCAATGACAAATTTTCGAGTGACAAAACATATTGCAAAATGTGAGAGAGAAACGCAAAATTGCGTCAAGCGGCGTTAAAGAGGCCATAATGTAGTGCATATTGTGCACGTTGCGTATACGACAAGTGTGCGGTGTCTTGGGTGTTGTTTACTGATTTTTTTTTGGCTCACGTGCGTCTTGAGACTGCTTCTAAACGCTAAAAGTGCAAATATATTTTGTCAATGCCAAAGACAGAGACAGAGCGCGAAAGGAAGTGAAAAAGAAAAGTAACGACTACACAGCAGTGATGCCAAAAAAGAGCAGCAAACAGATATTGTAAAATGTTAAGCCCGAAAGTATGCAATAGTTTTATCCATTAAATTTTCAACTTCTTCAACAATTTGTGTATCTTTTAGGGTAGAATATGCCGTTGGTTTTACTTGAAATCAATATTTACTTACTACACATAAGAGAAGAGAGTGTGTAGTTTCTTTTTTATTCACGGCTTGAGAACTATGTGGCAAAATGGCTAAATTAGCAACACTGACAAGACAGCATACGACGCGTAAATATTAAATTGCATTTCGTTTTATTTTCATTTCAAAGAAAATGAAAAATGTGAAAAAGTCGCGTCATATAGAAGCAGAAAATTGAATTTTTCGTGTCAAGTAGCATTGACGTTGCACAGACAGCGTAGTCAACAGCTGCAGCAGTGAGGCAAGAAAGACGAGCTATAAAAAGAGAGAGCGAGAGAGAGACAGAGAGAGAGAGAGGAGGGAATAGAGACAGAGAAATAGACGTCAGTGCGTTGGAAACTCAACACCTGCCACGTTAATACTGCAAATAGAGCGAAGCATTTTGTGCACTCGACTTGGCAACGAATTGAGTTTTGCATTTTGTGATTTTCCTCATGATAATTATGTTGGTGGCAACGAGAAAGCCCACACACACACAAACACACAAACACACTACACTTTCACAAGGACAATAGAGAAGATAACAAGGACGATAAAGTCGCTCGGTTTCACTTTGTGTGCCGTTAATCGAATTTTTGCATAAAAGAAAAAATATTGTTTAAAATTTCAAATTGCACATTTTGTAATCCTCTTTTCTGCTCACAATTACATGTCTCCCTCTCTCTCTCTCTGTCTCTGTATTTATGTGATTGCTTTTGTCAAAAAAACAAGAAAACACAATAGAAAATAGAGATTTTCTACTCTGCATTTCACTTTCAACTGACATGCACTCAAATTCCAAGAAGTGCTAAACAAAACCAATGGGTAACAGTAGTGCAGCAAAGTATTTTCTACTATTTTTCTAACCTTTTTTGTTTTTATAGCTCAAATAAACATTATTTGCTTCAAAGGTAAAGTAATATAAATATTTTAAGCTGCTGTTTTTGTTGCAGTTTTTCCTCTGTTGTATTGACCTAAATGCTGTGAATCAAATGATTAGCTCGAAAGCAGAAATCTTGTGTCCTTTGTTTTATAACTTGACATCTTTGTAAATATAAACAATTTTTATGCAAAACACTCTTTACGACTGCTAATTTGTTGCTGTGGTAACTGCAAACAAATTGAACTGTTTTCTTAGTTTTATGTCTGCAAAATAAAAGGAGTTTGCTCTGAAATAAATGCTGCTGGAAATAAATAATTTAATATAAATGTTTTACAACATTCAAGATTTTATTAACATAATATAATGAAGCAATTACTGTTTTAGCAAAACAATATTTAAGAGTCTATACTTTTTACTGCTTAACTTAATTTTAGAACTATATTTAAACCAATGTTTAACTGTTGTTTGATTCACTGATTCAGTGTTGTTTCACTTGATTCTAGCTGTAACAACGGTGGCTTAAAATAATAAGATTTAAAATCAACATTTGTATATTTGATTCTATTTTCTCTATAAAGAAAATATTTTTTAAAAAAATTTATAAAAATGTTTAAAAATCTTTAGAGTTTTTAACAGTCGATTTACACAATTGTAGACTTTAATTCGTATATGTAACTGTAGATAATATGTACTTGGTTTACTTTTCAATTGCGGCAAGCTTTAGATTTAGATGACAAATAAATGATGCTAAATGTTGGCACCAGTTCGTAAGTGGTTCAAGTGTGGTAGTAGTTCATAAGCCACAAATTTCAAGTTGAATAATTGCTTGAGTTTTAATGAACACTCTAAACATAAAACTTTGCACTCGCGTGTCTTCTAATTTGCAAAAAATTATGCACATCAAATTTGCATATATGCAGAAAAAGGTGTGTAAAAAGGTGTGTGGGAGTAGGTAAGGGGGTGGGTAGGGGCAGGTAGTGCTGCATAGCTCTTGTTCCTTTCAGTGGAAAATCATAGCAGGGATTTTTTCGGCCTTTATCTGTGTGGGCAACTGTTGTGCGAGATCTTGAAAAGATTTGCAAAATATTTGCATAGCTGGTGAGCCAAAATGGCATTACTTGGAAAGAGTAGAGTGAACAGCATTGAGCTGCAAATAGTTTGCAAAAATCTCTTTTTTTTCTTACTTTTTATCAGCAGATAACGAGCCAAAGTAATTGCCAGCAGAATGAGTAGTGAAGGGTAATAAAAGTAGCTGAGACTTAGGGTGGGGGGACAGAAGGGGTAGGAGGGGCATAATCTTTCAGCTGCAACTGTTGCACGCTGCTAGCTGCAACATGTGGCAGCTGCTTATGTTGCCATAACAACTGCTGGTTATCAACAACACGCGCCACTGACAAATCTAAAGCTGCCTATGCTGCTGTGCTACTAATTGTATGCAGCATCCACTAGCAGCAACCCCCACCCACTTCAGCTGTATAGTATTTCCATTTTATGGATTCTGAAAAAGTGGTAAGTCTCTGGTCGACTCCCGCTTAGCCGTACTTAGAGTGCTGTAGTTTAGCTGAGAGCTTAAAGCTTCAAGATATTGAAATTATTGCTTACTTTTAGGCGTTTGTGTTACTTATGACTTTAAAGCTGCTATATCTTTAAGCATATATATGCGATCTTTTGGCAATTGATTGTGTGGATTGAATGAAGCCTTGTCAGAAATCAGGTAAACCAAAGTTTTGAAGAAAGTTCGGTACAAGGGTTTAAGCTCGCCAAAAGCATACAATTGAGCTGTCAACTATTATGGCTTAGAAGTTAAGTTTAGTTATGAGTTAAAAAAAACCACTGGAGAGGGATAAAAAGATTTTAAAACTTGCATTTAATTAGTAGCACATGGGCACTTGGTTCGCATTTTGCATTAAGTTCCAAGCCACGTCCACTTCACTAACAAATTACATGCATAATCAAAGCCAAATTTAGTGGCCTGTTTGTGAAGCGCACTCTACACTCTAAAATGATTAATGGCTAAATTATTGCATGCCCCCAAGTTGACGCCTAATTATAAGCAAATTATAATTGTAATCCATCATCAGGAATCTGTAAATTTTATAATTTAAAGTTTTGTAATTTAAGTTCACACCACATCACTTCATTTCAACCCCCCCCTCTCTAACGCCTAGCCACGCCAACAGGGCAACAGTGACTCCCAACAGTATTTCATTAGTTGATAGTCTGAATTTTGATTGAAATTTTAGCGTCATGCTGAACTGACCTCGGTTGCTAAGCATTTGATTCGTTTTTGATGATTATGAAATGCCAAACATTTTTCAACTTAATTATCCCATAACTCCCTCTCTCTCTCTCTCTCTCTCTCTCTCTCTCTCTGTCTCTTTCCATCTGACTCTGCAACAATGTGAATTGAAAGTTCCATTTGCATTTCGCATTTCGTACAGCTCTTGACCTCATTATAAAAGCTTCTCTGTTTTATTTTTTTTTTTTTTTTGGGTCACTTGAGAGTTTGGCTAATTGTGTGACACCTGTTCAGCAGCAGCAGCTTTTCCATTTCAATAAATTTCCATGGAAACTGCTAAAGAGCTGCAGCTGCAACAAATTTTCTACTATACAATTTCAAAGTGTTTTGCAAAAATTTGTTTCATAAATATTTGTTGGGAGTTAGTAGCTCAATTAAGTTTACAACTTACTTGATAAGTTTATATTTTTTTAAATTTAGCAACAAATTATAAATTAAAGGTATAAATCTGCTATTTTTAAAACTGAATTATTTGTAAAGTTTTTAGGTCTTGAAATCTTATGTTAACTTTAAATATATATTGAATTTATAAGTCAATTATAAAGTCATTTATTAAGCTAACAACTGCCTTAAATAAAAATTTAAATAAAACATTAAGCAACATCATGTTTTGATAGCAAACTTATTTTGTAAAAAATAAATCGAATTAGTTTGCAATTTAGCTCAAATTTAGAACATGTTGTCTTCAATAAAGTAGCATTTAAATTTAGTAAATTGCTTACATAAGCAATGTACTAGAAATATATGAATTTAATAAATATTTTTTAAACACGAATTTGAAAGTTAAATAAGTTATTAAAAGCCTTTAAGTGAATCCGTACTTTAAGTTGATTTGAGTTTGAAATCACGACCTTTTTTTTTGGTGTACTTGTGTACTTTTATGTAAAATGATTCTGGGCATGCTCTATAAATAGTTACACTGTGATACAAATGAGCAACTTCTGTTGCTTCTTTTTACTTACTCTAAGTACTCATGATTAAGGCGTTTTTTCCCACTCGTTCTCTTTTTGGGTTTGATTTCAAATGTGCTGCTCTAATGGAAGCGTTGCCTTTCAATTTGATTAAAAGTGCTGCCGGGAGCAAGCAAGACGGTGGGAGTGGCAGGGGGAGAGCAATGTGTAGATGCAGAGAGGCAGAGCAAGCAGTACAAAGACGAAGATGTGTAGCTAATTTGGTTTAACATGGCGTATAAGTAATGATTAATTGATTACACGTGGGCTACACATTGTCCCCGAAATCTTTCTCCATCTCCAGCTCTGTCTCCCTCTGTCTCCCTCTCTGCTGTTCCTTCGTCCTCTCACTTTTACTCTCTGTTCTTTATTTAATTGCAAATTACTTGTGTCTCTCTTACTAGGCCTAATCACTTAGGGGTACACTGGCAAACAAAAAATAAATCTAAAATTTAACAAGAAAGATAAGCACAGTCGAGCATGCCCGCCTGTTTAATACTCTCTGCATTTTATTTCCTATGGAAAAAGTGGGCGTGGCAGCACTAAATTTATAATGACATTGCATTTACGCTGTCTCTAGGAAACTTCATACCAAAATTGGTATTTCTAAGTGCTATAGTTACAGAGAAATGCGTGAAAAAGTAGTAATAATTGCTTCTGAGGTGTGTATAGTTTTTAGCTCACTGTGGGCGAAAGGGGTGTCTCATCTAGGCAAAAAAGACTCTTGTATTGACTGACTAAACATGCAGTCGATTGGGACCAAGTTCAAACTTGTAGCTCTTAGCATCTCTGAAATTTGTTTATTCATACGGACAGACAGACGGCCAGAAGCAAGGACATGACTACATCGACTCGGCTTGTGATGCTGATCAAGAATATATATACTTTCTGCTGTCTGCCATGCCTTCTACTGCCTCCATTGATACCTATAAAGTTACCAACTGAGTTAGCAAACTGTCGAGCAGCCCTCGCCGTTTACCGCACAACTTTCCACTATCAGCGCTTTGGCATTGCATAGACCTCAATGTCAGAGCTTATCAAAAACAACAACAGCAACAACAAATGCTGAAAAAAAGCTTTGAACAATCGCTTTTGTTTTGAATTCAGTTTAGTTTTGAAACTAAAAGCGACACGAAATGTTTATTTGCCACATGGGCAGTCGTTGTGGCATGCAACACAAGCAGCAGTCGCTGCTGTTGTTGTCGCTGATGCTGCTGCTGCTCGTTGCGGACAACAGCAATGGATTGCCGGCAGCACAGGAAACAGTCGAGGAGGATGCAATGGATGCCAGCAAATCCCCTTGTGAGAATTTCCATGAATACGCCTGTGGCAACTGGCACGCCCCCTACGGACTGCGTGCCCTTGGCGCCCATGATATGCGCTCCAAGATGCGAGCACTCAACAAACAGCTGCTCGTGCGTCACTTCGAGGCCAGGCAGCTGGATCGTCAAACGGACCGAGAGGGACAACAGTTGCTGCTCTTCTACGACAGCTGCATGAGCGGCCGTCAGACGTTGCATGTCTACGTGGAGACACTGCAGCAGCTGCTGCCCGACTGGCCGCTGCTCAGCAATGCCACAACAACAACAACAACAACAACTGCACACTTTGATTGGGCCCGAGGCAATGCAGCTGTACGTCGCTTTGGAGCACAGGGCTTGTGGCGTCTGCTAGTCCAACCCAATTGGCAGGCAGCGGAGCAGCGCATCTTTTACCTGCTGCAGCCAAGCTTTGAGCTGCTGGGCACAACAGCAGAGAGTGAGTTTCTGTATCAGCGCTACCTCAAGTATCTGCTGCTTGAGCTGGGTCTGCGTGTGCGTCGTGCTGCTCTTTTGGCCGAGCAATTGGTGGCATTTGAGCAGCAGCTGCGGCGTCTGGTGCCCGCCGCGGAGGATAGCGCACAGACGCTGGTGTTGCATGCACCGCAGACGCTGCAACAGTTGGCCGTACAGTTGCCGGAACTGCAGTTGCACAGCTATTTTCAGTTGCTGCTCGGCGCTGACTATACGCCGGAATTGTCATTGGTTGCTGATGTCGAGTACTTGCAGCGATTGCAGCGTTTGTTGCGTACCAGCGATGCGTTGATTGTGTCTAGTTGGTTGCTGTTGCAGTTGCCGGCACACTTTGAGCTGCATCTGCATGAGGATGCCTCATTGGCGGCACAGCACGAGCATTGTTTGCAGCAGTTGAACGAGTTGTTGCCACAGCAATTGTTGCACCTACAGTTGCGTCTGTTGCACGGCAGCAATGAGGCTGCTGCTGCATTCCTCACGCACACACAGCACGAGTTGCAGCAACTGTTCGACACACTGAAGCTGCAATTCGAACGCCAGCTGAATGCCACGCACATTTTCGAAAACGATACAACAACACAGACATTGGCCTTGCAAAAGCTGCGTGCTATGCGACTGCTACTGCCATCATATCGCGTACAGGGACAGCAGAGCATGGCAGAGGCGGCGGGGCAGCTGCAGTCGCAGGGCTATGATGCAAATTTGTTGCATTTATCGCAAGCTCGTGTAGTGCAGCAGTTTCGCAGTGCCCTCGAGTGCCTGCAGCTGCCGTGCGAGAGCAGTGGAGGTGCCAGCGCATGGAGTGTTAACTCGCTGGGACCACTCGATGTCAATGTTTACTACAGACTCAAGCTGAATGCTATTGAACTGCCGCTGGGTCTGTTGCGTGCACCGTTGCTTGGACCGCTGCCCACACCCGGCAGCAACACCACCGCATGGCAACACTCTGCCCGTCACTACGGCGGACTGGGCTACATGCTGGCCCACGAGATGCTGCACGGCTTCGATTACGATGGCATCAACTACGATGCCACGGGGCATGTGGCCGGCGTTCAGTGGCCACCGAGAGCCATCATAAGATTCGGATTGAGGGCGAGCTGCTACTTGGACAGCCGTTACAGCAATGCGAGTATGACCATTAACGAGAATATTGCGGATAGTGAGGGACTGCGTCTGGCCTTCGAGGCGTATCGGCAACACTGGCCGTTGGCACAATCGGAAAAAGGTAAAATGCGTGACTTCTTTGTGGCATTCGCACAGAACTGGTGTGGACATGCAGTGGCGCCCTCTGCTGGCGGCCATCAGCAGCACGGCATGCACTGGGAGCGCGTTAACAATGTGTTGGGCAACTTTCCAGAGTTTGCCGACGCCTTTGGCTGTAAAGCTGGCAGCTTGATGCATCCGCCCAACAAGTGCCGCATCTGGTGAGGCAGAAGGAGAAGGAGAAGGGAAAGGAGCGAGAGCAGAAGCAGGAAGAGTAAAGAAACAAAGGAAACGCTGGAGAAAAGGGGGGACAGGAGTAGAAGGAAAACTAGAAGTAGAACAGTTAACATAGGAGTTTAAAGAGAAGCAACAGCAGCAACAGTTGTTACAGAAGCTCAAGGAGAATCCGATGAAGAAGCTAAAGGTAAATGAGAGCCTGGAATTGACGTATAGGCAAGAGGAAAAATAGGTGTTGGAAGAACAACAGAAACAGAAGTCGAAGCCAATAAAAGCACGGGAGCAGCAGCAGGAGCAGAAATAGTAGCAGAATCAGGAACACAATTACAAAGAGGAAGAGAAAGAGAAACGAAAATAGAAGGAGACAGGGAAAAAAACAAGGCGAAACAGGTGCTTATAAAAAGCAGGTGATGTAAAAGTGAAGCAAAAGCAGCAGTCAAAACAGGTGTTGGCAGAACATCACAAACAGGAGTAGAAAGAAAGGAGTAGAGTGCAAGCAGGAGCAGGAATTGGAAAAGACAAAAGAACAGAAGCTGTAGCTGCAGATTAAGTAAGGGAGGAACACCAACAATGTCTACAAACCTCAACATATCAAAGAAGGTTTGGTTTAGTTACTCAAACACTGGATTGAACTTGAATTTGATTTACTAAAAACAATTAACTTTTATTTTCAAACTGCATAAACATGTGCCTACATAAGGTCTTCCTAAGCTCTGACATGCCTGTAATTGAAACAGTTAACTACTTTTGCCGCTGAATAAAGACTAAGAGCAACTGATGCGTTTATGTCTACTGAGAACTATAACTGATTGGCGTCTGAGCTGATACACAGATTAGAAAGAGAAAAACCTACATAATTTGATTGAAATGTACTCATAAAAATCAATTGCTTAAACATTAATCGATGCTCCATAGTTAAATATTAAATTGAAAACAAACTAAGAGCATTTAATTATTAGGTTTAAATGAAATGTCTAGCATTTCCTTAACATACTCTCTTGTACTCTGTCTTGAGCTCCACGTGGCAGTGCTGCAAAATGTCAAATTTAACAGTATTCGCAATGCATTAGCAAAACAACAATACGCTGTATAAGTGGAAAGCTTAGTTGTCATCTTATTTTCATAAGACAAGACACAACGTGTATCTCCCATGAAGATAGAAAATATTTGTATTCACTTGTGTTAGTCAGCATCCCACACAATGTTTACAAATGGCATTTTAATGTTTATGGATGCCATGAGAAAGACACGGAAGACTGACTGAAATATGTGACAGAATTTGACAAGCCGCTTCTTGTCGTTTTTTGATTACTTAATGCACCAAAGTAACAAGTAAGCGTGCTGCTGGCCAATGCTGCTCAACTGCGTAGCACCCTGTGCACATTGCTCTTAATGTTGTAAAAATTTAAAACCTTTCCTAAAGAAAAGTGCAAAACACGATGAATCATTTCATCTTCTTGGCTGTTGTTACCTTACTCAGGTGCTTATGCCTGTTGCACAACGTGCACTCACTTGTTATGCTCTTTCACAGGGTACGACAGTAGCAAAAACAATGAGCTTGAAATATTTCATGTGTATGTGATATATATCTATATATATAGATAAACATTTGCTTAAACAAACAGAAAAAGAGGCAAGAGATGTTGCCACTTTTGGTGGCACTGTTGTTGCGCTCTTGCTGCATAACATTTACGAGCATATTGTGCATGTGGCATTTCAGCCAAGTTTTGCCATCAAAAACTCCCAAAAGTATGCAGCAGTTTATGCACGCAAACTTGGCAGCAAAACGACGTGAAAGCGCCTAACATGTGGGCCTGGTGGGTGGGTGGGTTGCTGGAAGGAGAGGGTAGTGGCATAAGAGTGGGTGTGGGTGTGGGTGTGGCTGTGGCTATGTGGGGGCACTGAGGAAGAGTGTGGTTTTGTCTTTAGGGCATTGCCATGCCAGCAACTGCCGCTGCCGCTGTTGCTGTTGCTGGCACTGATGATGATGTTGCATAGGATGATGATGGCTATCAAGTTGTAAATGATGATGATGCCCTCGCTTTTGCTTCGTTTATCTTTGCTTTACTTTACTGATTTTCTCTATCATCTACGTGAGACGTTCTCGCGTTTCAAAGTCAAAAACATTTTTCTACCTCTCCTAATCCACTTAATTAATGTTTGTGGAATTTTGACGCTGCCGCTGCAATAAAAATGCCAAGCTGCGCTTTATATAATTACTATAAGCATAAGTTTAAGAATAAGTCTAGATCAAATTAATCACAGCCGAGCAGCGACTTAAAAGAAAAGAAAACGAGGGTAAGGTAAATGTTTGGTAAACGCTAAAGTTATAAATTCATTATAGTGTTCACCATAAATAATAAGGGTATTGCCCAGACTGAGATACAAGTTGCAGCTTTCAGTTAAAACTGAATTATGATTCGCTAGATGGAAGTGTTGAAACTTTGACTTTAACTTGATTAAACGATTCAATTCAAAGGTCTTCCATAAGTGACTTTATAAAGAAATGTACACTTTTTTGTAGTTATATGATAAGCCATGAAACAATTTGTTTTTAGAACAGTTTGGCTCCAAGATTGCTTAATTTTAATTAAGAAAACATCAGGCTTTGTGGTAATAATGCTTGAAAAATTTGTCATGTGAATTAAGAGTTTAGTTTGAAGCCTATTATTTAAGTAGTTTAATTTAAAAAGAAACAAATGAAATGCCAAGTAATGAAATTAATTCTAAATATAAAATTCTCCGCAAAGTTTTTAGTCTTGACATCTTTTTGGCATTTCTAAACTCATAATTGTTTAAATATAATAATAATTTAAAAAAAATTTCTGCTACAATTAAATCCAATTTTGAATTGTTCATATTTTGTTTCAAGAAGCAACGATAATTCTTGTATTTTTTAGTAAATACTCCTTGAGTGCAATTTGTGAGAATTTATTTGATTTGTTTGCTTCACAATTTGTCTTGCTGTTTGCTTTGTCGCTGCTGCTGATGCTCTTAACTTGGCCAAGAGTATGCGCTGTTTAAAATTGCATAACACAATGAGGAATCAGAAGGACAATGCTAAGTTTTAAGCTCGAAATGTGTGGGATTTTTGCCCGTTTTCAGTTTTTTTTCTTTTTTTTGAAACATCAAATCGATACACCCGAGTAGGGCGTGTAGCATGTACCGTGGGCGTGGCCTGTGGCATGTGGTCGTGTAGCATGTGGCATTTGGTGTTGCAGCTGTTGGCCTTTTGCCTGTTGCCTGTTAATTAGACCCGGCAATGAGTCGACGTTTAATGCAACATCATTTTGTACGTGCCGCGCATAAAATACGAGCTTGGCAATTAAATGCCAAGAGACTTTATCCAACCCCCTATAACTGTATCCCTTACTGCCCCTCAAACCGCCAACTGACCCAAATAGACTTTGGCTTAAATTGCACTGAAATTACATTAGATCGGTTTACTCACTTGAAAGAGTCGCGGCTAAAGTTCTTGAATATATTGCACTCGGGATGCTCAAGCAAACGGAATGCGATCGAACAATGATGATTTTCCAACGGCGAAATGTCATTGTATCTGAATCAGAGAAAATTGAATAAAATATTGGAATATTTTGTGGAGTTAAACTTACCTTAGTGCCAGCTCGGTGCGTGCGTTAATCTGATAGATATTGTTATAGCCCGGATGATCCAGATCGTGGCAAATGCAGGACACGAGCAGAATGAGGCATTCCAGATCGCCCAGACGATTCAGTAAATTCGCTTGACGTGTAATCGCGTACATCTGAAAATACATAAGTTTAATAAATTTATTATTACTATATTTCTATTTAAAGAATTTAAACTTTTAAATTTACACTTTTCATTGTTTATTTTGTGCCTAATTTAAATTTTACTTGTATTTACTTCTTTAAAAATAATTAAACTAAGTTTTTTCGTTGCCTAAAAATATATTTATGATTTTAAAAATATATTAAGGTATAGTATTATTTTAAAATAAATTTATTTAAAGTTTTTTGCTACTCATTTGAGTGTATCTGCAGTTAGCACGCTTTGCCAGCTGTTTTTTAGCTGAAACTGCATTGAAATTTACAACTCATTTAGTAGACATGTCAGACAGACAGACTAACTTTGTACTAACGCTTTTGGTTGAGTCTTTTGCAGATTGTTTCACAATTTGGCTAATTAAATGAAGTGTCTGCTGTACTAGTGCTGAATATCTTTGGGAATGCCAATGTCTTGACAGTGGAACAGTTTTAATGCTGCTAACCATTAAGCCAAATCACATTTGATGCTTAGCATGGCCAAGAGCAACAGGAGCGCAGGCAAAGCTTAAGCCAATGGCAAAGGTGAAGCTAATTCTAACGGTGGGTGCGGTGGTAACGGTAAAAGTTAAAGGCAACTTAATTTGTCTGCTGCACACGGCAGCGAAACCTTTGCAATTACCAGTTAGCTGTTTCTAGACCAACTACACTGAAATAACAGCACACCAAAACATTTTATTACCAACAAAACTTAAAATTAAAAAATGAAACCTAATAAATCTAAAGTTTTCATTTGCGTATCATGAATTTCAGAGTATTTTGTTATTTGTACATATTAATTAAAGTTAGCTTAAAGTTTACCAAAGTAATTTGCTCAAAAAGCACTAAATAAAATATAGAAATTAGTTTTTTACACAAGTTGTGTAAGTTTTCTTGGCATATACACAAATGAATACAAATTAATTGTATTGAAAATATATGTTGGTCTAATAGTTTTTCAATAAAACATTTTAGTGTTTATAATAATTAAACCGTTAGCACAACTATTGAATTGTGAGTTAACATGTATTTTTGTATCTCAAAAATTAGTTAGAAATTTTAAAACATTTTTTTAACAAGTTTTTAACAATTGATTTGTTTATTAAATTGCATTTACTGGCAGTGTAGACGTTTGTTTTTCTTTGCTGACTTCATTTCCCCTGCAGATAGTTTGACACCTTCAGCCACGCCTCTCGACACCTTTGTCCGCCTGCTTCAACCCTTCCCGTCGCGGCAAATGAAAATGACTTGGTCGTTTGAGACCCTTAAGGAATTTCAACAGCGTTCAATTTAAGCTTTTTGTAATACAAAAGCAGCGTAAAGTTTGCTTTGCGCTTTGCTGCGCACCAAAGTTGCACTGCGAAGGGAGTGGGGATGAAGTGGAAGTGGGGGGTAGGCGGTATTGGTAAGAAGGTCATAAAAGTTGCAGTAGAAAAGTTTGGTCTTCACTGCGTTTACTCTGGCATTAAGCGGAGTCGTTGGACGCCGAAAGGGGTGTGTGAATACAAAATCTTTAGGGGTAATGCCAGCGGAGTCTTGTCGTTAATGCGAACCAGAAGTTTGGCAAAGCAGTGGGGGAAAGGGGTAATGGCATAACAGTATGATTGTGCGTTTGATGCTGTGAAAGTGCTATAAATTTATGCAAATGCAAATGCTGTTTGCATTACGAATTTCGCAAGTTTATCTAAATTCATTGTCAACAAACAGTCGAGCAGAATAGTTAAGCGATAGAACGCCAAGAGGGGTGGAAGGAGTGAAGGAGGGTAGGATGGGTAGGTACACAGTGCCAACACCCGCTTTTGGCCAGCCTCAAGTGTTACCAGCAAAAGTTTAACAGCGTCAACACCCAAAGGAAATCAACTTGCAACTTGCAACTGGCAAAATTGCACTTTGGTAATGAAATGCTCAGACGATGACTCGCTCATTTGCCTGCAAAAATTTGTCAAAGTGTGTGTGTGTGTCGTGTGAGTGTGGGTGTGGGTGTGTATGGTGTGGCTATGTATCGTGTTGTGTTTCGCTCTCAACTCAATAATTTAACAATAGTTTCTAATATGCTGTACTTAAATAGCACAAGGAGTTTAAAAGATTTGTAAAAAGTTACACAAGAATGAAATAAAATAAATTCAACAGGTTTAAAGCTTTGCTCTAAACACAATTTAAAAACCATTTTTAACAAAAAATTGTAGCTCTGCAGAGTTTTACTCTATTTTTGTTGCTGAAATATTAATTTAAAAAAATGTTTCAATTTTTTCGTTGCTTTGATAAACTAACTGTTGGGTCTGTTAAAGTCGGTCATGCTTGATTTTTAACAGTTTTTGTTTTTTTTTTTTGTGGTGTGCTGTTGTGTTGTTATTGTCGCTGGCAGGAAGGTAAAAGCAAAAGCCGCTTAACGACTGTGGAGCCCTATACGCCAGGAGAAAGAGACACAGCTAAAGGGAGGCGAGAGGGAAGAGGGAGTAGCAGAGAGGAAATTACATGGGCTATACATACATGAGTGCCTATGCAAATGGCCGTCCATTGAATTGTAAAACACGCACCATCGCATATGCAGACGAGTCTAGCGGCCATTTTGCAGCTTAGAAGCTGACTGCGAGGGTAGCCCTAAACGTTCTAACCTCAACAGAGTTGTTAAAATATTTTAAGCTGATTTCAACTGATTTCAACTGATTTTTATGCATTTTGTTCAACATGTTTTTAGCTTTCAATGCATTGTTTTACTAACCCGGTTTTTAAGAAGCACAGAAAACTAAAGCAAGTTCTTAAACGATCTCTAAAGAAGACAAATCAAGCATAAGTACGTCTGTAATGAGCATCTACAAGTTAGTTAAACCTTTAACTCAATGCAATGTAGTTATTGATCATAAAACAGCTTCGGTCTTCGCTCTAACTGAAATTTGAGTTGCAACCTTCTGAGTGTTGTGATTATTCACAGCACAACGGCAGCCAAATTGTCAAAAGCTACAACAAGAATTCCCTCAGTTGCTTTCATTCAATTATTGTCATTGTTCTTGTTATACGCGTGCATTGTGCGTCAACAGTGCGTATGCTTATTAAAGAAATCACCCGAAACGTATGATATGAACGCTTCGCTGCTTCGCTGCACTGCACGTAATTAGGAGTGACTTCTGGGCCAACCTAATGAGACCTTTAACGATTTCTGTGCGACCTATGCACATGACCTTTGCCAAATATCGTGGCATATTCATAATTAATAAAGTTGGAAATTTGTATGCCAAGCTGACAGCAGGAAATATGGTTTATCATTTAGTTAAAAGTTGTTAATTTGTTTCAGAGTGTCAAACGGTATTTTCACTTGAGTATACTAGAATGCAGTATTAAAAGGAAGTGTATTAAAATTTGTTTTGAATTTTTAAAGCTAATAATTTGCAACTAATGTGTTTGTGTTTTAAAATGACTTTTTTCAAAGGCTTTTCTTACTAAATCTATGCAAGATATTTTTTAAAAATGACTTGAATTTAATGTATTTTTTTAATCGACTTTTTTTTCATTAGGCAGCAGATTTCGCTAAGTTGTGACACTGTAGCTGCCATTTTGGCCTACAACTCAAGATGCCAACTAACAGAGAATTAATATTTCATATAAATGTTGAGCAACAACAATAACAAGTAAAACTACAACTACTACAACACAAATATATATAGCTATATATAAGTATATATGTGTAAGTTTATTGTGCTGTAAACACGATAAAAAAAATTAAGAAAGAAAGCAAGAAAGTTTTTTCCGGGCAGACCAAAGATGCGATACCCTGAAAGACAGTGCAATCCGCAGCTTAAAGCTTATAGTGTGTAAAGAATGTTATTATAATATAGTTAAAAAATTCCACATTTGTACATTTGTTCAAAGCATAAACTTCTTACCAAACTTGGACGAGCTTGTACCAAGTTTAGTCAAGCTCTGACTGCATAAATACATAATTATTTCAGTCACTTGCTTGGCAAACTTAACAACACAAATATACTACCCTTTTGCTAGGGTATTGAAAAATAAAAGAAACCAACGAGTTTCATTTGCCAAAAATGTAGGTTAAAAACTCGGCTTGGAAAATGCTTCGTTGGTACTTGAGCATCTAAGTGGGTCGCTGTCAGTGCAGTCGCTTTGAAATTGGGTGGTTTCGTTTCGTTTCTGGCCTTTTTGGTTGGGTGGTTTCTGTGGTGTTTCTCATTCGTTCATTTGTTCATTCATTTGTTGTTTACTTGGCCAGTTGGTCGCTTATTTGGACCGCTCGGTGGGCGTGCAGAGGTGTGGGGCGGGGGAACTCTCAACATTTTGGCTGCAATTTGCCATTTTTGTATTTTTTATGTTACTTTTCACTTCAGTTTGTATACCCTGCACTGTGTCATAGGGTATGCTAAATAAACCGAAGCGGTGATTTTAACTAAAAGGGTTCAAAAGGGTTTGTTTATAATTTATATACTTTACTTAACTTTATTTTCATTAAAGTGTGCTTAAACAGGGTATTTTGCAGGCCTTTACTCTCAACCTTTTTTAATTGTTTCGTTTTTTTTTGGAGCGGATTTTGCTGCAAATGCTTGACGACTATTTTTTACGGTCAGTCTGTTGTGCTGTTGTTGCACTGCACAATTTATGTTGTAGTTGTTGTTGTCGTAGTGTTGTTGTTATTACGAGTACTGTGCAACATTTGGCGCGTCCATTTCTTGGTCTCTTCAGTTGTTGCTATTTTTAAATGCTGAAATACTTGTTGTGTGTTCTTTCTTTAGCTATTGTTGTGTGCATGTGTGTGTGTGTGTCTTGTCAGCTATAAATAGGCGTGCGCATGTGTGTGCGTTTTCTGGTTGCTTTGCTTGCCCTTTGGCGTTTTATACAGATATTTATGTGTTGCATACAACAAGGCGCTTATTCATAGTCAGACAAAAGGAGATAGCAAACGTTAGCAGACAGCAGACGGCAGACAGTAGAGCGAACAAGATACTGATAATATCGATTTCGTAATACCACACTTAAGTCTATCTATACTTGCAGTTCCCTTGGCTGCAGAGCATCTCTTCAACCATTCAAATTGAACTCATGTCGAGCACATGAAATTGGGGCATTGTTTATAAATGAACTAGTTCAATTTAATATTTAAACGTTAATAATTAATAACTGGGTAATTATAAGGCCTTAATTGGGGTGCAAAATACACAGCTAGACACATCAAATTTGGTATTATATTTGTCATTTTCAAGCTGTGCATATTTGAGCTACTCAGGTCAGTGGTGATGCATTTACTCTGCAATGACTGACTGTGATTTGAAATACTACTGAAGGCTGTACGTGTGTTTAAGCTGACTGCAAGCACTTAGTGAAAAGAAACTTCAATTTACTTAACTAAAGCACAATAAATTGTGATTGTTTCTATATTTATTGGAACTTAAAACAATCACTCGTTCTAGATCAACTTTATTTAAATTTAAGCTAGGAATATAAAATGTATTTAACAGTTTTTTATGATCAAATATCTCTAAATACACTGAGATAATTTTACTCACCATTTGGGCCACACAGAAGCAATGTCGAAAATTATGAAATGGCACCTCATTGTAGTGCTTGTAGACCTCGTAGAGCCACTCGCGTAGCGTATCGACGGGTATGCTGAATTTCTCAATGAATCCCAGTTCAAGGAACATGGTCTGCATTAGGTGTATGACATCCGCATCGCCCCATTCATATGAATCGAACGCTGGCAGACGCAGTGCCGCCTTCACCTCATCCGAAAAGTTGGTATCACAAATTTCCAGGAAGCGACGCTTCACCTCCTGATGCTTTGGTAGACTGCTCTTGCGATGTGGCGGGCCCAATGGCCGATTGGAGAGACCTGGTAATAAAAAAGTCAATATCAAATCAGTATGAGTACACTGCTCAAAAAGCAAAGCCTTCAAATGAACACTTAGTGTCACCTAAAAGACCAATAAATTTAGAGGCAAAATTACATTAAAATACATTTTTTTGGTATAAAAGTTTTCTTCTCAGTGTAAGCAAAAACTATAACATAGAGATTTAGATACAGATACAGATACATCGGCTGAAATGCTGTGCAGACTTTGGTGACTGAGCGGAAATCAGCCAAGTGGTAGTTGTTGTTGTTGTTGTTGTCGACAGTGGCAATAAATAAATCAGCAAATTGAAACAGGAAATACAGCTGGGAAGTCGACTGGTAGCCATGGCAATTTGGATTATTGCAAATGAAGAGCCATAAACAAGGTACATTGAAAAACGACACACTGACTGACTGGCTGACTGACAGACTGACACAACGCAGAATGTGTGTGAGCAAGACAGAGAGAGAGAGAGAGGGAGAGAGTGTGGGTGGGCAAGAGCGAAGCAAAGAAACCAAATCAAAATCAACTAAAAAGTGAAACGGAATCAGCAAACGCTGAAACGCTGGAAATACACTGGCCGAACAGAGTCAGACATAGCTGAAAAGAGAGAGAGAGAGAGGGAGAGAGACACAGCTGAGCTGTATCTCTTGCTGGCTGCCATGGGCGGGAAATTAAATTTTCAATCGACCCCACGCTTCGCTGACCAAATGAAACAACTCCAGAAAAAACACAGGTTTTTTGGGTATTTTTTTTTGTCTCTCTTGTAGGTCACACAGGTGTTTGTGTGTGCGTGTGTGAGGTGCGACAGCTGAGCTGTCGATCTGTGGCCACCGGCGCAAAACTTGACTGAGTTTCAAATCATCAGTCGTGCGTATCGAATAGAATTTCTATCGCAATTTACTAGTGGGCAGCGTACACCGCATAACGCACTTAAGCACCACTGTGCACCACCTTGCACCAGCCAGGTAACTAGCACAGCTGTGCAACAACTGCGACCAATTGGTCAATTGGTGGTTCCATTGCTCCTTGGTGTATTGCTAGAGCACTTCAATTTGCATTGCCACAAGTTTAGAAATTTCAGAGATACAAAAACGTTGCTTTTGATGCCCTCCATTGTCACTTTAGGTATAACAGTTTTAGCTTTGAGTTGTCAGTTTTTTAAGCCAGTGGCTAACCACTCAAATCAATCGTATAAACCCAAAGACAGCACTGCTCAGCCTTAGAATTAGGTACTCCATGGTCACTTGTTAGTTTACTAGCTACATAAACTTTAATTTATTCATTTATATGCTTTGAAGAGCCTAAAGAAATCAACTTGTTAATACCAAATCGTATTAATGACAGGATTTATGAATTTGTTGACACTGCCTTGGTTTACTGTCACCTCCAGTGCCAGTTGCACAATACACAGCTGTTTGAAATGTTAAATTGTTAATTGTGTTGCGTTGACAACAATTTGCCAAAGGCAATTCCCATATCAAATAGGTTACAATTATGCTTAACTAAAGTGACAACGGAGAGAGCAGCTTTCAGTTT
This sequence comes from Drosophila arawakana, assembly GCA_018151165.1. Taxonomy (NCBI): domain Eukaryota; kingdom Metazoa; phylum Arthropoda; class Insecta; order Diptera; family Drosophilidae; genus Drosophila; species Drosophila arawakana. The sequence goes on from JAECWX010000002.1 coordinate 12,441,051, forward strand.
CAGTCACCAGTACCTTCAAAAAGGTTCTATACACCGGCAAAAAATATTAAGTACTTAATAAAGATGAACTAATTTTTAAATTGCAGCACTTTAAGTTATAGTTTGTGGCTTAAAATGGTAAAAAGTTATTACGTATACGTTAGTTTCTTACAAGAACTAAAATCACTTCTCAGCTCGAAAACTAAGCGTCAAAATTCAAACTTTTGCACAGTGCACCTTCTATTGGTTGCAAATAGGCAAATACTTAAAAGCAAACACGTATTCGGGTATGTAAATTTGATTAAAATTGCTGCTTTTGATGCACAAAGAAATTAAAATGCTGACAGCTGCAAAAAAGCAGCTAAAAGCGAGTGTGGCAAAAGGAGTGCGGCTTGCACCTCAGACTCACACACACATTAACCAAACGGTAAAACGACCTCATCATCCAACTGCTCACATGCCCAGTGCTGGAGGTCTGCCCCCCATCCACACCCCCTACAAAGCACAGACGCCCACATGTGGAGCTGCTTCTGTAGCTGCCACTGCTACTGCTACGGCTGCAAACCAAACACTTTGCGGGCCGTGGTTATAATTAATTTACTGCCACTTACAATTTTTAATTAAGCACAGTTCTCAGCGCATTTCTATTTAAACGCCCAACCACTTGAACCACCGCTGAACTACCTTTAACCACCTGCAGTAGCAGGGCACTTCTCGAACAATGTTGGGGCCATTTGTCTACCACGTTGCGCAAAGTGATATCAAATGCTGTAAAATTATAAATTAACATTTTGTTTGTTCTTAAACTGCAGATAAATTGGCATTGCGTATACGTCGCGTGCAACGACACATCACAATTAAACGGACTCAAAGTGGTTGCGAAATCATTAGCTGAGCTAATTAAAATTTGTTTTCAACTTAAGTTGCTTCAACTTTGATTTAAATAATTTTCATAACCGCATTCGTTTGAAAAGCGCACGAATGCTTTGAATTTGATGAAATTATTATATTTTCTCTAGTTCAGCCACTAAATGAAAGATTGTATGGCATTAGAAACAGCTAGAAACTTTAATTATGACGACTGGAAAATATGGAAAATTTCATTTCTTGTCTAAACCTTAGACATCTGTTGAAATCTATAGCACGAATCTACTGTTGGTGCAGATATTTCTTAGAAAAAGACAAGTTTTGATAAAAATTATATTTTTATTTAATTTTTTGAGCACTTTAAAACACATCTGTGTCTGGGAAAATATTACAGAGAAAGAGATACACTTCTGAAAATTAGTATTTCTAGTTAGCTATTGTTAAACACTACTGTGTGCAAGAACAGTACGTAGAAATTACCCAAGTTTGTCGCAAAAGGATTTTTAGCATTTAAAGCACAGAAAATAGCACTGTTTTTCCCCATAATGCCCCATAATAGCCGTAACAAGCTAAATGTATCACTTAAATAAGCCGACCACAAAATCCATGCATGTGCAGATTTGCACACTCACAGTTGATTAAGTTCTTTATATACAGTTCACTTAAAAAAGATCGAAAGTTTTCGTAAACCAATCTATATTGTATATTATGTGTTTTTTAAGGAATACTACAATTTTCATGAACATCGGTCTAGTCGTTTTAGAGATATCAACCAACAAATGTTTAGGGTTAAAACATCTAAAGGAAACTATATTTGTAGTGCACCAAAGTACAGCTAAAACAAGTAGCAAAAGGCTACCCTAAAGTTTCTCAAAAACAATTTGCTTATAAATCCCCACACCTTTTTATTCAGCACTAACAGAACATAACCAAAAAACTCGAGATAAAGCACAAGAAACTTACAATAGATTATCGCGTATGTAAGACGTATACGTGTTAGTTTGTTGCTTTGCAACAAAGTGAATGCTATCAAATGCATTCAGTGCATTACGAGTGCTTTATGCAGTGACGCAGCTTTCAATATTTTCTTGGTAAACTTTCTTGAGCGGTTTTTTTTTTGCCCGTTTGTTTGCCTTAATGGAAAATTGAATTACACATTTTTTTTTTTTTTTTACGTTTGGCCCAAAACCTAATGCGCCCCAAACTCGCTGTCTTTTCGCTTCAGTCGTGACAATTTGATCGATGAATTTCACATGGCGCCTCATGCTTTTCCCCACCTCATTCCTCAGCGTTTCCCAACCTTCCTTCTTTCCCATTTCTTCTTTCTTCACTTGTTTTGCAATTTTACAGCTTTTCTTCCATTTCTTTGCACTTCTACGACATCGACGAAGTTTTTGTTGTGTTTGCGGCAGCTGCAAAATATTAACTGTCAATTATGTTGCGGTTCGTATACGTGATGTTGAGTGCAAGCGAAGGATGTGGTTGAGTGAGTGCATTCTGGCATTTACATATTGCATTCACATTTCTTTGAAGCATTCATGCTTTGTGTGCAGCTGTGTGTGTGTTTGTGTGCTTGAGGTATTGCAAATGACATTCGAAATGGCAGTTGTCAAATTGCCAGCAACAGGCTGTAACTGAAAGCAGGCCGAGTTGAAGGTTACTTGGTCCTTTGACACCTGTTTCATCAATTAAATGAAATGAAATGCCAAGCATTCTTAAGGGGCACCTCAAAGCCACAAACACACACACACACACACCCTCGCATATACACAGCCAATTGATGTGCACTCATTGTAGTAGGAGACTCAAAGTTTCAGTGGCCAATTTGTCGCCAGGATACAACTAAGTAAGTACACTCAAAAAACCACCAACTTTTACACTCAAGTGCATGCGTCAGTGAAATTTGTACAATTTAATTAAAAGCAATTCACGGCTTAACTGATTAAAATACAAAACTGTGTGCAAATTAAACAGCGAAACTAAAACTATTTTAAACTGTGTAAATTTTGACATTTTAAAAAGCTGATTGACAGTTCTTTGGCAAAAGTCAACAACTGTAATAAAGCCATCTAATTATATTGACTATTTACTTTATACATTTCAAATGTTTTTAATTTGAAATATATGCGCAAACTCAATCAGTCGTACAAACAAAATGTGTGTATAGAGGGGTAGAGTGGGGTGGAAATGCATTTAGTTGGCTGTTTGATAAATTAACTTTATATTTTGTGGTTAGCAAACGCTTAAACTAAACGAATTGCACAAATTTTGCAATTATTATCGCAATGCGCATACGCCATGTGAGCCATCAGAAATACAAGCATTTGTTCTCCACTAATTCTTCTTGACTTGTTCTTCTGCACTTGTGCTAGTACACCTCACTAACCATTAATCAGTTCCAACTCTCTTGCAGTCCCTCTCTCTCTGTCTCCCTCTCCGTCTCTCTGTCTAGCCAGCATTCCTCTATACACGCTGCTTACAGTTTTGCCAAGTAAAGTCACATTCTTATGGCTACAGCATTGTATACCATTATTGTTAGTATCTGCAGGCAGCTTTTCACTTGATTGGATTCCACGCTTGTTCTAGGTATTCACTTTTGCCAGGCTGTTTAAGTTATCAAGTTTCTTGTAATTATTGCAAATTCTCTGAACTTTATTCTCACTTTAGAATTTCGTTCTTCTTTCAGCAACTTTATTTTTAGAGTTTTGCTGAATGTTATTTTAAGATCTAAGATGAAAGCATAGGTTCATTTCTGTTAAATGTCTTTAAAGTAGTGCTAGAATATGAGTCTAAAATTAATTGAACTTTTGGTATAAAGATTAATTAATTAAAACTTTAGCTTGTCTTGCTTTTATTTACATGTATTTGTTAGTGGAATAAAAGCTAAATGTTGAGCACAAGTTTTGTTCTCTCTGTTAGAAATTCCCCTTTAAGTTTCCTATTTTATTTAGAGGATATTTCCTAGTTGAGCCAAGAAAGTGTGTATGTTATCAACACGATGTTCTTGTTCAAAAGATTTGTCATTAGTTGTTGTAGTTGTCATTGTTGTTGCATGTTTCGTTTTGTCAAACATGCATATTGAATGTGTCTATGACTTTGACCAAAGAACACGCCCACACACCACACACACCACACACACAGACTCACACAAGTACAAACACAGGACAAAAGAAAAAGACTGTAAAAAGACGTCGAATAACATTGCGTTAAATAATTAATTACAATCAATTAATTAATTAGAGAACGCAAAGGGGGTCATTAGGACTAAACAGCCGCCAGCAACAGGCCAAAAACGACAACAGTAACAACAACAACAACAACAACAACGAGGACAAGCAACTTGTATACATAATGTGGCCATAATCAACATCAGCTCACGTTTTGCTTGTCCTTTTTTTTTTGAGCCACGTTTTTCTGTTCTTGCTTAATTTCATACCCGTTAGGTGTAGAGGTCTAGTGGGTATATGGTAGGTGTTGTAGAAAAGCTACGAATTGTATCAATATCTAATCGATTGTTTGTTACGGTAGGTTAAATAATCCAAGGACTGCTACTTATTTTATAGCTGGTTATTGAAGACTTAAAATGTTGATAAATATATTATGGCTTATCTTACATTTATAGGAATTTAGTTGGCACAATAAACTGAAGAAACGGGTATCAAAAGGTCGAGAGTCGTTTACAACTCATCTGTTACTTTTTTTTCTCCACGTTTGATGCTCATTGGCCTTCGCTTTAAATGCCTCAAACACACACACACACACACACACACACACCGCGCCAAAGCGAGACAGAGCAAGAGAGAACTCATATTTTATTGCATATTGTTAGGCGTGAAATGATGGCTTATACACTCGCATAATTAATGGCTGCCCAAAAGTGGTCTCCCTTTTTTCAGTGGCCCTCTTTCCCCACCAATGACCCTTTCCCACTTGCCCCTTGTGCGGCCCCTTCACTCGCTTTAGCTTCTGGGCTTGCATTGATTTATGAACCTTCTGGCAAAACCGCTTCTTGCCACTTTTCCTCGTCGTTTCACTTCGCATTCTGCTATTGTTGCGCTTTGTTGTTGTTTGATGTTTGTTTCTCTGCTGCAAAAGACCAAAAGGCTAATTGTTTAATTTATGGTATGGCATTTGAGGCACCCACATTCTAGTTACCTACAACAAATACAACTACAACTATGACTAGTAACAACTGTTTGCGCCAACGTTGTCAAGACTTTGGAATGCACCACTTGTTGCCAATTAGCCAGGCCACTGATTTGGGAATATGATTTGACCGCAATGCTCGCCCGATTGGCCAAAACAATGAGGCAGAAAACCGCAAAAGTCAATTGACTGCTCGCTAACAAGCCAGCAAGCACTTTATGGAGCATTGAGTTCCGATTACTCTATCAGCGTTGAGACATTCCTACGCTACGATTTTTTCTATTTATTTGCTACTGATTCGCTGTGCAGTGTTTCCGCCTTAAGGAAGGAAAGGTTATTTTTGTGCGTTGCATTGATTTTCGATATGCGATGCCAGGAAATAGAAAACGCTTGCTCTGCCAGTCATTGAGTTCCGTGAAACTCAAGTTAACTTTAATTAAAAAGTTGGTTGAATCTTTTAAACATATTTTAAATCGTATTGCAGCAAATTACACGTAACTCATTCGGTTTTGCACAAATTGATTTCGGTTGAAAAATGTCTCAAAGTTTTAATGAAAAGTTAAGTTCATGGAAAAACCGAATTTCAATGTTAACAATTGTATGCCATCAATTTTAGTTGAGTTCTCGGTAATTAAACAGAGTAATAAAATAATTTATGTCCCTGGGGCTGCAAATTATTTCGAATTGTACACGCATTGTTCATATTTATATGTTGCATATTTTATTACAAGTATTGTGTGTGTGTGGTGGTGTGTTTATTTATTTTGTTTTATCATATTATTCAATTAAATTTGCTGATGTATTGTAATATGGCGCCCAAAAGTAGGCAACGTATAACAAACTGCAGACGTTGCGTATACGCCGCGTTGTGTGCGAGCAACAAATTAATTATTGCATTCTCGTTAGGCATTATTTGTTATTGTTGATGATATAACATGTTGTTGTTGTTGTTTTTGTTGTGGCTTCTGATTGTTTTGCGTTTTATTTTTCTGGCCAGCAAACTCATTTCAACTGCGGCTCTCGGGACAGCAGAGGGGCTGGTGAGCCACAAAAACGCTTGCGGTTAATGCAAATAAAGCAAAAGTAAAAACACTGCAGCCTCAGGCAAGCATGCAAACTCACTCACACACACGCACACACACATGTACACATATGCATGGCAGGCAGGTGAAAAATTTGCAAATTGATGGCCAACAGCTCGCAAATAACAACAAAAACAACATCAACAAGACCACAGGGGCTAACCAAAATGAAAAGCAAGAGAAGAAGCGACAAAACCCAAAGAGAAAGCGAGTGAGAAAGATCAGGAGAAACGAAGTTTAAGTGAAGAAAATGAAAGCGATTCAATTGGCAATACGATGCTAGAGTGAGTGTTTGTTATGTGCAAGTGTGTGTTTGTGTGGCTAAAAATATTTTAAGTCTCTCTACACTTAATTGAAACTTGTCTATGGTACTTTGATCCATGGCAGCAAAGTTTCAGGCAAACTTTTGCTCTCAATTCAACAGTTAAAACGTTGCAAACAAATTACACTATTTTTATACTCTCTGCAAGAGTATATTGGGTTTGTGCAAATGTATGTAACAGGCAGAAGGAGGCGTGGCAGACCCCATAAAGTATATATATTATTGATCAGCATCACAAGCCGAGTCGATATAGCCATGTCCGTCTGTCCGTCTGTCCGTCTGTCCGTCTGTCTGTCTGTCTGTCTGTCTGTCTGTCCGTCTGTCCGTATGAACAAACAGATTTCAGAGATGGTAAGAGCTACAAGTTCGAGCTTGGTGTCAAACGATCAGAAATTTAGTCAGTCAATACAAGAATCTTTTTTTTTTCGATGCCACGCCCCATTCGCCCACAATAAGCAAAAAACTGGACACACCTCGTAAAAAATTGGTGTTTTCGGCAAATATCTCAGTAACTATGGCACCTACGATCACCAATGTGGGTACGGAGGTTCCTAGCGACAGCATAGTTACATTGCCATTTAAAAGTTTGGACTGCCACGCCCCCTTTTCCCACACTTGAAAAAACTTCAAATGCCGTTTTTTGCGAATTTTTCTTATCATACAGTATTGTTTTATTATAACTGGTGTGGAGACTAACTATATTAAACTATCACGAAAGGCGCATTAAAATCGGACTATAAACAAGAAAACTAGAATCGTTACAATATTGATAATTGAACGCAATATCAACCCATAGGTGCAAGCGAGATAGAAACACACAAGCACATGTTCGAACGTTTTCGCTGCTTTGGTTCGGCAGCGCTGCCCGCTGAAGCTGGCTGCGCCGAATACCCCATACATGCATACATATTTGCATCATATACATATTGTCAAACGTATGTGTATTCGCATGCAAACAAACAGATGTGTGTTTGATTATGCTTAGATTATTTTTGTTTCAATGTGTTTTAATGCAAGTAATTCACATTGTAATATCTCAATACCGATTTTAATAATTTAATCGGGACAAATGCAGAGAGTATTATACGGTCGGGCGCGCTCGACTGTACTTTTCTTTCTTGTTTTTACTTATCTCATTGGTTTTGTCTAGTAAATCAATTGGGGAATGTGTGTAATTTCTATGAAGTTTACTTAAACACTTAAATCTAGCAAATACTCTTTAGAAAAGCTGCAAGTAAAATTGAATTTCTAGAGGATTTTTATTACTGCAGCAATTTAGAATATTAACTTTAATCGTTTCAGTTAATACTTCCGTAATGATATATAAATTGTGAATTGTGAATTTTTCAAAACTTTCACGTTTCTGAATTTCTTTCAAAATAATATATATTGTTTCTCTTTAAATAAAACATTAATTATTATAATTTTAAGAGCAATTTATTAAAAACGACTTGAAACTCAAGAAATATTTAAAATTAATACTTATTTCAATGTTAGCTGAAAATCAGCTTTGTTTTTTGATTATTATTAGAACCTTCAAACCATCTTTGCATTTATTTAATTAGTTTTTGAGTGGCTTCTACAAATTGTTATAGTCTATGATACATTTCTAGCACCTTTTGCGTATCTATTATGTTCATATTTTTAAATTCTTTTTAATTTAAGTTCCATTTACGATAACTCATCAATAAAGCTTTCACAAACTAATGCAAAGCAAAGCTGCACAATCGTTTTAATCCCTGGATTACAAGCTGGTTCTCTTATCTTACAACCGATTTAGAGCTAATTTAGTATTTTTATTTGTTTTATTTGGTTGCATTTAATTAAGTGTTTAATGTTTGGTTTAATGTTAAGTGGCGCACTATGAAATTGCTTAAAATAAATATTAAATAATTTGCTTTAATGGCCCATACTTGATTAAAGTGTCTCATTAATGCGCTGACTTTTAAATAAATAAATAACTTTGATCGTAGGATTTGGCATTTTCATTTTGTTTATCATTAACTGTATCTTTAATTTAATTTATTTAAATTTATTTTGTTTTTTCTTCTTCAGTTTTCCATTCGGCCTAACGCATTTTAAATGTGAATCATTACTCACCGGTACTCAATACACTGTCACACATACGCACACATATACAAACCAATACACACACACACACACATGCACTTATATTTATACGTTGCTGAGAACTAAGGCATTAACCGAGACCCGCGACAGCAGCGGTCAGGTCCGTGATAGAGTGTATTATAATTGATTAAATTTGCACGGTGGCGGTAAATACACACACACAACCACACACCACACATGCATCACATACGCACCACACACACACACACACACTCACCGCTACACATTGATACTCTTACGCACACACTGATTAATATGCGCGTAATCACGTTTTTCCTCAGTGTTGCCTTCTTGTACCTCCCTCTGTGTGTGTGTGTGGGTGTGTGTGTAAGTCTCTCTGTGCGTGGGTGTGTGCCATACATTTTGCGAGATTAAACGCTTTGTGCTGATTAAATGAGTTTAGAGAGTTTGCACTCGGCCAACTTTCCCTTCACATCCGCTTTTCAAACGTGGCTTACACTTGCAACAAACTTACACACACACAAACACACACATAGCTAGATGTGTGCATGTATGGTTAGTTGACATTTTTGGCACAGTGCTGCCCTCCCATTCCTTCTTTGTCTCTGTCTCTTTCTGCCTTTGCTTTGCCTTCAACAAATTAAAAGCATTACGCAAATAAAGTTTTCATGTGCGTCGTTTGGTCCATTCCCTTGACAAGGCACAGACACTTACACATGCACACTAAACGCTCACACACATACAAATATATACATATATAATTGAGCTGTGCTGCAGCAATAGTGCAACTCAATTTCGTCAATCAATAGATGAGCTTTAATATTTGTTGCCCCAAAAAAACTTGAATGAACTTTAAAAATCATGTACTGAAATGATTTGTCTACTTCAATTTTTATTTCATAAAAAAAATTGTTTTCTTTTGTAATAAAAAATTAATTAAAATTATAGTTTATATAGTTTTGCTTTTATAGTGCTTGTTCAGTTTAAGTTTTTAAAATCTTGTGACGAACTTATGACAAAAATAATATATGGAACCCACTTTAAACTGAAATCTTTCACTTCCTTAGCTGCCTTTTTTAATTTTCGTTTTTGTTGTCGGGCAGCTTAAACCCAATTTTCCAAGTTGAACACATGAAATGCAAACCCAAATGCGATTAACAGGGCTAAGGCCTTAAAATTTTAAGGAACTTTGCGTTCCATTTTGAATACCGCCCCTTTTTTTCGTATACCCGTTATCAAAGGAATTGGGGGTATATTTGTTATTGTGAAAGAAGGCAACTTGGTCTGCATACAGTAATTATTTTTGTGATCGCTGTGTAGGTTAATCAAATCCAAAGCCAAAGACGACTAGCTGCTTAAATTTAAAATATTAAAAAAATTCATATTTTTAACTGGTATTTTTTAGTCGAGAGTTGGCTTCAGTTTTTGTTTTCTTTCATGCAAAATAAACGTATTAAGAGTTGACAGCGGGGTTAGCTGCGGCAGGTAGTAGGCGGGTTGGAAGCGCAGTGGAGTATCTCTAACAGAGATAAATCGAGAGAGAGAGAGAGAGAGAGAAAGGGGAAGTAAGAGAGAGGGGGCATACTTTAATTGCTTCAACTGTCAATAAATGAATTATGTGCAGAGACCGTTGAGGCCTGCAGTCAAGTTTTGACAGCTGTCAAATTCGTAACGCCTACAGCGACAGCAAAGGAGCTGACGAGTGAGATAGAAGCAGAGAGTGAGAGAGACAGAGTGAGAGTGAGAGACAAATGTGGAAACGAGCAGAAATCAAAATGGAAACAATTGTTCGCATCCTTCGAGACAGTCTCGTGTCAAGAAGAGAAAAAAAATTAGCGCAAATAAATATCTCATCATATATGCGGGGGCGTGCATGTAGAATGGGCGTGTCTAGGCAGTGTGTGTGTGTGACTGTCGTATCTGCCGTTGTCGTCTCTCATCAAAGTCAATTTCCTTGTTGATTTTTGCTTATTTGCGCATCTAAATGGATTTTTATCGCAATGTTTTGCAATGTCCTTCCGGCAGCAGGCATCAATACAACGCATATGCCACAAAATGTGCCTGTCTGCCGCACACACAAGCCCACACACACACACAAGCCCACACACACACACACAGCTACACCCATATGAATAGCATTTATTTCATTCTTTTCATTTTTCGTGCAGAAATTTGCAAATTTGCGGTAATTTGTGTTTTTATGCCGCCAGTCCAGGGGGCAAGACAAAGGAAGCAGGATGTGGGTGGTACACTGGGTGCAGGACGCCAAGAGGAATCCTTCGAGCAACTGAACTGATTGGCAAATCCTGCATCAGCAGTTAACTGAAAGCCAAACAGTTAATGAAAACAAGCTAAGATGCTAAACGGAGTGAAATCAGCCAGGGAAAATTGCTAGTGGCAGCCAAGGCAACAGTCAAAGGGGAGCAAAATGGCCGTGGGTGGGTGGTGGCGAGACGGAATGGAGATTGGCATTAAAATGCCAGCATAACAGGATACACAGCAGCTACACAGGATAACAGATGACAGACAAAGCTCCACGAAACTTTTGCAATGCAATTAGAAGATGTTCAGCAATCTAGTTCAATAATGTAACGATGTGGCAGCTGTCAAACAAAGGCTGATAGACTACAAGATACGCTGTAAATGTGTAAAGGTGGGTATTCAATTAATTTATTACCGTTTAGACTACTACACACAGCCAGAAAGCAACTGCAATTTGTGTTGAAAGCAAAAGAAATGAAATCCGTATTACAATCAACACTGAACTTAATTTAGGTAAAATACAGGGTATAACAGAACGTTGTGTACAATAAAAATAGCTGAAATTATTATTAGCGAGCTAAAAGATTTGCATATACACGTATTCCGCAATGAAATTGATTGGCAGCGCTTGGCTGCAAGTTAAAGGATAAGGTGATATGGCTTTGGGGTGGAGTGGGTTGGGTTGAGGGAGGGATGGGGGGCAAAGCGTTTGCAGTAAATTAAAAACCGTCACACATTGAAGCATAAAAAAAAAAGTAGAAAAACAGAGGGAATTAAAGTGAAAAGCGAGAGTAGAGAAATGTGTATGCAAAATGAAATGAAAGCAAAGTGCCACAGACAGAAGCTAAAAAGCAAAAACACAATTCACACACACACACACAACAAACACACCCATACACACACAGTGGGAAAACAGCTAAAGGCGAAAATGCAAATTTGATTTCTTGCTCTGTTGTTCGGACAAACAATTCGACTTGAATTTGAATTTAGGAATTTTGAATTTAAAATTTCGAATTTTGTGTTTAGAATCTGAATTTGAATTTTGAGACTCAGGTCAAAGCTGCAGCCCCAAATTATGTTCTTTCAGTTTTGTACAAACAGTTATAGCATAACAATAATGATATAGTCACGCCCACAGACAACACAGGGAAACATCACCTGAAAAAGCTGAAGCAACCAAATGAAAAGAAAAACAATTTTCACTCAGCTCGTCTCCAGTTGCACCATAATAAAAATGTGTTGGCTCATGTGACAGTATTCTTTTATAGTGTGTATAGATGTGTGTGTGGGTGTGGGTGTAGGTGTGTGTCTGTGTGTGTGACGGTTGGTGAATGGGGTGTACAAATAAGGACAACACGTTTGGGAATAACCGGATCCGAAACGTGCCAAACTTTTTGTTTGAGAACGGAACGAGTGTAAAAGTGAAAGTCATGATAAATTTTTATTACATTAAAATTATGAAATTTGAAATTCATATTGCAAAACGACTCTCAGATACATATCTATCTATAGAGCTGCTTCAAACACTTTTACGTGCGTGCTTCTCTACATTTTTAATGCAACATTTATAAAATTGAATTGTATTCAGTTTTCATACTTTTTTTTTTTTGCTGAACAATCGAAAGTTTGTATTTGAAATAACAACTGACTATGGAAGAATTGAAAGTTGTAAATTCTTGGAAAATAAATAAATAAATTCTTTAACAAGATATTTTCCTTTCTGTAAATTTATAGAAATATATCTTTTTGAACTGTTTCAGCTAAATTCTCTCAAATTTATAAATATTTGCTTAAGAACTCTAATAAATTAGTATATTTGATATATTTATTAACATAACATAAACATGCGCTAAAAGTAATTAATATTTAAAGCCCGAAATAAACGGAAATGACTTTAAAAATTAACTGAATTTCTTCCTAGCTCTTAAAAGTGTCCGAAATGTATAAATTATAAAGCTCCATTTAGTTGAGCTACACAATTGGCTCAACCTTCGGCCTGGCAGCTATGTTAGGAAAAGGACATTCAAGTAACAGCCCTTGTAAAAGCTAGTCGAAGTCAGAGGCCTCACCTCAGACAGACAAGCAGAAAGGGCAAGCAAAAGCGGCATCTGCGCGCAGCTGTCAGAAAAATCGCTTGCAATGGGCCCGAAAAAAAAGGCGTCGTCATTGCGTGAGATATACAAGCCAGCCACAAACACACACAAAGACTCACACACACACACACAGAGAAGGAAGCAAGGTGAATGTGTGTCGTTTGCAATTAATGCAAATGGCGCAATCGGAGAAGCCAACGTTATAGTGTCGATCTGGAACGCAGCGTTTGGGGAATTGGCAATTGAACTTTTTGCTTGATAATATGCTGGTAAACATTCTGACAGCCACGCTACTCATCCATTGGGATCGATGGCTCAAAGTCAAGTTTTTTATGGTATACAAGCAAGACAAATAAGACTTTAGAGTGAAAGCAAGCTAGTTAGACATGCAGACTTAAGTGTTAAGTTTTAAAACTAATGAATAAATTAATAAAATTATTTTTGTTTATATATTTTGATAGTGAATTCCAATAGAATTTCAAAGCGCTCTAAAGTATGCTACAGTTTTGTATTTTACCAAATCCCAAGCTTAAAATTTAGCAACGGGTATTTGGCAGTCGAAAACTCGAGTTTTGCGTTGTTTGTTTTCTCTTCTTCTTTGGCCAACACCACAGCAATCCAATTTGCCTTTTGCAGAATCTTTCCAGGGGATTTTTGCAAGCGACAGCTGGGACACGGCCATGGTCATAGCTCGGACTTTTTGTCAACGTAGTATTTACCCAATGCTTTTAATTAATATACTCAAATGATTTCGTTGGTTTGCAGCTGACCAGCAAAGTGACGTCGTTCAGGGCGTTTACGGTGCTTGCGCGTGGGCGTGCCAGCAAAAAGGGTGTCAATTTAGTTGAGCACCGACAGGAACCGAAAAATATAAATAAATTTGAAAGCTACACGCGTAATCATAAGCAATTTGCGGCAATGCAGCACGTCTTCAAAGTGTCATGGCGTCGCTTTAGACAACTCCCGCGGAAACTGTCACAGTGTCCCGCTTCCGTTTCCCTTTGGGTTAACTGTGTACCAGTTGGTCACAGAGCATGTACAGTGTACATTTATTTGTACACTTTGTGCTTAGTCTTGTCATTCATTTACATGCCACAGATTCATAATCCTTTCAACCGACAAACAGATGTAGGTACATATACACACACACAGACAAGCAGCAGGTGAACGCAGAAGAAGAAGAAGTACAGCAACAACAACAACATGCATTTTTTATTTTTTAATTATTTACGTTTTTGCTAGGCAACGGAAAACTCGAAAGCAACTTTTCCACCGCTTTTCTCCTGTCATTTATTTATTTGAATTTTATTTTTTTATTTCTCCTCTCATTTGTTTTTTTCATGTGTAATGCGTGTTGTTTTACTTTATTGGTTTCTTTTTATTTCCATTTCTCATTTGCCATTTTGCAGCTTTGTTTTAATACCTCTTACTTGCGGCATAAGAGCAGTATACACAATTAAGGCTGCAAACTTAACAGCTCCCTTGACTAAACATATAATTAAATTTAATAACCAAAATTCGTTTAAGATTGCGAAATAGTTTTAGCTGCTTGGAGCTACACTGCTTAGCATAAAAATAGATATCTCCCAGTCGAGGTTTGGACAGTTTTTTTGTGTGTGTGCGATTTTCATTTGCAGCACAAAATTTTCGTTTGGAACATTAAGTCAATTTTCATGTGGAATGCGGCGTGTGACATGCGGCATGTGGCAATGTGGCATATGCATGCCAGACAACTCAAAATACAGTTGATTAAGCTCATCTAATGAGTAGCAACGTCAATGGCAACGCCAGCAACAACTCAATTTAAATGACAACAACAATTTCTTTAATATTCAATTCAGCTAAATGTTAAATTTAATGCTCATTAAACGATAAAGCCTAAAATAAATTAGAAATAAAAGAAGAAAATGTTGAAAAGCCTACATAAATTTAGTCGCACTTTGTCAAATGAAATAAAATGTCTAATGTTTCGCGGAATTGTAGCCAAATTATTGCTATAAAAGGTATAAAAATGCTGCACTTATTTCATTTCGTTTACAAGAAGTAAAGTGATCTTAAAAAAGGTTATTTATATTTTTATGTCTCGTAGGCGATGCCGAAAAGTACTGAATATATTCGAAAATAATGTGTACAGAAAATGTATACACTGGAATGTATCTGGTAGTTAAATTTGTAAAGAGAAATCGTGATTAAATATTTATACGGTATTTGCTTGTTTAACTAGTGTATTTATTGTACACTAATTTAGTTTGTGACTTGTTTAAAGTAGAGGGTATCTGCTAGTGTATACTTCATTTCATTTCATTGCTTATATTGTGACTGCTTGATTTTTGCTTTTTGAGCTACTCCGGCCACCAGAACTTACTAAAACTGCTCTTCATTGTGAACGTGACAATATGTGAAATATTAAATGTAAGTCACACACACTCTCTCACACACACACACACTCTCACACACACACAACCCATACACATTCAAATACACACTCGAAAATCGTCAGTCAAATCGCGACTCGTTTGTTTTCTTTCCCCTTGGCTATAAATACATATATAAATTTGAATGTATGCGTGTGTATGCGTGTGTGTGTGCGTGTGTGTGTGTGTGTGTGTGGAGTGTAGAAGTTGCATTAAATTGGCATAAAATAAACAACACGTATAAATTACAGCAGCAACAACAATGAATAAAAGAAATTGTGGCATGAGGTAAGCGGCACGCGTCATGAGAAATGTGGCAGGTGGACAGAAGGCGTGCGTGTGGGCTGGTGGGCGTGGCCCCCGCTCGCATCGCTATAGGCCTGTAACACACTGCCCCAAATATTCAAAGTGCACAAACAAATATTCACAAGAATTATTCAACGCGTCCCAACAGACGCAAAGAATATTTATATATAAATAAATATATAGCCGAAAGAAATCACATTGGAAGCCCAAGTGTATTAATAGTAAAGAAAATAAGTAATAAATGAAACGTAAAGAGAATTATTGTACAAATATTTTTCTATGTATTTTACAATGGAAATTTCAATAAGTTTATGTTGCGCAAGAAGTTTCTTTGAGCATTTTTAGACCATGTACTCGAAAATAAAGTAGAGGAGTCTAGTGCGTAACAGGTAGAAGAAGAAGGCATGGCCGACCCTGTAAAGTATATATATTCTTGATCAGCATCAAAAGCAGAGACGATACAGCAATCTCTGTCTGTTCGTCCGTCTGTCTGTCCTTATGCACATGTGGACCTTCGAGACTATAAGATCTACAGCCACCAAATTTGGAATGAAAGTCCATCTATACGTCAGGCAGGTTAAGTTTATTTAAAATTGTTGCCATGCCCCGTTTTGCCCCCGCAAATTGTAAAAAACTATGGTCACCTCAGCAAAAACTAAGTTTACATCACCATAACTTGGAAACTATTGGAGCAATCGTGACCAAATTTACACATTATGTGTACAACAACTATAGTCTATAGCTCCCATAGGATAAATCGAATTTAAACTGCATATTTGTAAAAGGAGCACGGGGTCTTTTAAAGTCCGCTTGCTCGACTGTTGCCTTTCCCACTAATTTTCAGCTGCTGTTAAAAAAGATATTTAATTTATTATCTAAGAAACTAATTGGATTGATATTAAGTATACGCAACACAGTGCGTCTCATATGGCCTGACAGCATGTGCAAAGGTAGGGAAAGGTGTAGGAGGAAAAAAGACAGAGAGAGAAAGCGAAAAAGGAAGAGAACATAAAACAAAAACTAGGAGACGAGTAAATTTTAATATAAAAGAGCTGGCCAATATATCATATGAATATAAAAATCCCAGTCAAGTCTTATCATTTCCCATTCACTTACTATCATTTTTTCTCCTCACATTTCTACACTTTCACTCTCCCATTCTATGGCTGGCTTTGTTTCTGTGCATGCATTGAAATGTGTCAGGTGGGATGAACTGATAACTGTCCTCTCTGCTGTGGACCAGCAATGCTAAATGTACACTGATAAAATTAATATTTAACAACTCTTTTTTTTCAAAATTAACTAGTAGTAAATAGTGGCCAAATCTAACAATAAGATAATTAATGAATTTACTTAGTGTTGTTTTTATTTAATGCTTTAATTTCAGCGTAAAATCACAGACTAATTAATTGTAAGCTCTTTTCTCAGTGTAGTACCTACAGACATTCCTTCGGCAGGTGCAGACTTTCAATGCCACCAGACACCTGGCTACTATAGCTCCCCATCACATACGCATGTGTATGTGTATGTGTATATACAGGGCAACAGACAGGCATCTTAATTGAGTGGAATGTCTGCCCGAGAATTATTATAATTATTTTTGTAAGCATTGTTGCTTCCTTACTCAACTCATCAGGTTATTGCTTCTCTTCTGATGTTGCTATTGTTGCACGTTAATATCAAAGCATTTCAATTTGCTTGGAAAGTCTGAGAATTGCCAGAGTTGGTTATCAGCAAATATGAGAGGAATTCTATGTACTAAATTTACTCCCCTGTTAGCTTTCTAATGGGAAATGGTAAATGGCAAACAACACAAGGTTAAAGCATAGAAAATTCTACTTTCCTGTGGTTTCTCCATTGGTTTAATTAAGCATTAGATAAATAAATATTTTGTTGAGTGCAGAACTCAACAATGAGGCAGACAAGGCATATCGAGTAGAGAGTATAAGTGCGAGTTAAACAAGTTGCACAATTTGTTCTAACAATTACAATAATTAGGTCTGTAATAGTTTGAGTTACGGCTACAGTTAGAGAGGAGAATTATGTTGAACAAGTAGAGTTAGTTGTTGAAAGGTAAAAGGGACTGTTTTGGGAATAGGCCTACTAGCATTACAAGCGGAAATAACTTAAATTGACTAAAAGTAAATAAAAATGAACTCAAAGTACCAATAATTACATATGTATGTTAATAAGAACACATTAGTTTGATACCCGCAGTGGCACACTGATAACTTGAAGCTTTCAAATGACATATCGTGGGTAAAGTTTAAATTAAATATACGCCATTAAAAGACTTTGGAGTTTTCTCGTCTTTCCGGCCTTGGCTCAATTCTAAGTACGTTCTGCGCCGCAAGACACGGAAAAACTTTGCTCATTTGTTGTAAAATAATTTAAGTTAAATGCCTGTTTACCAACGGGCAAACAATGAGGTCTCCAAAAGGGTATATTTGCAGGCACACACATTTGCAAACAGCAAACAAATATAAATAATACACATGGACACTTACACACACACACACACACACACATTGTAAAGGTCTTTGACAGCTTTGCGTCTGTTGCGAGAACGTTTCATACTTTTTATTTGTTGCCGTTGGAAAACTTTTGAAAAGTGCCAGTAAAAGTCGAACGAAAAGGTGTCAAAAGTAAAGGAGCAGAGCAACACACGCACACACACTCGTGCACACCCAGCGACATATCGACATAAGCACGGCTCATAATTTATAGGCGGTGTTGTTGCTTGTTGCGGTTGTGTTGTGTTGTGTGCTCTTAAGTATGCAACATTTTATTGCTCATTAAAATTGTTGCTAACATAAATGTATTTACGAGTATTGAGCACGGTGCCCCACGGTACCGCTCTCCCTCTCCCTCTCAGCCTCTTACTCTCTTGCGCTTTCTGGCCAATTTATGGACGAAAACCAAGTCAATAACAACATTTATGATTAGTCAAAAAGTTGCGCGAATAGAAAACGAAAACGAAATCCTTTGACGAACTGCACTGATTGTGTGTGAGAGAGCGAAGGGCAGAGGTAGAGGCTTTTAGGGGTTTGGGGGAGAGAGAGAGAGAGTGGTAGAGGCAGAGGTAGAGAAAGACTGATAGAACAATGTTTGTAAGGCGTCAGCTGAACAACACTTTGATTATTTTGCGTGTTATGCTCAGCGGAAGAGCATAAAATTTACATACATACATAATACAGTGCGTGTGCGTATGTGTGTGCGTGCATGTTACTGAAAGCTTTTGTTCTAGTTGTTGCTCTTGTCGCTGCTAGCGCACATAATCAACATATTTATTGATTGCTTAACTTTATTAGCGAACAAGCGAGGCAAGGTGTGTGTTTGTTGTGCGTGCGCGCGCGTGTGTGTGTGTGTGTGTGTGACTAGGTGTGAC